>CM060897.1:117417675-118160175 GCA_030762935.1 Hymenopus coronatus | reverse complement strand
AATAATTAAAACCTTTACTAGGAGTACGAAGGGTGATGACCGACTTTCAGCGCAGGCAATGCTTGCTATTGAGAAGAAACTGGTCAACAGCATAAAATGCTTTAATCACTCAGTGATAGAAAAGTTTGCACATTTGAAAAACCGGCGCGTGGAATTTCTGTACAAATAAATTTGGTTTTAATTGCGTAATTCAAACAATGTAAATACTATTCACTGTAAATACCATTCTTCACGTGAACTGCATCAAAGGAGTTCACTCCTTCATCACCTCGTATTGCTGTTAACTCTCGGAGACTAAGAAATGTAACATCTTTACAATACTGGGTGAGTGACGATTTGTGTAACAAATTTATAATTCTTGTTATTAGGCACTATCATTGTTTCTAATATTACTAGATTTGATTTTGCGGTTACGGCGGTAGCAGTAGCGGCAGTGGCTGCGGCGGTGGTAAATTGCTGATTTTGTGAACACCTACATTTTTAATCCACGAGTCGCCACTGGTGAATAGGCAGGTAGGGTTGTATATATACATTCGATAGAAATTAAAATTCTCCCGTAAAATTAATAATTGTTGACATGTTTTATTTCTGCAATTTTTGTTGTTGTAAATTTTACCATTCAAATGTGCACAATTAAACATTGCACATTTCTTCAATATACTGCCATAATGCAGTGACTTACCCAGAAGAGTTAATCTGAAGATGGAACTTGTCCCACTCCATCAAGATACGAGTCATCTGTTGCAGTTGCAATCGAACTGTCTGAACTATCACACAGATTGATAATTAGTGAGCCAACGACAATATCCACAATTCCTCCAAATCTTACTTTGTTGACTCTTCCCGAACAATGTGTGATGCAGCTTCACCTTTATTACTTGTTAAAAGCACTTGCTCAAGCTGTCGCACCTCGACTAACTTAAAGTTTTGCACACTTTATACTTCTTTCGGAAACACCAGTAAATTCCACCGTTAAGCTAAGAATATGGTTTAATGAAAGAGGTAAGGTACTTTTCGTAAAACTTTTATATATACTAGGAGTAATTCTTTCTTTGCTTATATTTTACTACACTGGTACTACATTTCGGTCATTACTTACTGACTAGAAGCAGCCGTTGAACTGCATAACGTATATTCATTGTTACATAAAGAAACAATGATTAAATGGCCAGTAAATGTTGGTCCTTAATCATTTACACTATACTATTTAGGCAGCATTGCATGATGTAGTACGATATTTCAGTACTCAATCGAAACTTTGAGAGGAACTATTTTGATGTGAATAAAAACGGTAAAGCGTTCAGCAACCAATCATAGCCATTGCAATCTGATGCTTTTATTTACATTACCGGTGAAGTAAGGTTGAACGGAGAATACGATTTGTATAGTCAGTAGTGATGGGCAGAAACGAATGTTTTCAAGCATCAAATACTTTGCATTCGAATACTTTTAAGAATCGAAACTTTCATTCGAGTGCAAGTTCTCGAATATAACTATCACTCATTAATGCTTTTGCTAATCGAAATCAACTGTTTTCGTATAAAGTTCTCGGATGCTACATGCCGAGATTGTGACAACATTTTTCATCCAAGCTGTACCAAATTAAATAATGTACAGATACCAGAAGAATATTTAGTGAAATGTTGTGACAATGGTTAAGGTTCCAATCTTAAGAAGACTTAAATGTATGTCTTAATTGGCACCTTATTGACTGTTTATTATCTATAGTATATTTCATTGTAAATTAATCTATAGTATTTTGCTCTGGGATAACAATGGGTAAGCCAACAAAGTATTTTTGCTCCAGAAGAAGGCTCTTAGAATTATAAAAAAAATGTGATTCTAGCCAAAATTGTGGATCTATTTTTAAAGAATTTGGTACTTTAACTGTGGCATCTTTGTATGTATTTTCATGTTTGTTTGTGTTTATCTCCAAAAGACAGATGAGTTACTTTTTCTGACCTACATACACATGATAAAAGAGATACAAATCTAATATGTTACATTCATATGCCTTTCTCTACATCGCTGTAACAAATTATTGTTTATAAGCCTTTTATTCTCTCTACTTTATGATAATCGAGATAAACATTAGTAGAAATTGTCTTAATTACTTGCTTCCTAGGAAGTAGAAGGTAAAAAAGGGAATACAATAGGCTAAAACGATACTAATTCTTTTAATAACCGGTTGCCATGTGGTTGAAGTCCGTTTCAATGTTGCCGGTCCCCATGGACACGCTCGCTAAAGCGTCTCGCTTTGGTTCTTCGTGGGCAGGGGATCGTGGGTTCGAGTCCCGCCTTGGGCATGGGTGTTATATGTTTGTGCAATGTGTATATGTTTGTAAAATAAACAGTAAAACCAGTAAACCAGTAATCAGTAAAACCTACGGGGGGAAATGTAAAGAGGGATACAGTACCGGAGTCCTGATCAGACTCCGTTACTGTTTTTAAAAAGAAAAAAAAAAATGCATGGCGAGGAGTTTCCGCGTGAGAAACGTTTAATTAATTTAAATTTGAAACAAACAACAACGCATATCTGAAAAATGCTCAACTCCTAGAAAAAAACGTATATGACATACATTGTGTGTGTTTAATGGGATCTACAGTTTTTGTCAATCTCTTACGATTTACCAGATACGCAAAATTCAGTAAAATACATCCAGATAAAGGAGTCTTTAGACTCTACTCCCAGAAAATTTAATATATACATTTTATTTGTCATGTTAATATCTTTAATATATGGTACTTTCATCAAAATCGTTAGTGCAATTTTTGAAAAAATCAAAACGTTCGAAATTTTTTCCATGTAAAGAGTAGGCAGTTTGAAGTGGGGGGATTTTTCTCAAAATCTTTGTGTCGCATTCCTGGAGGATACTATACTTAAATATCAAGTTTAGTGTCTTACCGACTTTTTGTTCTTGAGTTATCGTGTTTACAGACCGACGGTCACACACGAACCTTTTTCTACAAATGCTTTTTTTATACAGACCCTAAAACGTCCATTTCCGGTGAAATCTCGGCATAGGTTTTTGGGTGGAATGCAATACCTTCTCTATACACTATGTGCAAAGTACGTGTAGGGAAAGTAAAAACAATATGGTACTACCTAAATTTCAACTACAGAAATCTCTTGACCCTGATATTTTTCTTGGATTGAAACTGTATAATAAACTACCTTTAAATATAAGACAAATCACAAATTCAAATTCTCTTAAATTAAGTGTTAAAACAGAAATAAGCGACTTAATTTTTACATATACAAGAATACTTAAATAAAGATTCATTTTAATGATTTGCTGAAGACATCTATTGCATTGTATATATGCCAAATGGTGAAATAGATGATCACTAATATCATTATCGTTACTCGAGTGATGTTCTTCAGTTCTTATCATTGTTGTTCTCGAATAAAGCATTCACTTCAAATAGTGGACCAAAAAATTCGACAACAGAGGTTGAGAACTAGGAGCCTGGTTTTTCTATTTTCTGCATACTTAGGAAATATTGGATGTCAAAGATAAACGACCGATAGATACAGTATACTATAGTGCTGTTGTGCTAATTGTAATCTTGGATTGTTGACTCCTAAATAATTCATTGCAGCTTAATTGCTTTACTCTGTATGTGTGGAATCTGTGTTCAGTGTTTTGTTTATTTTTGTTGGTGTTTAGCGCCCGCTTTTAGTATTTGTGGCACAGCAGATGACGACACTGGTGATAAATGGAATGAAAATGCAGCACGGTGGAATGCGATGTTGGGGGAAACCGAAGAACCCGGAGAAAACCCGCCCCTGCGCCGTTTTGTCCACCAAAAATCTCATATGCGGTTGCTTAGGATCGAACCCGGGCCTTTAGGTGAAAAACGAGTGGTCTAACCACTCTGCCACAGCGTGGCTCTCGTGCCGCAGTAATTCTAAAATGAATCATGGCACGAATACACTTTATTTGCACATAGAAATACTAAGAAGATATTTTAAAGAGATCATTTAAGCACAAACGCACATAATATTCACTTTGACCGCCTGGCTAGTGTGGTGGTAGCGTGTCTGCCTCACATTCCAAAGGTCGTGAGTTCGAATCTCCCTTAGAGTGAGTTACTCGGATAAGTTTTTTTTCGGGTTTTCCCTTATCCTGAGAAGACGAATATTGAGTAACTTTAAGCTCCATGGACCCCGAGATCATTTGAGCTTTATTTCACTAATTTCATTCATCGTCCGATATGACCAACCAGGTTAAAGGACGTTAAACTACAAAAAATATATATATATACATTTTATGCCCTCCTTGCATGTTTACATGAACTATAGATATTGTCAATTAAAATGTAAAATATAGACTATAAAACCTGAATATCCAAAAATAACGAATTATTCATGAGTCAGAATGTTTATTATGTCAGCACACTCCAGCGCTCTTCCCGGCAAGTGCCTAAACGTATGAATAAGCTTTAAGTATAACCACAAGTCGGCTTTAGCTGCAGCTAACCCAGCACCAAGTCGGCTTTAGCTGCAGCTAACCCAGCACCATCTCGAGACGAGATCTCGATTCAGTTCGGTGCACCTGCACCTATCCAAGTGCAGCATTCGAATACTGTATTCAGGACATTTTCAAACGAAAACCGTGCATTTGAACCCATCCGAGTAAAGGATTCGAATACAGCATTCAGGTTTCGAAATATCTCGAGTACATTCATGAATCGAAAAATCGACATTTTGCATACACCATCACCAATTGTCAGTACGAAAACAAATGCAACTTCGTGAAGACGTATGAAGTAAATGCTTCACTTCAAGAAAGAATTGCAATTGAGAAGGCGTATGTGTCTACCTGTTCATTTAAGAAAACGTGGCACATTTTTGCAGAGAAATTTCCTGGAACAGTAGAACAGTATGCAGGATTGGTGACAAAGTGGCGTACCACATGGTCAGTTGAAACACAAAAATGATTCAAGACCCGTACGTTCGCACATCTATTGTGATGGTGGATATTCGAGCACGAATGACCCAGACCCTAAACAATCGACACGTAAATTGTGGAAACAAATGAACGTTTCCCTTATGTTTTGTCAACGTGTTTTTCAGCACATTGGGACCACACGGCGGAAATGAAGCACGTTTTGTATCCAGTCGCCATTTTGTAATCCTACGCACTACCACACACGCCATACTCAACATTGTCAAATTAATTATTTTTCCAAGTTTTTGAAGTAAAGAGAGAACAAATGGCATTGGAATGGGAGAGATCTCTATTTGAAGCAATATTTAATACAATTACATTTTTTGGCCTGTTAGAAGTTATTATTGCAGTAAACATCGCTGCAAGGTCATAAAATTAATTTTGTTCTAATTTCTTGGTCTAAAACTGAATATATGCATGAGGCAGTCATATATAGGTTGCATGTACGTAAATGCACATGTTTTGGAAAAACTTGGAATAATTTTTAAGCGCGCACCATAAAAAGGTGAATCAAGGCAAGGGTGAAAGCGGCGGAAGCTCACCGGATACGCTGCAGAATTCCGAATATCTCCATAACCTTAATGGAAACTGTATACGGAGCGACAGTTAGATCCACGATGACATACGGAGGAGAAATATGGGGGTGGGAACAAACAGGAAATCTGGATCAAGTGAGGACCCAATTTTTGAAAGGAATTCTGGGTGTAGGGAGGGGTACGGCAAACTGCGGAATAATGAGGGAATTCGGGGCACATAGTGAAACGATAGAGTGCAAAATCAGAGCAGTTAAATACTGGATGAGAATCGTTCACGGAAACCAATCTCTAATTAGGGCAGTCTGCTACCGTGAACAGTTGCGAATGGAAGGTAATTTGACGTGGGCATCAAAATTAAAGAAAGGGTTGGAAACCATTGGGATGGGAGACATTTGGATGACGGGGCAGGAAAACAGGCGAAGTATTTGGAGAAAAATTAAGAACCGCCTCTGTGATACTGACAGTTAGCAAATGATTGCGCAATGCACAGAGAAGGTGTCATTAGAAGTACAGTCATGGCTGAAATCGGAGTGGGGTATGGAGCAATACATCAAAACAGGTACCAAACTCATTAGAGAGGGGCTCGCGTGGATTAGACTAGGAGCATGGAGGAGCACAAAAATTTCTGACGAGAATGGTACGAGAATCTGTCCCATTTGCGAGGAGGAAGAGTCGTGGAGTCACATCTTGGTAAGATGTAGGGGTACGGAGGAATGACGGGAAAAATATTTGCCGCGATTTTTTACCACTGCGAATGTAGGGATAGAAGCATGTTGGACGCTACTGGCAGGCACGGAAAATATGGACGGGCTAGGTAAATTTATACTTAAGGCAAGACAGCTGAGATCTGAGGAGGCTGCCAATGGAGAAGGGGGGGGGGGATATATATATATATATATATATATATATATATATAGATATATATATATATATATATATATATATTATTTCATACTTAGGTCACTGTTGTGCTAGGGTTGTATATATTATGTGTATATATGTCTTTTAAGTGTAATTATCTATTATAAGAGGGTGCATTTATGAAGGTGTACTCTGTGCTGTAAATTTAAATTGCTATATTTGAATATCTTTGTATCTTTATTTTCGGATTCACTCTTAATTTTATTGTTGTTTAATATTGCTTTTGACTGTGTATTTCCTTTGTCTTTTTATTTTCGTGTTTACTCTTTTAATTCTTTGTTGTGGTTGTTGTTTTAATATTGCTTGTAATGTGTATTACAAAAGCACGTACGGTCTGTGGACCCGTGCGACTGTTGAAATTCTATGTATGATATTGCTATGTTAATAAATACACTTATTCATTCATTCATTCATTCATAAAAAAGGTGAAAAGTATTAGAGATTACCGCAAAGATTATAATGACTTTCACTGTGGACTGCATGTATTGCATTCCGATTCCAAGGAACACGCCCCCTATTCTCACTGCTCTGGTATCATAAGCACATAATTTGATAGTAACTATTTCTCGCGATAGCCGCTATATGGGCGAATCATCAAGAGATTTCCTATAAACCGCAGTACGTTGCCAATTTTGTTTGCGAATTTCCATTTCCTTCTTTTTGGTTCTACTATTCGAGAAACTACAACAAAACACCACACACTATTGACCATTATACTGGTTTAAAACTTACACTCTAAATTTATTGCTTAATTGAACATTTTATACCACAAAATCACTTAAAGAAGTACCCTAACCTATGTATTGAAACATTTCCTTTTCCTTGATTTGTTCTTCTACTATACGAGAAACCATAACCAAACACCAGACACGTATTCACCATTATACTGGTTTAAAATCTACAGTCCAAATGCACCGCTTATTTGACATTAAAACCACAAAATATTATTTTTGGTTGCACATTTAACTCACAAAAGCGGTACGCATCTCAGAAGTGTAGAATATAAATATGGCGGCTTGACAATAACGTGTATCGCCAAGCACAATGCATAAGGATAGGGCATTTCCTATCTATTCTCTCTATATCTGTAATTGGGACTAAACCCTACAACAGTAGTGCCCGGGTCTGGAATGAATTCTCCGGGTATATGTGCCAATGACTTTAACCTACGTGTTTTTATGTGCTCTTATTCTATAACCATTTTGAATAATTTTGTTCGAATGTTAGTTTCGTATTGTAAAAACGGCAACTACGTTTCTATTCTTATTCTGGCAACCTTTTATTGTTGTGTATGTAATATTCATCTCTCAGTTATTAAAGAAACACGTCACGGCAACCAGTCAAATAGCAGCGTCTGTTTTTTTGTTCGTTCATTGTCAGTTATCAGGTTATCAGTAGAGGGCAGTTGTTGGAAAGCTCGGATCGTACGTGAATAGACTAGCTTTATAATTCAGAGTAGTGATCTTATTGCTCTGTGGTAGGGAGTAATACAATTGAAATGAAGACACGATATCTAAGAAAAATGGTTGCAAGACGAAAATTTAAAGAGTGGTCACAAAAAGTTGATAGTGATGAGTGTATGTATAAGTGCAGAATATGGGGTCCCATTTACTGTTAAGTATGACGATGGTGGTGGTGGTGGCGGTGGGATAATACAATTAATTACACAGGTATTTAATTGTATTATGTTAGAAAATTGCGACCGTAATAATGCTATATTCACAATGAGGTGCAACCGCAGACGTAACGTAGCATAAGCGCAGACGCAAGTAAACACAATTCACAATGCAATCGTAAGCGCAACGCAAGAAGTTGGTACGGATTTCTAGATCCGCAAGTTACATGCGAATATTTTCCAAGCGCTCCGCAAGTTTACAAACTGAATAACATAACCAACAATACCACATAAGAAAATTCACTCAATCTTTTGCAAATAAATATGTTATAAAATTACATACTAACAACTAACGCTCGCGGTAGAGACGTCACAATAAGTGCTCATTGAAAATTATTGAAAATAGTACAAGCGTAGAAATTTTAGAAAGAGATAAAGCTACACATTTAGTGAACTAAGATTTATCTCTCTACGTCTTCGGTTTATGAGAAGTAAGAAATCTAGACACAATGATAGTTACATCCAGTAAATCAAAGAAGGATTCGCAAGGAGATAGTCATAACCTCTTGAGGGGAATTAGAGATGGCGTGGCACTGCACGGCCAAATAGAACAGCATGTATGTACAACAGCCCTGTAAAATCTTGCAGTGCAATAGTTTGTTATTGAGTTCATAGGCAATACATAGGGAAAAGAAGCAGAATTCCTCCTCTTTACATGCAACGTAAGGATAAAGTTTAGAGCTTGCAAACTCTTGCGTTGCATTGCGTTGCGTCTTGCGTGTTTCTATGTGAATGCTTACACTAAATAATGTGAGTCCAAACTATTGCGCTTACGTTGCGTCTGCACTTGCATTTCATTGTGAATGTAGCATAACACACAAACAAATTTTGTTTAACAATTTCCGTTCCCAATTAGACAAATGGCCATGGCCAGTTGGTTTTTAGGTTACAGAGAAATAGCGAGTCATGTAAATGGAACACATGAGATTTTTAATTTCTCTAACCCGTATATACAATGTATATAGTGGATTGAGAAGGCATTGAATTCCACATGGATATTTTCGGGGCTCCCGAAATCCAAAAGAAGCATTTTTAGAAAAATATCCGTGTCTGTGTGTGTCAGTGTATGTGTCTGTGGTTAACATAGATCAAATACGAGAAATCCGTTAAATACCAAACTTGATATTTAAGTTCAGTATCTTCCAAGGATGCGACAGGAAGATTTTAAAGAAAATATTCCACCCCAAACTACCCTTTACATAGAAAAAAAATTGTAAATTTTGATTTTCTCAAAAATGGCTTTAATGATTTTAATTAAAATGCCACATATAACACATATTTACACGGAAAATAAAATGTAAATCTTGAATTTTATTGGGACAGCCTCTGAAGATTTCTTCCTTCTAGATGAATTCTGTTGAATTTTGTATAACTGATAAACCGCAAGGGAAAAACAAAAATGTACTGCTCAAAAAGTGTAGATCATGTTAAAATACACAATTTATGCCATATAAATTGGAGTTTACTATTTTTGAGATATTCCTGGTTAATGGTTTCAGTTTTAAAATCCTTTTTTTCATACGGGAATTTGTTCACCCCTGGTCAAGCAAAGAAACGGATTTCAACCATATGGCAACCAATTTTTAAAATATTTCACTATCCCTTTAGCCGAATGTATTCCCTTACTTCCCTTCTACTTACAAGGAAGCAAGTAAGTAAGACAATTTATGTTAATGTTTAACTCGATTAGCATGAAGTTCATAGAAGAATAATCTTTTTAGCAATAATAACTTGTTACAGAGATGTAGAGAAAGTTATGTGAAAGGAACACATCAGATTTTTAGAAAAATATCCATATGTGTATGCGTATGTCTGTGGGGGGCAGCATAACGTATACACAAAAATTGCGTTAAATACAAAACATGGATTTAAGTTAAATAAATTTCAAGGATGCGACAGGAAGATTTTTCCGGAAAATCCCCATAATACAAATCACCCTTTCCAATCAAGATTTTTCGAAACGTTCCATTTATTTAAAATGTCCAGATGGATTTTTGTTAAAATACCATATAATAAAGATAATTACATGTCAAAATATATTTTTATCTTGCATTTGTTGAGAAAGCCTCTGTTGTCTTCTTCATTCTGAATGACTTCTGCATAACTGCTCATAAAAGAAATATAAAAACTTATAATTCAAAAAATGTAAATCTCTTTAAAACGCACAATTGACATTTTTGTTGAGAAAACCATTTCCCAAACATTATTTTTTATTGGTTTTAATATTTCTGATACTTGGATTTTTGAAATGAGAAGTCATTATTCTATTTGTAATCCAAAGTCATGAAAAGAAAAGGCAATATCAATTCCATTACATTAAAATACTTGACGATCGCTTAAGCCAAATGTATTCCCTTATTTTCCTTCTACTTACAAGGAACCAAGAAATAAGTTTATTTCTTTAATGATTTTCTCGATTAGCTCATTAGTACTGAGAAGAGTATGCTAATGTAAGAATAGTTTGCTACAGAATAGGTAGAGAAAGTCATGTGAATGGAACAGATAACTCTTACTTTTAGTAGCACATATGTACACCCTAAATAGTGATAGAGAAGGAATTGTATAATACCCAAAAATTCGACGCAGCAAATTTACTGGAAATATATGTTTTGACGCCATTTGAATCCAAAAGAGCAGTTTTAGAAAAAGATCCGTGTGTGTCATCTGTCTCTGTGTATATGTGTGTATGCGTGAGTCTGTGGGCAGCTTATCTCACAAAACTAAAAACTTGGTATTTAAGATCAATATCTTCCAAGGAAAAATTTTTTGTTTTCATAAAAATTGCTCTAACGACTTTAATTAAAATACCATACATATGCTTAATATGTTTTTATGACAAACGAAGACCTCTTCATTCTGGATGAATTTTGCTGAATATTAAATAACTGACCAAACGTAAGAGATAGCGAAACACTTTCTACACAACAGTTTAGTACTCATCAAACAATTTATGTCATATATATGTATATATGTATATACAGGGTCACTACAAAAGAAATAGACAGCTTCAACTGCCTCTAAAACAAAAACTATTAGAGATAGCAACCTAATTATTGAGGTATGCTGAGAAACTCTCAAAGTTTCGTTTGTTACTATTGGTAACGCTGTAGTGTTTTGTTTGTTGTTGCAGAAGCTGAAGTGGCGGAAAATCCTATGGAAAAGGCATATTGCGTGTTGGAATTTGCTAGAACGCAATCAGCATCTGTTGTCCAACGACATTTTAGAACACGTTACCACAAAACGCCACCGACTAGACAGTCAATCTACGACTGGTATAGAAAATTCGAGACAAAGGGATGTTTGTGCAAAGGGAAGAGCTCGGGAAGACCAAGAGTTTCGGAAGAAAACGTTGAACGTGTTCGTTCTGCCTACATAAGAAGCCCACAGAAATCGACCTCTAGGGCAAGCATGCAATTACAAATTGTATGGAAACTGTATGGAAAATCTTGCGGAAGCGACTGCACATGATGCCTTACAGATTACAGATGTTGCAGTTTCTGAGTGAAGAAGATAAGGTCATACGGCGTGACTTTTGCATCGACATGTTGCGACATGATGAAGACGATGCTGGTTTTCGTGAGAGCATCATTTCATTTTTGTGGTAACGTGTTCTAAAATGTCGTTGGACAACAGTTGCTGATTGCGTTCTAGCAAATTCCAACACGCAATATGCCTTTTCCACAGGATTTTCCGCCATTTCAGCTTCTGCAACAACAAACAAAACACTACTGCGTTACCAATAGTAACAAACGAAACTTTGAAAGTTTCTCTACATACCTCCAAAATAATTAGGTTGCTATCTCTAATAGTTTTTGTTTTACAGGCAGTTGAAGTTGTCTATTTCTTTTGTAGTAACCCTGTACTTTTTATTGAGTTAAACGTTTCTGGAATATTCCTTGTTATTTGTTTTAATTTTAAACTTTTCTCAAGCAGGAATGCAAAAGAGAATCGTATTTCAATTGTTTCACATATCAAAAGCATTTAAAAGATTTGACTGATATTTTAGCTTAGCGTAATCCTGTTCCCTTATTTCCCTCCTACTTACAATGAAGCAAGTAATAAGACTATTTCCACTAACGTTTATCTTGATTAGCATGACCTAGATAAAGGAATACTCCTTTGTAAGAAAGGATTTTTATGTAACAACTAGTAAAAGTCTTGTGAATGGTACACATAGTTTTACTTTCTCTACATGTACTATATACATAGTGTTTAGAGAAGGTATTGTATTGCACCCCGATTTCACCGGAAATACATGTTTTGGGACACCTTAAATCCAAAAAAAATCATTTTTAGAAAAAGATCCGTATGTCTATGTGTGTGGATGTGTGCGTGTGTGTGTCCTTGGGCAGCATAGCTCAATAATGAAAAGTCCGTTAAACACCTAACTTGATATTTAAGTTCAGAATCTTCCAAGGATGCGACTCGAAATTTTCAGGAAAATCTCCCCACCCCAACTAACCTTCACATGGAAAACATTTAGAACATTTTTATTTTCTTAAAAATTGATTTAACGATTTTGATTAAAATCTCTAATATTAAATATATTTACATGACAAGTAAAATGTATATCTTGAATTTTCTGGGAATAGCCTCTAAAGACTTCTTTATTCTGAATGGCTTTTTACTGAATATTAAATTGCTGGTAAACCGTAAGAGATAAAGAAAATCTTACTACACAAAAATGTAGTAACTACTCATCAAAACAAACAATTTATGCTTTATCAATTTCCGAGATACTCCATGGTATTGGTTTCAATTTTAAACTACTGAAACTTTTCTCAAGCGCGAGTGCAAATGAGAATTGTAATTCAATTGTTTCTCATAACAATAGCTTTTAAAAAAAATGTTATTGTGGCTTTAGCATAGTGTATTACCTTACTTCAGTTCTCTTAGAAGGGAGCACTAATAAGATCATTTCTGGTGGTGTTTATCTCGATTAGCATGACGTAGATAAAGCAACACTTTTTTTGTAAGGAAAGTTTGTTTCTGTAACAGCTGGAGAATGGAATACATATTTTTTAGAAATAATTTAAAGCTCTTTTTGCGTAAAATTGATGTTGGAATGCTAGGGGAAGTTCTTTTACAAAATGTACATAATTCTCGTATGAGACAACCACATTCAAATAGGAACAAAGCGCAATATTCTCTCTCAGAGTTAAAGCACTGAACAGTGAAGCTAATTATATTGCAATTTAACCAGAAAACGCAAGGCTTACGAAAGGGAACAATGTGAGTGTATACCACATTTGTTACTATGGAAAAGTCGCTCTTCTAAGTTATGCAGATTTGGAATTCCGGAGGAATGCCTCAACCAAGTTAACACAACACGTTCAAGATTCTCATATTAAATTCTAAAGCTATCCTGAAATTCATCAGCGTTGCTGCCATAGCTCAAATTCCGTCGTAGTAATTTCGTATTTTGCATGGCGGAATTGCAGAAAATTTAATATTCAGGTAGAGCTCGTTGCTTATATGACACCACATATTACTGGTCACCTCTCAATGCCATAACTAGTATTTGGGAGCAATAGCTCCTGTCATGTGCAGCTATGGCTGAAATTATAAGAATTTAGCCCAAAAGTTGCATTCTTAGATATTTTTTTACTTTCTCTACACGAAAAATGTACACACAACGTAGAAAAGGTATTGCATTCCACTCAAAAATTCGTTACCGAAATTTTATCGGATATATATAATGTATAATAAAGTCTACTTTGCCTTAATGTGCCGAAGACACACTATACATAAGGATAGTTTCTTGAGTATTTATAGTATCTTGGGCCAGCCATTTATCTTGCAGTATTTTATTTTGGGACCTAAGCAAAGACCATCTTTAGAACCTTATAGTAAAGAAAATGCGTAAAAGAATTATTTATAAAATATATTTAAGCGAATCTTTATGTAATATTGTGAACGACATAAATATTGATTCTTTCATGCACACGTGTATCTTAAAATTTACTATGTTCTTTATTTAAACCAAATAATTAGTTTCCATGATCATTTTACTCATCATAGGGTTGAAATTCATATTAGTAACTTTAATAAAATCAACTTTTGTGAAGCTGTCCATTTTTTATATTTATATATTTATATTTTTATATTGTATGTTTAATTTAAGCTCTATCCTAGCTGTAGTTATTAGTCAAGATTTTAAGAAAGAGTTAAATGTCGCTCTCATAACAAGTTTGTATACAGTCAACAGGTAAATCAATTCAGTTATATATTTTTAATATCGTGTTTAAGTAGAGAAACTGTGATACTGGAAAACTACCAGACGACTTTTTTTTTCTTTTAAAGTCTTCTAAAATAAACCGATTAGAATTATTGTACAATTGTCTATAAGTATTCCTACACTAACATAAGTTTGTGTATATGTAGATAAAGATAAGGAAAGAAAATTACAAAAAAAGTTATGTTATTTGCCGTAAAAAGACTATTATGTTACTTCTACGTAAAGTAGATTCACTTTTCTTTTTAGGTTATATTTACTTTCACGTTATAAAACGTACGCTTTTATATTATTTAACTTAAAATATTCATTTTATGAAGAGTTTAACATATGATTAAATATTTATTGTTGTTAATAAAACTTACTTGTCTTTAGTGAACATAAAAGTTGGATTTTTAAACTCGATGTATATAAGAAATGCTCACTATATCATTTTTCTGTATTACTCAGAAGCAATATTTGGAACATCATAGCAGGATAGGTCGTGAGATCCATATGAAGGAAATCTGGCAATAACATCCTTATCGGATATAGGTATTAATACTGAAATTGCAAATAGAGTCTGAGGAAAGGCATTTAAATTAAACGCAGAATTTTAGGTGCATCCAGTTCATTGAGTTTTAGAAATAGATAGCCATATCATCCTATTTAGAAGTGTAAATTCTCGTATACACGTGACATTTCAAGCTCAACTTCCATCACTTTATGTTTGCGTTTATTGGGCCAATCATTACTGTGGTTTCTTGATCGGGCATTTTTAGTTGTCGAGACGTGTACGTTGTGGCGAGAGTTAAACTCATCGTATAGTAGACGTATACTACGAAATCACGACTTGGCGACATGATAAATGCCGAATGAACGCATCCGTGTGTGTATCCGTGTGTACAAGATAGCTCAGAGCAAGAAGTCGGTAAAATACCTAACTTGGTATTTAAGTTTAGTATCTTCCGAGAATGAGATTGAAAGGTTTTAAAGAAAATTCCTCTATCCCAAAGTACCTTTTATATGGAAAAAAATTCGAAAATTTTGATTTTCTCAAAAATGGTTGTAGCGATTGTGATTAAAGTATCGTATGTTAAAAAGTTTTAAATTACAAATAAAATGGTAATAGCATTTGAAGACATCTTTGTTCTAGATGAATTTTGCATAGTTAGTAAACCGTAAGAGATAGGCAAAAACGAATTACAAAAAATGTGATGTGTTCCATTCGCATGACTTTCTCTACATCTCTGCAACAATTTTATTGTTAAAAAGATTATGCTTCTTTTTAATTCATGCTAAAAAAAATTAGCAGAAATAGCTTTATTACTTGCTTCCTTGTTAAGTTGAAGCGAAATAAGGGAGTACCATAGGTTAAAGTGATAATCAAAACCTGGTTGCTATGTAACTAAAGTTCCTTTGTTTTTATGGATAGAAGTTGACAAATTCCTATATGAGAATAGTATAAGTATTTTAAAGCTGAAACCAGCAACAAGGAATATCTCAAAACGATCGACTCCACGAAAAAATGTATATAATATAAAGTGTGTGTTTTAATGTGCTCTACATTTTAATGTGGTAAATTTTGTGTATCTCTTACGCTTTAGCAGTTATGCAAATATTCGTAAAATTCATCCAGAATAAAGTTGTCTTCAGAAGCTATGTGGTTTCAGCTATGAAAACTTATACTTTTCTCATTCAGGAATTTTCCAACTCCTGTCCATACAAATAAAGGAATTTCAGTCACATAGAAACCAGCTTTTGACTTTCAGTTTAACCTATGGTACTCCCTTATTTCGCTTCTGCTTACAAGGAAGCAAGTAATAATATTATTTCAGCTATTTTTTTTCTCGATTTGCCTGAAGTAAATAGAAGCATAACCTTTTTAACAATAATTTGTTACAGAGATGTAGAGAAAGTCATGTGAATGGAACACATCAGATTGTTTTAACACTAATTGGTTACTGAAATGTAGAGAAAGTCATATGAGTGGAATACATCACATCATTTTATTTTCTCTGCCACTTACAATGCACATAGTAGGAGGAGTACCAAGAAATAAGAAGTATATCTTTTGGGGATTCTTGAAACCAACTAACGTATTTTTAGAAAAAGGTCTTGTGTGTGTTTTTATAGTGTTTATTGCCTGTTTTATTACAATGGCGCCGAAGGCAATGAGGCTGATGATTCATGGAATATAGATGGAGCACCGGTGGACTGTGATGACTCTAGAAGAAACACCTACATGACATAACTCACGTGTTTTAACAAGATCTATACTTTTTGTGAAATAAGTTTTTGTCTATCTCTTACGGTTTAAGCGTAATGTAAAATTCTGCAAATCTCATCATCCAGAATAAAGAGGTTTTCAGAGTCTATTCCTATAAAATTCAAAACATACATTTTATTTGTGATGTAAGTAACTTTAAAGAATGGTATTTTTAATTAAAATCATTGGAGCCATTTTTGAGTATATCAAAAGTTTCTGAAAAGTTTCACTTATAAGGGTCAGTTTGGGATTGGAAGGATTTTCCTCAATATCTTTGTATCGTATCCTTGGAAGATATTAAACTTAAAGTTTGCACTGACAGACAACACATACGGGCCTTTTTCTAAAAACGTTTCTTTTAGACACAGGGGACCCTAAAATGCGTATTTGCAGTGAAATCTTGGTATCGAATTTTTGGGTGGAGTGCAATACCGTCTCTTTCTACGTACCATGTACTATGCAGAGAAAATGAAAATTTATGTGCTCCGTAGACGTTACTTTGTCTACCTGTTCCAAAAACAAATTATTCTTGCAAAGGCTATTTCTTATCTACATCATGCTAATCGTGATTTATCATTATTTGTTAACAGAATACGGCGTATTACTTTCTTCTTTGTAAGTAGGAGAAAAATAACGGAATGCACAGGCTAACGCTAGAGCCAAATATTTTAAAAGCTTGCTAGTGGTTGCCATTGAAATCCTGTCTTTTTTTTTTCCATAACAGGTGCAAAAAAAAAAAGTGAAAAAAGCTTAAGTAGTTTAAAGTTTTCCTGTTTGAAAAAAAGCTTAAGTAGTTTAAAGTTGAAACCAATAATAATAGGGAATATCTCTGAAATAGTTAGCTCTAAAAAAAAAAAAAAAGAGTATGCGACATAATTGTGCGCTTTACCGAGATCTATACTTTTGTGGAGTATGTTTTTGCCCAGCTCTTACAGTTTATTAATTATGCAAAACACAATTCTTAATGAAGAGAATTTCAAGTGCTATTCCAAAGAAATTAAGGATATTAATTTCGTTTGCCATATAGACATCATAAATGTTCCATGCAAGATGTAGTTTGGGATGCAGGATTTTCTTGAAAATCCTTGGAAGAAGTTAAACTTAAATACCCAGTTTGGTATTTATCGGACTTTTATAGTATGCTGTCCAGATGCGCGCGTGCACATAGCACGCATACACACATACACAGACCTTTTTCTAAAAATACTTTTTTTAGTCAGGTATTCTCAAATGTTGGTGGTGAATTTTTGGGCGGAATACAATTTCTTTTCTATCTAATATATACATATATGCATAATATTATTGAATAATATATAAATAATAATGCGTAAAATAAATATAAAATATATAATTAATAAATGATGTATTAATATATATATTAATTAAATAACTTAATTTAATAAATTGATAATTAAATATGTAAAATAAATAGATAAAATGTGATATTAACTATCGATATAATAATTATTATGTAAATGTATAATAAATAAATAAAACTATAATTATAATTTAGTAAACATGATATTTAATATGTATGCATTATATACATTTGGTAATTTTATATATATATTTCTTTTTAAGCTTAAGCTTAACGTTCTTGAACCCGATTGGTCATATCTGACGATGAATGAAATTGGTGAAATGCTGCTCAAATGACCTCGGGGTCCATGGAGCTTAAAGCTATTCGTCTTCTCAAGATAAGGGGAAATACCGAAAAAAGAAGCCTTTTCTGCGTAACACACCCTAAGCGAGAACCGAGCTCGCGACCACACTACACTGATGGACTATTTTGCTGTTGATTAGTTGTAGTAATTATTGGTGTTAATTATGAATCTATGTATGATGTGTGTTTGATGATTTAATTTATTATTTGTGATCTTTTAGAATTCTTTGTGTTTTTATTTTTATTTGTTTAAAGTTATATTTTTAGCTTTAATATTTCTACTTTTATATTTCTACTTTATATTTATAATTATGTTAGCTTAACTTTATCTGTAAATGTATAAATGTGAGCTGTAATAAATATTAAAAATCCGGCATATTAGCCTTGGTTTAAGAAATTATATACTTTCTGCTCTTTGTTTGTCATGTGTATGCATTTTCTTTGCTCATGGGTATTTCATTGGTTATAAGTCTATACATCTCTTTCAGACTGTCTCACTAAATATATTATTATTATTTGTTGCGTTTATGTGTTCTCTAATTTCTTTGCTGCTGATTTCCAAAAAGTATTATATTGTTTTCTCTTCATCATACCAAGTTATTTCTAAGACAATTTACCCAATCGTTGTTCTTTAAGCTTCTACACTTGTAATGCCAAACACTGTTTTAACAGATTTCTTTCAAATTCAATACCAATATTTCAGTCATTAATATATAGTCGAATGGGCTCAAGTTAAGCGCCTAAAAATGATTCACAAGCTGCAAACACATCTATCCCCAGATATTTTATTTACAGTTTATTTACATCCTGTATCTACAGCCTCTCTCCCCCTCATACATACATACATACATACATACATACATACATACATACATACATACATACATACATACATACATACATACATACATACATACATACATACATACATACATACATACATACATACATACATACATACATACATACATACATACATACATACATACATACATACATACATACATACATACATACATACATACATACATACATACATACATACATACATACATACATACATACATACATACATACATACATACATACATACATACATACATACATACATACATACATACATACATACATACATACATACATACACATACACCATAGATACATACATACATTAACATATATTTTAAAATTGGGTATGAAACAAAGATCGGGAATAACGTGGCTCAGGTTGGGAGGGTGGAAAACCCGTAAGGTAGTTGAAGTTGGTAGGCGGATTTGCCCATTATGCGGAGATCAGGAAGACTGGACGCATATTTTGGCAGATTGCGTGCAGATGGAGGATGTTAGGAAAAAATTATTGCCGGAAGTAATTTTAACTTCAAACAGACGAAGGGCAGCATTCTGGCATTTGATTCTAAACAGCCAAAACTGGCCAAGCCTGGCCACATACTTAATGGAAGTACGTACACTAAGAGATGAAATATTTATGTAAATATTGTATAGAATTATTTGGTGTTTGGCTAATCTATATGTATGAATATGTGGTGTAGTTGTGAGTGCAAGTGTGTGTGTGTGTGTGTGTGTGATATCAGTGAAGTTTCTTTTGTTGTACTGTGATTCTGTTGTCGTAGCGCGCGAACGTGTGTATGTGTCTGTGTGTGTATTTTCAAGATATATAAAATATATATGTAAGTAAATTTTAAATTCAAGTATTTTTAGACAGCATTTTTAGACCCATGTGTCTGTGTGACGCAAATATTGGATTACTGTAAATGTAATAAAGCAGTACCTGCCTGCCTGCCTGCCTGCCTGCCAGCCTGCCTGCCTGCCTGCTTGCCTACCTACCTACAAACTTACTTAAGATACAGTTCTGCTTCAATTTAGAGTTTATTATATTGTCATCGGCTATTAGCTCAAAATAAAAAAATACCATAATATATTCGGTACGTTTATGTTATATTCATAGGTATTGTGTCCAAAGTCCACCAAAATATTCACAACATTTTCGATTTTATTTCTTTTTATCGTAATGTTAAAGTATAACGTTTAGGTCAAAAATCTAAAATTTGAAGAACATTTTTGGTGATGCTTCTATGACACGATTAGACTAGCCTGGTATTTGTATGTAAAGTTACCAGAAACCTTGCACTACACTTCTATTATATGTATATACGTGATGCATTTCTAACAAGAAAAAGATTCGGCTTACCCTCCCTGTATTTAGGACTGATGCCCCGCTAGGACTCACAAGCGGGTGTCTAGGGGTCAGAAACCACAGAATGGAGAACCTATAACGAGTGGACAGCCCGTAGCCAGACATGGCGAGAGGAAGCGGACGATATAAAATGCAAACGAAATGGATTATAGAAAAGGTGATGATGTAGCAATTGATGAAATGAGTGGCGGGGAAAGTTAGAGAACTCGGAGAAAACCTGCCCCGACGTCGATTCGTCCACCACAAATCCCACATGCGGGAACTAGGGATCGAATCCGGGCCGCCTAATTGAGAGGCGAGTGAACTAACCCCTAGGTCACGACGCCGCCGAATATGAAAATTACAATTATAAATATCAGGTGGCCCAACTGCCCGTATGCAAATATCCTCCCGTGGGTTAAAATAGTTTCAGAGCTCAATGGAACTACTTCAAGTCAAAACTGTGGAACGTCATGATCAGCTTTCATGTCTCCCCTTTTGCTTCTCAGGAGACCGTGAGAGGACGTGCTCATTGAGAGGGGTAAATGAAGTTCGTTCTCGCCTCTCCCCTGGAGAGTTTTAACTTAAAACAGCCTCTTTGAGTTCTACAACTCTTTTAACGCAGAAGACATATTTGCACACGACAAATACGGAGCAGTTGGGTTTCCTGATAAGGCTAGGAAATGTAGCAAAATCATGATAAGCCAATCTCTAAATTGTTCAAGACACTTTTCATAGCAAACCATTAAGTGTGATTTTAGATGTCCTTTATTTATACATTAAACGATGTGCAAACATTTTATTGTAGAAGAAACAAGGTAACTTCTAAATTTATCTGAAAGCTAACATCTATTGAAAATCTCAGATTATATGTTTTTTATGCTAGGGTGCAAATTAAAACAAGGGACATGCTAATTTAACATTTCTTCTATCCATCTCTAATCTTAAATAATAATATTAATAATCTAAAAGTGAATAATAATACAATATTAAACACTTTCATTCTGTTTAGTAATATTTTCTATCAGCAATGATTCATTGCAATGTTACAGCATTAATTACTTCCTTAGATAAATAACTGATTTAATGTCATGATTCATTGTCACAAACTTTAGGAGAGTCATAGTTCAAAATAATGAAGCAAAATAAAATTAATCATG
Source organism: Hymenopus coronatus (assembly GCA_030762935.1). NCBI lineage: Eukaryota > Metazoa > Arthropoda > Insecta > Mantodea > Hymenopodidae > Hymenopus > Hymenopus coronatus. The sequence goes on along the minus strand of CM060897.1, from coordinate 118,138,588 downwards.
TAGACAATTATTTTTGGATTGTGTTTCTGTATTTAATGTTCAAGGTAAATAAATACTAAGACTTACAGAACGTTTTATTTATAACTTTGAAGAATATGTTCCTATTTATATTTTTAAAAAATGTATTTATGAAATCAATATACGAGGGAGTATGTAGAAAAAAAAAAAAAAAAGTTAGGTGTTGAAGGAATGCAGAAGTGGTTTTTCAGTAGGATGGTAGAAATACACTTCTGAAACAGATCCAACTTCACAACAGCCTAACAGTGTCCAGGAAAAAAGTTTGAAGGGTGGTTCTTTCAATTCAGTTAAATAAAAACACAGTTTTTTTTTTTTTTTTTTTTTAGATTTAGCCGTGGCCCAGTGGTTAGACCGCTCGTCTCCCACCTAGGCGGCCCAGGTGTGATCCAAGCGCCGCATGTGGAATTTGTTGGTGGACGAAGCGGCGTCTGAGCGGGTTTTCTCCGAGTCCTCCTGTTTACTTTAAAAATTAAAACAAAACAACAAATAAAAAAGAAAGAAAAAATTAAATTATCATTAATTGACCATAATAGTTGGCTAAACTATGAAGCTCGAGTACTTACGACATTAAAAACATTATGAACCCCCATTGAGGTTGTCATCTCAAAATAATTTGAAATCACTTTATAGTTTACCGCGAAACATCCGAGTCAGTTGAGGAATTTGAATGCCGTGTCGGTATATTGCCGTGGTAGCTCAGTGTTAGAGCGACTGGCTAGACATCGGGAGATCCGTGGTTCAAATCCGGCTATGACACAGAACTTTACTCTACTCATCCACAACAATGAATTCTAAAATGTCTTTGAATGTAAATAAGGAGTTATTCCTTAAATCCCTATATCCAGTGATTTTATTTTTACCCTGCATATAACATTATGAAATGTTACTCACCGTTTTGTTGCCCAGGTTACGAACGCGGCAGCTGAGATAGGCCGATTTGCCGACGAGGGCGGTCACATTTCGTGGGGTCATGGTGTCAAAGTAGGGTTCGTTGCGGCCGACGGGCTGCTGAGGTACTTGCTGCGGTGGGGCAGGAGATCCGACGGGCTGCAGGGAATTGAAGCCCGCTCCGGTACCCTGCCCATAGCCACCGCTGACGTAGGACGATCCTGCAAACAACAAACCACATGTTAATCTCGTCTCCACTCATCCGGCAAACAAAAGACGAGCCGCTAGATGTCTCTAGGGCCTCCCTTTATGAACTTGGTAGGCTTCAGGCTTGAATACACTTAAGAGGATATACGAGCTATTGGAAACTGATTGCACTCCTACAACGTTAAAAGCTTCCTCTCTCGGTAGAAGTAAAACTTTGAGTACAAAAGGTGCTGGGTTGAGAATTAACTGTAAAGATTTCAGTCTAAAAGCTAGTGTCATATAGACATTAATTGGCTAAATACAACATAGAACATATAAGGTGTTTAAAAATTACCTCAAACTTTCAACTGTTATAAATATAGTAATAATTGAGATAAAAAAATCTGATGTGTTGGTTGATGAGGGGCGAATTGAGTGAAATTAAGCAAAGGTCTTTCTTCCTAGAAAAAAAATAATATTGCCCAAAATTCAACTTAAAAAATATTGATTCTATAAACATGCTAATTTCCTTCAAAAAATTACATTTAATCTACAAAAAATAAAATATTATGAGTGAATTTTTTATTTAAATTTACTTAATATAATAATGAATATATAAGTCATTAAGTCATTCCAATAAATAAAGCAATTCACTAACAGAAGAAAAAAATGCAGAAAAACAGTACCCTCACATGACTTTCTTTAGCTGTTCTGCAAACGTCTTACAAAAGATTATTCTTCTTTCTACACAATGCTAATCGAGATAAACACTAACAGAACGTTCTTATTACTAGTTTATAAGTATAAGATAATTATAGAAATGCACTATGCTAAAGTGATAGACAAATGTTTAAACATTTCGATATGCGATTGTCATTGCAATTCGCGTCTTTACTTGGCCAGGAGTAGAACAAAAGAAACTTGCTGTCTGGGATAAGTATACGTATTTAAAATTTGAAATCAACCATAAGGAACATCTCAGAAATGTAAAGCACATAAATTGTGTGTTTTGACGAGATCTACATCTTTTGTCTATCTCTTACGATCTGCAAGTTATGCAAAATTGGGCAAAACTCATCCAGAATGAAGACATGTTCAGTGGCTATTCCCAGAAAATTCAAGATATACATTTTATATATGATTTAAATAGTTTTAATATACGGTATTTTAATCAAAATCCTTAGAGCCTTTTTTTGAAAAAAAAATCAAGATCTTCGTGCAAAGCTTAGTTTGAGGTGAGAGAATTTTTCTCAAAATATTCATTTCGCAATCTTGGAAGATACTAAAAGTAAATAATATTAAATGACTTTTTGTTTTTGAGTTATATGGCTCACATCTACAAGGACACACAAATACACATACGGAACATTTTCTAAAAATGATTTTCACTGTAATCTCGGAATCAAAATTTTGGATGGACTGCAATACCTTCTCATTGCAGTATGTACATAGTACGCGTAGAGAAAGTAAAAATGCTTCTTTTAGATTCAGGTTTCTCAAAACATGTATTTACGGTGAACTCTCGGATGAAATGTTTAGGTGGAATGAAATATACATTAAAAGTAAATATATACAAAAGAAAAAAATGCAAATGGTGGTGAAAAATTATGATGCTAAAATACTCTATCCTTCATCCAAATATGAAGAACTTTCAATAGTTTTAAATATGTTCATGTTAATTTCGGTACACCTCCTCCACTATTTAAGAAGAGTCCAATTGGAACGCCAATATTTGTTGGACAGGTAAGGTGCACATGCTTTATAGACAGACAGTTCCACTTCTTAAATTGCATCGCCTTGGTTCAGATGTCTGAAACCATAGGTGAGGTCCAAAAAAATGGAATCTATGAGTATAAAAATCTGATGTAATCCATTCACATGACTTTCTCTATACCTCTGTAACAAATGTTTGTTAAAAACTTTATGTTTCTATTTACTTCATGCTAAGTGAGAAAAAATTAGCAGAAATAGTCTTATTACTTGCTTCCCTGTAAGTAGAAGCGAAATAAGGGAGTAACATAGGTTAAAGTGATAGCAAAAGATGGTTGCTATGTGACTGAAGTTCCTTTGTTTGTATGGACAGGAGTTGACAAATTCCAGTATGAAAAAAGTTTATGATTTTAAGGCTGAAACAAAAAACAAGGAATATTTAAAAATATCAGCTCCATAAAAAAATGTTTATAACATAAATTGTGTGTTTTAAAGTGCTCTACATTTTTGTGTGGTAAGTTTTTGTGTACCTCTTACGGTTTACAAGCTACACAAAATTCTGTAAAATTCATCCAGAATAAAGTAGTCTTCAGCGGCTATTTCCAGAAAATTCAAGATATACAGATTATTTGTCAAGTGTATACATTTAATATATGCTATTTTAATCAAAATTGTTACAGCCATTTTTTAGAAAATCAAAAACTTCGAAAATGTTTCCATGTGAACGATAGTTGGGGGTAGGGGGATTTTTTGGTATTTGGTATTTAACGATATTTCCGTTTTTGGCTATGCTGCCCAAAGACACACAGACACATACACATACACACAGACAGACACTCGCGGACATTTTTCTAATAATGCTTTTTTTTTGTATTCAAGTGGTCTCAAAACATGTAGTTCCGGTGATATCTCGGTATCGAATTTTTGGCTAAAATGCAATACCTTTTCTATAAACTATGTACATAGTACGTATAGAGAAAGCAAAAATTGAATTTATGAGTATAAAAATAAACCAAAAGTATTGTTAATGGAACGAATGAAAACATTGGTTCCGTTAACAATATGTTTGGTTTATTTTTATAATCACTACAAATGGAGTACCTTTGTGGTCATTACAGAATTATTTAACTAATTTAAAAAAATTAATTATTATAGTATACCCAATAATTTTAAAATAAAGTTTATTATTATATCATATTAACAGAAAATTCTGCTGTGTTCATTCACATAACCTCCGCTAGCTATTCTTACAAAAGATTATTCTCTTATCTATATCATGCTAATCGAGATAAAACTTTAACATAATTTATTACTTGTAAATAGAAGGGAAATATGTGAATACATTAGGCTAAAACATTACTCAAACCTTTTAAAAGGTGGTCGCTGTGTGAAATAATTCAGGTTTAGTTCGCTTTGCATGGTTCCGTTTGAGATATATGAGGTAGTTTAAAACTTAAACCAATAACAAAATAAAATATCTCAAAAATATCTAAACGAAAACCGGTTAGGAATAAATTATGTGTTTTAACAATAACTACATTTTTGTGTTGTGAATTTTTGTTAGCCTCTTGTGTTTTAATCGTTATGCAAAATTCTGCGAAATTCATTCAGAATAAAGAGGTCTTTAAATACTATTCCCAAGAAATAAAAACTATAGGTTTTATTTATGATGTAAATATGCTAATTTATATTTTTAAATAAAAATTGGTAGAGTCCTTTTTAAGAATATATAATTTTCATAAATGTTTCTATGAAAAGGGTAGTTTGTGATGGGGGGATTTTCTTGAATATATTCATAATAAAACAAAATAAAAATATTGTTTGGTTTTTAACGATCTTTTCATTTTTGAGCTATGCTGTTAACAGACAGACACACACGGATCTTTTTCTAAACATTCTCTAACCACTATGCATGTACATTATACATACGGGCTAGAGAGAGTAAAATTATAGCTAATTATAAATAAAGTATGTAATTATTAATAAATATGTGAAAGAATGAGTAGTAGATAGCACAATAAACAACATATTGTAATTAATATCTGGCCCGGTTAGTGCTAAATACCATCATTTTTTGCTGGATACCAGCGATATAGCTCTTAGTAGTTGTAGAATAAGGTTTGTAATTGTAAGTTGCCGACTTTTCAGGTACTTTGTGGTTGAGGATACATTGTTTATGTTATTTTATTTCAATTATACTTTTATTCTCTTTTATATTATACATATTTATTTACGAACTTTTCTCTATAAGCAGCGTCTGGGCGGGTTTTCTCCGGATCCTACGGTTTCCCCGCCAATAATTTCACCAATTGCTCAATCGTGTCCTTTCATCTCACCCATTTCATTGCATCCATTATCATATTATCCACTTCTTCACGCTCATGCCTGGCAACGGGTCGACCATTCGTTCCAGGTTCTCCATTCGGTTGTTTCGTGCAGTGGGCTCACCGGAAGGCTTCTGACCTCTAGACCCTTGCTTGTAACTCCTAAGGGGGGTGCCAGTTCTAAAGACGGGAAGTATAAGCCGACTACGTAACGAAACCAAACGAAACCAAACTTTTCACTATTGCAATTTTATTTTGTGGTTAAATATCTGAAAATATTAAAAATATTTTATGGAAATAAAATAACATTTTAGAGAAATACTCCGGTGTAGTTGTTTGGTACCAAATGGTATTTATTTATATTTATCATTCAGATTGAACATTAGGTCATTTATTACATTTTATTATATGGTGCTTTAATGTAGCACACATATATTACTCTAGTTATGTTGATTATTTTATCTTAACATGTAAAAACGAATGCAGGTAGAGAGGTAGTCAGGTAGATAGGTCAGGTCACAAACTTTGCACAGATTTCAACCAAACTTGGCATAGATAACATTTGACACGAGACAAAAATTACTGTCTACATTAGAATTCATAATTGACCCAATGTTGTACTCAGGAACCGAAAGCTCATATATCCTATGATCTCTCTGATATTGATAATGAAGTAAGCATATCGGCAAATACACAATTACAATCGCAATGCTATCTTGGCAAAGCTTGCGCAAATGCAAAGGCGCTACAAGCTTCTTTGAAAAAAAGAAAAAACTTATCTCTTGCATTCACGTGACACTATACTGCAAACACACCGTTCTAAGAAAAAACTATTCTTCTGTCTAAATTAGTATTATCATGCTAAACGAGATAAACATTGTCACAATAATTTTTACAATTTAGCTCCTTATAAGGGAAATAGAGGAATATACCAGGCTATAGCGATATTCAAATCTTTTGAAATGAAACGAAAGGTGATCTCGTTTGAAAAGATGCATAGTTTAAAATTGAAAACAATAAAAGGAGTAATTCGGAAACGGTCAACTCTGCAAGAAAAATTATATTACACAAATTGTGTGTTGTAGCGAGATTTGCATTTTTGGTGTAGTAAGGTTTTGTGTATTTGTTACGATTTAGCAGTTAGGCAAAATTCAGCAAAATACATTAGGAATAAACAGCCCTTCAGAAGCTATTCCCAGAAAATTCAAGATATACATTTTATTTGCAATGTAATTAGCTATAATACACCATATTTTAATGAAAATTGTTAGAGCAATTTTTGAGAAAAACATAATTTTCGAGAATTTTTCATATAAATGGAACTTTTGAGTGTGTGGATTTTCTTGAAAATCTTAGTGTCGTATCCTGGAAGATACCAAACAAAATACCTTGGTATTTAACGGTCTCCCAGTTTTTGAGGTACACTATCCACAGGCTCACACATATTCAGACACACACACACACACAGAACGTTTTCTTAAAATGATTTTTTTGGCTCAGGGGACCTCAAAACATATATTTCGTATTGCAATTTTGGGTGGAATACTATACTTCCCGTATACACTGTGTACATAGTACTTTTAAAGAAAGTAATAAGAATACTTCGATAGGTATTTTAAGGTTAATTTAACAGAATCATCGTTACAGCAGACTAAGTATCATTTCTTCTTCTTATTATTATTATTTTAACATTATTATTATTATTATTATTATTATTTATTGCATACCTATTTACATAAAATAAAGCACTTAACTTCCATATAATCTAGTCTATTCGCTTATTTCCTTCCTTTAGATTATTAATATTTATCTGATTAGAATGGAGTAGAACAAAGTCTAATCTGTTGTAAGAAGTTTGTAGAACAGAATGAGAAAGTCATTTGATTTGGAACCCATCAGGTATTTACTTTGTCTATGAAGTATACACAATATAAATGGTAGATAGAGAAGGTAATGTACTCGACCTAAAAATTCGATTACGAGATTTCACCTGAAATACATGTTTTAAGACCCCTGAATAAAGAAAATAATTTTTAGAAAATGGTCTGTGTGAGTGTGTGTGTGTGTCGGTGTGTGCCCTTGGAGAGCATAGCTCAAAAAGGAGAAGTTCATAAGTACAAAACTTTATATTAAAGTTAAGTATATTCAAGGAATGATTTTAAGAACAACCATCTATCTCAAATTATCCTTTATATGGGATAATATCGAACATGTCTTTTTTTACTCAAAAATGACTATCGATATTGATTAAAGGACGGTCCCTTGGCCAAATGCTTAGACGGCTCGCCGTCCACTTAGGTGGTCCGGGTTCGATCTCAAGCGCCCGCATGTGGGATTTGTGGTGGATGAAACAGCGTCTGAGCGGGTTTTCTCCGGTTTCCCCGCCACTCATTCCACCAAATGCTCATCGCCTTTCCTATTATCCATTTCGCTTGCATTTGATATCATCCTCTCAAGCTCATGCCAGGCTATGGGCCTACCTCTCGTTCCAGGTGCTTTATTCTCTGGTTTTGTGACGTTGGATCCTCGACAGGCTTCTAACCCGTAGGCAACCGCTTGTAAGTCTTAGGGGGATGTCAGTCCTAAAAATGCGGTAGATCTCCTCATTCTAAACGACGTTTTTGTGTAAATTTTAAACCGTAAGACGAAAACTTACAACACAAAAGTATGGATCTCGTTGAAACACCAATTTATGAAATATACATTTTTTGTAGAGTTGATCGTTTCTATGATATTCCTTATTATTGGTTTCAATTTTATACTACTTAAATAGGCCGCGCCGTGGCCGAGTGGTTAGACCACTCGCCTCTCACCTAGGCGGCCCGGGTTCGGTCCCAAGTGACCGCATGTGAGATTTGTGGTGGACAAAGCGGCGCCGGGGCGGGTTTTCTCAGGGTTCTCTGGTTTCCCCCGCCATCGCATTCCACCGGTGCTCCATCTTCATTCAATATCATCAGTGTCACTGTATGCGGCGCCTTAAGTAGTTAAAGCGGGCGTTAAACACTACAAACAAAAAAAAACTACTTAAATTGTACTCAAGCGGGAAGTAATTTTACGTTTCATAGCGCTTTTGTTTTATTCCTAGCCAGGCAAAGAGAACCGAATTTCAACTGCATCATAATGCAATAGCTTTTAGGCGTTAGCCTAGTATACTTCCGTATTTTCTTATTTTCCGGCTGCTTACAAGGAAGAAAGTAATAAGACAATATCTGATAATGTTTATCTCTATTAGCATAGTGTACATAAATGAATACTTTGTTTGTAAGAATAGTTTGTATGTAACAAGTAAAGAGAGTAATGCGAACATACTAGATTTTTTTTTTTAAATGAGGGAGCAATTTTTTTTAAAAAGTTTTACTTTCTCTACACGTACCATGTACAAGGGTATTGCATTCAACCCAAAAATTCCATACCAAGATTTCACCGGAAATACACGTTTTAGAGTCTCCTGATTCCAAAAAAAGTATTTTTAGAAAAACGTTCGTGTCAGTGTGTCGGCATGTCTGTAAACACTAGAGCTCAAAAACGAAAATTCGATAAAATACCAAACTTGGTATTTAATTTTGGTATCTTCCAGGGATGTGACACAAAGATTTTGAGAAAAATTCCCCCATCCCAAACTACCCTTTAGATGGAAAAAGTTCGAAATTTTTTAATTTCTTAGAAATGGTACTAACAAGTTTAATTAAAATGCTGTATATTGAAAATATTTATATGGAAAATAAAATTCTGGATTTTTTCCGTTTTAGTTTCAAATTACTGTAAACTCCTGGCCCTGCATAGAAACGGATTTCATCCACATGGCAACCAGCTTTTAAAATATTTAGCTATTGTTTTAGCCTAATGTGTCCCTTATTTTCCTTCTACTTACAAGGAAGCAAGTAATTAAGGCAATTTTTGATAAGTAGATAGAAGAATACGATTTTTAACAATAATTTGTTACAGCGATGTAGAGAAAGTCATGTGAATGGAACACATCAAATTTTATATAAGGGACTTATTTATTGCACAGCTGGGAACCAAACCTGTTGTAATGATCCTACATAATGTAAAAGTGAAAGGATATGAATATAAACTCTAAACCAGAACTCACAGTTTTGTTCACTTCATCTGCATTTCTCCGTCTCTTTCTCTCTGCTACTTCCCTTCCCTTTTTTCTCTCGTATTTCATTTCAGTATACATACTTTATATTTCCGGCAAAAGAAAAAAAATACAGAAACCTTTACATTTAGTGAGAACTGAACATTTATTAAGGGTGTAAAAAACGAGAATATTTCATGAAATATGTAAATACTTGGATGCTTGCTGCTTGCAGCAGATACATACACGGCATTTGAGTAAATAGCAGCCCAAAATCATGCAACTTATACTATTCATTCTAAAAACTTAATACTTTATGCTTCTGGAAAGAGAAACGGGGTAAAAATCTAATGTGTTCCATTTACATGACTTTCTCTAGCTATTCCGTACACAAAATATTGTTACAGAAATTATTTTATCTACATCATGCTAAACTGAATAAACATAGCAGAAACGGTCTTATTATTTGCTTCCTTGTTAGTAAGAATGAAGGTATACATTAGACTAACACGCCATAGCTTTTAAAAGATGTTCGCTACATGAAACAATTGAGATTCGGTTCTCTTTACATGATCCCTATTTTACTACGTTAGCACTACAGGGGATGACACTGGTGGTACATGAAATGAAGATGGAAATCAGTAGAATGAGATGGCGGGGCAAACCGGAGAACCGTGAGATAACCCACCCCTGCGTCGCTTTGTCCACCACATGTAGTCACTTAGGATGGAACTCGGGCCTTCTAGATGAGAGACGGGTGGTCTAACCACTCGGCCACGGCGCCACCATAAGTTAGGTAGGTTAACATTGAAACGAATATCAAGGGATATTTTGAAAAAGGTAAAATCCAGAAGAAAAACATATATAACATAAATTATATGTTTTAACGAGATCTATACTTTTTGTAGTAACTTTGTCTATCATTTACGGTTTAACCGCTATGCAAAATTCTGCAAAACTCTTCCAGAATAAGGAGGTCTTCAGAGGCTATTCCCAGAGAATTTTAAATGTATGTACATTTTATTTTTAATTAAATATCTTTGATATACGTCATTTTAATCAAAATCGCCAGAGCTATTTTAGAAGATCCACATTTTAGAAAATTTCTTCATATAAACGGTAATTTGGAGTGGGAGATTTTTTGAAAAATTTTGTGAACCAAGTATAGTTGGTATTTAAAGGAATTTTAGTTTTTCAGCTTTGTAGTTCACAGACACACATATACCCACACACTGGCACTTTTCAATATATTTTTGGATTAGGATGGTTTCAAAACATTTATTTCCGCTGAGATTTCAGTATCGCATTTTTGGCTGGAAAACATACATGCTAGAGAAAGTAATATAAAAGTAGCTTTGTACCTGTTGTGATTGCAGAACAAACCTAACTCCTACGTTAGAAAGGATATCAATGTAATAATCATGAAATATGTCCCGAAAATCTAGTGCATCAAACATTTGTTTCTTCAGAAAACTTAAATTACTGTCCTCACAATTGTAGAATTCTTTGTTGTTGTTTTAATATTGCTACTATTTTGTGTATTACAAAAGCACGTACGGTCAGTGGACCCATGCGATTGTTGACGTTCAAAGTATGATATTGTTATGTCAATAAATACACTTATTCATTCATTCTTTCATTCAATTGTAGAGTTTCTCCCTCTAAATTACAGGGCCAGATTTTTATAATCAGTTTTGTTGATTTGAGTAAGATTTTCACTTTCTCTATTTTGTACAATTTACATAGCAGGTAGAGAAGGTATTGCATTCCACTCAAAAATTCGATACCGAAATTTCACAAAAAATATACGTCTTAGTGTCCCCAATATCTAAGAAAAATCTGACGCATTCACATGAGTTTCTCTACATCTCTGTAACAAATTATTGTTAATATGCTTATACTTTTATCTACTTCATGCTAATCGAGATAAACATTAGTAGAAACGATCTTATTACTTAATTCCTTATAAGTAGAAGAGAAACAAGGTATGCTAGGCTAAACCGATAGTCAAATGTTTTAAAGTGTGATTGTTATAGGATTAAAATTCATTTCTTTGCGTGGCGAGGACTTGAAAAGTTCCCGTATGAGAAAAGTTTAAGTATTTTAAAATTTTAAGTTGTGTGTACTTAAGGTGACATACAGACATTTGCAGTAAGTTTTTGTTTATCTCCTACAGTTTACCAGTAATGCAACATTCAGAAAAATTCATCAAGAATAAAGAATTCTTCAGAGGTTATTCCCAGAAAATTAAAGATATACATTTTATTTGTCATATAAATATCCTAAAAGAGATTTTAATCAAAATCGTTACAGCCATCTTTGAGAAAATAAACAATTTTTGACATTTCTTTCATGGTAGTTGGGGTGAAAATCTTTGTGTCGCAGCTTAGAAGATACTGAACTTAAATATCAAGTTTGCTATATAGCGACAGGCAGACATACACATACACACGAGCAGATATTCAGGGAGTCTCAAAAAATGTATTTCCGGTGAAATCTCGGTATACAGTATTTTGGTCAATACTATACCTTTTCTATTTACTATGTACATAGTATTTGCAGCATTTTTAGAAAAAAATTAGCATGTGTATATGTGTGGAGCATATCTAAGAAGCAATTGGTCAGTTGAATGCCGAACCCGATAGATAACTTCAGCATAATTCAGGGATACTTCAAGAGGATTTAAACATTTTAGTTTCTCAGAAATGGCTAACGATTTTCATTAAAATACTGTATATCAAATACATTAAATGACAAATGAAATTTATATATTACATTTTCCGAGAATAACCTCTAAAGAGCTATTCGTTCTGGATGACCTTTGCATAACTGCTGAACTCTAAGAGGAAACCAAATCCTTGTCGCACAAAAAATGTAGATTCCATCAAAATACACAATGTGTCCTATACATTTTTGTGAGCGATCTATTTTCAAGGCATTCCTTGTTATTAGTTTCAATTTTAAACCGCTTGGACTTTTCTCAAACAGGAACTCATCTTTGGTTTCATCTGGCCATGCAGGAATGGAAATGTTTCACATAGCGACCAGGTTTTAAAAGATTTGACTATCACTTTAGCCTAGTGTACTCCTTTTTTCCCTTCTACTTACAAGCAAGCAAGTATTAAGACAATCCCTGATAATGTTTATCTCGATTAGCATTAGGTAGGTAGAAGGATATTAGTTTATAAGGAAATAATTGTTCACAAAATTGGTAGAGAAAATCAGGTAAATGGAACAATGTAGCTCTGTAATATTTTAGTTAATGTGTGTAGGGTGTTCTCTTGTTTTCCAACAAGTACTTGGTTGCCAATATAATAATGGGTGGTAAAACAGCGCCGTTTTACGTTGGAAGACATTCCCTCGTGCGTTAAAATAGTTGCAAACCTCAACTGGGCAATTGCAAGAAACATTGGTCATTGAAAGAACTGGACCAAACAGTACTAGATTATCCGCTGTGAAGCACTTATAAATAAATGATTTAAGTCCCATAGTATGCTGTATTCAATCCACGGATGATAACCTGTGAAGTACTTATAAATAACCCTGCCATGATAGCTTTAAGTCCCATACTAGGTTGTATTCAATCCACGGCTGATAACCCGTGAGTACTTATAAATAACCCCGCCATGAAAGCTTTAAGTCCCATTCTAGGTTGTATTCAATTCACGGCTGATAACCCGTGAGTACTTATATATAACCTTGCCATGAAAGCTTTAAGTCCCATTCTAGGTTGTATTCAATTCACGGCTGATAACCCGTGAGTACTTATAAATAACCCCGCCATGAAAGCTTTAAGTCCCATTCTAGGTTGTATTCAATCCACGGCTGATAACCGTGAGTACTTATAAATAACTCCGCCATGAAAGCTTTAAGTCCCATTCTAGGTTGTATTCAATTCACGGCTGATAACCCGTGAGTACTTATAAATAACCCCGCCATGAAAGCTTTAAGTCCCATTCTAGGTTGTATTCAATTCACGGCTGATAACCCGTGAGTACTTATAAATAACCCCACCTGATAGCTTTAAGTCCCATACTAGGTTGTATTCAATTCACGGCTGATAACCCGTGAGTACTTATAAATAACCCCACCTGATAGCTTTAAGTCCCATTCTAGGTTGTATTCAATTCACGGCTGATAGCCCGTGAGTACTTATAAATAACCCCACCTGATAGCTTTAAGTCCCATTCTAGGTTGTATTCAATTCACGGCTGATAACCCGTGAGTACTTATAAATAACCCCGCCATGAAAGCTTTAAGTCCCATTCTAGGTTGTATTCAATTCACAGCTGATAACCCGTGAGTACTTATAAATAACTCCGCCATGAAAGCTTTTAGTCCCATTCTAGGTTGTATTCAATTCACGGCTGATAACCCGTGAGTACTTATAAATAACCCCACCTGATAGCTTTAAGTCCCATACTAGGTTGCATTCTTCGTGAAGGGCTTAACAGTATAGACAGTAAAATAGATTTACAGACCGAGAAATATATTAAAATAATTTGCACTTCAGTAACTAACCCTTTTTTTTTTCGACGGAATAAAGCCTACTTTTGGATTGACAAAGACTTTATTTAACAATCAGTAGGCACCCATACACAGTAACCACAGTAGGTATATATATTTTAAATTCTACACAAAAATTCCCGTTAGAGGTTTAACCGGAAATACACGTTTTAGTATCCCTTGTATCACCAAAAAGGGAGTTTTAGGAAAACGTACGTGTACGCTTGTGTGTGTATGTGTATGTCCACGTGTCTCTGAACACTATGACTTAAAAACGAAAAGTCGGTAAATACTATACTTTGTAGTTGAGCATAGTATCTTCGAAGGATGCAACTAGAAGATTTTGAGAAAAGTTCCCCACCATAAACTAACTTTAATATGAAAGAATTTCGAAAATGTTAGTTTTTTTAAAAGCAGCTGTAATTATTTTGATTAAAATACCGTATATTAAAGATATTTACATTAAAAATATAATCTATTTCATGAATTTTCAGGCAATAGCCTCCTAAGACCTCTTTTCCCTGGTTGAATTTTGCTGAATTTAGCATAAAGTAAACGTAAAGAGAACGACCTAAACCTACTGCACAAAAATCACGTGCACAAGAACGTATTGTGTACCACTCTATTATTGTTACGCACTTCACACATATCAGAGTTATTAATGCGAATTACCTTAAGTTATTATTGTTATTATCACACTCTAGACTCGTAGCCACTCTATTGGAAAGTTGGAAACTGTCTCTCACAGAGCGTGATCTGATAAACAAGAACAGTAATTGCCCCGTTGAGTTCTTAACACTTTTAACGCACAAAGAGATACCTGCCAAAGTGAAATACGGTGCTGTTGTGCCACCTTGTACAGTATCTATGGTTTGACTCTTTAATATAAACATGCTAACTAAATCTATATATTTAAGTCAATTGATAAGTACAAACAGCTGATACAAAAGATATATTTGTACACATTCAACTTCTTCTTTTTTCTTTCAAGGTTTAGGCCAATGACCTGTTCAGAGGCTAATTCCACATCAGTTGTGTTGTTCACATGGCCATGTGGTTAGAAAACTCTCTCTCACTTAGATGGCCCGGGTTCGATTTCAAGTGACCGCATGTGAGATTTGTGGTGTACAGCAGAGCAGGGACGGGTTTTCTCCGGGTGTCCCGGTTTCCCCCGCCATCACATTCCACCGGTGCTCCATTTCATACCATATATCACCAGTGTCATTGCCTGCAGTGCCTTAGTAGTAAAAGTAGGAGTTAAACACTACAAAAAAGTGTTGGACACTCTATTGTCTGCTTGGTCGTCCAATGTCTCTTGTTCCTTTAGGTAATAATCTGTAAGGTGGCATTATCATAACATATTCTTTCCATTGCTTCTGGTAGTTACATATTCCGTCAGCTATACTTTCAACTCCCAACTGTGTTGTTATATCCTGGTTTCTAATTCTATCTCTTCTAGTCTTCCCCACCAAATACCTGCTTCTAATCATCGTTTGTCTTGACTTCTCAACGTACAGATTTCACTCCCATATTTCAAGGCTGGCTTAGATACCACATATACAGTCGCTGTTCTATTTCCTTTCTCATATTTCTTCCAAAATATTTCTTAATATATCCATTCAGTTTGGGTGGTCTCCTTATCGCGGTGGTAGCGTTGCTGCTTGCCAAGCGGGAGACCTCACAGTCCAATTCCCAGTACCGGCGTGGGGAGTTTTCCCCCACTGAAGACCTGCACAGAGGTGCACTCAGTCTCGTGAGGTCCCTGGGGAGCCAATTAAGGAGCTGCTTGCTGCTTCTGTTATGGACCGAGATGGGGACGCAGCGGTCGGGCGGTAGCAAGATTATAGATTCTAGTTCAGTTTTAGACTAAGGCTCCTTCCTGAGCCTTTCCTATTGATTACGGACACAATATGGCTAGCGACAATTGCATGACAGGTTTCGAAATTTCGTCGAGGTTGTGCTAGGTTAGATCAGGTTAGGTGTATGTATATGAACTGGCTTGAAAAAAGGGGGAAAAATGTACTTTCTGAAAATCGGTTCTTCTTTCCAATGAGAAATCCACATTCTTTCGTTCCTTGTGTCCGCTTGTGCATGGGCAATCAATCGACCAATGGCAGAGTAAAATTTAGAACTGAACTAGAATCTGCAATGTCGCAGGGCGGTAGGCCAAGGTTCCAGCTGTCGTGCCATGGAGTTATCCATTCTGTTTATTATGTTTTAGTATGTTTCCAAATTATCAATCATTCGTTTCATTCAACTTCAATTAACATAAAACTGAAATGAATGGTATTTATTTCATGAACAAGTAAGATTTTCGTGTAAGAAAGAAAAGGTGTGCTCTCCATTTTATTGTATGGTAGTATGAGTTTATTTCTACAAGAGGAACATTAGAGCTGTGTGTGCCTAAGGGAGAACAAAGAAGAGCTGGAGCAGCGTAATTACTGTTACGTGAAACAATAAGAACAATTACTACAGCGCTTCCTGGTGGTAATTTCATTCTCTTCACGCTTTTATTGAGGCCTTAGCAACGACGGTATTGAACATTTGAATAATGCCGTCGCCGGAGGAAGAGAGAGCAAAGAAAGCAATTGGTGAAGAATAGAGGAAGCAGAACACAAGAACGTTATTCTATACCATTCAGTTTGAGCTGAAGGTTAAGTTTCAGTTGCACGTAAATCAGAGCAACCGGAGGTCTTGGGTTCGATTCCCGGCTGGGGCGGGGAACTTTTCTTTAGCCAGAATTATTCCCTATCTCCCACAGAGTCTGCAAGTGTGTATGTGAGAGTGAATGTGCGTGTGTGTGTGTGTGTGTGTGTGTGAGGAAAATAAAATGATTAAACCAAACGTAAAAAAAAAACTACTGACAACGAGTTGTTTCAAGAGCAAAGCCTCCAATATGACCTTAGATGTTAAAGGGGGCTATGTAAATGAAACATTTAAAAACAATCAGAGCTTATGACAAGCAATATCTTTTTTGATTGCCTCACATTCACCAGGTCGAGAGTTCGAACCTCTCTTAGGGTGTGTTACCCAAATAAGGTTTCTTTCCTCATCCTGAGAAGATGGATGTCGAGTAACTTTAAGCTCCCTGGATCCGCGATCATTTAGCATCATTTCACCAATTTCATTCATCATGTCCAATATGACCAAATAGGTAAAAAAAATATATATATATATACAAGTCCTAAAATTGTTTACTGGCATTACGTATGTCTGTAAACAAAATCATACATTTAAAGGAATTTTGCGTGTCAGAACGGTTCCTTTAAAATATATATTAGGGCCATGAACTTAAGATAATGAACAGTGGAATTTGACCACAAATTGTGAACAATTAAAGATATTTACTTTCTCTAACACGAGAAGATGTATTCCACCCCAAAATTCAATATCGAGATTTCACAGTTAATATAAGTTTTGAGGTTCTCTGAGCCCAAAAAAGAATTTTTAGAAACAAAGGAGCAAGTATGTGTCAGTTAACACCATGTATTATGTTTATGTCTTCCAAGGATGCATCATGAATACTGTCAAACCCCCGCACGCAAACTACCCTTTAAATAAAAAAAATTGAACATGAACGGCTAAACCTTAATAGATGGAAAAAAACTTAATACACAAAAAATGTAGATCCCATTAAAACACATAATTTATGCATTATGCATTTTTCTTGTAGAGTTTATGATATATTCCTTGCTACTGGTTTCAGTTTTAAACCTACTAACGTTTCTTAAACATGACCATGCAAAGAGAACCGAACTTCAATTGTTACACACAGCGACTAGTTTTTAAACGATTTGACTATCGCTTTAACCCAACGCATTCCTTTATTTCGCTTCTACTTAGAATGGGCAAGTAATAATACCAATTCTGCTAAATTTTATTCCGATTAGAATAATGAAGATAAAAAAGAATCTTTTGTAAGGAATGTTTGTATTTGGAACGACTGGAGAAAGTTATGTGAAAGAAAAGCGTCAAATTGTTTTCATAATAATGTGATAGCAACTATAACGTTTAAGACATATGATTTTGCTGCTTGGATCACTTTAACTACCAATTAACTGGATCTATAAATAAGTAGCTTTATGTTTATTAATAGGCACTTCCAAATTTAAACCTAATTTTCTCGTGAAACTTGATCCAACACATTAAATGTTCCACAATATGAAGTTTTTCCACTAATTTGTTTCAAAACTTTTGTACTGATTTTCAAACGCGTATTAAAGAAAATTGTTATATCATTTTCGAAATAATGCTCCAAATTTGAATTAAATTATTAACTTTTTAATAATCAATACTTTTGTAGAGTACGAAAAGTAACAATTTTTACACTAATTAGAGCTAATATAAAACATATAACCTGCTATGCCAAATTAGCGTTCAAATTTGGTAATTGGTTTTTCTTGTATATTGAAGGTGTTTCTAGTGCCATGCATAATATTCCACAAAATAGTGGCAGAACATACAAAAGTGTTTATTTACCTTCTCTATAGCGCCAGATATCTTTCAGAAAATGTATGCTATGCCACACTTTTCTGAAACGAAGCTTGAGAAACCGTGTTCTCAAACATCTACAAAAAGAAAATTAGTTTTTGACAGTGATAATGTTTTACTGAAGATCCTTTTATTGATTCAGGTCCAAAATATATTTCTTATGGCGATGAATGTACTGCAGAGTGAGTATAGTTCAAATTATTTTATAATTAATAGGGATATGGCATAGAAGGTTTTAAGTGAAGGAATATAAGTTGTTTTGTTTCATTATTTGCTGTAACTTAATATTCTAAAGAATATATCTTGGCTTTTTAAAAGACATTATCTTGCACGTTGTAATAATGTCATTGAAAATCGTTAGATTCAGTATGATAAATAGAGTGATTTATATTTATTATTGTATTCAATAAGTGTAACTCTTCTTATAGGGTATTAGTAAAATTAAATATTTATTCCACAGAATCAGTAAAATAAAAAGGGAGTATTTTATAGAAATAAATAACAATTAAATCCACTATCATTTTCACAATAATTCCAATGTATGAAAAATAAAATACTATTTATCTTAACTGACATTTTTTGTTCTTTTTTCCAGGATGAATTGCTTGTATCTTTGGTTGCATGCAAGGCAGAAGTAATACCAAAAAGAAATAACAGAGAACGGAGGAGTCCTTCCTTGAGGATAAAAAAACAAAGAGACACAAGGGATCTCTGTACGTATGAGACAAAAGCAAGAGCAATAATAAAGAGAGCTCCTTAGGACCATCTTGTACTTGCAATAATAAAGAGCGCTCCTTAGGACCATCTTGTACTTGCAATAATAAAGAGCGCTCCTTAGGACCATCTTGGACTTGCAATAATAAAGAACGCTCCTTAGGACCATCTTGTACTTGCAATAATAAAGAGCGCTCCTTAGGACCATCTTGTACTTGCAAAGCTAAATGCTGAGGGCTTATGACTGCAAAACAAATTATTTTCAATGCATTCTTGGATATGGAACACTTACAATGTAGAGAGTATTGCATTTTGAAGCTGCTCCCACAATGCCCAACAGATTTGTAACTGGTACCCGGTATGCAGCGTTGCTCTTCCTCGTTCTCGGCTGGTCTCCGGTTTGATTCCCGCTTCTTGCAGAAGGCTAGAATATTTTCTGGGAATGAGGAATCAGTAGAGCATGAGCTCGTATCCCGGTAAGGATGTTAGCGGAGATCTCAGTGGTGGAATGAGAAGCACAGCACTTATTTTTTTTCTGTTTGCTTTTCCGGTGAACCAATAAATTACACTTCATATCACAGATTTTCTTATAAGTGTAGGTTGCTGCTACAACTGGCTGGTTTGATTTTTCTAACGGTTGACCTTTGTTACCTCGGGGTTTCAAAACGCCCCGGTTTGCGCCACTTTTGTAATGTTGCCTAAGTATTTATTTAAACTTGTTCCGGTGGTAATTTCGGGATTATCACGACCAATATAGAATCGCGCGCTGCTCGCTAATTACCTATCCACCGCACTAAATGATTTCGGAACTTACAAGAATTTAAACTTAAGCCGCACACTTTGCGCGTGCGTTCCCGTCTCGTCTGGGCATAACTTCGCCGCCGATGCCTTCCATAAAAAGTGCCTCTTGCCCTGATTCTACCTCAATTTTTATATGAATTGGAGGTTTATGATGTTCACGCCTTTACTTTTGCGGAATTGGTTGCTTTTTCGCGCTCTTTTTGTCGTCACCTCATCCCCATCATACGATTCGTCTGTTTAGTTTCTCAGGTGATAATTTTCGTTACCTTGCACAAGCTCATCGGCCTGCGTGACTTTAGTCACCCTGCAGTAACGGGACTTAATTTAAACAAAGATGCTTCCGATTTTACCCTCACTGAAATACAAAAGATCGGGCGCCCACATGCCGACAACATGCGCGATTCTGACTGCCTTTACTACTTTTACAGATTCGTTCCAGCCAATTCTTTTTTTTTTTATGTTAATCAAAATCGTTCGAGCATTTTTGAGAAAACTAAACATTTCGAAAATATTTCCATATAAAGAATGGTTTGTGGTGAAAATATTCGTGTCGCATAGTTTTTTTTTTTTTTTTGGCAAATAAACCATCATGTTCTAAAACTAAAACACAAAAATTAAACATAATTAATATCGGGCTAATGAATCCTTAGCCCGAATACTTACTTTTTTCTTTTTTTTCAATTCTGGCAATTTTTTTTTTTTTTTTTTTTTTTTTTTTTTTTTTTTTTTAATACTAGTTGACCATAATATTTTCTTTTTTAATCACAGCAGCGGGAAGCTGAACCTAACAACATTGTCAGTGCTTCTTAGTGTGGAGGTGATAGTCCACCGAGGGACTAACAATATTAGGTGGTAACCTCAAACATGGTGATAAATGGCTGCATATCGCCGATAAATCCGGACTTCATCACTTTCCATCGTTCTTATCACAGGAAGCCGAACCAGTCTTCCCTCTTTGCCACAGTGTCGATATTCTGTTTCAAAATCCAATGGAGTGTTCCCGCTACCAACCAAATCACACTACGTTGAAGGTAGGTATTCGGGAAATGAAATTTCAGGCGTCAGAGTTTCTCCAGGCACGGCGAGGTCTCCGGCTGGCACCATTTGGTTAGATAGCTATTAAGCATCAACCAAATGCCAGCAACCTGCCGACAAGATATAAGGCGATGCTCCAAAGTATCAACGTTGGAGCAGAGTGCACAGAGGTTAGATTGTACTCGCCCATGTCGCCAGAGTTTTTCTGCTGTAGGTATGGTCTCATTTAACACTTCATAAGCCGTCTCTTGCCAATCAGTTGAAATATGTTTACAGTAGACATTCTGCCAAATAATGTTCCATCTCCGAGCATGTTTCTCTTCAATCCAAGGTGCAAGCGGAGCGGCAGTCAATAGACGGTAGTGGTTCCGGGTTTGCTCAAATGCTGTGATCTCCGTGGATGTGTCCAGAAGGCGCTTCAAATGTGTGACGATAGGTTTAAAGCCGGAACGTACCGTATAAGGATCCTGCTATCCTCCCAGAACGCTCTATCGATTGCTGAACCATTACCACTGAGTGATCGGATGGCAGTTTTCCCCAATAATGCCAAACATTTCTTTGTGACGTCCACAAATCCACATCCACCATGGGAACGTGGCAAGCGTAGTTGAGGTCTGTTCACCCTGTATGCTTTACCAGTCCATAAGAAATAACCGATAAGTTGTTCAATTCTCTGTGCGTCATATTTTGTAATCGGCAGAAGCTGTGCTAAATACCAAATTTGACTGAGACCATAGGTTTGAATATACCAGATGCGCTGCAGCAAATTCAAATTTCGAGTCCGCTCAATGGATAAGGAATATCGTAGGTGGTTGATTTTATCCCTCCAGTTAAGAGTAATGGTGTCGTCCACATTTTCCATGAAGGAGACACCCAGGATTCGTGTAGTGGAAACAAGTTTCATGCCCAACGGATTAAGCGGCTCCGGCCAGTTTCCGACTACCAATATCTCCGATTTGGCCACATTTAACGCTGCACCTGATAATCCCCTATACACCTCCAGCCCATGCTGTAATGCTGCCATATCTAGTTTGCAGCCGCAATTGTCACATCGTCAGCATAGGCGGTGACAGTGAAGCGCTCATTATACACAGTAACTCCTCGGAGGGTGTCTTGAAGAATCTGGAGTAAAGGATTTAATGACAGGCAAAACAGTCCCACAGATAAAGGGCACCCCTGACGCACTGACCGGCTGATTAGAATCGGGATGGAGAGCCATCCGTTCCTCAACACCCGAGACTTCGCTGTTCTGTAGAGACCTAGATATCAGTTGAACCGTCGGCACAGGAAAATGTACTGCTTCCGAGCATTTCCATAAATATTGATGGCGCACTCTATCGAAAGCTTTTTGGAAATCGAGACTGATCAAAGCTGCTACTTGATGTTCCTTTCGGAGCTGCATTAGTACATCCCGAAGTTCCGCTAACATTGCAATGATATTTTTCTGTGACATTGCCGCCTGATTGTAATTTAATATTTCAGCATAAGCACCTTTCAGTCTGTTAGCCAATACTTTAGCGAATAATTTATAGTCCGCGTTGAGCAATGTTGTTGGACGATAATCATTCATTGTGGTTGCCCGAGCTGCCTTTGGGTGTAATACTATAATTCCACCCGCAATATGTCGGGAAAAGAAGCTGTGTCCCACAATTCCACAAAGATTGGCATGATTGCGTGCTTTATGATTGGCCAACACGTCCTATAAAATTCATAGGACAGTCCATCAGGACCCGGAGACGTGTGTTGACTCGCCTGGAGAAGAGCATCTAACACTTCACGTTCGGTGATAGGGCTGGTTAGCATCTCTGAGGTGTCTTGCGAGACGTTAGTTTTAAACAGCTGACGATCAGCATACATATGCGATGTGCCTTGTGCTGGTTCCTCGTGAAACAAAGCTTGGAAATGATCCGCGATAAGTTGAAGAATGGCTCTGGTCCCCGAGCATGGGGCTCCAGTGACAACATTCTGAAGGACTTCTGGATATTTTGCACGCCCCTCCTTCCTTTCTTTAGCAAAATAATAAAATGAATGCCGTTCCTCATCGTGTATGTGCCGGGCCTTGGCTCGGACTTTATGGCCATCTAGGTGCTGTAATTGTTTCATCTTAATAACTTTCAGTCGTTTGATCGCTGCTGTCACATCACAGCCCTCTCGTTGCTTCGCACACAGGTCCCCCAGGTCCTCGTTATAAAAAAACAGCAATTCCTTTTTCGCCCGTGCCCGCAAATTACTCCAGTATTTAAAAAACGAGCGGATCGCCGGTTTTGCAATTTCAGTCCACCAAACACTCTTCCGGGGTGCGGTTCTGAAGGAGGTTTGTAGCTGGTTCCATTTAACTTTAAAGTGCTCCAGGACTTCTATATCCTCTAAAATGGCGTTATTAATCTTCCAGTAACCTCGGTCGGCCTTCCGAATGCTGAGTTGCTGAACCTGGAGTTGACAGATGACGGCATGATGGTCGCTAAACGCCAACGAAATAACGCAAATACGGTGTACAGCAGTAGATATCCCTGGAGAAACATATATACGATCTAATCGAGATGCGGAGGTGTGACGAAGAAAGGTAAATGTTACAGCAGCGCCATACTTTATTTCCCAGGCATCCTGAAGCTGGAGCTGCGTCACTAGTTGATGTAACAGTGCTGAAGTTAGGCGCACCTTTTTGGTCCTTAGCATGCAGCGTAAAATTAAAATCACCTGCGAGGAAGCATTCCTTAGCATGCTGTAAATGTGGAATTAAATCATTCTGAAACAACCGCTCTCGTTCCTGTCCATGTTGGGTACCTGCAGGAGCGTATATATTCACTAACGCAATATCATCTAAGGTCGCAGAGATGATCCTCCCCGAGGGGTCCATTTGAAAGTTCTGTAATTGAAGACCTTCCCGATAGGCAATGGCCGTGCCCCTTCCGTCTGAACCCAGTTTGACTTTATAGTTATAACCATAAAGAGTATCCAAATTATAAGTGTTCACTTCTTGCAGAAAACAGGTATCAACGTTATTCACTCCGAGGAAGGTGTTGAGCAGTTTCTGTGTCACAAGATTGCGACAACCGTTCACATTTAAAGTCGCTATTGATTTCAGATGAATCATGCTAAGATGGCACGAGCACAAGGATAGTACCAGCAAGAACAGCACCATCAAATACCTGCTATCATACTACGAACATTACTGGCTGGTGTCACTTTCTCCATCTGAAGAGATCAGTGTTGCTATATGTCCGCGAATCCTCGGTTCATCAGAAGAACTCCTTCCTTCCCCTCCAAGCGGAGGAAGAAGTAACGGGTCCGTATCTATCTTTACCGGGGCGGAACAAGAGGGTTGGGTCCCACCGGTCGCCACTGCTGGATGTAGAACTGCGTACTCCGCGGGAGTAGACTGGCTATCTCCGGAGTGGCTGTGTTGCAGTTCGCGTACTTTTAGCCTAGGGTCTCGTGCAGAACAAGACCCCCGTCCCACAGGTGAAACTGTGACTCGGATATCAGGAGGTACGTTGGGACAACTGGCCCCAGAGCGGGCCTCAACAGTAACCTCCTCGGGCAATTGCGCAGCTTTCTGGCCCTGATGCCAGCCCTCCACCATCACCACAGTTAGAACTCCCTGCGTCCATTCCAGTATCCCGGGAATCGCATGACGACCTGCTTGCTGTTTCCTCCATGCTAAGCGACGCAGACGACACTGCCGTCTGCGGCTCGCTCAAAAAAGTCGATGCCACTGGCGTCATTAGCTGTGGTATAGGCTGTTCTGTCGGAATAGTGTACTGCTGTTCTGCCTCCATGTCTTGCTCAGTTTCCAGCTGGCTGCTCCTGGACAATTTTGCACCACTCGTTTTGCGGAGCTTTGCGCGCTTACCACTGTTGTCCAGTCGGCCGTTTCTCTACCCCTGCAGCTACATCAACAACTAGTGGATCAGAACCGACCTGTTCTATCCCCTCGGAGGTGGGCGGAAAACCGCGTTTACCCGCGACTTCGCAGAGCACAGTTGCATACTCCCTATGCTGCTCATGCATGGACTCATCCTGGGTCGCACCATGCTGCTGAGGTTCAATTGACACGGAGGGCTGTACACGGACATTCAAAGGTGGGAAACTGTCATTCTGCTGGTCAGTTACCGGAGAAACGGGTGCCAAGTCGTTCCGATGTCCAACAGTCACCGGGCGCACATTAGTGGAGCGGTGAGGGCAGACTTCTTTCACACTATTACAGACATAACATGAGCGTGGCTGTCCAGCATAGGACACGGATAATCTATAGCTGCCAATAACAAGAAAGCTAGGAATAGTCGTCTTCAGTTGCATTTTAACCGTACGTATACCGTTAAACACTGGAATGACGGCCCCATTGTTCTTTTCGGACATCATACACTGTCCCATAACGTTGCAATGTTTGCTTTAACACCTCATTCGGAAGTTCAGGTGGAACGTCAAA
Organism: Hymenopus coronatus; assembly: GCA_030762935.1. Lineage (NCBI taxonomy): Eukaryota > Metazoa > Arthropoda > Insecta > Mantodea > Hymenopodidae > Hymenopus > Hymenopus coronatus. Next base: position 118,113,405 of record CM060897.1, on the reverse strand, counting down.
TACACACACAGATAGCGCATTGCCGGTCGCGTGGTCAAGTTAGTTATTTCCCCATTCATGTAGGTGAAATTCGTTTCGTCCGAGAAGGTATTTAAAGTCTTCTCTAACATGAGTGCTGATATCAGTTTTACGTAAATTGCCCGTTCACTGGCGATTAACTGAATGGTGTCCACTTGTTCCGCATTTAACCGTAAGGTATCAGCAATAAAGTCATGTACCTCATAAGCTGTCGGTCTCGTTGCATTTAACGCAAATTTAACTCTAATTGTATTCTTCCTGACGTACATTTCCATTTTTCACAGAGAAAGTACTCTGTAACACACAAATATAACACAAAAGTATTGACAAAGGGTTGTAGACAAAGCGCAGTAAGTCCCTCACTCGCTGTCACTGCACCACCACTTGTAAACAACACTAAAGCTTCCTGGTAGCGTCCGCTCGGACCGGGCGCACAAACCAGACTTTTTCTTAACTTCAACACTTAATAACCTATAAGCTAACATAAAATCGTCTCAACTTATTTACATACCCTTAACACATATGTCTATTAGTACTTAATCAGCTAACATTTATTAATATACAGGTTATGTTTAGTTTCAGTTTGGATGAATTAAAACACAGCGCGGGAAGAAAACTAATCCCAAAAAACAAAAACATAGTAAACACGCAAGGCTATCTTTTAGTTACACATATCATGTGAAAGTAGATGGTATTGTATGGTACCTTATATGGTAATTTTGAGTAAATTATATTTCATTTATTAAGAAGGTAATGTAGCACCAGTCTCAGCAATCGATACTAGTTGCAAGAATTCGAAAAGCCTAACTTAGCTGTGCCCTCTTAACACAATGCTACATAAGCATGGATTTTATTAGAAAAAAAAAAAAAGCAAGAGGATTATATACTTTTAATTTAGGTATATATTTTTTTTTTAGTTTGTACAAGAATAGTGAGTGTGTAGGTCAGACGAGCCTTTTGTCCACCTCTGTTCTTCGAGCTGCTGACGCTGAGAGACGGACACCCCGGCGTATGATCGACAGCATAGCTTTTATTTAAATGTGTAAAACTAACAGCTTCATTATGTACAGGTGAGTAGAATAGAGTTTTGGGTAACCCTTGGATTTCTCTGGAAATATGTAATAAAACGTTAATGCTTATCTCAATTAACATAAAGTAAATAGAAGAATAAAATTGCGTAAGAATCGTTTATTGCAGAATAACTGAGCTTATAACACATAGATTTTGTTTCGCGCTCTGATTATATTCGCAGAGTCTATACTCGTAGTTCAAAGTGCCATTCGTTAAAAGCAAAAGCTGAAGCAGTTTCTCCAACTCTACATATCATGCAATGGCTAAACATGCACAGTCCGGTATGTGCCGATAGAAGCAACAGCTGTTTAGGTTGGTAGGTGAATGCCACACTCCTCTGCCACGCCCAGTTCAAGCTCCTGTAAGTTACAGCAAGGTGTGATTGGTAACATGCTCTTGACTTTGTTTCGCAATGGCGGAGGCGAACTAGAGGCCCAGACAGTTGTTGAAACAATTGTATAGGATCGTTAAATTATAAGCAGAGCTACGAAGTTCGTACCGTTCGCCGTTCCGCAGTATAGGTTGCGACCGACCATCTCGCCGCATCAAAACAAATCATACATAAGAGCGCACAGTGGAGAGATAAACAACCCTGTTTTAAAGTAAACAGTACTGTCTTCAGAGAACAAAAATGTCTTATGAGACATACGTTAATGCACACCTATTTAGATCATTAATTATGTAAACATACAAATTGTTACATAATATAAGGCTGGCACTGACTGATTTCCTTCTTTACATACGTATATTATGAAAACACCCAAGCAATTATAACACCGATTTAGTATTTACTGACCAAATGTAAACTAATATCCAAATAATAAATGTATTTCTTAAATATCTTAAGACTCCTAAGGTAAAAACCAAAGTAGGAATTAAACTAAATCTTTACTCAACTGTAGCCTTATTGCTGAAAACAATAATGAGCTTCTGAAGCCTTTCAAATGAAAAATTCATTCTACGTTCTGACAAACAAGATTCGTAATGCAGAAAAGTTCATTCCACTCGTATGATGTGATTCAGTATCACCAAGCATCATACCATTTGTTGGGATCTAAAAGTGCAGCTTGTTTGCGATACATCACACTGAACCCTCATTCTTTTCAATTACACTTTTCATTTTAATCTTTATTTCATGTAGGATGCTCGTGGATTGGTATATCTTGACAATTCTTCTACATGCCGCAGAGATTCGGTTCAGCTCCATTCCTCTGCACTGTAACAGTGTGCTAGTTGAGTATTATTTATTTTTGAACTAATTCGTGCCTAGACAAATTTCTTATGCCCCTCCTAGTTTCTATGATCTGGCACGAATGGATCCAAAATTAAACATTTCTTAATTTCTGTTGTTTACTATTTTCTGTCAAAGGTTTTTCCAAATCGGTCTCCTCTTACAAAATAAGTTTGGCACCGCAGCTAAAGCATTAGACTACAGTTTGTTCCCTTCAGGTCTAAAGTACCCTTGGTGATTAATGTTTAATGTTTCTCCTTTGTCAAACTCTGACCACAGAATGTCCTCAACCCTATTGTATTGATATTATGCTAATGGCTTTCTAACCCACGTTACCAATATTGCAGCTAATATTCCTAAATCTCTGGTTTTTCCTTTCAGCAATAATTTCTTTTCGTGTACAAAATAAATATTCTCTACAAATTTTAGCATTATTGCTTATTCTAATATATTTCATTTTTAATATTTTTAATCATTTAATTATTTATATGGTTACTGTAATTTCTTTCCTCCCGTTGTTCTATATTTGTTTGCTTATTAGTTTTATTTTCTTTAGTATATTGAAATGTTTCTTATTCCTAAGAAATGAGTATTTTACATTATGCTTTAGTAATTAACCCTCGAGCCCCGTTCCTTATTACATTCTGCGAGGAGGTGTGTTGACAATCGTTCCACTCATGTTAAATTGTTTCCTTACCTTTCCCTTTGCAAATGAACAGGTACCAAGAACAGCGGCTCGCGTGGATTAGACTAGGAGCATGGCGGATGATAGAAATGATGCGAGAAGGAAGAGTGTAGGTGTACGGAGAAATGCAGGGAAAAGTATCTAGACCTTTATATCACCTTTACCACCACAAATGGAGGGTTAGGAGCATGTTGGACGCTACTGGTAGGCACTCGGGACGCGGACGGGATAGGCAAATTTCTTCTTAAGGCGTGACAACTAAGATCTGAGCAGCTGATATTAGCAAAGAGGGGGGGGGAATCTTAGCCCCCTAGCCCCTCCATCGCTATAAGAAGAGATAAAAATGAGTATAATGTTTTATATATATTTTAAGTCATCCTTTTTGCTCATTGTTTTGTTGTAATGTTAGTATTGTGTGTATATACTTCTGTTAAGTGTATTTGTCTACTATAGAAGGGTACATTAATACATCGGAATATCTTTTATTCTGTGTCGTAAAGTTAAGAAGCACTAACTGATTATCTTTGTCCTTTTATTTCTGTGTTCATTCTTTTCATTTTTTTTTTTAATATTGTTAATTATTTTATGTATTGCAAAAGCACGTATGGTCTGTGGTCTCGTACGATAAATGAAGATCAAGTATGCATATTGGTATTTCAATATATACACTTATTCATCCATTCTCACCATGACCACGCCCATTGTGCATTGGGCATCGCTTGTTGTCGGCTTGAATACAAACCAATAGTATATTAGCAAACCCAGGACTGATATGGAACACAAATAGTGAAACGTTTCCACCAACATTAAATAAGTATACCATAAGACACTTAACAACATTGGTACATTTCCGTGAAACGGACTGTACACAAAATGATAAAGAATACTCAGCAATTATTTTCCGCATAAAGTAAACTGTGTATTTTCATATCCCTTTTGCAAATTAATTGAACGTATTTTGTTTCCTACGAAGTATCTGGTTAGTGTAACAGATAAAATGTAGCTTATTAAAATATGATGAAAATTTGTCGGCGTAAAGGGAGATGGGATACAAAAATAATACGTAAAATAAACACACCGTCAGCATTTTCCTCGATAACATGCCGTGAATGAAATATGGTGTACGAGGAGGAAATTTTTAAACCAATTTGCAGTTTTAGCAAAACTCTATTGAAACATTTAATTTTAATTAAACTGGAATAATTAGTGTACGCTGGGATGGAACACAATACAAACCACAAACAACTATGACGAATAACCAGCCTCGGGGAAACAAAAGCGTCGGGGAGAAGGGAGACCTCAAATATATCATGCATTTCAATCATACAATGGCAGTAATGAGTAATGCTCACATGAGGATTTGCATAAAACTTTTAACACGCAGTTTAAACTGGCAAGAAACACAAGAGCATTGTTCTCAAATGAATTGCTCTCCTATCTTTACAGATTTGTCTGAAGAACATTTTTTCAAAATGTAGTTGAACTAGCTCTAGACTACATAAACTTTCTTAAACTGTGGTTAAAAAATCTGATATGATCCATTCACATATACCTCGAAAAGCTCTTGTGTTTGCATTTTTCCTGACGTTAATCTGTTGCTTAAAGTTCTTTGAAAAATGTTATAAAATGCGAAGTACATTCAACATGCAACATAGCTGTGAAATATGAAGCAATTCATTGCCTCTCTTTCAAATTAAAATTTAAAACAAATGAAAACAGTTATGGAATTAATTATTCATTACCGTGTGTGGGACATAAGGTGTAAACATAAAGCCATGTCATATGCAGGATTGAATTTTTAAGACTGAATCTAACCTTCCATGTTTGTGAAATGTTCACTTCAGTAAAATACATTTTTTCTTTAATAAATTGGTGAACCTTTTACTTTCTCTGCCACGTATCACAAAAAGGAGTTGTATTCCAATACATATTCACTACCGAGATTTAATTGATAAAATAGCTTCTGAAGTCCCCTGAATATATAGCATCTTTTTCATAAAAACACCCAGGTATATGTGTGTGTGTATGTGTGTACAAACGGCCTAACTCAAAAACAAAAAGCCGGTCATATACCAATTTACAATTAAGTTGAGCATTTTCTAAAGGTGCGTCAGGAATATTTTCGGAAAAAAATCGCCCCACTCTAAACTATTTTTTTTTGGGATATTTTTCGAATATTTTGATTTTCTCAAAAATACCCGTAATAAAATGTTGTAATATAATATACTGTATGTTTAAAATATTTTCATGATAAATAAAATGCATATCTTGACTCTTCTTTGCATAGCCCCTGGAGTCCTCTATTTGCATAACTGGTAAATCGGTAGAGATAAATAAAATGTTTCTTCACAAAAACTAGTTAAACCGTACAATTTATGTTAAATACATTTTTTGTGGAGCTCACAGATTTGGAGAATTCATAGGTTTTGGTTAAATTTCCCAATGTTTAGACCTCCCTCAAATGTGAAATTATTCTTTTATACTTTCTGTGTTATTTCTACACGGCTAGAAGGGAAAGTATTGCACATTACCCAAATATTCGATACCGAGATGTCACAAAATATATACGTCTTAAGGACCCTCGAATAAAAAACATTTTGTCTGTGAGCTTACGTATGGGTTCAGCTTATCTCCAAAACGAAAAGCCGGTGAACACCAAACTTAGTAAAGAACGCTGCAGCACGAGAATTTTCAGGAAAATCTCCCCACCCCGAATTACCCTTACATAGAATTTTTAAAATGCTCTATTTTTCAGAAATAGTTTTAACGAATTAATAGAATACTATATAGCATGTGACTCAACAACTTCACGTTTGCAGGTATCCCTTACTGCGTTAAAGAAGTTACAGAACTCAACGGGGCTACTTGAATTAAAATTGGTTAGTGGAAAACTGGGGAGACGGCCTTCCTTTTATACCTCTAGCTTATTAGTGGAGGTCAACTGGGATTGCCAGTTCCTTAATGACACGTTTAAACAACCCCTTTGAGTTCTGCAGCTCTTTTAACGCACGAAGGAATACCTGCACACGTCATATGGTAATTGAACCACCTGGTATGAAAGATATTTATATGAAAGATAAAATCGGATGTATTACATTCATATAACCTTCTCTAACTTATCCAAATTATTCTTACTAAGGAGTATTATTTCAACTAAGCCATGCTAGTCGGGATGAACATTAGAAGAGTTAATCTTACTACGTGCTTTCTTGTAAGTACGAAGGGAATAAGGGAACGCATTATAAAATATTTTAAAATCTTGTAGCTATGTGAAACAGTTGAGATATGGTTCGCTTTGTACGGCACCTTTAGAGAAAAATTAAGTTGTTTAAAATTGAAACCAACAACAAGGAATATTTAGAAAACAGTCAACTCCACCAGAAAAACGTAAATTACATAAATTATGTGTTTTAAAGAGAAGTGCCTTTTTTGTAGTAGTAGTGCTTTGATCTATCTCTTACCGTTTAACTATTTTGCACAAATCTGCAAAACTCATTCTGAATAAACATGTGATCAGAGGCTATTCCCAGGAAATTGAAGATATAAGTTTCATTTCTGATGTAAATATCTTCAACATACGCTATTTAATCAAAATTGTTGAACATTTTTAAGAAAGGCGGTATTTTTTCGTTTTTGAGTTATGGTACTCTCAGACACATGCAGGGGCCTTCTTCTAAAAATGCCTTTTTTGGACTCAGGAGACTTCAAAACATATATTTCTGGTAAAGTTTCGGCATCGAATTTGTTTAGCTACTATGTTTATTAACTCTTGTTCACTTTGGATTATTTGCATAAATTGTAAACGCTAACAGATAAACAAAATTTTACTATGCGAGAAATGTAGATCTGGTTAACAGACTCAGTTTATTTAAACATTTTTATTGCAGCTTCTGAGATGTTCCTTGTTTGGTTTAACTGTCGCAATACTTTTCCCAAATAGAAGTGATCATTCGTTCTCCTCCTGGTCATGCAATTAGAACGGAATTTTAGGGCACACCTGGGTACAAGTTCTTAAAAGATTTCACTATGGCTTTATCCTAATATACTATATTATTGCCGTTACACCTACAAGAAAAGATGTGTTAAAGCTACTTCTGCTAAGGTTTATCTCAATTAGCACGAAGTAGTAGGAAGAATGAGATTTTGTAAGCATAGCTTTTACAGAATAGGCAGAGAAAGTATAGGAGTTGAACACATTCAAATTTTGAAGAAAAAAAATCCAGTAAACGTTTTTTATCAGACAAGTGGAATCATCCGGCTAATTTTTTCCAGGGTTCTCCCTTATTCCGAAACCCTATGGACCCCGGTCTCATTTGTGCATCATTTCACCCATTTCTTGTATCATCCGATATAGAGTAACAGGTTCAAGGTTGTTAAACAAACAACACTTGTGGTGTGCAAGTCATCGCTCTTACAAAGGCAATAATAATACTACCTAAGTGTACTTCGATGTTACTTTTTCTAGTGTTAAATGAATTGTAAATTATATAATTAGTTTTTGTTTGAATTTGGTAGCCCTTAATAAATGAAGTTCTTCAAATAAATATCTCATTGTTATTATACGGGTAAATTCTGTCGTGTACACAGAAAAATAAAGCGAATCTTAAACATAGGGGGAGAGCATTTAAATATTGTAACACGTTGGGAGCCTCTCGTATTTATTGAAAGTTATATTTCGAGTTTTCATAAGCTTTGTTTCAAGTTTTAGTTGGCAGTAGCTTTTATAAGTTCAGTGTATTTGCTAGGATAGCAGCGTACTTCATTTCTCCGGGACCACCATAATAACGTCTTCTCGCTGGCGGCATTGCAGTATTATTTGTGATGTTGTAAGTTGTTTTTTGAGTTTATTATAAAACCCTATTATTTATTTCTTTGTGCGTAACGTTAGCGTTTTTGCTTTATCCCAGTAACAATCCTCGCTGCCAAGCTTATGGCATTCCTAGTCATTTTTATAAACAAAATAAAAATTAAGGTTTAATTAATGTTTCCCAGAGGAGTTGCGACATAATATAAAATTTTTATTGCTCCCGTAAAACGTAATTTGAGTCAATTGGTATAGCTGAGATTCTTACAACCTGTAAGTAACTGTGAATTAGAAATAGTTTTATTTCAACATCTGGCCCTATTTAAGGTTTGACAAAAGAAACAGAATACTAAAAACATGAAATAGTCACACAAAATAATATGGTGTTGGAAAGCAAACTTGACAAAGATTAATAATAAGATAGGAGTACAAATTCTGAAAACAAAAGTCATTTTATTCGTAAGCGGCTTAGACTCCACGTATTTGACTAACACTCCCTAGGGCTTACAAGCTGGTGCCTAGGGGTCAGAACCGTGTGGAGAACCTGTAACGAGTGCTCTGCCCACAGCCAGGCATCACCATGAGGAAGTGAGTGATATGAAATGCAAGCGAAATTTATAAGAGGAAAGGTGATGATGGAGCAAATAATGGAATGAGTGATGGGGGAAACCGGAACACCTGAAGGAAACCCGCTAACCACACGGCCATGGCACCGCCTAATAATAATAATAATAATAATAATAATAATAATAATATAAGGATGTAAATAAACATTTAGTAACAGATGCTATATAATAATCAGCGTATTTCTAATAAATATGGTTTCTCAAAATAGCGTAACACAAAAACACATAATGAAACAAATACTTTAGAGAGTGAACAGGCAGAAGGAGGACAAACAAAAACTGGAAACTCTCCTTAAATATCTCGAAAGTATGAAATCAATTGTTTGTCGCCTTTCCTTGAAGTTCCTCATTCAGGTATGTTTACGTCTGAAACTGGAGCAAGCAGTGACCTAAATCCTAGTGCATAGAAATATCTATTGTCGTTCTGTTTTCTATACCCTCTGGATTGGTACAACGAAATTGAGTACCTTTGTGTACTTATATCTCTTCTTTTTTGCTTGAAGCTTGATATTGATTTTCCCTGCGGTTAGTTCATATTCTATTTCAGTAACAAAATGCTTTTTACTCTGTCTAGAATCGCAGACAACCTTCTTTTTTAATTTGCTTATTTATTGTCGTAACAACTACTAGGTCATATGCGGGACAATTTGACTACAGCGTAACAATTTTAAACAACTACATAATGGTATCGTAACAATATACAGGCTCACAATATTAACACCAGATCAGTGAATTAAATTAATAACAGAATTTATAGTTGGTAAGTGTAAAAACAGTAATAAAAATCTGATATCTTTCATTCACATGACTTTTTTTACATTTCTGTAATAAATTATTTTAATACTCTTATTCCTCTAACCACTTCATGCTAATTGAAATAATCACTAGTAGGAATGCTCTAATTACTTAGTTCCTTATGAGTAGAAGGGAAATAAGGGAATACACTAGGATAAACCGGCAATCACATGTTTTAAAATGAAAATTCAAGCTATAAACTTTATTTGCCATGAAGTATCTTAAATATTAGATATGTTAATCAAAATCGTTGCAGCCATTTTTGAGAAAGTCAGAGCTTTCGAAATGTTTTCAATGTAATGGGTAGTTGGGGGTGGGGAGACTTTCTTGAGAATCTTCGTGAGCATCCTTGGGAGTTGCTGAACTTAAATATCCAGTTTGGTATTTAACGGACTTTTAACCACGTTTTTCTAAAAATTTTTTTGGACTAAGGGGACCTCAATACATATATTTCCGGTGAAATATCAGTATCATTTTATTGGGTGGAATACAATACTTCCTCTATACAATATTTACATAGTACGTATAGAGAGAGTAACAAGAGGGCAATCTTTTAGTCTTCTCTTTAAGCTCAGCATATAAAATTTTATCAAACCAAGTGTAAAGAGCGCTGCAAAATCATACTGTGAATATTTATCCATTTCACATACATTAAATGCCTAGGATCAAAAGACAGCACGAGGAAGCAGTGATATTGCAGCTATAACTTTTCGCATATATGTACAAGACTTTCTCTATTGTGCCTCGTTTTGGTAACCCCTTGCTTTACCACCCTTGCTGTACTACTGAGGATGCATAGGGCGTTCAATAATTCCTTAGAAAATCCAAGAAATTACACCTGTACCATTAGAAAAAGTTTGTATTTAATAACGCTTGTCTCTTACTTGATGGCAGTTAGAGTTTCAGCTATATCCATCAATTGCTTTCGTTACCATAAGCGATTGAATCAACAATCTTATGCTTATTTAGAAAAAAAAAGAGTTTCATGCGGTGATTTAATATTTGTATTTAAAAGGCTGAAAATCGAAAGAGATAAAAGCTAAGTTGGATGAAGTTCATGGCAATGTGCTCCTGCGTTTGCAACAATTTTCAATTTGATAAATGAATTTAAACATAGACGTACACTCACAAATGATGAACATTGTTCTGGACATCCAATAGAATTGAGTTCCTCCGAAATCACAGACAAAATCCATGATATGGATCGATGAATCAAAGTTCGCGAAAAGAAGAGACAACACAGGCATATCACAAAAACTAACAAAGGTCTCCGCAATATGGGTGCCGCGTTTGCTCTCAATGAAGAATAAACGCAATCGTGTGATCGATTCAGAAGCCGGTTTTACACTTTTCTGTCGCAATCCTGAAGAGTTTCTGCATCGATACATATTGTGGATGAAACATGGATCCATCACCACCACCACCACCACTACTACCACTGCAGAAGGAAGAACGATAAATAGAGAGCATTGTGCAACCGGTTGAACGGAGAAATTAAGAAAAATGCCCTCATCTGGCAAACAAAAGATTCTCTTCCATCATGGCAATGCAAGGGTGCACACCAGCGCGGTTCCGATGGCGAAAATTGTAGAGTTAAGGTTTGAATTACTACAACCTCCAGCGTATTCGCCGGATTTGGCTCCCAATGACTTTTCTTTTATTTTCAAACTTAAAAAAGTGGTTCGGCGGAAAACGATTCATGTCTAATGAAGAGTTCATTTGCCTGTTTTGAGGACCTTCCGAAATCCTAATTTTTGGAAGGCTTAAAACAGTTACCAGAAACGCTAGGGGAAAAATATCGGTTTAAAAGAAGATTATGTTGCGAAAAACAATCTACAAAAAAATAATTTGTTTTTCTATCTTTTTCTAAGGACTTTACTGAATGACCCTTGCAACTAAACAACCACCAATTGGTGTGGTCATACAGCATTTGTGGTCGAACCCAAGAGACAGCGCGGATCCGGATGACGTCATGCGCAAGCATGGCCAGATCAGTTCGAACGTAACCGACGCCGACCAACTCCATCAAAAGACTCTAAACCCCGGATGACCCAGAAGGGACCTATTCGGAGGCGCGTTCTGACTGGTCAGTCTCGACACCAGAGAAAAAGACTACCAGGTATTTGGCGAGTGCATATATCCTTTCGTGCGATGAGGAGTTGCAGAACTCCATGGGCTATTTCATGTTAAAACCGACCAGTAGAGAACTGATAATAGTGAACTTTGTTTTACTCCTCGCGCAACCCGCTCATCGTCCCCGCTGATAAGCAAGAGGGGTAAAACCCAGGTATCTCAGCCAGTTTCCCACTTATTAGTTTTAACTTGAAATATCCCCGTTGATATCTGCAGCTCTTTTAACGCACGAAGAGGTATCTGTACACCTAAATATGGTGCTGTTGGGCCAGCCGATGTAAAAGCACTCCTCTATACAGTTGAAAACGCCGATTCAACGCCTAGACGAATAAACCTGAAACGGGGGACAAAGTAGGAAATTCCGCTTCTTAGGTATGGCGATGGCTTGGCGCCTCACATTCTAAAGGTTTGAGTTCGAATCTCGCTTAGGGTGAGCTAGCCGGATAAGAATTATTTCCGTTATGTTTTCTCCCCCTCCCCTTATCCTGAGAAGACAAGAGCCGGGTAACTTAAGCTTAATGAACTCTGCGTTCATTTGAACATCATTTGACCCATTTCATTCATCCATCCATCCATCCATCCATCCATCCATCCATCGTCCATTATCATCTACCAAGGTAAAGGACGTTGAACTAAGAAAGAAAGATAAAGGAAAAGAAAAATGAAGGCAATTACGAGTATAAAAATTCTAATGTGTTCCATTCACATGACTTTCTCTACATCTCTGTAATAAATTATTGTTAAAGTGCTTATTCTTCTATATACTTCATGAAATCAAGATAAACATTGGCAGAATTAGCATTATTACTAGCTTCCTTGTAATTAGAAATGAAATATGAAAATGCAGAGGCTAAAGCAATAGCCTCGTCCTTTAAAAGCCGGTCACTATGTGAAACAACTGAACTTCCAAACTCTTTGCTTGTCAGGAGTAAACAAACGAGCAACGAGAAGAAAGATGTCTTCTTTCCGTTCGAGAAAGGTTTAAAGAAAACGATTAGCTTTATAAAAAAGTTACATAAAGCATGTGTTTTAATGAGATTTAAATTTTTGTGTTGTAAGTTTTTGTATATATTTTATTGTTTGCCCGTTAAATAACAGCCATCCAGAATGAAGAAGTTTTTAGAGGTTATTCCCAGAGAATTCATGATATACATTTCGTTTGTCATAAAATATCTTATAAATAAGGTATTTTAATCACAATCTTTAGAGCTCTTTTTGAAAAACTCAAATTTTCAAAAAGTATTCCATGTAAAGGGTAGTTGGGAGTGGGGCAATTTTCTTGAAAATTTTCGTGTCGCAGATACTCAACTTAAATACCAAGTTTGTTATTTAACCGATTTTTCGTTTTTGAGCTATGCTGCCCCAGACACATACACACACCACAGACAGACCGCACAGATCTTTTTCTAACAATGTTTTATTTTTGGATTTAGGGAGTCCCAAAACTTGCATTTCTAGTGAAATCTCGGTATCGAATTTTTGGGTACATTATTATATCTTCTCATATACTATATACATAGGACGTGCAGAGAAAGTAAACATTAAGCAGACGAAAATCACGGTAGAGGAGAAGCACCCCAACCATGTACTACCGACCTAGGTTAACCGCGAAAAACACATGAATTATAGTGGATGGTTGCCCCGGTCTTCCCGCATACGTTACTGTGGCGCCATCACAATTGTTCCGTGGCCTTTAAAGTCAGCTCCAAAGTATTTGAAGGGCTCCACAGAAATGAAGCAAAAGACTTAGTGAAAGAGAGACGAGGAAAAAAAGATAGAAAACCAAAATCCTCTGAATTTAAGTATATCGGGTCACAAACTATTCCTATTGGTGTGTGATATATGCAAGAATGTGATGTTAAATGCCTAGTCGTTGTTCCCTGTGAATATTCTCTTGCCATTTTTACGCACGCTTTCGCTGGTATATTGGAACTATCTAGGGATTATATGTGTATTTCCACAAAATATAGGCTTTTGTGGTTTTAATTGCTCTTTGCACGAGCTTAAACAAAGCTGAAAAACGTACACTGTTTTGTTGTTCTTTCTTTTCAAACAGTATTAAATTCCTAAACTCGTTTCAGGCGTTTAAATAAAAGGTAAACAATTTCCACGCGGCCAACTGTATAAGCGCATATACGCATTTTTGGTTCACCACACTATAATACGCTGATTACGTGTGACGTAACTGAATGTTACGGTATCCATAGTACTTCAGCGACCAGGAGCATGTTTTGAGGGGTAGCTAGACTATCTACGTAGCCTATTAAATTTGCAAAGAAAGACTGTATTAATTTTTTTATTAGTAAATAACAAAAACATTTTTCCTAATCTCTTGGATATTTTAATTCTAGTCTTTTGTTACGTCCGTGTCACGTCCTTGGAAGGTACTAAACTTATATTACCGACTTTACGTTTTTGAGTTATCGTGTTCACAGACACACGGATACACACACGGACCGTTTTATAAAAAAACTTTTATGGATACAAGGGGGCCCTAAACGCCTGTTTCTGGTGAAATCTCGATATCGAAGTTTTGGGCTAAATGCAATACCTTCTCTTATACACTATGTACATAGTATGCGTGGAGAAAGTAATAATAGTTTGTTACTGAGAGTAAAGAAAAATATGTGAATGGAACACATCAGATTTTAATATTTAGTTTTCAGAGCTATAAATTATTTATATCAATTTGGTGGCATGAACGACAAATTATGGTTCAGGCTGTAGCAAAATTTCTCTCCAAGTAACAGGCTGAGCGCGAGCACACTGTTCCCTACCTTGGCATTGTCCAATGGATCAAATTGCCCTGGCCAAATAATAATTATAATTTTATAAAAGTTTTAGGGTTAAGAATTCGTAGATTTTAAATGATAGTAATCCGTATATGGCGAGTAATAAAGTCCAATAACAATTTCATCAAACTTGAAAGCTAACAGCGATAGGTGAACGTTATTGAATACGTCATCTGCAAAGACTGGCAACAAGACCACGCAGGTATAATGTTTTTCAAATGGGAAGAGTTCTACTCTGCAGCAAATGATAAGCGTTATCGTGCTCTGCACTGCCAGGTCGCTACCCCCACTTTTTCGCTCTCACTCACTCATACACTGAGCATGCAAATCTGTCTGGCGACATAATGTTTATTTTTAGGTTTTATGAAAACTATTTGTGCTAAAAATCTGTGGTTTTTACGGTTCTGCTACGAACATTACTCCCTATCTTCTCGTGAATTATTTTTTGCAAACTTTGAATATTTTGTCTTAGTACAAGTAGTTTTATGAGAGGGAATAAGTTAGCGCGTTACTCCCCAGTTAAGCGCGAATGCAAATGTCAACACAGCAGCACTCCAATTGGCTGCCGGCCTGGTGGCGCTCATTCCCATTTGAAAGTCACTGTAGACCTAACTACTGAAGTCTGCCATCTTACTCCCTGTCAGGTATTTTTTGATAGTTTTTAACGCCCACTTTTACTACTACGGGACCGTAGGTTGTGACACCGATACATGGAATAAAGATGGAGCACCGGTGATATGTAATATGCACCGCATTGTCTATCACAAATATCATATCCGGTCACTTGCGATCGAACCTGGGACTGCGATTTTGATTAAAACATCGTATAGTAAAGCTTTTACGTCACAAATTAAATGCATATCTTGAGTTTTCTGGGAATAGCTTCAGATTCATTCTGGATGTAATTTTGCGGAATTTGCGTAACTAGTATCTCATACGGTATACAAAAACTTACTACATATAAAATATAGATCTTGTTAAAACACAATTTTTGCCATATATATGTACATATTTACGTTTTTTTTTCAGAGTTGACTGTTTCCGATATATTCCTTGTTATTGGTTTCAATTTTAAATCCTCTCAAAATGGTTCTCTTTCGTTCCATCTCTGATTTGTTTTTCCGGAAATGCAAAGCGAACAGAACTTCAACTGTTCACATATCGATCGGCTTTTAAAAGACTTGACTATCGCTTTAGTCCGGTATATTCCCTTGTTTCCTTCTGCTTATAAGGAACTAAGTGGTAAGATCAATTGTGTTAATATTTATTTCATATATGTTGATAGAAGAATAATTTTGTAAGAATGATTTGTTTGCAGAATAGGTAGAGAACTTATGTGAATGCAATACATCAAATTTTTACTTTCTCTATCCCACATGTTAGTGCACATAAAGGATAGAGAAGGTATTGCATTCCACCCAAAAATTTCATACCGAGATTTCGCCGGGAATACATGTTTTGGGACATCTTAAATCCCAAAAAACATTTTGTGAAAAATATCCCTGTGTGTGTCTGTGGGTTAAAAAAAATTCTGTTAAATACCAAAATTGATATTTAAATTCAGTGTTTTCCAAGGATGCCACACGAACATTTTCAAGAAAATACCCCCCCCCAGACCAACCACCTTTTACATGGAAAACAGGTTTTGAGAATATTGGTTTTTTAAAAAATGACTCTAATGAGTTTGATTAAAATCTCTTATATTTCAAATATTTACATAACAAATAAAATATAAACCTTGAACTTTCTGGGAATATCCTAAAAGACCTCTTTATTCTGGATGAATTTTTCTAAATATTACATAACTGATAAACCGTAAGAGATAGACAAACACTTGCAACGCAAAATATGCAGATCTCCTTAAAACACACAATTTATGTCATATACATTTTTTCGTGCAGTTGACCATTTGTGAAGTATTCTTTGTTATTTATTTAAGTTTTAAAATACTAAAAGAATTTCTCATATGGGAACTTGACAACTCCTGACTATGCAAAGAAACTGATTTTAATCCCATAGCAAACACATTTTAAAACATTTGACTGTGGTTAAGCCTAGTGTATTTCCTTTCTACTCTTCTACTTATAAGGAACAAACTGATAAGACCATTTCTGCTGTTTATCTCGATCAGAATGAAGTAAATAGAAGAATAAGCTTATTTATAATAATTTGTTACAGATATGTAGAGAAAATAATATGAGTGGAACACATCAGATTTTTACTTTCCCTACACAGAGTATGTGTGTAGTGTATAAACGAGGTATTGCATTTCATTCAAAATTTGCTACCGAGTTTTCACCGGAAAAACAGGTTTTTGGGTCCCCTATATCCAAAAAAACATTTTTGGAAAAAGTCCCGTATATGTGTGTCCATGTGTCCCTGTGTCCATGTGTCTGTGAACACGATAACTCAAAAACAAAATGTCGGTGAAATACCAAACTTGGTATTTAAGTTTAGTATCTTCCAGGGATGCGACACGAAGATTATGAGAAAAATCCCCCCCCCCCCATCCCTAACTACCCTTTTCATGGAAAACATTTTGAACATTTTGATTTTTTCAAAAATGGTTCTAACGATTTTGATTAAAATATCGTATATTAAGGATATTTATATGGGAAATAAAATGTATGTCTTAAATTTTCTGGGAATAGCCTCTAAAGACCTCCTTATTCTGAATACATTTTGCTGGATGCTGCGTAACTGGTTAACCGTAAGTGTTAAACAGAAACTTACTACACAAAAACACAATTTATGCTGTATGCATTTTTTTTCCCGTAGAATTTACCATCTATGAGACAGTCCTTATTAATTGTTTCAGATTTAAATTTTTCTCACACGGAAAGTTGTTAACTTCTGGCTTTACTTATAAACGGATTTCAACCATATGGCAAGTACCTTTGACGTTCGTTTTATTTTTTTTTATTTTTTTTTATTTTTGGACGTTCTTTAATTGCTGTGGTTCTCAACATTCATTTCTATACTGAAAAACATCTTCATTTTGTTCAGAGGTCTCTCTATCAGGTTAGAGGTTCTTTTACGTGCCGTAAATCTAAGACACGGGACCAACGGCTTTACTTCCCTGCCGAAGGAAGTCATGTTAAAGAAAAAATCCATCATCCTCCGCCGGGTTTGAACCCGCGACCTTGGGTAAATAAAGTTAGCATAGTAACCATTACACCACGGAGGGCGACTGTCATTTCTTTTAGCTTAGTGTATTCCGTTACTTTCCTTCTACGTACAAGGAAGCAAGTACTTAAGGAAATGTCTGCTAATGTTTATCTAGATTATCATAAAGTAGAAGGAAGAATAAGCTTTCTAACAATAATTTGTTACAGTGATGTAGAGAAAGTAATGTGAATGGAACATCTCAGATTCTTTTATTTATGCAACTTGACAGTTTAGAGAAAGATGGTATAGGAACTTATGTTTTAAATTAACGCTCCCCTAACGCCTTTTATATTCATAAGGACTGGTGTTTCTCTGGCACACCTTGAGCAATCTAACGTTTTCCTATAGAACAGAATTAGCCAGATCCCCTCCTATAAAACCCTGCTCTAATAATCAAATTCCTTCCTCCACCTTTCCAATCTATTGGATTTTTACTGAGATCCCAACCCTCTTTTTTCTTCCCACTACTGATATCTCCATTTTTTCTTACCTCATTTTTCGTCAATCTATTACATTGCTGTCCTTTTTCCGTGCACCCCGTCACGTCGTATTACTTTAGCTTCATATCCCCCATTCCCTGCCTTTCTTTGGTGTTGGGGATCCACCCCAGCATGCTCTCTGAGTTAGTGTGCAAGGACTTCATCCAGGAAAGGGCGTCATTAATAATTCCAATCTCCCACCCACCATAGGTTGTTTTTACTTCCGATTTTAAAGAAACACTGTCCAAGCAGATGTCTGTGAGAATCCCACTAAGTTGACACTTGACGATCTCTAGTTTCTACTTTCCCCATGTAATACATGGTACATACATAGAGAAGGAATTGCATTCCGCCCAAAAATTCGATACCAATATTTCACCGGAAATACACTTTTAGAATCCCTTGAATATAGACAAAATTTTTTTAGAAAAAATCAATTTGTGTGTATGTGTGTCTGTATTATTTTCATCCACCAAAATAGTGGAACAATCTACCGGATATCATGACAGACTGATAAAAGAAGCAATATACATAAAAGGAAACAAAACGAGGTCTGCAAATAAGTAAAACATGGTTGCCTATAATTCATAACCGCTTGCCCCATCCTCCTCAACCCTCATTGGCTAGTACCGAGCAATGATACCGCGCGAACCGGTCTTCAGCCCCTCTAAATATAAATACTACCACCAAAGCAACTTCTCTTCAGTTCCCTGATGATGGCGACAGAGTACGTATTGAAAGCTTGGAAATTAACCCAACACTTACCTGACAAAATATCATTAATATAAAGATGGTTGTTTTGACATTTCACCGAAGCAGGCAAAGTCCTTGTGCCGCACTCTTTGCAACTTTTGCAAGCAAGTTATTTTCTTTAAACGGGATGCAAGGAGTTCGGCTTTTGATTTTGTTCATTCCAACTCCATTGTTAGGTCATCTATACTTTCTTGAGCGTAAAGCTGTGGTTCCTTTCCATTGCTCTGATCACTAATGGAGAAATACTGTCATTAGTAGATTTCTGTACTTCATCTTCAGTTTTAGAATGCTCTGGTGTTAATGGAACAGCAGCTCCTCAGAGGGTGGTGCTGGAGCAATAGATGATGCATACGGAATACATTTTCTATTCTTGGTACTTCTGTAATGTGTAATATCAACCATACAAAAGTAACGGTTGTGATAGTTGATTAGCTGTCTCCATTTTCGAGGAACTACAAATGACAGATTTTCTTGTTCGAAGTAACCAACTGTCTAAGTTAGACCGCGAGGAGCTCATGCAACATCTCCAATTGGTACACCGAAATAAGCTGGTTAAGCAACCCAGATCTTTGTTCTAAGATAATTTTATGTTTCACTTGTTTAGATCCCATACAATGTCCACAAACATAACAAAATGGATGTATATATATGAATATCGAAATACAAAATATTAATATACGTGTATAGGATTGTAAGATATGTCTTTATACTGATTTTAGGAATGTGAAACACCAATGCCATTCATTGTTAATCACTTTTAACTACTGTCACTGTCAAAAATGAGCGGTAAATTTAAATCGGTTAGCAAATTAGTAAAATACTATTAAATATTTATATTTTCAAAAGTATCGACATTTGAAAAGGCAAAACTAATAGTATATACTTGTACACTAAGAGAGGAGTATAAACACATTTTGTTACGTTGTGTGATATGAAATAAACGTGAGCTACAGTGAGATTTTCTTTGACGCTATTTTTTATAGGGAATAAAATGTAATAAAGCAACTTCTGTTAATATTTATCTTGATATGCGTGAAATATATAGCAGAGTAAGCTTTTTTTACAAATATTTTGTTGTAAAATACACAGAGAAAGTTATGTCAATGTAGTATACCAAACTTCTTTATATAAAAGTGGAAAGGTAGCATTTAGAATGTAAACCTCCCAATGTAGTTTTTCATTAGGGTACTAGAAAACACGACAGGATGTATGAACTGAGTGCGTGGTTTTTCTACATTTAAATTCAAAAGGAAGCGGTGATTAGCATGCAACTTCAATTCATTCTGGAGAGAAAATAAGCCTCCGAGAAGCAGCAGGATTCATTGGTAGAAAAAAAAGAAGAAAGGAAGAACTTGCAGGATAGAGGTATTCACAGCGTTTTGGTGACTGCGTTTGTACTACACGCCACGTTACAATCGATCTTTTGTCGCTGGAGGGCAGATGTCAATATCGAGTTGTTACAATATCGACATTTGGGTTTCGCTCCGGAGCCAAGTAAGGAAACTCCATTCAAAGAACTCTCTGAAGCCTCGCTCTGGAATCTAAATTGCTTGAAGATAGAAGCAGCTCTTAGCTAGTCGCTTAATTTAATCCAGAAACTTACGTAAGTGTAAACAGCAGAATTCTAAAGATTTTGTATGATTCACTGGAACCTTTACGAAGTGGAGAGTATGAAAATATGCTCTAAAATAATAATAATAATAATAATAATAATAATAATAATAATAATAATAACAATAGTAATGATAATAATAATAATAATAATAATAATAATAATAATAATAATAATAAGATTCGTGTGTTTCAGAAGCAATTCCTAAATATTATATGAATTTTTACTCTCTCTCTCTACCACTTATGTACAATTTAAATTTACATTGAGGATACACAAAGTGTTGTATTCCACCCAAAAATTCGATACCAGATTTCATAGGAAATAAATCGTTTAAGGCCCTCTGAATTCAAAACAAGCATTTTTAGAAAAAGGTTTGAGGTATGTGTCAACATAACACAAAACCGAAATGTCGGTTAAATGCCAAACTTCGTGTTTAAGTTTATCTTTCAAGGATTACACATGAAGTCATTCAGGAACATTCTCTTACACCCAACTACCCTTAACATGGAAAATGTTCGAATTTTTTTATTCTTTCGAAAATGGTTGTAACATTTTTGATTAAACTAGCATATGCTTAATATATTTTTATGAAAAACAAAATGTACATCTTGAATTTTTTGGGAATAGCTTCTGAAGACCTCTTCATTCTGGATGGCGTTTGTTAGCAAGAGATAGAAAGAAACTTACTACATAAAAATGTAAATCTTGGTAAAACACACAAACCGTGTGTTATACCTTTTTGTTATGGAGTTAACTGTTTCCAGAATATTCCGTGTATTTGATTTTAGTTTTAAGTTACTTTTCTCAAACGGGAGGCCATATTTCTTCTCGGCTCCTTTTTGTTTACTCCTAGCAGGCAAAGATAACTGAATTTCAATTATTTCATGTAGTGACAGTTCTTAAAAGATTTGACTATTACTTTAGCCTAGTGTACTCTATTACTTCTGTTTTAATTAAAAAGAAACAGGTGTTAAAACCATTTCCGCAAATGTTAATCTCGATTAGCATGAATTTTTAAAATAAAAACCTGATGAGTTCCATACACATGGTTTTCTCTACCTGTTCTACATCTTACAAACGTTTATTCGTATTTTCACTCCATACTAATCTAAATAAGTATTAGCAGAAATGCTTTTATTACTTAGTTCCTTATATGGAAGTGAAGTAAAGGAATACATAACGTTAAAGTGATAGTCAAATGTTTTAAAAGTTTCCGCTAATCGATTGTCATTAAATTCGCAGTCATTGCATAATCAGGAGTAAAACAAAAGAGAACACGGACGATTTCCTGTTTGAGGAGAGTATAAGAGCTATAAAATTGAAAACAATAACAAGAAATATCTCAAAATTACTCTACAATAAAAATGTAAATAAAACAAATTGTGTTCTTGTTCTGTGTAGAAATCTATATTTTTGTGTAGTAAGCTGTTGTCTATTTCTTACGGTTTACCAGTTATACAAAAGTCATTTAGCATGAAGAGAAATTTGGGGCTATTCCCAAGGAATTAAAGTTATACGTTTTATTTGTTTTATAAATATCTTTAATATAGAGTATTTTAATGAAAACTATGGGAATTATTTTTGAAAAAACTCTACATATTCTATATAAAGAGTTGTGTGCGGAGATTTTCTGAAAATCGTTGTAACGTACCTACCTATCCTTGATAGATACTAAATTTAAATTCCAATTTTGGTACTTAACGGAATTTTCATTTTTGAGTTATGCTGTCCAAAGACACCGATTCACTGATACAATGCAGATGCACAAGCCGACAGATTTGCACGTGCCTTTTTCTAAAAAAGCTTTTCTGTACTTTTTTCACTATGTATATTATGTATATGCATTCAGAAAAATAAAGAGAAATAGGCTAGAAGACATGAATAAGTCGGTAAAGGGAGGTGAACTAGAAAACACAAAGTCTTGCTTCGTTCACTTGAAAGAAAAGAAAACGTGTGGTGAAGAGAGGGGTGTATAGATATACAGTGTTACTCTAAATATCTTTCCGATGACGAATAATTATGATAAGAACCACTTAGAAATGTGATGTTGGTATCAATGGAAAGATAAATCCTCAGACATTTTTGTTAGGTTGGTAAACCTGTATACAACTTATTATTTTCGTTCTATGAAACGTTCACACAGACCTATTTATAAAATAATTTTTATTCAGGGTCCTCATGACAGGTATTTCCGGTAAAATCTCTTATCGATAGATTTAGTGCATTACATAGCCTATAATGTACATTGTAATACGCGCTAGAGAAAGTAAAAATGATGCTTGAAAATAATACAGTAGTGCAGATTAACCTCAATATCTAGGTTATAAAATGCGCACACAAAAAATAATGATTCAGAAGTAAAACTAAATATATATACACACACTTTCGCTTATGCGCCACAATAGTACGTGCATGATAAATAAAGTATTACTTTACGTCAGTAATTTATTATGCATTCCTCTGTTTTCGAAACTGAAATAATGTTTCACTCTGAAAGGCAAGTAGCTTCAGTGAATGAATGATCCACCTGCTTTTGACAGTAAAAATACGGACAGCTAATAAATCCCAATTTGACACGTACTTATGCTGGATATTGTGGGATCTACACACGACACTGGTTATTAAGCTATGTAATTATAAACAGCACTGTTTTATTTAATCACATATCCAGAAGGGAATTTAAATGATTCGCGTGTAATGAAATCAGGCTTCAAAAGATTAGTTGTTTAACAGGTTAATTATTTTAGTAGGAGGGACTGCAAAGCATGTGTGAATTTTGTAACCGGACGCGTTACAAACAGAATTGCTACTAAAGGGACAGTATGACGTAAAATGCACTAATGCTCGTTACCTACTAGTATTCCCACAAATCCGTTTCATTTTACATTGATAGCAAAAAGAAAAAAAAATCTGATGTGTTCTATTCACATGACTTTATCTACATATCTGAAACAAGTTATTCTTAAAAAGCTCATTCTTCTATTTACTTCATGCTAATTGAGATAAACATTAGCAGAAATACTAGTTACTTGCTTTCTTGTAAGGTTTTAAGGGAAATAAGAGAATATACTTAGCTAAGGCAAACTGTAAAAAGCTGGTTGCTATGTGATTGAAATTCCTTTGTTTGTATGACTAGGATTTGACAATTTCTTGTATTTTAAAACTGAAAACAATAATACGAAATATCTCAAAAAATGGCCAAATCCACGAAAAAATGTATATAACAAAAAATATATGTTTTAACGAGCTCTACGTTGTTTGATAAGTAAGCGTTTGTCTATCTCTTACGGTTTACCAATTATAAAACATTCCGCAAAATTCATCCAGAATAAAGATGTCTTCAAAGGTTTTTATCACAAAATTCAAGATAAACATTTAATTTTTCATTTAAATATCCTTAATGTAGATGTTTTAATAAAATCAAAACTTTCAAAGCGGTTTCATATAGCGGGTAGTTTGGGAAGTGGGATTTACTCGAAAATCTTCATGTCGCAACTTTGAAAAATGTTAAACTTAAATAATAAGTTACATTTTTAACTTTTAGTTTTTGAGTTCTACTGGCCAAGACATACACGGACGTTTTTCTAAAAGGGCTTTTGGAATCTGGGAACCTCAAAACATGTACTTATCGACATCAAAATGTTTGGGTGGAACGCAACACCATCAGTATCTGCTACGTACAATGTACCTGTAGAGAAGGTAACAACGTAAATCCTAACAATCAAAAGGTCGCGAATTCGATTATGGCTTGGAGTGAGATACACGCATAAGATTTCTTCAATTTTCCCTTATCCTGAGAAAACAAATGTCGAGTAACTTTCATTTCGCCGATTTCACGCTGATATGGCCAATCAGTTTAAAGAACGTTAAACTAAAATAAAATATATGATGTGTTCCATTCACATTACTTTCTCTACATCCAAAAAATTATTGTTAAAAAGCTTATTCGTCTATTTACTTCATGCTAATCGAGAAAAAATTAGCAGAAATAGTCTAATTACTTGCTTCCTTGTAAGAAGAAGCGAATCATAGGTTAAAGTGAAGTCAAAAGCTGGTTACTAGGTGACTGAAGTTCCTTTGTTTATATGGACACGAGTTGATAAATTCCGGTATGGGAAAAGTACAAATTTTTCAAAGCTGAAACAAAAATAAGGAATATCTCAAAAACTATCAACTCCTCGAAAAGAAATAATATAACATAAATTGTGTGTTTTAATGTGCTCTAAATTTTCGAAAAAAGTTCCATGTAAAGGGTAGTTTGGGGTGGGGGGATTTATCTCAAAACTTTCGTGTCGCATCCCTGGAAGATACTCAACTTAAGTACCAAGTTTGGTATTTTACCAATTTTTCGTTTTTGAGTTATGGTATTTCACAAACACACGGACACACGGACACACACACGGACCTTTTTCCAAAAATGCTTTTTTTTAGATGCTGGGTACCCTAAAACATATCTTTCCGGTGATATCTCGGTATCGAATTTCTTGGTGGAGTGCAATACTTTCTCTATATATGTGTGCAGAGAAAGTAAAAAACCCGAAAGTATGTAAGTCTAAAATTCTACAAGACTGTTTCGGTTTTTCTATATGTTTCGGAGATATGGACACTTAAATAGAAAGATTGCAGCCGAATATAAGCGGCAGAAGTAAAATATCTTCAAAGCAGTAAAAGGATGTATCAGACAAGATCATATTAGAAACGAAGACATAAAGAGAAAATTATGCATATTTTCGTTTAAAAAAAGAGATGCAAATGAATAGAGAAAAATCTGCTCACATGACTTTGTTTACATCTTTTTAACAATATATAAAATACAAATAACAAGAAATATCTCAGAAAGGGTCAGCTCTACGAAAAAAAAGTTACCTCACATAAACTGTGTGTTTAAATGAGATCTACATTTTTGTGAATTAAGTTTTTGTCTATCTTTTATGGGTTAATAGTTATGCAAAATCCAGCATAATTCACCCAGAATAAAGAGGTCTTCAGAAGGCATTTCCAGAAAATTCAAGATAAACGTTTTATTTGCCGTGTAAAGTCTTTAACATACGATATTTTAATCAAAATCTTTATAGCCATTTTGAGAAAAAGAAAATTTTTGAAACTTTTTACATGTAAAGAGTAGTTTGGGATATGGTGATTTTCCTCAAAACCTTCGTGTCGCATCCTTGGAAGATACTAAACCTATATACCAAATTTTTTAGTTTACGGACTTTTCGTTTTTTAGTGATCGTGTACACAGGCAGTGGACACACTCACACAGACACATTCACACACTTTTTCTAAAAATGTTTTTTTTTTTTGTTACAGGGGTCCCTAAAACGCCTGTGTGTGCGTGTGTGTGTGTGTGTATGTTTGCGTATGCGCGCGTTTGCATGTGGAAATAGATTGAATACACCATGAACCATGTTAACCCGAACACTGAAATCCGAAATTTTGAATAATCTGAACAAGACTACCACGACTAAAAATAATTTCCGTTGAAATCTGTATCAAATTTTTGGTTGGAATGCAATGCCTTCTGTATACTCTATGTACATAGTACGTGTAGAGAAAGTAAAAATGGAAAAGTGATTTACAAAGAATGGACTAATCTGGCATTCCATTACAGTGATACAAATATGGGTTGTAGAAAATTAGGAAGACCAATACAATGAAGGGAAGAATTATGAGGTCGGAACAGAAGAATTCTCCCAAACCATGAAGAGTTGATGATGAAGATATATTCAGAAAATAACATTTTGGTTCAATATGCACCAGTAAAATGCAGTTTTGAAACTACGTTCTGCTTCACTACTTAATAAGTACACATGAATTGTCCAGGATGGAAGTGACAAACATGTTTATGATTTGAATATTGACCCTTTGTGGAACTCGCAGACCAACTTTCCTCTTTTATCCCGTTCATACAGAACAATATGACATATTAACACTGCCAAAAACGTTTGTTCTCAAAGCTTTATGCGAAAATACATGAAGCATTTCAGTTTGAAAAAAAGGAGAGAGGGCACAAAAATGAAGAACGGTAACAAAAACGCCCCTCTACTGTGTACTGGTGAATTCATAGTCCATGAAAACCATTGTTTGAAACAGATGATCTCCTCTTTAGTGTATGTACGAACATAGAGGGCAGTGTGTGTAAGAGAGAGAGAGAGAGAGAGAGAGAGAGAGAGAGAGAGAGATGGAAAGTCACTGTTGAAGCAATGAAAATTGCCGCAATAGTTCATTATTCCCGAAATGACGCTCCTTTAACAACGAAATGCACTCTTGTTTTCTTCAGTGA
The DNA here is from genome assembly GCA_030762935.1 of Hymenopus coronatus. Lineage (NCBI taxonomy): Eukaryota > Metazoa > Arthropoda > Insecta > Mantodea > Hymenopodidae > Hymenopus > Hymenopus coronatus. Next base: position 118,086,952 of record CM060897.1, on the reverse strand, counting down.
CCTGATGGCATATTTCATAGTTTACCAGTTCGTATTCAAGCTTAACTTGTTTACTTTCTCTAGCCCCGTATATACAACGTACATAGGGATGGAGAAGTATAGTATTCCACCCAAAAATTCGATACCGAGATTTCACCGGAAATACATGTTTTAGGGCCACCTATATCCAAAAAAAGCATTTTGAGAAAAAGGTCCATGGTGTGTGTGTGTGTCCGTGTGTCCGTGTGTCTCTGAACACGATGACTCAAAAACGAAAAGTAGCTAAAATACCAAACTTGGTATTTAAGCTTAGTATCTTCCAGGGAGGCGACACGAAGATTTTGGGAAAATCCTCCAACCCCAAACTACCCTTTATATGGAACTTTTTTCGAAAATTTTGATTTTCTTAAAAATGGCTCTAACGATTTTGATTAAAATATCGTATATTAAAGATATCTACCTGACAAATAAAATGTATATCTTGAATTTTCTGGGAATAGCTTCTGAAGACCTGTTTATTCAGGATGAATTTTGCTTAATTTGACACAACTAGTAAACCGTAAGAGATAGACAAAAACTTACTAAACAAAAAATGTATGTTTTGTTAAAATACACAAATTACGTCATATACATTTTTTTTCGTGGAGCTTACCGTTTTCGAGGTATTCATTGTTATTAGTTTCAGTTGTGAAGTACTCATACTTTTCTCGGACGGCAGTGTCCGTTTTTCTTTTGTTCTACTCCTGGCCAAGAAAAGAAGCGATTTGTAATGACAATCGCATGACAGCTTTTAAAACATTTGAATATCGGTTTAGCCTAGTGTATTCCCTTATTTTCCTCCTACTTATAAGGAACTAAGTAATAAGAACATTGTACTAATGAGTACCTCGATTAGCAAGGTGCACAAAGAAGAAAAATGTTACGTAAGAAGTTTGTAGAACAGCTAGAGAAAGTCATGTGAGTGTAACATATCACATTTTTTTAATAGCGCATATGCAATGAAAATTTCATTCACTTTGCTCTAATAGTTTGGAGGTTATGGTCAAATTTATTTATATTTTTGTCGTGTCACTAAAAAAGTCCCTTGTGACAAAAAAAATTAAAATGTTTGTCTAATATTTTAACCATAGGTTAAAAATACATCAAAATTTTTAAATTTTCTTAGGGCTATCTGTGTCTTCTTTAATTTAGGCTCCAAAAATGTTTAAAGTTATAAATGTGGTTTATATAACATTTATGTTTGAAAATTGAAAACATGCACACATCTGGCAGTAAAACCTAGTGCAATTATTATTAATTGTACTTCATGTACAGAAAATGAGGTTGGACCGAGCTTTCCTTTCCTTCTCCTCTGCTGCTATCTTTTGAGTTCTTTTCTTCTTGCATTGCTGCTTTTCTTCTGCACAACTTCGTTTTTTTACTTTGCATGTTGTGAATGAGATCACGTCGAGCTGAAGTTTTTCATGCAGATTCCAATACAACTTCATCTCTAATGCTATTTTGTAGCTCCAGTTCAGGCATTTAAAAATTGCTCCTGGTGGCCAATTAAATTTTTTCTTTATATACAGGAATGTTTAAACTATTTTATGGAGTTAAAATAAAAAAGTTCACAGTTTGTGATTTGTTATGAAATTTCAGCCATACATACCCTTATGAACATTGAGCATACTACAAAGCTATGCTGGATGGCTATGATGTGTGGGATGTTACGTGTTTATAAATAGAAGGTACCATCCTGTATCAACTTCAGCGTATTAGTGCTTTTTACTTTCTCTACGTTGTACATAGCATAGGTAGAGAAGGTATTGCATTAGAACCAAAAATTCAAAACCGAAATTTTACTGGAAATATGTTTTTGAGTACTCCTGAGACCAATAAACATACGTGTGTGTCTGTGGACCACATAGTCCAAGAAATGGTATTTAAGTTTAATATGTTGCAAGAAAAGGCTTGTTACTATGCTCTGCCACTTGCAAACGCAGAGAGGCAGCTAGTCAGTGTTTCATAGTCGATGGCGCGCAGTCACAGTAGGGACTAGAGAGATTTGCGTAGCATTTTAGATGGACCACCACAGCAAAAGACAGAAAGAGATGACAGCATCAGATCAAGACGACTTCTCGGAACACAAATACGAGGGCTGTCCCAGAAGTAACCAACCTAACAAATTAAGCACAACAATGTTGGACAAAAACATTTCTATTGCTCTATATAGTCTCCTTTCAGCTCGATACACCTTTCCCAGCAATGTTCAATAGCTTCGATGCCCTGTTTATAGTGAGAACTATCGAGGTCTGCAAAAAAGTCATGAACCTCTTCACTGTTGGCAAATCTTCTATCGCCAAGCCATTTCTTCAAGTTGGAAACAGAAAATAATCAGAGGGGTTAAACCTGGCAAATAGAGTGCAGGAGAAAGCAATTCGAACTTTAATTTATCGATATTGGCCATTCGTATAATAGACTGTGAACTACTACATTGTCTTGATGAAACAAACATTATTTTTGCGCTAAATGCGGCCGTTTTTGCTCGGTTTCATCACTCAAATGCTATAACAAGTTAGAATAATATTCTCCATTGATAACTTTTCTTTTTTTGAGATAAGCAATGACGCCATTGCCTTGCCTACAGATGAAACTGTCTTCGCCTTTTCTGGAGCCGATTATCCCCTACCAATCGACTGCTTTGATTGTTCCTTCGTCTCAGATGTGAAGTGATGCACCTAGGTTTTATCTAATGTTATAAATAGACGCAAAATATCAGCTTTATTGCAGCGAAACATTGCCACATACTCGACTAAAGCAATCTCACGACGCTATTTTTGTTCTATTGTGAGCAAACGCGGCACTTACCTTGCACACCACTTTTCATATCCAAATTTTCAGTCAGTATACGATATACAGAACTTGTTGAAACTCCTGCAATGTATGCTAGATCGCGCACTTTCAAACGACGCTCATACAATACCATTTTGTGTATTTTTTTTACAATTTCTGCACTGGTAACCTCATTTGGTGAACCATTGTGGTGTTCGTCTTGGCAGCTCGTACAGCCGCGCTTAAACTCTACCACCCAATATTTCACTTTTGTAAACAAAGGAGCAGACTCCCCCAAAGTAGAATCAACTCAGCCATAATAATAATTAGCCGAAGACCTTTCATGACATTATTATATAACATAACGATGACCAGTTTTATCCTTGCTTATAAATTCGCTGAGAGCGTTCACTAATGATGCCTGCCACAAAATGCTAAACAATGTAAAATCGGCAACCTTCAAACTTTAGCTTTCTAAGGTTGGTACTTTTTACCGCTGCTGTTACTTGAAACAACAACCGCTATCTATATATCAGGTCGGGTACTTCTAAAATAGCCAATAAATGTATATAAGTGCATTAGCCAATATAATCAGTGTTAATCAGAAGAAAAAAAAAATAATATCTAAAGGCCCAAATGTTTAAGTGCTATAAGGCACCAAAATGTGCTAAATTAACTTTTAAAATAAAGGTGTACTTTATAACAAAGAATACTATGTTATTTAGAACAAACTTACGAAGTTAGATGCTTCCTGGAATTGATAACCAAGACCACCAAACCAAGGCACCTCTCCAAGGAGAGAGTCCTGTGCTCCCAGGGTACGTTAAGGGCTAATACTAATACTAATGTTCCAAGAATGTAACACTAGAATTTTCAAGAAAATACCACCACTCCGAATTACTCTTTACATTGAAAAATGTAGATACTTACATGACATATAAAATGTTTATTTTTGAATTTCCTGGAATAGACTTCTTCACACTGCATAGTTAGAAATCATAAGAGATACACAAAAAAGATAAACTACACAAAGATGGAGACACAGTTTATGTCATAAACATTTTTTCGCAGGAGTTGACCGTTTCCTAGATATTGCTTGTTATTTGCTTCAGTTTTAAAATACGGCAACTTGTAAACAGCTGGTCTTGCAATGAAACGGATGTTAACCACATGACAACCAGCTTTTAAAAAATTTGACTATCGCTTTAGCCTAGTGTATTATATTATGTACCTTCTTACGAGAAAGCAATAAGGATTTAGTATGAAATACGAGTAGATAGAAGAATACGTTTTTAATAATAATTTGTTACAGAGATACAGAGAGAATTATGTGAATGGAACCCTCCAGATTTTTAGATGTGTGTGTGTGTATGTGTGTGTATTTCTTGTGTGAACTTCATAACTAAACAGATCTGATGTTTTCTACTCACATGAGTTTCTCTAACGGTTCTACAAACGAAATATTCTTACGAAGATTATTCTTTTATCTACATCATGCTTATCGAAGCAAACCTTAGCAGAAATTGTCTAATTACTTCCTCCCTTGTAAATAAGGGAATACACTAGGCTAAAACGATATTCAAATGATTTTAAATCTGTGACTTTGCTTTTATCATTCAAGTTTGGTTCTCTTTCATTGCCAGTAGCAAAACAAAACAGTTATGAACGGATGAGGACTTCCTATGTGAGACTTCTGAAATGCAAGAAATAGACAAAAAGTTACCATACAAAAAGTTACTATACAAAAAATCAGATGTGTGCCATTCATATGACTTTCTCCACATTTTTGCAATAAATTGTTGTTAAAAGGCTTATTCTTCTATTTACGTAATACTGATCGAGAAAAAATAGCAGAAAGGGTCTTATCCTTGTAAGTAGAAAGGAAATAAAGGAGGCTAAATCGATAGTCAGTTGTTTTAAAAGTTGGTTGCTATTTGATGGACAGGAGTTAAAATAACAAGGAATATATCAAAAACGGTAAATTCTACGAAAAAATGTATACAACTAAATTGTGTGTTTTAACCAGCTCTACATGTTTTGCTAAATACGTTTTTGTCTATCTCTTACGCTTTACCAGTTATGTGAAATTCCACAAAGTTCATCTAGAATAAACATATTTTCAGACGTTATTCCCAGAAAATTAAAGATACACATTTCATTTGTGATGTAAATATCTCAAATACAAGAGATTTTAATCAAATCGTTAAAGACATTTCTGAGAAAATAAACTTTTTCGAAATTTTTTCCATGTAAAGGGTAGTTGGGGTGGGGGGATTTCCATGAAAATACTTGTGTCGCATCCTTGGAAGATATTGAACTTAAACACAAAGTTTAGTATTTCACCGACTTTTCGTTTTTGAGTTACGTCTTCATAGACACACGATACAGGACCTTTTTCTGAAAATTGTTTTTTTATACAGGAGACCCTAAAACGTGTGCATCCGTTGAAATCTGGTATTGGATTTTTGGGTGGAGTGAAATATCTTCTCTACTTATGCACCATGTACTATGTAGAGAATACAAAAGGAATAGTCTTTTGTAAAAATTGTTTGTTTACAGAAGAGGAGGAGAAAGTCATGTAAATGGAACATAATTAGGTTTTTATTTTCTTTAAATGTACAATTGAGAAGGTAATGTAATGCACCCAATATTTTGATACCGATATTTCACCGAAAAAATATGTTTTGGGACCCCCTGAATTAAATAAAACATTTTTGGAAAAATATCCTTGTGTGTGTGTGTGTGTGTGTGTCTGTACTTACAAGGAAGCAAGTAATAAGGCTATTTCAGTTATTTTTTCTCCATTAGCATGAAGTAAATAGAAACAAAAGCTTTGTAACAATCATTTGTTGCAGAGATATTGAGAAAGTCAGATTTTAAATTGTACATTTTGTTAATTCAGTTAATTTCAGCAAGATATATAGAAATCAAACATGCATGAAGGTAAACTGTAACTGATGGTAGAATGTTACTTGCAACATACTTCTGTAATACGCAGGGGCGGCTCGTCCTTACGTGCTGAAGAGCTGCAGCACGCTGCTTTTTTTTTCTTCTAAATTACATAACAGACATGCTGAAGGACCATGTAACAAACATAACACATTATGGTAGTAATAAGAAAGGCAGCACTGCCAATGACGAACTCTCGAAGCAAGGTAAACACGCAAGTTTAGCTAATGGAATGCATCCACGTGCTCAAAGCGATCAAGCACGGTAGGTGAATATTGCGCTTGCGTAGAACCTTCCCCTCTTACCCCCCCCCCTGACGGTCGCTGTCCCATCGTTTTCGCACTGCTACGTGCTGCGTTTGGCTAAAGCACGGAATCAATGAAATCGCTACGAGTGTTAGTTCTTTTCCTTATAATCGTTTTGGCAGCAGACGAAACAGCCCTGCCACACTCACCTAAGTGCCACACTAAACATCAGAATTTAGTGAAATTAATTAAAGCGTATTACAACGTTTTATTTTAGTTATAATAACTAATTATATCTTTGTGATACAAACTGAGCCATAAAAGGACTATTATCTCCATACCTTATTCACATTGGAACGTACAGAACATTGTTTGTTATATTGTTTGTTAACATTGGTAACCATAAGTTCATATTGGCGCAATGTGTTACTTCCGCAAATGTGAAATCTAACAGGCCCACGTGTATCACATTGAAACAAAGTGTTCTGTTGTGTAAATGTTATTCAGTGTCAGTTTTCAGTTTATTTCCAACTGTGATCGCACTTTATTATATTTCAGTATCATTCAGTGTAGGTTTGTGTTACTTTCATAGGTAAGAAAACTTTAGTCATAAATAATGAATATAGTTGATGAGCTGTTAAAAACTCCCTTTTCAAGGCGATCGTTAGATGAAAAGATCAGGATAAAAAATTTAGGGCGACCTACTCCTGATCTAAAAATTGAACAGAAAGCAAAAGGAAGTAAAAATTCTATTTACACAAGAAAGTTTAACACAAATATATATGACAACAGTGACTGGATCTGTGTGGTTGTGAAATCAGAAACGCGCTCTTTTGCTTTCCTTGCCTCTTGTTTGGAAGTACAGATTCGTGGTCTACGACTGGTGTTAAAGATCTAGGTCATGTTAATGAATATATAAAAAAACATTCAAATAGCAAGAAGCATATGAAAAACTCGCTTGACTTCTCAATGCTTGGGGGTGTAAATATTGCAACGCAGCTAAGCAGGGCATATCAAGATACTACACAAAAACATAATGAACAGGTTGAGAAAAATAGATACATATTATCCAGGATAATAGACTGCATCAAATTTTGTGGGGCTTTTGAGCTTGCTTTGCGTGGACATGATGAGACGGAAACGTCAGATAATCCCGGCGTGTTTTTAGGCCTTATAAATCTATTGGGCAGTATAGACAGTGCGATGAAAGAGCATACCGAAAGCAATAAGGTGTTCAAAGGATTATCTAAGACCATCCAGAATGAACTACTTGATTGCATGTTGGAAGTGTGCCACGAAGAAATTGAAAGAGAAATGAAGGAGGCAGCCTATGTTGCTATCATGGCAGACGAAACCACTGATATCACTGAAAAAATTCAGTTGGCATTAATTTTTAGATATGAAAGGAACGGCTTTATTTATGAACGGTTTTGGGGATTTTTTAATCCATCTGATCAGACCGCTAATTCTATTGCCGGTTGTATTTTGAAAGAAGTGGACACCCTTTTTAAGGATGATCGCTATAAAATCATCGCCCAGACTTATGACGGTGCGTCTGTAATGAGCGGCAACACAGGAGGCGTGCAGATCAAGGTGAAAGAACACTATCCTCTCGCACAGTATGTACATTGTTACGCCCATCAATTAAATCTGGTTATGGAGAAAGCAGCTTCTCAAAATCAGTCCGCCAGAATATTCTTCTGCAGTCTCTCAGCTTTTCCAGCATTTTTTTCAAGATCTCCACAGCGTTTAGCAGCATTGGAAGCAACTGTTGCTCGAAGAGTTCCTCGAGGATCTGCAACAAGATGGAATTTCAAGTCTAGGACTGTTAACACCGTATATGAACACAGAGAATCTCTGATCGATTGTTTTGACGAATTAGAACAATCTTTATCAGATAGGACAGTGCAAGAAGCTCGTGGCCTGCGGCATAATTTGGAGGATGGAGAATTTAATTTCTGGCTTGCTTTTTTTCAGAAAATAATGCCACATGTAGACATTTTGTATAATCAGCTACAAGCAAGACAGATGGATGCAGTGAAGGCAAAAAATGCAGTCCAATCTTTTGCCAAAGCAATTGATGCCGTGCGAAGTAGAACGGATGATATAGCACACCAGATTCAGACATCTAACGTCCACGTTACAAAAAGACGTCGTAGGGAAACTAACTTAGGAGTAGATGCCAAGGAAGTATGTGACCGAATAATATCGGAGGTACACAGCCGCTTTGAGTCCACAGAACATCTTGATGCTGCAAAACTATTGGATGCAAAAAACTTTGAATTATTTTCTCAAGTTTTTCCTGAAACAGAACTCGGCATTGTCTGTGATCGATACAAAGATCTCGACAAAAACAAGCTCCGAACCGAACTTAGCATTTTATATGAGCATCCGGAATTCAGGAAAGTAGAAGGTGCTCTTCCACTCTTGCAGTTGACACTAAAAAATAATCTGCAAAAAACTTTTAGTGAAGTGACAAAGGTTTTAAGAATTGTTGTGACTATTCCCATGTCAACTGCAGAACCAGAACGATGTTTCTCCTCTTTGAAGAGGATAAAAACCTTTCTGAGGAACACCATGTGTCAGGATCGCCTTACCTCTCTGGCCATGCTATCCATAGAGAAGAAATTCGTTACAAATATCAGGGATTTCAACGTCAGAGTGATGGACAAATTCTGCATGAAGAAACATCGGCGTATGGACTTCATTTTTCGAAACTAGGTGAGTTGCATGCATTTTTTTTTCCCCCGTGCAGCACGCTACTTGTTTTAGGCACGAGCCGCCACTGGTAATACGTATATTCGCGAAACAAAAGTAGAAAATAAAGCCGGAAATGAAATTAAAACTGAAACTACCTTCTACACCAAGACCATAGTAAAACTAATCCTCTAAATAGATGAGTTATCCTCAAATGTATGCAGTAAATTATTAACAGGAATCCTGTGAGAAGTCTGCTGTTTGGTTTACACATGTTTATCATGCACAGCAGTGTTAATTTACCTTCATATACATGCAATTACTTCATATTTCACTGAGCGTGCAAAATGCATTAAATTGAATGCAAGCGCATTTTACTTTAAAATGAAATGCACCTAATGACTCCCTATAACATTAGAGCGTAATATGTCATAGTCATTAACATCAGTGTGCGACAAGCATCATAGCCGTTTGTGAGGTCTCTAACGCGAGTTTTGTTATATTAATAATAGAAAAAATGTGATGTGTTCTATTCACATGACTTTCTCTACATCTCTATCGCAAATTATTTTTAATAAACTTATTCTTCCCTCTACTTCATGCTAATATAGATAAACATTAGCAGAAACGGTCTTATTACTTAGTTCCTTATAAGTAGAAGGGTAATAAGGGATTACACTAGGCTAAACCGACAGTCAAATGTTTTAAAATGTGGTTGCTGTAGGATTGAAATCCGTTTCTTCACGTGGCCAAGCGTTTACAAGTTCCTGTATGAGAAAGTGTTTTTAAGTATTTTAAAACTAAAACACATAAAAAGAAATATCTCGAAAACGGTGAACTTCAGCAAAAAATATATATGACACAAAGTGTTTCTTTTAACGAGATCCACATTTTTTGTAGTAAGTTTTTGTCTGTCTCTTGCGGTTTACCATTATTTCAGAAAAATTCATCCAGAAAAAGGGGTCTTCAGAGATTATTTCCAGAAAATTTAAGGTGTACATTTTATTTTTCAATCAAATATCTTAAAATAACAGATTTAAATCAAAATCCATTTTTGAAAAATCCAAATTTTTTGAAAATATTTCCATGTAAAGAATAGTTAAGGGTGGGGGACACTTTTCTCAAAATCTTCGTGTTACATCCCTAGAAGATACTAAACTTAAATACCAAGTTTGGTTTTTTACTGACGTTTTATTTTCATTTTCTCTACACGTACTTGTACATAGTAAATAGATAAGGTATTGCACTCCACCCAAAAATTCGATACCGAGATTTCACCGGAAATATATGATTTAGGGTCCCCAGTATCCAAAAAAAGCATTTTCACAAAAAGGTACGAGTGTGTGTGTTTGTGTTCCGTGTGTTAGTGTGTCCGTGTGTCCGTGTGTCCCTGTGTCCGTGTGCCTGTGAACACGATAACTCAAAAAAGAAAAGACGGTAAAATCCAAACTTGGTATTTGAGTTTAGTATCTTCCAAGGATGCGACACGAAGATTTTGAGAAAAATCCTCCCACTCCAAACTACCCTTTACATGTAACTTCTTTCTAAATTTTGGATTTCCTTAAAAATGGCTATAACGATTTTGATTAAAATATCGTACATTAAAGATATTTACCTGACAAATAAAATGTATATTCTGAATTTTCTGGGAATAGCCTCTAAAGACTACTTTATTCTGGATGAAATTTACGAAATTTTGTATAACTGCTAAACCGTAAGAGTTAGATAGAAACTTATTACACAAAATATGAACAGCACCTTAAGACACACAATTTATGTTATATACATTTTTTTCGTGGAGTTGATCGTTTTTTAAACATTCCATGTTTTTTTGTTTCAACATTAATAAGCATACTTTTCTCATACTGGAATTTGTCAACTCCTGTCCATACAAACAACTTGAAAATCTTCGAATCGCATTCTTGGAAGATACCAAAACTGAAATACCAAGTTTGGTATATAACGATCTTTTCGTTTTGCTGACTTTTGACAGATGGACAAAATCTGTAGAGTTCGTTAAAACATACAATTTATGTCATATACATTTTTACTTTCCCAACATGTAGTGTAGTTTAGGGTCCGATGGACACCTTTTACACTATGAGAGTGTTAGTCACTTTCAGTATCTAAACAATTGCAACATGTAAAAAAGAGATTTTCACAGTTTTTGGTGCAGTTGACATGATACCACATGTAAACACTACACCCAACCTTCACCCCCTTTGTCGAAGGAAAAATCCTTTTTACAGCCTTGACAGATATTTGAAGAGTCTCTGACCTTCTTTTGATACCACTTTCATCAGCGTTGTAAATTGATTCCGGATGTTGAAAAAGTTCAAATTCAGTCATAAGTTTTTCCAGCCTATCGTAAAATAAATCTACTTCTGCTCTTACAAGACACCTAGCTCTAGACCCTCTGCTTTTCTTACACTAAGATGAGGATGACGGCTCAAGAATGCGCAGACCCAACCGTACCCTGCACTTTTCTTATCTCTGCTGAATTTATTAGGAATGTTGTTCTTTTCAGCATACTCATACCTCAATTCAGATAGGTTCAACCCATAACCAATTGAATCAAGCTTTACTAAGAGCTCCGCCAATGCAGTCTCGCGAACGGGAGGGTATTTTGAGGCACGTTATACATGACAGATGCTGTTTTCAATTTGATTTTGTCATGTTTAACCACATTCACGGCAGCGTCCTTATCCTCCTTTTCCCAAGAACATATTTGTGTTTTACACTCTTTAATTCTAAGCATCTGTAACAAAGTACCTAAATTATAATGCAATGGACCTACAATCCCTATTTGTAACTCCCTTTTAATGGATCAACTGTATATGAAAGATTAAAATGGTTTGAAATATAATTTAAAAAAGTTATAGGTATAAAATAGCTCATGTCCGTCAGCCCCTAAATGAGAGTGTCCGTTGGAACCAACTTGCTGGTTCTCAAAGTAAAGACTGTGGTCTACAGATGATGTTAGCTATAAACTTCCTGCTCTAGCCTCATGTGAACAATGGCTTAGAGAAGCAAATCCCGCCATTACTTCATTCATTAATTCGCACACTTAGCAACTGGTGCTTAGCAAACCCACCCAACGCAATTTTTACATCAACATGCTTATAATGATAGTAGCCATTCACCTTGATGTCTTCAGACGTTCCGATTCACTGCTTAAATGCACAAATGACAATAAACGCAGCCAACGTGTAACACAAAATCAACAAGCTACCATAACAGCTTCAGAGTGATTCTTCATACTACCAATAGGATGCAAACACGTTCCGAAGTTAATAGTGCCCGTTGGACCTGAGTGTCCATCGGACCCTAAACTACCCTACTATGTACTTGATGTATAGATAAGATATTGCACTCCACCCTAACTTCTATACTGAGATCTCCCCGAAAATACACATTTTAGGGTCTCCTGTATCCAAAAAAACATTTTTGGAAAAAGGTCCGGGTGTGTGTTTGTCCTTGTGTCTGTGAACACGATAACTCTAAAACGAAAAGTCGGGAAGATACCAAACGTGGTATTTGGGCTTCGTATCTTCCAGGGATACCACACAAAGATTTTGATAAAACTCCCCCCATCCCAAACTACCCTTTACATGGAAAAATTTTCGAAAATTTTTAGTTTCTTAAAAATTGTTATAGCGATTTTGATTAAAATCTCTCATATTTAAGATATTTAAATGACAACTACAATGTATATCTTACATTTTCTGGAAATAGCCTCTGAAGACATATTTATTCTGAATGAATTTTTCTAAATTTAGCATAACTGGTAAATCATAACAGATAGACAAAAAATTACTATACAAAAATGTAAGCTCATTAAAACACACCATTTATGTCATATAATTTTTTTGTGAAGTTGAGCACTTTCCAGATATTCCTTTAAAACGCCTATAATTTTCAGGAAAATCCCCCGCCCAAATACCTTTTACATGAGGCATTATTGTTTACACAGCCTCAACTACCATTATTGTTTATTAACGTCTAACAGTCTATATTGAATATGTTTGTTTGTGCACCCTGTATTTACCACAAGCCGCCACGTTTAGAACCTGGCTAGAAAACTCATTAGCTGAGATCTAGGTCGTCCATGTCTCTGCAGCTTTTCTCTCACGAACACGAACGACGACAGGCTGGCATTGATTGCGATAACCGTGGCGATGGTGATGAAGATTAATTAAAACTCCCAATCGCTGATGCTCTTCACTTCCATGTGAGTTTATTACTTTGCGATGTAATAACAAAGTAGTAACAAATGAGCTACGCTCGAGTTTTTCCCATAACCACACAATTCTCCAAGCGCCCGCCGAGCCTGTCAGGGCCTCCAACGCGGCGGAATATTGGGCCACGGAAAGGGTTTGTGTACACAAATGTTGAAGATTATAGTGTAATAAAACATGGGTATTACGCCTGGAGGTTGTCAGTGGGGAGTGGAGGAGATGTCACTGTTTGTCCAATTCCCTCCCTTTGGTCCCCTCTCCCCTCAACATTACGTCAATCTGTCAGAAACAATGGCACTACCCTCCTACTTGCAGCCCTCAAACACTAACAGCAATGGTAACAATGACAACCCTATTGCATTGGAGCTGCTTCATATAGAGTGTAAAAACATCACACGGGAAACCGCCACAGGAAAACACTCCTGCGTGCCAAATCGATGTCATCACATAGCTCAGCCGACACTGAGGCTACTCTTAGACCTTTGCCTTGTTTGTTTCAAAATGGTTTTAATTTCTCTAGCACATATCTAGAACATACATAGCAAATAGAGAAGGTATTGAATTGCACCCCAAATTCGATACCAAGCTTTAATCGTAAAGATATATTTGAGGAACTAAAACACAGAAAAAAATATCTGATATGTTCCATTCCATGACTTTCTCCACATCTCTACAATAAATTATTATTAAAAAGTTTATTTTTCTATATACTTAATGTTAATCGAGAAATAGTTAGCAGAAAGGGACTTATTACATGATTCCTTATAAGTGGAAGAGAAATAAAGGTGTACTATAGACTACATAGATAGTTAAAGCTTTCAAAAGGCGGTTACTACTTGATTGAAGCACCTTTGTTTGTATGGATAGGAGTTGTAAGTTCCTGTATGAGAAAAATATAAGTATTTTAAAGCTAAACCAATAACAAGGAATATCTAAAAATTATTAACTCTGCGTAAAACATGTATATGACATAAATTCTGTGTTCTAACGTCATATAAATATTTTGTGTAGTAAGTTTCTGTATATCTTTTAGATTTACTAGTTATGCAAAATCCAGCAAAACTCAACCAGAATAAATACGTCTTCAACGGTTATTCCCCAAAAAGTCAAGAAATATGTCTTCAAAAGATATTCCCAAAAAAGTCAAGAAACACATTTTATTTAGCTGTAGGTAAATGTCTCTAATATACATTTAAACAAAATCGTTAGAGCTATTTTTGAGAAAATCAACTTTCGCAATTTTTCCACTTAAGGGGTAGTTTAAAGTAGGGGTATTTTCTAGAAAATCTTCGTGTCGCATCCTTGGAAGATAATCAACTTAAATACTAAATTTGGCATTTAATAAACTTTTCGTTTCTGAGCTATGCTGCTCACAGACTCTCTGCACACACACTCCCAAAAAATAATTTTTTGCCCAAAATCAAACTTTTAAAAACAAAACGAAATATTGATTCATTAATAACTCTTTTTGTATATTTTTATACTCAGAGATTCCATTTTTTTCTCCTCTATAAAAATGAAATCTGTAAGTATAAAATATACTGTCACACACACTCACACACACATACACACACAGAATACACATGGACATTCTTATAAAACTTTTTTTTTATTCAGGGGATGCTAAAATATGTATTTCTGGTGAAATCTCGATATCGAATTCTTTTGTCCAATACAATACCTTCTCTACACTATATGCACAGTACGTGCAGAGAAAGTAAAAAAGCATTTTTAAAAAAGTTCCGTGTGTCTGTGTACAAAATAACTCAAAAATGAAAAGTGGGTTCAATACCAAACTTGTTATTCAATATCTTCCAAGGATGTGACTCGGAGATATATAAATATATCCCCCACCCCTAACTAGCTAAAGGGAATTTTTTCAAAATATGCAATTCCTTTTTAAATGTCTCCAACGATTTTAATGAGTCTGCCGTACTTTCACATGATATTACGAGTAACACGAGAACAGTCTCAGACGCTCTTGTAGTCACCCTCCGTGGTGTAATGGTTACCATGCTAACTTCATATAACCAAGGTCACGGGTTCAAACCCGGCAGGGGACGATGGATTTTTTCGGGTGTAAAAATCCTTAGCATGGCTTCCTTCGGAAGGGAAGTAAAGTCCTTGGTCCTGTGTCGTAGATTTATGGCACGTAAAAGAACCTCAAGCCTGATAGAGAGGCCTCTGAGCAAAATTAAGCGGTCTTTCACGCCCAATTAAGAATGGGACGCTGAGAATCAGAGTAGTTAAAGAGCGTCCATAAATAACACGCCATTTATTTTTACGCTCTTGTCATTCTAGATGTTTTCTTTTATAACCAATATATCGTAAGGGATAGAGCAAATGCTAAATTAAAAAAATGCAAATCTCGTTAAAACATTTTATTTATAGCATATATATTATTTGTGTTATTAACCATTTTCATTATATTTGGTTTCAATTGTCCTACACGCATACTTTAGCAAATGGGAAACCGTTCTTTGTTTTTGTCTTTTATTCCATTCTATTCATGAAATTTCAACGCCATCATATAGGGACCCGCTTTTAAAGGCTCTGGCTTTCGCTTAAGCCGAGTGCAGACCTCGGAATCATGCTCACAATTGTGCGTAAACATTTCCACCGATCCATTGTGCCTGCTTAGCTGTGTACATGACAAATAACAGCAGAGAAGTGACATTTCTTAAGAATGCCACACGAGAATGCTAGATATAAACTTCGTGACGATTATTTCTGCGTTCAGAATAGCAAAATGCTGAATGTTTGTGTTCTAAACAGTTGCGCTAATTGAAAAATTGTAACATAGACGATATTTTAATTCCGCGCATGCTAATCAGCATAGAAAAGCTAAATTTTGCAGGTATGATTATAAAAAATCTAATGTGCTCCATTCACATGACTTTCTTTATATCTCTTAAACAAATAATTGTTGAAAAAATTATTCCTCTATCTACTTATTACTTGCTTCCTTGTAAGTAGAAAAAAATAAGAGAGTACACTAGGCTAAAGCATAGCCAAGTCTTTTAAAAGCTGGTTGACACGTGGTTGAAACCATTTCAACCGTTTACAAATTTCCATATGAAAAGGATTATGTATTTTAAAACTCATACCAATAACTCGAAAATGGTCAACTTTGCGAAACAAATGCACATGACATAAACTATGTGTTTTAACGAGCTCTATACTATCTGTGTAGTAAGGTTTGGACGCTCTCATACGATTTACAAGTTATGCAAAACTGCGCTAAGAGTGGTGGTAGCGTGTGTGTCTCACATTCAACAGTTCCGGGTTCTTCACCAACTGAGTAATACGAATTTGATTCAGTGTGTTTCCATATGTGGTTCGTTATTGAGTCGCAATCAGAATGATCATTTTCTGGAACGGTTGGTAACTGGAGATAAGAAGTGGATCGTGTATAATAACGCCAGAAAGAGTAAACCACTGGGCAAGAACAAGCATCCGCCACTATCGATTCCTAAACCAGGGCTGCATTCGAGAAAAGTTATACTATACATTTGGTAGGACTGCAAAGGAATCCTTCTTCCGAATAATAAGACCGAACTCCGAGAAATACTGTTCAGTTGAACCGTCTCAAGACAGCCATTGAAGAGAAAAGACCGGAATTGGAAAACTATGTCTTGTTTCACCACGACAACGTAAGACCACTTATTTCTATGGTGATCCGTCAAAACTTGTGTAATTTTGAATGAAACGTGTTACCCCAACCACTGTATTCTTCAGGTATGATGTTGTCATCCAACTTTTCTCTATTCCATTCCCTGAAGAACTTCCTGATTGGTAAATGATTCACTTCCTTGGAAGATTGTAGACTGCACCTCGAAAAATCCCTCAACTGGAAAAATGGAATTTATAAACTTCCATAGATATTGCAACATGTTGTCGACAAATATGGTGTATACTGCAGAAAATAAATAAGTTATAAAACGTAAGTGTCTTATTTGTGTACATTTTGAACGAACTTGTGTAAACAGAAAGTTCGGCAACTACTCTGTCGTAGCTGTGTTGTGGATGAGGTATACTCTCAGGCGTTCATAGTGATTGAAATATAACGAAAACCGAACTTAAAAGACAAACATAGCAATTTGGTAATGTCTTCATATGACATTTCTTGCTAACATGTATTTTCTTCGTTTTTACTCCAAAAACAATTAATTGCATTAACTTCTCCTCTGATCAATTATTAAGATAAACCTATTTTTTATTTTCTCTATACGCACTATGTGGATAGTGTATAAAGAAAGTGTTATATAACACCCAAAAATTCAATACCGAAATTTCAGAGGAAATATAATTTTGAGACCACCTGAATAATAATAAAGAAACAGCATTTTTAGAATAATGTCCGTGTGTGTGTGTTTGTTTGCCAGTCTGGCAGTGGGTGTGTGTGCGTGAGTGTATGTGTCTGGGTAACATAGCTCAAAAACTAAAAGTCCATTAAATACCAAACATAGTATTGAGTTCAGTATCTTTCAAGCATGCGAGTCGAAGATTTTCAAGAAAATCTTCCCACCTCATCTACCCTTTACATGGAAAATTTGTACAAAGTTTTGATTTTATGACAAATGCCTCTAACGACTTTGATTAAAATATCGTATTCTAAAGATATGTACATGGTAAATAAAATGTATATCTTGAATTTTCTGGGAATGGCCTCTGAAGGTATCTTAATTCTGGATGAATTTTACGGAAATGGTATACCGTAAGGGCTTGAACAAAAACCTAGAGCTCTTATATATCATATACATTTTATCGTGGAGTTGATCGTTTTTGAGACATTCCTTATAATTGGTTTTAGTTTTAAAATATTTACACATTTTCTAACCCCTGATCCTACAAACAAAGAAACTTTAATCATATAGCAACTTGCTTTTAAAACATTTTACTATCCCTTTAGCCTATGGTACTCCTTTATTTTCCTCCTACTTACAAGGAAGCAAGTATTAGAACATTTCTGCTAATTTTTTCTCAATTAACATGAAGTAAATGGATAGCAGAACAATATTTTTAACAATTATGTGTTACAGAAAGCTAAGTGAATTTTTAATTATGACTAAATACCACTTCAGCTTTCTGCATGTAGCATTTTGTTTCATTCTTAAGATTCTTTGAATTTTTATATTTCTTACTTATGGGTATTTTGAAGAACAGTAGGTATTCTAATTTATATTGTGATTTATATACATTTATATTGTTTATTAAAACTACAAACAGTTTAAATTCGTGCTGTTCATTTCTAAATTACAAAGATAAATTCTAACGTGCTTGTCATTTATTCATCTTATTTTATTTTTCATTCGTTGTCTTGGAAGGTGAAGGGACAAGAAAAGCCGTTTCACTTGGTACACGTGGCTTTCTTTATATAGTTCTGCAAGAACAACAAATGTCAGCGCTTTCTAAGAACGTCTTTGTTTTTCCTTAGTAAAGCCAAAGCCTTTCGATTACAGCTGTAGTGCGTTCTGAAGCATAAACCCTTTTCTTGGAGACAATCACCATCTTCGCAGTGAATTCTAGGCTTATCTGCAGCCCACTCTTTCTCTTCATTCATTGCTTGTGATCGCGATTTCTTTTCCATTTCTTTGTCCCTTTCTATTGTGAACCGCATACCAAAGGCAAACTCTGTCTTTAGAACTTACATTTATTTATGAAAGATTCTTTGGAGAACGCTGAGCATTATCAAAGTCGATGCGAACTTCGCCGCCATTAGGATCTTCTTCGGGAAAACAGCAATCTACAAGTGTCAGAAATTGTAATAACGCCTTTAAAATTAACTCCATTCCTTGAAAAGAGTAATTGAGTAGGGAGTAACTAAAATCTCATCTAGGCAATGTTAAATATGCTAATTTGATGATCTATTGTCTCAAAAACTACTTATTATATTGTTAGAAACAGCTGAAAACATCTGATGTGTTCCATTCACATAACTTTCTCTACATATCTGCAATAAATTATTTTTAAAAAAATTATTCTTCTATTTACCTAATGCCAATCGAGAAAGAATAAACAGAAAGAGTTTTGTTATTTCTTCCTTGTAAGTAGAAGGAAAATAAGGGAGTAGCATAGGCTCAATCGATGGTGAAATCTTTTAAAAGTTGGTTGCTATGTGATTGAAGTGCCTTTGTTTGTATGGACAAAAGTTGACAAATTCACGTATTAGAAAATTATAAGTATTTTAAAGTTGAAACTAATAACTAGAAATATCTCAAAAACGGTCACGAAAAATATATAGCATAAATTATGGGTTTAAACGACCTCTACATTTTTGGTGTGGTAAGTTTTTGTCTATCTCTTACGGTTTACCAGTTATGCAAGAATCCGCAAAATTCATCCAGAATAAACATGTCTTTAGAGACTATTTCCAAAAAATTCAATACGTACATTTTATTTGTCATGTGAATATCTTAAATATAAGATATTTTAATCAAAATCATTACAGCTATTTTTAAGAAAATCAAAATTTTCGAAAAATGTTCCATATAAAGGGTAGTTAGGGTTTGGGCAATTTTCTTGAAAATCGTCGTGTCGCATTCTTAGAAGATACCAATCTTAAATACCATGTAAGATATTTAACGGTCTTTTCGTTTTTGAGATATGCTGCCCACAGACACACACACCCACCCACACACACACACACACACATACACACACACCACAGACTGACAGACAGACTGTCTGCCTTTTTGGATTAAGGGAGTCTCAAAACATATATTTCCGATGAAATCTCGGTATGGAATCTCTGGGTGCATTACAATACCTCCTCTATACACTATTTACATAGTACGTGTAGAGCAAGTAAAAACTGATATAATCCTTTCGCATGCCTTTTTCTACAAACATTGTTACAGAAGATTATTCTTTTATCTTGTACATTGTGGTAATCGAAATACACATTAGCAGAAATTGTTGTATTAGTACCTTTTAAGTAGAAGAGAAATAAGGTAATGCACTAAGGTATAGCGATAGTCAAATATTTTAAAACTATTGAAATTAGGTGCTTTCTGTGTGGTGTCTAAGAGTAAAACAAGGGAGATAAAACAAAGATGACTGTCTGTTTGAGAAAATTTTAAGTAACTTAACATTTAAATCAACATTAAAGAATATCTCGGAAAGGGTTTTATTTTTATAGTGTTTATTGCCCGCTTTTACTACAAATGAGACCGCAGGCGATGACGCTGATGACATATGGAGTGAAGATGGCGCACTGGTTGAATGCGATGGCGGGGGAAACCGAAGATAACCAGCCCCTGCGGCGCTTTGTCCACCACAAATCCCACAGTTGGTCGCTTGGGACCAAAATGGGGCCGTCTAAGAGAGAGGCGAGTGGTCTAACCACTCGGTCACGCCGCGTCCTCGGATACGGTTGAGTTAACCCACAGCAAATATTGACATAAATGGTGTGTTTTAACGAGGTCTACATATTCATGTAGTGCGTTTTTGTTTATCTCTTACAATTTACCAACTATACAAAAATAATCCAGAACGAAACATTCCTATAAAGTTCAAAATATAAATACATGCATTTAATTTGCCATAAAAATATCTTAAACATATTGTATTTTAATAAAAAACGTTACACAACTTTTGAGATATTGAACATTTTCGACAAACCTACATATGTAGAATAGCTTGGGGAGGGGGATTTTTCTGAAAATCTTAATGTCGAATTCTTGGAATTTGCTGAAATGATTTATCAAGTATCAACGTTAGTTTTTGAGCTGTGCGCTTCACACACACACACACACACACACACACACACACACACACACACACACACACACACACACACAGGGCCGCACTGTGGCTGAGTGGTTAGACTACTTCATTCCAACTTCGTTCCATGTATCATGAGTGTCATCGCCTGCGGTGCCACATGTAGCAATAGCGGGCGTTAAACACCACAAACACGCACTCACGGACACAGAGTTTCTTTGTAAAAATACTTTTTTTATTCAGAGGTCCTTAAAAAACATGCATTTCCTGAGAAATGTCGAAGTCGAATTTCAAGAAGAAATACAATACTTTCTCTGCCTATTATGTACATTGTAAATAAATGATGGAAAACGTAAACTTCAATGCTACAGCCGAATTTTGAACACGGTTCTCCCGCTCTCCGTGTAGCTTCTCTATCTCTTGAGTACATGCAGCATGACATTAAATCCTCTAACTGATTCGGATTTTGAATTTTATTTAATTTAGCATTGATTTTTCGTCCGATATGATCGTAAATAAATAAACATGTAAATAAACAAGACCAGCTGGCTGAAAGTTTATTACTTGTCCATTTAGTACATATTACATAATTATAGAAACTATTGCAGTGTAACCGAAGATTCCATATCGAGGTTTCATTAGAAATACACATTTTAAGGTCCCTTGTTTCCAAATATATATTTTAGAAAAAAGATCCGCGCACGCGTCTGTGAATACGATAACACAAAAGTGAAAAGTTTGTAAAATACCAACCTGTTATGTAAGTTTAGTATCTTTCAAGAATGCAACAGGAAGACTCTCAGGAACCCCCCTCCTCAAACTCCCTTTACTTGGAAATAATTCCGAAAATTTTGATGTTCTCAAAAGTGGTTGTAATGATTTAGATTAAACTACCACATAATAAAAGTATTTACATTTCAAAATGTATATTTTGAATTGATAGCCTCTGAAGAACTCTTAATTCTGGATGAACTTTACTGAGCTTTGGATAACTAGTAAACTGCAAGAGATAGATAAAAACTTATTACACAAAATAGAGATATTGTTAAAACACAAAACTTATGTCATATACATTTTTTCCTAGAGTTCACCATTTTAGTTATTGGTTTCAGTTTTAAAGTAGTTGTGTGAGTGTGCAGTATATTACTGTCTCGTTCTGTCTAATTATATTTATTACCCATTTTGATTCAGCTCTTAAGATTTTTTATTTTTGTATTAAATAAAACTTAGTAGCTCATTGATAGTTTTCTGATAAGGAATCCTTTCAATTCCTGGCCATACAAACAGAAGGAACTTCAGTCGCATAGCAACCAGCTTTTAAAAGATTTGACTATCGGTTTAGCCTATGGTACTCCTTTATTCGCCTTCTAGTTGCAACGAAGCAAGTAATAAGATCATTTCTGCTAATTTTTTCTAGATTAGCATTAAGTAAATAGAAAAATAAGCTTTTTAACAATAATATTTTGTAGAGATGTAGAGAAAGTCATGCGAATGGAACACATCAGATTTTATTTTTCTTCTATTAATCCTCCATAACAATTCATTTTTCTTCATAACAGCGTTAGTATTTAGCTACACGAAATGAGGAAGCCCAAATTTTGATGTTGCTGATCTGTTCTTCCAATTTACTGAGTTTCTAATAAGGTTCCGTGTATGAAGGACGGCCTTTTAATTAGGCTGCGATGTAAGCGGTATCAACTCTACAGCTGAGTCTTCGGTTTTCGTCTCTTGAGGCTTCTTTTTTCTTTTTTTTTACCAGTTTTTTAAGGAGGTCGATGTTCCTTATATTCGATAAAAACGATGTTCATGGAAGTCGCACTGGGAATTTATTCAACCAAACCTCTTTATCTTCATTACTACAGTAGGATTTAATTATTAACATATACATTTTTATTAATAACATATAACAGCAACTTCGTATTCTTGCCGAGCGAGGAGGCACTGCAGTAATGTGTAAGATTCGCATTATGGAGATGCCGGGTTTGATACTTGGCGACCGCTCACTCTGGCCCATGGAATTTTACGGGTTTTCCCAGATAGTTAGGCAAATTCTGGAATGGTTCCTTTCATCCCCCTAATTTCCTGTCCCTCCACTTCCTTTCATTATCAATTCATTCATCCTTCTTATTTGGTTGTCAGAAAAGCAACCAGTATAGAGGCCGCGCCATGACCAAGTGGTCAGACCACTCGTCTTTTACCGAGGCGGCCCGGGTTCGATCCCAAGCGATCGCATGTGAGATTTGTCGTGGACAAAGTGGCGCAGGGAGGGTTTTCTCCAGGTTCTCCTGTTTTCCCCGCAATCACATTCCACCGATGCTCAATCTGCATTCCATGTATCATCAGCGTCCTCCTGTAGTGCCATACTAGTAAAACCGGGCGATAAAACTATAAAAAATACAGTACAGTCTATCTAGAAGAAGAATTAGGTAGGTAGGACAGGCATTGAACCAATGAGATTATTGTTTATACCCCACAAGGGGTGCCCTAGAAAGGATAAAGAGAGAGGAGAAACTGGGTGGCCGGAGCCAGGAGACGGGTATAGCAATAATAGTATCTGCATGGTTGCCAGATTGAAACATACTTTTAAGAACATGTTTTAACTTGCATTACTGAGCATTGCAAAATAAAAAAAAAAACTGATCCTTGCCATTTAACAGACTTTCACTATTTTGAAACAAATTATTCTTAAAACGCTTATTCGGATATCAGCTTCATGATAATCGAGATAGGAATTAGCAGGAAATAAAAGGAGAATATGGCAATCACTAGCTTAAAGCGATAGTAAATATTTTAAATGCAATGACATTGCAATTGTTCTCTATGTATGCCAAGGAGTAAAACAATAGAGATGTGAACAGAATGACGTCTTCCAGTTTGACAAATCATAAGTATATAAACATTTAAATGAATAACTATTGATTGAATATTAGTTGAATTATAGTAAACGCCAATTGAAAGCAATAATAAGGAATGTATTTTGAGGATCCCTGAATACACAAAAAAACACACACACACACACACACACACACACACACACACACACACACCTTTACAAAAAGGTCCATGAATGTGGTTTTTTAATGGTGTTTAACGGCCAATTTTACTACCGATGGCACCGCAGGCGATGCCTGATGATACTTGGAATGAAGATGAGAACCTGGAGAAAATGCGCCGCTATGTCGCTTTGTCCACCACAAATTTCACATGTGGTCGCCATGGATCAACTGGAACAGTAATCCACTGACTTCTGGCCACGGCGCGGCCTTTGTTTGTTGTGTGTTGCATGGATAGCACACCTCAAAAACGAAAAGTCGGTAAAGTACCGAACTTGGTTTTTAAGTTCGATATCTTCCAAGGAGTGACACGAACAGTATCAGGAAAATCTCCCCACATCAAACAAAACTTTACATGAAAAAGTTTTCAAAACATTTTCCAAATATTTTGATTAAAATCTCTTAGATTAAATATATTTTCATGGCAGATCAAATGTATACCCTAAATTTCCTGGAATTAGTCTCTGAAGTCCACTTGATTCTGAATACCTTTTGTATAACCAGCAAATGAACGACAAATATATGCACAAAAAATTTAGATCCTGTTGAAACACAGTATATTTCATACTTATACAGCTTTTTCTAGAGCTAACCTTTTCGAAGATAATCCCTGTTATTAGTATAAATTTTATAATATTTTCTGTAACGGGAAGTCCTCATCCGTTGCATATCTCTTTTGTTTTACTCTTGGCCATACAAAGCCATTCACAATGTCATTCGCATAGCGACAGGTTTTAAAAGTTGTCTTTCGCTTTAGACTAATGTATTCCCTTATTTTTCTGGCACCAAAAGGAAGCAAGTAATACGGTCATTTCTGTTAATGTTTAACTTGATTGGCATTATATAGATAAATAATAAGTTTGTAAGAATAATCTGTTTACCAAAAATATAGAAAAAGCTTAAATTATCTTCCTTGTTAACAACGCTGTAAATTGTCAAGATCATATCAGCTTCGCCGGTGTGCTGGAATTTCATTCCGCAGGAGCTTTTTTAACATACGAGTAAATCTACTAAACTGGGGCTATAGCTTTTAAGCGCATATTAAATTAATCGGTGTGGGACAGAAAATGTTTTAAACCACTTACACGATAAATGCAAAATGGGTCAAAACCTTCTATGAAGGAGTGCATACATATGTATTACGTTGGACCCAGAAAGCCGTTGAAGGTGACTTTCACTAAAAATATTTGATGTGTTGCATTTACATGACTTTCTCTACATCTCATTTTTTTGGGGGTCTTTATGAATAAAAAAGGAAAAATTTTTGGAAAATGGTAAGAGTTCGTGTGCGTGTGTGTGTGTATCTGTGTGTGTATCTGTGGACAACATAGCTCAAAAAGACCGTTATATACCAAACTTGGTATTTAAGTTTAGTATCTTCCAAGGATGCCACACGAAGATTTTCAAGAAAATCCCCCCACCCCAATCTACCCTTTACATGGAACTTTTTTCAAAAATTCTGATTATCTCAAAAATGACCCTAACGGTATTGATTAAAATCTGTTATATTTAAGCTATTTACATGCCAAATAAAATTTATATCTTGAATTTTCTGGGAATAGCTTCTAAGAATCTCTTTATTCAGGATAAGTTTTATTGAATTGTAAGTAACTGGTAAACCGTAAGAGATAGTTAAAAATTACTACACAAAATTGTAGATTACGATAAAACCCAAAATTTATGTTATATACATTTTTTGTGTGGAGTTGATTGTTTTTTAGATATTCCTTGTTTTTGGTTTCATCTTTAAAAAAGTATACTTTTCTCATACAGGAATTTGTCAACTCCTGTCCATACAAACAAAGGAACTTCAGTCACATAACAACCAGCTTTTGACTATCACTTTAACCTATGGTACTGCCCTATTTCGCTTCTACTTACAAGGAAGCAAGTAATAAGACTATTTCTGCTAATTTTTCTCAATTAGTCTGAAGTAAATAGAAGATTTTTTTAACAATAAATTGTTGCAGAGATGTAAAGAAATGTATGAAACATGCTATGTGAATGAAATTTTGTTTTAATCTAGAGTCCTCAAAACACATATTTCAGGTGAACTCTCGGTATCGAAATTTTGGGTGTGGGGCGGATTTCGAAGGAAGGTTTGATGAATGTTGATGTGTAGTGGTATGGGGTTCTCGGGGCTGCTGCATGGTTCCTGTGCTGTGTTATTTTAAACCTTTTTACGGGTTTGAATTTGCCGCTGCCTAAGAAGTTGGTAGCTCTTGCTGTTGGCGAAACTGTAATTAGCTAGTTGCGCCAGACTTAATTGTTAGAGCTGTTAGGTTATTATCGGCAGCGAATTACTTATTGTGCACAGCTTAGCACGTTTTCTATTATTTCAGCTAACTTTAGTCGGTGAGTACGAGAATCTTAACCTCCATGCTTGGATGGTAGGATGTGATAATAAATAAAATTAATTTAAAAGATACTTGATATATATGAACTTTTATTTGTTAACTTTCCAAAACAATGTTATGCATTAAGGCACGCTATTAGAACAGAATTTTCTTTTTACAAAACTGTACCACATATGTGCAATATAATGTGTACTTACAATCAATCTCTTCTTGATAAATAATACAATGCTAGATTTCACACTGAATCGCCGCATAAGAGGTCTCGATTGGCGAGATTATCTCTTTGCGTCCTTATCCCTGGCGTCTATCTCAATTATTGCATCCCGGAAGCTTATTACAATTTTCACACACACACATACACACACATATATATATATATATATATATATATATATATATTTATAATACATTTTTATACATTCATAATAATTTAAAATCAATGCATTTGTGTAATTCACATGAAAATGCTCTTTTAAATAGCTAACATTTCTTAAACACATATTTGTTTAACTTTTGTTCCTATGCTTTGTTACCGGTATAAACAATTTATGGCATCTGGTATTTCGTTCACTTTTATGATTCTTCTCTCATATTACTGTTTTTAATTATGTTTAAAATAAATATGCTTTTCTAAATACCATTTCTCATCTATACATTACACAATATAATGTGTTGTATACGTTACATAGCTTTGACCATGTTATATTTGCAAAAGCACGCCATTTAAGGCTATATTCTGCGTATCGTGATGACGTCACGCTGCCATTTTTATACATATAATTCTTTGGCTTACATTGCGAAACAATATGTTTTATTATTTTATACCATTCTTTCAGGGCAGTATTGTTCCATTTTCTGTTGACTTGATTTACTTAGCATTAAATCCTGCGTCAGGTGGGATACAATACCTTTTCCGCCTACTATGCATAATGTACATTCGTGCTAGAGAAAGTAAAATGTATGGGAATGGGTAAAAAAAGCCTAATGGACTTCTAATGAAGGAAGATGACACTTTTTCTAACTATAGCAAATGAAATATAATTGAAT
The DNA here is from genome assembly GCA_030762935.1 of Hymenopus coronatus. NCBI lineage: Eukaryota > Metazoa > Arthropoda > Insecta > Mantodea > Hymenopodidae > Hymenopus > Hymenopus coronatus. The sequence continues at coordinate 118,059,851 of CM060897.1, read as the reverse complement.
AGGGATAAACAGGAACATTATCTTAGAACGAAAAGAAAATCAGAAATGATAGCTTTGTTTGGAACGGCTTTGAAAATTCCTGATAATTATGGCAGGTAAGTCCGCTCATTTAATAGTTTGGATTAAGAATAAGTACATAATTTGGCAGAATCTACAAATAGGAGAAATGGCGTACAATTAAACTCATAGGAAAGTATCTAATTCCTGTAGAAGGAGGCTATTTATATTGGAATATACTGGCTGACTAGAGTTCCTGGTGAAACCATGGAACTTCCTGACTAAAGTGGGAAGCCAGATACATTTATTTAATTTGTCAGAGACACTTTATGCTTATATATATTTTCTCGTTTGTTTCTTTTGTCATCTTTATATTGCATCTGAAATATGCATATATGAACATGGTCTCATGGAGTACGTATTTCATACTTCAATAGTTGTCACCAATTAAGGAACATGAGTTCATTATCTACGAGGCATGTCCGGTCGCCTTTGTGGTGTAGTGGTTACCATGCTAACTTCATATACAAGGTCGCGGGTTTAAACCCGGCGGACGGTGGAATTTTTCGGGCGTAAAATTCCTTAGCATGGCTTCCTTCGGAAGGAAAGTAAAGTCATTGGTCCCGTTTCGTAGATTTACGGCAAGTAAAAGAACCTCAAGGCTAATAAAGAGGCCTCTGAGGAAAATTAAGCGGTCTTTCACGCTCTGTATAGAATGGTACGCAAAGAACCACAGAAGTAAAAGAGTGTCCATAAATAAAACTGCATTTCCATTTCGAGGTATGTCTGGAGAAAGGTATCACTTTGGAATTTGTATTTATTTGTACATAAAAGATCATTCCTCAACCTTTATAAATACAAGACTTTCATAGCCGGCATCAAATATTTCCGGGCATATAGGCCGTGCTCCATATGTTTCCTTCACCGACTTTCAACGAAATCTGCGCCCTTTAGGGGGAGAAAGCCATGAGTGCAGCTCCAGAGTTCAGGCAACGGAATTGTTGAATAATGTTTGGAGCGAGCCAGCAGAATGAGGGAATGCATGATCATCAAGCTACATAATGTCGTGACTGTGCACATTACGTCTTTGTTTTGAATTTCGCGCAGAAGGTTTCTCGCGGTTTCACAGTGTCTGTTTGCATCTCTGGGAAGTAACTCAAAAAGCAGAATGCTTCGGTTTCCCTAGAACATAGTGTACATGATTTTCTGTGCTGATACAAACGTTTTGGATTTTTGTCCTTTGGAATATCTTGTGCTCCTCCGCTCCCTCAAATGTTTTGATTCTGGAGTGTCATGACAAACCCAAACCGGCTACTGTCCTGCGTAAGAATTCATCTCCCTCACCACTGTATTGGGTAAGAAATGACAAGGCACAATCCAGTCGCTTTTTGGTGGACATCGTAAGCATCTTCGGAACCCAAGGGAACATAGTTTTCGACAATTTAAACGCTTTAAAATTTAGGGTTTTGAAAATTGCGGATGCACATCACAAAGCATTCTTTTTGCGAACCGTTGCTTACATGAATTGCCTCATTCACTTGTACTAAACCATCAGTGACAACAGAAGGCTGCCCATTCCGTGCTTCGTCATGAACATTGGTTCATCCACATTGAATTGCCAACCCATATTCTCCCATTCCATCTGGCATTACATTTTCATCTAAATCTCTACAAGCTGACGATGACTTTCAGCTGGGTTAACATTCTTGGCGTTCAAAAATCTTATTAACGCACTTCACAGTCGGTGAAATCAGAAATCAGAAATAGTCTTAACTATTTTGAATGATCACAAACTACAACACGATCCGGTTGTAATGGCGTTAGTGAAGAGCAATGGATCTGAGAGACGAGTGCGCATGCGTGTAACTGCGACACTAGCGTTGCGTTGGCCTTAGAATGAAATGGTACTTATTTTCTGGCACGACTCGTATATTGTGGAGCAAATAGTTAGGTATGGCAATAATGATTATGATCAATAAAGATCAAAGAAGTGGATAAGGAAAAAAAGACAATGAAAGTTGTATTTTTTACTTAAAAGAGAAATATAAATCTGAATTCAACCAGGGCCATTTCACAGTTCAAAGTCTCCTATTCGATATCCGTGATCCATTTAGCATTTTGCATAAATTAGGTATCCCCAACGGGTAATGTAATTCGGTTTGCAATATCAATTATTCGTCAAAACATCTATAAAACATTGCCCTAAACCAAAAGTAATTACTATGCGTTCACCTTTTTAATTGTTCTACACGTATTATGTACAAAGTGTATAGAGAAGGTATTGTATTCTACCAAAAATTTGACACCGAGGTTTTACCGGAAATGCATATTTGGAGAGCCCCTGAAACTAAAAAAGATTTATAGAAAAAAGGTCCATGTGTGTATGTGTGTGTGTGTGTGTGTGTGTGTGAGAGAGAGAGAGAGAGAGAGAGAGAGAGAGAGAGAGAGAAAGTCTAAGAACAGCATAACTCAAAAACGAAAAGACTGTTAAATACCAAACTTGGTATTTAAGCTTGGTATCCTTCAAGGATGCACACGAAGATTTTCAAGAAAATCCCCAACCCCAAATTACCCTTTACCTGTAAAATTTGTCGAAAACTTTGTCTTCTTTAAAAATGGCTCTAAAGATTTTGATTAAAACCACATTTAAAAGCAATTTCCATCACAAATAAACTGTATAGTCAGCATTTTAATTTTGGATGAATTTTGCTGAATTTTGCCTAACTGGTAAATCGTAAGAGACAGATAAAAACTTACTAAATAAAAATTAACATTTCCTTAAAACGCACAATTTATTTCACATAATTTTTTTTTCGTGGAGTTAACCGTTTTCGAGACATTCCTTGTTATTAGTTTCAGTTTTAAAATACTATAAAATATGTTATGCGGGAACAGATACGGATTTCAATCCTATAGCAATCACATTTTAAAACATTTGACTCGATTTAGCCTAGTGTATTCCCTTATTTCCCTTCTACTTTCAAGGAACCAATTAATACACCCGTTTCTGTTAATGTTTATCACGGTCAGCATGAAGTAGACAGCATCATATCATCAATTGCATTCATCGTCCAATATGACCAAGTATAGGAGGGAGCGAGGACCGGGGAAAAAGAGAAAGCTCGCCCATATGTCTTTCCGCTTTACTTTCATGTAATTAATATTGAAAATAACGATTATTATTTGTTTAGAGGTTATTTCGGTACACTTCCTCATTAGTTTCTCAATAATAAGCCTTGCATTTATGAGCTCTACAAAGCTTTCAAAATGTTCTTTGCTATTATGGAAAATTATACACGGTCGAGTTTCTCTTTTGAGAACTAACTAGGAACTCCTAGCAAAATGAAGGCTTTTGGCAAGCTCAGCAGAGCGTAGATAATGCTTCATAGAAATCTGATGAGATTTAAACTTTAATAACACGATGGCAGAGTGTGCGGTGTTCTTAGAATAGTTTGCACAATATGCAAGCTTGTGCCAAATTTCCTGGCTACAAACACGCTAATTATTGAAGAAAGTGTCTAGGCGTTTCTGCTACACACCTGAGAATGTTAAATACCAGAGTGCTCTACAAAGCAAGGATCTTCTCTTACCAGGGTGGTAAGTCACCAGATGCCTTCATAGTCTGCCAAAGGGCATTGTTTCCACAGCCGTGATGCTACCATATTCCTTTATAATTATCACTTTCTTCATTATACTTTCAGTTTCCAAATGTATCTCGTTTATCAACATTTTTAATTCTGTGCAGTAAATTAACAGTTTCAACAGGCCCTTCTCGAACCCTATGTTTCACTCCCAAACAGGAATACAGGCTTTATAATAATAACTCCATGGCACGACAGCTCACGGGGAACCTAGGCCTACCGCCCGGCCGTTGCGTCCCCCATCTCGGTCCACTACAGACGTCATGGATGGGGTGCAGTATTGGAGGGTGAGACGTGGTTAGCGCCTCGAGTCCCTCCCGGCCGGTTAATGCCGACCTCATGACTTGGAGCCACTACTTCTCCATCAAGTAGCTCCTCAATTGGCCCCCCAGGGACCTTACGAGGCTGAGTGCACCCCGGAAAAATCCCCACGCCAGTACTGGGGATGGAACCCAGGTCTCCCGCTTGGTAAGCAGCTGCGCTACCACCGCGCTAATACAGGCTTTGATGACACATTATGGAATCTTATTACATTTTATATTTTTACTTTCTCTATAAGTACTATGTACATAGCGTAAAGAGAAGTTATTGTAATGCACCCAAAAATTCGATACGAGGTTTCTTCGGAAATAAATGTTTTGTGACTCCCTGAATAAAAAACAAAACATTTTTATAAAAATGTTAGTGTGTGAGTTTGTCTCTCTGTCTGTGTGTGTCTGTGGGCAGCATAGCTCAAAAACGAAAAGTCCGTTGAATACCAAACTTGGAATTTAAGTTAGGAATCTTCCAAGGATGTGACACGAAGATTGTCAAGAAAATCCAACTACCCTTTACATGGAATTTTCTTCGAAAAAAAATGTCTCTAATGATTTTAATTAAAATATCGTATATTAAATATATTTACCTGACAAAATGTGTATCTTCAATTTTCTGGGAATAGCCTCTGAAGACTACTTTATTCTGGATGGATTTTACGGAATTTTGCATAACTGCTAAACCGTAAGAGATGGACAAAACGTTACCATACAAAAAATGTATAGCACCCTCAAACACATAATTTATGCTATATACATTTTTTCTTGGAGTTGATCGTTTTTTAGATATTCCATGTTTCTGGTTTTAGCTTTAAAATACGTATACTTTTCTCATATAGGAATTGTCAACTCTTGTCCATACAAACAAAGAAACTTCAGTCACATAGCAACCAACTTTTGACTATCACTTTAACATATGGTACTCCCTTATTTCGCTTCTGCTTGTAAGAAAGCAAGTAATAAGACTATTTCTGCTATTTTTCCCCGATTAGCATTAATTAAATAGAAGCATAAGCGTTTTAATAATAATTTGTTGCAGAGGTATAGAGAAAGCCATGTGAATGGAACACATCAGATTTTTGTTGTTGTTGCTAAATGTGTTCTAATTATTCCATTTATTCGATTACACTTAGGGATGTATATTCTTCTGATGACCAATATTTATTTTATCGATATTTAGATTACACCCAAGGCATTTAAAACTAGCATTCCTCTATAGTTTGGAGGACCATGAGTGCTTATAATGGTTTCAGCAAAAATGGATATAAACTAATTTATAATGAGAATATAGAATTATACATATACTATAAAAAGAAAGGGAGAAATGTTTCTGATAATGAAAAAATTGTATCTATTATATGCATTATTTTTCATGTATTCCTTTTAATGATAGTTCAGTAGTAGAGATTCTGGCTAATTTGTTGTCTTCAGAAGTATATTGTGCTTTCATACTGATTTTATTCTTACTGGCTACGAGTTAGCTAGTTTTACCGGCTACTAGTCAAAATGTAATTGTTAAATGCTTATTTTGGTTTAGTAGCTGTCATTTTTGCTTCTTTTTCTTTTTGCTTATTTGTTATAAGCTACTAATGTAATTATAATTCTACAATATAATGTTATACTGTGACAGGTACAGTAGTTAACAAAAATGTGTAGTTAACAAATTTATACAATTTTGCAATATATGTCCCAGCTTAAGCCGACCGGATGAATTATTATAGATTAAAAAAAACATTAATTGTTTAACAATTTTACAACTTTGAACGCAGTGCATAGGTAGAGAAGGAATTACACTCCAACCAAAAAGTCAATACCGAGATTTCATTTGAAAAATATGTTTTAGGATCCCCTGATTAAATAAATTAGAAGAAGGATCCGTGTATATTTAAAAACGAAATCTCAAAAAAGGAAAAGTCGGTTATCTCCCAACTTAGTATTTAGTTTTAGTATCTTCCAAGCGTGCTATACGAAGATTTTGAAGAAAATCACTAACACTAAAATAGCTTTTGCATAGAAAACTTTCAAACATTTTGATTTTCTCAAAAATTGATTAAAATACCACATATTACAGATACATCGAAAATAAAATGTATATCTTGAATTTCTGGGAATAGCCTCAGAAGTCCTCTTCATTATGGAGGACTGGTGCATATCTAGAAAAGCGTAAGAGATAGACAAAAACTTACTACACAAAAATGTAGACCTCGCTAAAAACACTCTATTTATGTCATACATATTTTCTTTTTCGTTGGTTTACCATTTCCGAGGTATTCATTGTTATGGGTTTAAGTTGTAAGTTTTACATTTTTTTCATACAGGAATGTGTACTCTTCTGGCAATGCAAAGAAGCCAGCACAATGGAAACCAGCACATGGTAACCAGCTTTTAAAATACCTATCGATTACGTTAACCTAGTGTATTCTCTTATTTCCTTTCTACTTATAAAGAGCTAATAATTAGACAATATCTGGTCATGCTTATCTTGATTAGCAAAAGCAGAATGAAAAAGAATATTTTGAGCAATAAATTGTTATAGAAATGTAGAGATACGCATATGAATGGAACACATCAGATTATTTATTTTTATCTTATTCTAATAAAGATTTTGTTCAACAGAAATAATGGAAACTCTTACTGTAAAATTAGAAAACAAAATTTCAATTTAAAGCATTATTATTTCATTTGTTTTTACTTTCTCTATACGCACTATGTACATAGTTTTTAAAGAAGGTATTGCACTCCATCCAAAAATTCGATACCGAATCGGAAATATGTTTTAGGGTCCACTGTATCAAAAAATCTCTGCAAAAAGTATTGTTAAAAAGCTTATGCTTATATTTACTTCATGCTAATCGAGGACAAAAAATAGCAGAAATAGTCTTATTACTTGCTTCCTTGAAAGTAGGAGCAAAATAAGGGAGTACCATAGGTTAAAGTGATAGTCAAAAGATGGTTGCTATGTGACGAAACCCTTTTGTTTGAATGGACAGGAGTTGACAAATTCCTGTATGAGAAATGTATGGGTTTTTCATAGCTGAAATCAAAAACAAGGAATATCTAAAAAAACAATCAACTCCATGAAAAATATATATAACATAAATTGTGTGTTTTAAAATGCTCTACATTTGTGTGTCAAGTTTTTGTCCATTTCTTACGGTTTAGCAGTTATGTAAAATTCCGCAAAATTCACCCGGAATATAGTAGTCTTCAGAGAAAATTCCCAGAAAATTCAAAATATACGTTTTATTTGTCAGATAAATATCTTTAATATACGATATTTTAATCAAAATCGTTAGATCCATTTTCGAGAAAATCAAAATTTTCTAAAAAAAGTTCTATGTAAAGGGTAGTTTGAGGTGGGGGAATTTTGCTCAAAATCTTCGTGTCGCATCCCTGGAAGATACTAACTAACCTTTAATACCAAGTTTGGTATTTTACCGACTTTTCGTTCTTTAGTTATAGTGTTCACAGACACACGCACACACTGACACACGGACACACTGTGACACACACACACGCACACACACACGGACCTTTTTCTGAAAGTATTTTTTTTGGATACTGGGGACCTAAAACATATATTTCCGGTGAAATCTCGGTATCGAATTTTTTGGTGGAGTGCAATACCTTCTCAATACACTGTGTACATAGTACATAAAGAGAAAGTAAAAAGCATTTTCACAAAAAGGTCCTTATTTGTATGTCCGTGTGTCCGTGTGTCTGTGAACAGGATAACTCAAAAACGAGAAGTCGGTAAAATACGAAACTTGGTATTTAAGTTTAGTATCTTCCAAGGATGCGACATGAAGATTTTGAGAAAAATTCCCTCACACCAAACTACCCTTTACATGGAACTTTTTTCGAAAATTTTGATTTTCTCAAAAATCTCTAACGATTTTGATTAAAATGTCGTATATTAAAGATATTTAAGTCACAAATAAAATGCATATCTTGAATTTTCTGGGAATAGCCTCTGAAGACTACTTTATTCTGGATGAATTTTAAGGAATTTTGCATAACTGCTAAACCGTAAGAGATGGACAAAAACTTATCCTACAGAAAATGTAGAGCTCATTAAAACACACAATTTATGTTATATACATTTTTTCGTAGAGTTGATCGTTTTTAAGATATTCCTTTTTTTTTTAGTTTCAACTTTGAAAAACATACTTTTCTCATACAGGAATTTGTCAGCTCCTGTCCATACAAACAAAGGAACTTCAGTCACATAGTAACTAGCTTTTGACTATCACTTTAACCTATGGCTGTCCCTTATTTCGCTTCTACTTACAAGAAAGCAAGCAATTTCTGCTAATTTTTTTCTCAATTAGGATGAAGTAAATAGAAGCAGATTTTTTTAACAATAATTTGGTGCAGAGATGTAGAGAAGGTCTTGTGAATGAAACACATCAGATTTTTGTTGAAAATCTTCTTCTGTCTTATGAAATGGATAGTACTGACATATCTGCTTTAATATGACTGCCCAATTGTGTTTCCCGAGAAGCAGTTAAATATGGTAATGGTATCAGACATAAACCGGCAGAATAAGGGAAGGATTTGATATTTTGCACCAGTCATATACAGTAGTGCTGAGCACATCATACAGTTACCTGTTTTCGAACACCCATTAAAAGAAAATATTACAATGTAGATTCATTGCTAATGCAAATAGCATTAATGCAGTATAATGAAACATGTGAGGTTACCGTGAAACGTAGTCATTTAAAACAAAAATACAGCTTAATAAAACCTAATGGATATACAGCTGAAACAACTCAGCCGTTCCCACACAAATTTTAACGCACCAATTGCTTAGCTTCCAATTTACCACTAATTTCTTCATATAATACGGTTGGTTGGTTACTGATAGTAGCTTTTGTCAATGAAGACATTAGCAATATCGCTTTATAACATTTTTAGCTGATGTCTGCTTTCTGTATAGCATCTCAGAAGTTTAGTAGTTCTTGGTCATTGATAACTTAGCTGCTGCAGAGGATGAACTTTTGTTGAGGTGCAGATGTACCTGTTATATCGGGACTTAGCTGGTACAGAGGATGAAATTTTGTTGAGGTGCAGATGTACCTGTTATATCGGGACTTGGCTGCTGCAGAGGATAAACTTTTGTTGAGGTGCAGATGTACCTGTTATATCGGGACTTGGCTGTTGCAGAGGATGAACTTTTGTTGAAGTGCAGATGTACCTGTTATATCGGGACTTGGCTGCTGCAGAGGATGAACTTTTGTTGAAATGCAGATGTACTTGTTATATCGGGACTTGGCTGGTATAGAGGATGAACTTTTGTTGAGGTGCAGATATACTTGTTATATCGGGACTTGGCTGCTGCAGAGAATGAACTTTTGTTGAGGTGCAGATGTACCTGTTATATCGGGACTTGGCTGCTGCAGAAGATGAACTTTTGTTGAGGTGCAGATGTACCTGTTATATCGGGACTTGGCTGCTGCAGAGGATGAACTTTTGTTGAGGTGCAGATGTACCTGTTATATCGGGACTTGGCTGCTGCAGAGGATGAACTTTTGTTGAGGTGCAGATGTACCTGTTATATCGGGACTTGGCTGCTGCAGAGGATGAACTTTTGTTGAGGTGCAGATGTACCTGTTATATCGGGACTTAGCTGGTACAGAGGATGAACTTTTGTTGAGGTGCAGATGTACCTGTTATATCGGGACTTGGCTGCTGCAGAGGATGAACTTTTGTTGAGGTGCAGATGTACCTGTTATATCGGGACTTGGCTGGTACAGAGGATGAAATTTTGTTGAGGTGCAGATGTACTTGTTATATTGGGACTTCGCTGGTACAGAGGATTAAATTTTGTTGAGGTACAGATGTACTTGTTATATTGGGACTTAGCTGCTGCAGAGGATGACATTTTGTTGTGGTGTAGATGTTCCTGTTATATTGGGACTTAGCTGCTACAGAGGTTACAATTTGTTGAGGTGTAGATGTACCTGTTATATTGGGACTTAGCTGCTACAGAGGATGCAATTTGGTGAGGTGTAGATGTTCCTGTTAAAATGGGATTTAGCTGCTACCCAGGATGCAATTTGGTAAGATATAGATGTTTCTGTTACATTGGAGTTTAGCTTCTACCCAGGATGCAATTTGGTAAGATATAGATGTTTCTGTTACATTGGGGTTTAGTTGCTGCCCAGGATGCAATTTGGTAAGATATAGATGTTTCTGTTACATTGGGATTTAGCTGCTACCCAGGATGCAATTTGGTGAGGTTAGTTTATCTGTTACATTGGGACTTAACTGTTACCCAGAATGCAAGTTGTTGAGCTATAGATGCTCCTGTTGTATTGCAGTTTAGCTGCTATCTAATCATGATAAGCATTACTAGAAACGGTCTTATTACTTAGTTCTTTACAAGTATAAGGGAAATAAGGGAATAGATTAGTCTAAAGTGATAGTAAAATTCTTTAAACGCTGTAACTATGTGAAAAAATTTAAATTCAGTTCGCTTTGTAAATTTCAGTCGTAAAACAAAAGAGAGCTCATAAGAAAGACGAATTTCCGATTGAGAAATGTTTAACCGGTTTAAAATTGAAACAAATAATAAACAAAATATCAGAAATGGTTAACTCCACATAAATGCAAATGATATAAATTGTGTGTTTTATCATTTTATGTAGAATTATTTTGTCTATTTACGATTTACGGGTTATACAAGAGTTATGCAGAGTAAAGAGGCTATTCCAAAAAAATTCAGCATATACATATTATTTTTCATGTGAATATCCTGAATATACAGTATTTTAATCAAACTCATTAAGCCATTTTTGAGAAAATCGAAAATGTTTAAAAATGTTCCACGTAAAGTATAGTTTAGGGTGAGGGATTTTTATTAAAAATTGTTTTATCGCATCCTTGGAGGTTACAGAACTTAAATACCAAGTTAGGTAGCTAACGTACGTTTGATTTGGAGCTATGCTTCCCACGAAACATATAAACACACACATACACACACAAGTGGACCTTTTTCTATAAAGGTTTTTATCATACGTGATAGAGAAGGTAAAAAAACCCATAATATGACCCTATATTACTAAACTCTTGTGTAACTCAACTTTAAAGTGATATGATAAATTTCAGACACCAATGAATTGCATGTGAACTCGCTGATCTTTTATTGTCTTTGAGGCTGTGAAAGCCTAAGTCATTCTTTTTCATACATTGAGCTAATACGATAATCGTTGAGAAAGATATGGATAGTATTGCGAGCTTTAGTAGGCATCACAAAATTAAATAAACCTTTGAAATGAGTCAAGACTTCGAATTGCAATTTTTACTTTCTCTACATGCACTATGAACGTAGTGTATAGATAAGGAAGGGATTGTATTGCACACAAAAATTCGATTTATTGAAAATATATGTTTTCAGGTCCCCTGAGTTAAAAAAATATATTTTAGAAAAAGGTCCGTATGTATTGTGGACAGCATAGTTCAAAAACTGAAAGACCGTTAAATACTAAAATTGGTATTTACGTTTAATATCATCCAAGGATGCGACATGATTTTCAAAAAAATCCCTCCTCCCCACACTACCCTAAATGGAAACAAATTTGGAAATTTTATTTTACTCAAAAATGGCTCTTAAGATTTTGATTAAAATACTATATATTAAAGTTATTTACATCACAAATAATTTGTAGATCTTGAATTTCTGGAAGTAGCTTATACCGGTTCATTTTGAATGAATTTTGCTGCATTTTCATAACTGGTAAACCGTAAGTGATAGACAAAACGTGTCAGGAAAATATGTAGATCTCGTTAAAACACACTATATGTCATATACATTTTTGTTATAGAGCTGTTCGTTTCCGAGATATTCCTTATTATTGGTTTCAGTTTACAACCACGCATCTTAACAAACGGGGTCAGCGTTTGTTTTATTTATCTTTTGCTTTTCTGGAAGTGCAAAATAAACTGAACTTCAGTTGTCACATATTGGCCGGCTCTTAAAATATTTGACTATCGCTTAGCCTGGTGTATTCCTTTATTTCCCTTCTGCTTATAAGGAACTGTAATAAGATAAATTCTGTTAATCTTTATCCCATTTAAGGTGATGCAGAGAGAGGAATAGTCTCTAAGAGTAGTTTGTTAGTAGAACAGGTAGAGAAAGTCATGTGAATGCAACATATAAGAGTTTTTGTCTTGTGACAAAGGTTATCAGTCCCAGGTTTGGTTGTATTTGGTGAACATATACATATATACGTGCATACATAACATACATACAAACCCTGAGTTTTACATATTAAAATTGATGGACCTAATACCTACTAAATCTTATACCAGGTGGCCTTACTGCCCCGTATATGACGTGTGCAGATATCCCTTCGTGCGTTAAAAGAGTTGCAGAGTTAAACGGGTATTTCGGGTTTACACTCTCCAATGGAGAACTGACGGATTTAACTTGAAATATCCCTTATGATTTCTGCAACCCTTTTAACGCAATAAAGGATATCTGCTTACGTCAAATACGGGGCAGTAGAGCCATCTAGTATATAAATAAACGCTGATGCTACATGAACAGTCCTCAGTATCATGCTGATATTGAATTTTAACATATTTTCAATTGCCTATCTGGCAAATATGAAGGATGCATCTTTGAATGACGTAGGTGTAATATACAATGAAACTGAAACCTCTTGCTATTGAGCCTTGTGTAGGTTATGTGCTGAAAACAAGGGTGAATCGCTTCGTGGATAGCAGTAAACCTCGCTGATAAAGCGATATGGTTGTTTGCGTTGCGAACGTAGTTAAGTGCCGACTGAGGACTGATCGAGAGGTTCCTCTTCGACCTCTCGACATGTCATACAACTTCAGCATATCTGCTTTAACACTACTCTATAGCTGCAAATATTTCTTAGCGAAATTCTTCCAGACAAGTGCTCTGATTTAAAAAACTGATGTGCTATAGCCACATATTTCCCCAGTTGTACCTTCCCTACTCTTGTAGTAAGAAGGGGAAATACCTAATTATTTCCACCCAAATTAATATGTCAAGATTTAAGGGGAATACACGTTTTGAGATCCCTTAACAAAATAATCAGGTACGTGTGTGTCCGTGCATATCTGAGTGTGAAGAGCATAAATCAAAAACCAAAATGTAGATAAATACTGTCTAAAGCTGAGATGAGAGCTTTTGAGAAGTACCCGTCCTCAAATTATTCTTTACAAAGAAACCTTTTTAAAATTAGTGTTAATTTAATTTTACTTTCTCTACACGTACTATTTACATAATATATAGAGAAGATATTGTAATGCACCCAAAATTTCGATACCTAGATTTCACCGGAAATATATGTTTTGAGATCCCCTGAATCCAAAAACAGCATTTATAGAAGCATATCCGTGTATGTGTCTTCTGTGTGTGTGCCTGTGGGCAGCATAGCTCAAAAACGAAAATACCGTTAAAAACCAAACTTTGTATTTAAGTTTGGTATCTTCCAAGGATGCGGCACGAAGATTTTCAAGAAAATCCCCCACCCCAAACTACCCATTATATGGAAAACATTTTGAAATTTTTGATTTTCTTAAAAATGACTCTAACGATTTTGATTAAAATATCTTATATTTAAGATATTTACTTGCCAAATAAAATGTATATCTTGAATTTTCTGGGAAGAACCTCAAAAGACATCTTTATCCCAGATGATTTTTATTGAATTTTGCATAGCTGGTAAACCGTAAGAGATAGACAAAAGTTACTACACAAAAGATGTAGATCACGATAAGTCACACAATTTAAGACATATACATATTTTTCATGGAGTTAATTGGTTTTCAGATATTCCTTGTTGTTGGTTTCAACTTTGACAAACTTACACTTTTCTCATAAGGAATATGTAAACTCCTGTCCATACAAACAAATAAACTTCAGTCACATAGACAATTTTTTCTCGATTGGCATTAATTAAGTGAAAGGATAAACTTTTTAATAATAATTTGTTACACAGATATAGAGAAAGTCATGTGAATAGAACACGTCATATTTTTTTTTTAATACATGCCATGTGTAGGACAGAAGTTCTATAGGTTGAGTCAAACTGAAGAAATCAATGCCTTAGCCGGGATTTGAACCGCGTATCTCTCGGTCTCTAGCCGGTTGCTCTCATCACTGAGGTACCATGGTAATATGCCTACACGGCATTAAGTTCCTCAACTGACTTGCTTGTTTCCCGGTAAACTACAAGGGATCTCAAAATATTTTGAGATGACATACCCCAATATCGTAAATACTTTTAAGTCCCGAGGTTCATAGTATGAGGCCAATTTGTGTTTTGGCTGCTTTTCTCGCACAAGCCGTGTGTAGGACAAGAGTTGGATATATAAAGTCAGACTAAAGAATTCAATGCCAAAGCTGGGATTTCCCGGTCTCTAACCGGTCGCTCTAACCACTCAGCTACTATGGCAACATACTGGCATGGCATTAAATTCTTCAACTGACCCGCGTGTTTCCCATTAATTCACAAGAAGATCTCTATTTTGCAATAATATTATTATATTAAATATCATATGTTTAAATTGTTACCGCAAATGTCTTTACTGAATTCAAAATTGCTTACAAATATGGTCTTAAATCCACTTCTGCAAATAGTTAACGTTTTGACGCGTAGATAGTTAAATGATACACACCATCCATGGCTCGCGCACCATTGAGTGCCTACACTTCAGTCAAAATCTGACACACAACACACCACTCACAACACACGCTGGCTTGCTTTTATAGTTGAAAATGACATCACAGACCTTTCTGTAAAATTGTGAAACTTTATAAATATAATTTCGAATTCTACATTGTACAAGACATATCACATTTCAAAGCCTCTGGTTGCTGTCGCGTCGCTCTTCCTGTGTTGTTACGCATCCCAAGGTCTCCAACTGCGCAGACTCACATATCAAGGTGAGAGCGTCCACACTTGGACGGCACTGCCACAAAGTTTTCAGGACAAATAATTTCAATTTGAATTTTCTGGGAATAAACTTTGAAGTCCTCTTCATTCTGAATGGCTTTTGCATAACTTGTAAACCGAAATAGATAGTGAAAACCTTAATAAACAAAAATGTAGATCTCGTCAAAACATACAGTTACGTATACTTTAGTGTTTTGCATAAAATTGATTTGAATTTTGATCTATCGATACGTTTGTGAAGCTGGTGGGAAGCCGTTACTTGTTTATTTTGATTTTATTTCTCTCGTTCTTTCATGGCCAGTGAAAGAGAACGGAATTTAAAAGCCATCACATAGTGACCCACTTTCAAAATATATGACTATAGATTAAATTCCCCTAATCAAGTTATACCTACAAAGAAACAAACAGTAAGACATGTTCTGCATGTTTTATTTCCATTAATATGAAGAAGAAACAAGAATAAGTTAAAGAAGAAATCAGAAGAAGAAGAAGAAGAAGAAGAAGAAGAAGAAGAAGAATAGAATGAAAATATATTTGTACGTGAGTGAGTAGAAATCGTTATGTGAACTGAACACAGATTTTTAATTTCTCTAGCATTTATATAATGCACGTAGCAGATAGAAAAGGTATTGTATTCCACCCAACATTTGGGTATCGTGATTTCATCGGGAACACACGTGTGTGTGTGTGGTGTGTGTGTGTGTGCTCATGCGTGCGTGTTTCTGTGAACAGCATTCTCAAAAACGAAAAGTAGGTACTTCACATTCGTAGTGAAGTAAATATTTACTTTTATTACTACCATGATTTCACCGGGAACACACGTTCTGTAACCCCCGAATAAAATACTTTTTAGAAAAAGTTCCGTGCTTGCATGTTAGTGTACGTATGAGAATCAGCGTGTGTCCGGGAACAACACAACAGAAAAACGAAAAGTGAGTTACATACTAAACCTGAAAATTATGTTCAACATCTTCCAAGGATTTACCTACTCAAAGAAAATATCCCACCCCTATCTTTTAAGTAAAAAAGAATAACATTTTATATTTTCTCAAAAAAATTCCAAAGATTTTCATCAAGATATCATATATTTGAGATTTATTCAAGAAAATGAAATGTATATTTTGATTTTAGAGAATAACCTCGGAAGTCTTCCTTGTTCTGGATGAGCTGTGTAAAACTGCTAAACAGTAACAGATAAACAAAACGTTACTACACAAAATATGTAGACCGCGTTAAAGCACACGCATTTGTCCAATAACTTTTTGTGGAGTTAACAATTTCCGAAATATTTTCTGAAAGTGGTCATTCCTTTTTCTCTTATTTGTTTTGATTTTACCCCTAGCGATAGAAAGAGAACGGATTATGAATGGAGCACATCAGGTTTTTGCTTATCTATTATAGCAAATAGTTAAAGAAAGTTGTGTAGCATTGTTTTATAATCTATTCGCTTTAGTCTAGTGTGATCCCTTAATGCCATTATTCCTATAAGGAACTAAGTAATAAGATCATTTCTGCTAATGTTTATATTAATTAGTGAAAGTAGATAGAAGAATAAGCTTTTTTAGGAATAATTTGTTACAGAATAGGTAGAATGAATCATGTGGATGGAATCTGAAACTCATCAGTTTGTGCATTTCTCCATTTCAAGTTGCTCTTGACTTGCCCCAAACTGCCCTTTACATGGATTTTATTTCGACATTTTTTATTTTCTAAAAAATAGCTCTAGCGATTTTTATTAAAATATCGTATATTAAAGATATTTACCTGACAAATAAAATGTATATCTTAAATTTTCTGGGAATCTATTTTATTCTAGGTCAATTTTACGGAATTTTGCATAATAGGTAAACCCTAAGAGATAGACAAAGACTTACCACACAACAAATGTAGAGCACTTTAAAACACACAATTTATGTTACATACATTTTTTTCGTGGAGATGATTGTTTTTGAGATATTCCTGTTTTTGTTTCAGCTATGAAAAATGTATACTTTTCTCATACAGGAATTTGTCAACTCCTGTCCATACCAACAAAAGAACTTCAGTCACATAATAACCAGCTTTTGACTATCACTTTAACCTATAGTACTCCCTTATTTCGCTTCTACGTTCAAGGAAGCAAGTAATAAGACTATTTCTGCTAGTTTTTTTAATTTTTTTTTCTCGATTAGCATGAAGTAAATAGAAGCATAAACTTTATAACAATATTTTTGCAGGGTTGTAGAGAAAGTCATGTGAATGGAACCGAACAGATTTTTTGTTTTGTTTTCTTGCTCTCGACTGTAAAGGAGGTATTACATTCCATTCAAATATTCGATACCATATTTATAATGCAGTATTATTAGTACATAAATAAATAGATATTTATATATGAAAAATTATAAATATATTTTTAATTCAAAATCTTCTCGGGCTTCTAACCTGGCTAGAAGCCCGAGAAGAGTTTGAATTAACACGTCGCCAGGAAAGTTTTAGTTCTTATTTTAAATATATTTTTATTCTATAAATAATTTTTATAGATCAATTAAAAACTCTACAAATTAATTAATACATTAAAAAATTGGGCACTTCTTTTGTTACTAGTAATTAATGTGCAGAAAATCTGACGTGTTCCATTCACATGATTTTCTCTACATCGGTGAAACAAATTATTGATAAAAAACATATTCTTATATCTAATTTATCATAATCCAGGTAAACATTAGCAGATAATTTCTTTATTACTTTACTGCCTTGTAAGAAAAAGGAAAATAAGGGAATACACTGTGCTAAAAGGGATGTCAAATCTCTTAAAAGCTGGTTGCCATGTAGTTGAAGTCCGTTTCTATGCAGGGCCAGAAGTTTACAACTTTCCGTGGGAGAAAAGTTTAAGTATTTTGAATCTGAAACAGATAACAAGGAATATCTAAGAAATTTCTTATTCCACAAGAAAAACGTATATGACATAAATTGTGTGTTTTAACGTGATGTTCACTTTTGTGTAGTATCTTTCTATCTATCTCTTACGGTTTGCAACTTACGCAAAATTCAGCAAAATTTGTTCAGAATAAAAAGGTTTTCAGAGGCTATTCCCAAAAAATTCAATTCATAAATTTTAGTTGCCATATAAATATCTATAATATACGATATTTTAATCAAAATCGTTAGAGTCATTTTTGAGAAAATCAAAATTTTCCAATTTTTTCCATGTAAAGGATGGTGGGATTTTTCTCAAAATCTTCGTGTCGTATCCCTGGAAGATACTAAACTTAAATACCAAGCTTGGTACTTTGCCGACTTTTCGTTTTTGAGTTATTGTGTTCAAAGACACACGAACACAAAAACACAGGGTCTTTATCCAAAAATAGTTTTGTATACAGGGACCCTAAACCGTGTATTTCCGGTGAAACCTCGATATCGAATTTTGAGTGGAATGCAATACCTTCTCTATAAACTATGTACATAGTACGTGTAGAGAAAGTAAAAATTGAAGTTCTAGTTTTAATATTTCAGAAAATAACTTGTGGCACTTCCGTATTCCCTTTAAGGTTTGTATTAATTTGTGATGGATTGGATATGTTGCTAGTTTTGGACTTTGTATGAAAGAAAATAAACCTCTGCTCTACTGTTTATTTGTTGGATGATCAAGAGGTTTTTTTCCTTCACATCTCACGCTATAATTTGGCGAACAGTTGCAAGCCCAGGAATAATAAAACAGGATCCCAAGAGGCAACGCCCAGGCCTACAAAAACAGCTGTCTCTTTCAATTTAAAACAAAATCCGACACATGAAAAATCCGCTTCTCCGAGTTAACTCTTCAACTATTTCATGTTGCATCCATTAATTTCGTGGATATTTTTATTTTACTTTTGGAAGCCCAAGTCGAGGGGCATTAATTCATTGAATGTAGCAGGGCAGGGACTGGGTGGTAAGTCGTGGGAAAGTGGTGGCCCCGTGCTGTGAAGGCGCGATCCAGGGGGTCCGTATCGATTTGACGCCGCGGCGTGCACGACCCATTTTAAATATGGAGTAATTGATTTGTATGTTCCAGATCTTATCGCAGCCTGCCACATCGATACCCTTCAAGATCTGTTTAGCGTTATTTACTGAAGACCTAATCAATTGCTGTAAAACCTGCTATCTGTATTCACTTTATGTTCAAACTGGAAACAAAACACTGCAAAATTACAAAGTCTAAAACAATAGGGTCAAGCAATGTCTCTGCCCACTACATTTTCACAGACTTTCTAAGCGTTATTTGCACAAGCTCTACGCTTTTAATGTTGAAAATTAAATGTCTGTATAGAAGTGGTTACAATGCCTACAGTATTAACACGTGAAGGCAGTTTTCCTTTTTACTTTCTCTTCACGTACTATGTACATAGTGTATAGCGATATACATTCCACCGAAAAATACAATCCTGAGGTTTCACCGGAAAAAGCATTTTTAAAAAAAGGTCCGTTTGTCTATGTGTGTGTGTGTGTTTGTATGTGTGTGTGTGTCCGTAGGCTATGAACATGATAACTCAAAAACCCAAAACCGGTAAAATACCAAACTTGGTATTTAAGTTTGGTATCATCCTAGGATACGACACGAACATGTTTAAGAAAATCCCCCTAAAACTACCCTTTGCATGGAAAAAAAAGTTCGAAAATTATATTTTCTCAGTTTTGATTTAAATACTTGAGATATTTACTAATACATAAAATATATATACTGACTTTTCTGAAGACCTCTTCTATTCTGAATGAATTTTGCTGAATTTTGCATAACTAGTAAACCGCAAGACAGACAAAAAATTGCTGCACAAAAAATGTAGATATTGTTAAAACACTGAATTTATGCCATGTACAACTTCATTACATATTAGCCGAGCTTGTAGATCGTGGTCCAAAAGTTTTCATCGCCGACGTTTCGCCGAAATCTGCGTCCGGTATCTTAAGGGGAGCAAAGCTAAGTGTAAAGCTCCACAACCCCAAAAAGAACTGCGAATCTTAAAACACAGCTTTGTTCCCCTGAAGATGCTTGGCGCAGGTTTCAGCGAAACTCAGGTATGAAAACATTTGGACCACGATCTACTACCCCGGCAAACATAAATAATGAAGTTAACAACGAAGGCCGTGAAAGCCTAAGCATTTATGCATGTCATCTACATTTCTTTTCGCGGAGTGTATCATTACCAATATATTCCTTGTTTTTGGTTTTATATTTAAACACTTAAAATATTTCTCATACCGGAATTTGTAAACTCCTGGTCATGCAAAGAAGCACATTCCAACCACTTGACAACCAGCTTTTAAAATATTGGACTATCGCTTTAGCCTCGTGTATTCCCTTATTTCCCTTCCACTTACAAAGAAGCAAATAATAAGACTATTTGTACTAACGCTTATCTCGTTTAATATGAAGTAGAGAGAAGAATAAGCTTTCAATAACAATTTGTTGCAGAAATGTAGAGAAAGTCATATGAAATGAAATACATAATACCGTTGACCTAGGTCAGAGTAAATATTGCATTCAACAACCACCCAAAATGTTCTTCTTTCTTTCCAGCTCCTTGTTTTGATCTTTTTATTATTATTACTATTAGTATTCCTTTACAAGTATTAAACCCTCGGGATCTTTTACAAGATTAATGTGAAATGTGCTGTCCATCTTCTTCGTTGTCGCACTATATTTTCCGTCCATAAGGTTTATATAACAGACGCATCATTTGTACGTGATCTTAACATTGTTGCTCATATTGCAGTAGTTCCTCTATTACACGGTGTTCTTCCAATCATAACAACGAAAATAAATAATAATAACAATTATAATAATAACGATAATAATAATGATGATAGTAATAATTATAAGTATAACTACATTTAAAATCTGAGTAATATATTTAAAACGATACATATCACAAAATAATGTTTTTAAAATATAAGATTAAACATGCATTTATAATATAGTATGCTGTCAGATAACATTGGTAGATACAATAATATTAATCTTATGTAAAACCTGTAAATAAATTATTATTTATTGAATAATTTACTTTATACTAATTAGTAGTTACAGTAAGTTTAATAATTAAAAATATTAAAATAAAATAAAAATACTACTGTAAGAGCTCATTTCTTTTAGTTTTGTATATTGTATAATTGTTTTAAAGTGTAAATTTATTATTACTTTAATGGTTTTATTTTAAGGTTATGTTTGGTTAATAGCTGTAGTTTATTAACTATGGGATAATTGTATAAGAATGGTAGATACCAAACAAAAAACAAATCGGATATGTTCCTTTCAAATGAATTTCCCTACATCTCTGTAAGAAATTATAAATAATCGGCGTCTTCTTCTATTTTCTTCATGTTAATCGAGATAAACCTTTGCAGGAACGCTATTATCACTTAGTTCCTTATAAGTAGAAGTGAAATAAGGGATTACACAGTCAAATGTTTAAGTAAGTATTTTAAACTGAAACCAATAACAAGAAACATTTCGAAAACGGCTAACTCAATGAAAAAACGTATATGTAATAAATTGTGCGTTTTGAAAAGATCCACAGTTTTTGTTTCAGTAAGATTTTATCTATCTCTTACTGTTAACCATTTATTCAAAATTCAGAAAATGTCATCCAGAATAAAGAGGTCTTCAGAGTCTATTCCCAGAAAATCCAGGATATTAACTTTACATGTCAGGAAAATATCTTAAATATAAGAGATTTTAATCAAAATCGTTAGAGCTATTTTTCAGAAAATAAAAATTATCGAATTTTTTGTTCTTATAAAGTGTAGTTGGGAATGGAAGGAATTCCTTGAAAATCTTCTTGTCGCAAACTTGCTTGATACTGAACTAAATATCAAGTTTGGTAGTTAACGCACTTTGGGTTTTTAAAGTATGCTGCCCTCCACCACACACACACACGCACACACTCTCAAACACACAGAGATACACACAGTACACAAGGATATTTTCTAAAATTGCTTTTTGATTCAGGGGATCCCAAATAATTTACGGTGAAATCTTGGTATCGAAATTTTTCGGAGCAATACAATACTTTCTCTGTACACTATGTACATAGTATGTGTATAGAAAGTAATACATGGTAAGTTCTGGGATATTAGGTCTGGTATAAGAAATTAAGTGTCACGGTATATTATATAGATTTGATTTTTATTTTACTTTCTCCGGCACGTGTGTATAAATCATTTGACTATCGCTTTGGCCTAGTGTATCCCTGTAGTTCCCTTATACGTACGAGGAAGCAAGTAATGAGGTAATTTCTACTATTTATCTCGATTAACTTGATGTAGAAAAAGAGTAGTATTTTGTAAGAACAGTTATTTTGTAGAACTGATGGAAAAAGTCATGTGAACATAACGATTTTTTTAAAAATATTCTGCTCAAAAGTTCAAGTTTCACAATAAATGAGTTTACAAACAAATCTGTAGTATTATATTTTATATCAACCCATAATTATTATAAAAAGTTATTGTTCTCGTCAAATATTCCGGATTTTTCAACATTAGGTAATTTATTTCTTAAAAGATTATGTGGTCATTTTAATGTTCTTTTGAGAGATAGTATGCCTTTTAGACGAATTATTAAAAATTGTATTTTGACTATGGAAGTATCTAGAAAAATATTTTCAGGAAAACAAAGTCTAAAGTGGGCGAAACTAATAATAAACACGTGCTTGTGCATTATTGCTTTAGTTAATTGGTAGTTCAAAAGCGTCCAGTGTACAAATGAATATATTCTCTTACAATTTAGAATTGATATGATTTTATTTAGAAAAATTAATTATTTTTTAAAAATTTGGACAACTTTCACAGATTAAACCATATGGCCAAATATTCCACAACTACACAATGGGGAACTCGAGATTTAAGCAAAGGTAAACATTACAGAATATTCACCACTTTCAAAAATCACACCTATCCTTTACTTTTATCGGCGTACTATGAATGTACCAATATTGTAGGGTATCTGATATGGCCATTTTGAATAAATTATATTTCTTTTAACAAGAGTTAATACTGCACCAGTTTTAGTAATCGATATTGGTGGCAAAATGTCGAAAAGCTGATATAGCTGAAGCAATACTGGTATAAGTATGGTTTTTGTATACAATCTTCAATAACTGGGTCATAAGAGCCTTGTTAATCTGAACTACTGACATTGTAAGGCATACTGACCGACGGCATAGTTTTATTTAAAAAGTGTTACCTTCAAGATCTAATGATACATCGAATGAAGAAGGTGATATTATTAGGAATGTGATTTGGGAGAATTATATTTAAATAAGAATGTATGATTATTTTAATTTATTTAAATATTTTGCACAGGTGGAATGTGATGGCAGGGGAAATCGGAGAACCCGGAGAAACACCCCTGCGTCCGTTTGTCTACCACAAATCCCACATGGGATCGCATGGGATCAAACCCGCTAAGGGGAGAGGCGAGTGGTCTAACCACTCGGTCATGGCGTGGCCCCCTCGGGTTCCCTCACCACTAGCCGTACCTTATCCCTTGATAGTAAAATCCCTGTGTCTCCTCGCATCTTTGCGTATTTATTTATGATTCCTGATCTTCTTACCAAATGTACATCCTTATGCACCTTAAACCCTGAGGCCCTTTTGCTGGCGTAATGAATTACCCCTAGGATGTGCAGTGTAGGGGTGAAACCTATCCCACAATGGTATGCCACAAAATAATACTGGGTAAGACAGCTATAAGAGTTTAAAGAAGCATTAACCATAAGAACCTTAGAGAGAATTCTACAATAAATTCTAAAGAAGTGGTGAAGGTAAATTATATAATTAATTCAAGACTCGACTTAAAAGGCCACCCGTAAAACGTCGATGTGCCAACTTGTACCATATATTTATTTTCATTAAAAAATAAATATATATCGTGAATTTTTTTGACCAGCCTCTGAGCTCCTCTTCATTCTGAATGACCGTAAGAGATAAACAAAAGCTCATAAATAATGTAGATCTCTTTTAGGCGTTGTACTTACACGCCCCACATGAACAATTCTTGCTGAAAGGGGTGAATAAACACTTTTGGGCAAAATTTGATATTTTGGTGGGATAGGCTTTTGCCTTTTTTTTTTATTCAATACACCCTTTACTTAAATTTAGCTTCCTCTATCACGCATGTACATTGTAAATGATAGGAAGAGCAGGCATAATCCGATACCGAAATTTGATCGGAAATACATGTTTAGATGATACCTAAATGAAAATAATGCAGTTTTATAAAAACATCCATTTGTGTGTGAGTGTGTCTGAACAGTATAGCTCAAAAACAAAATGCACCTTAATTACCAAATTTGATATTTAAGTTCAATATCTTCTAACGATGCGACACAAAGAATTTTAAGAAAATCGCCCCCACCTGAAACATTTTTCAGTCGATTTTGTGAAAAATGGCATTAACGATTTTGCTTAAAATTGCATATGCTTGAAACAGTTTCGTGATAAATAAAATCATATTTAATATTTTCTGGGAACAGACTACGAAGCCTACTGAACGACCTGCATGAGCGATTCTTGCTGAAAGAGGTGGTTCTATTGTTCATGCTGAGGTACTTCATTCTAAGCTACTTTTTATTCTGAGGTGCTTGTGCAAAACCGGTAAACCGTAAGGGATAATCAATATCTTACTACATAAAAATTGTAGATCTCATTATAACACAACATTTAGGTTAGTTACATTTTTTGTGAAGTTACTCAAACCGTAAATCCTCATTCGTTTCATTTCTCTTTTGTCTTATCCTTGTCTACGTAAAGAGAAAATAATTTCAGCTACATCACAAAGCGACTAGCGTTTACAGGAGTTCATTATAGATTTAGAGTAATGTATTCCCTTATTTATCTTCTAATTACATGGAATAGGTAATAAGAATTTTAAAATACTTATACTTTTCTCAAGCGGAAAATTCTCATTTGTTTTACCCCTGTCCATGCAAAGAGAAAATAGTTTCAAATGCATCACATAGCGACCAGCTGTACAGGAGTTGACTATTGTTTTAGGCTAATGCACTCATTTATTTCCTTTCGAATTACAAGGAAGTAGGTAATAAGACCATTTCTGTTCATTTTTATTACTTTCTCTAGCCCCATATGTACCCAAAAATTCGATACCGAGATTTCACCGGAAATACATGTTTTAGGACCCCCTGTATCCTAAAAAAAGCATTTTCAGAAAGAGGTCCGTGTGTGTGTGTGTCCGTGTGTCCGTGTGTCTCTGAACACGATAACTTAAAAACGAAAAGTAGCTAAAATACTAAACTTGTATTTAAGTTTAGTATCTTCCAGGGATGTGACACGAAGATTTTGAGAAAAAAAAACCCCACCCCAAACTACCCTTTACATGGAAATTTTTTCGAAAAGTTTGATTTTCTTAAAAATGGCTCTAACGATTTTGATTAAAATATCATATATTAAAGATATTTACCTAACAAATAGAATGTATATCTTGAATTTTCTGGAATAGCTTCTGAAGATCTGTTTATTCTGGATGAATTGTACTTAATTTGGCATAACTAGTAAACCTTAAGAGATAGACAAAAACTTACTATACAAAAAATTTAGGTCTTGTTAAAATACACAAGTTATGTCATATACATTTTTCTCGTGGACTTTACCGTTTTCAAGGTATTCATTATTATTAGTTTCAGTTGTGAAGTACTTATACTTTTCTCAGACGGGAGTGTCCGTTTTTCTTTTGTTCTACTCCTGGCCAAGAAAAGAAGCGATTTGTAATGACAATCGCATAACGACAGCTTTTAAAACATTTGACTATTGGTTTGGCCTAGTGTATTCCCTTATTTTCTTCCTACTTATACGGAACTAAATAATAAAAACATTGTGCTAATGAGTAGCACGATTAGCAAGATGCAGAAAGAAGAATCTTATGTATAAAGTTTGTAGAACAGCTAGAGAAAGTCATGTGAGTGTAACACATAAGATTTTCTGAATTAGAATGATATAGATTAAAGAATAAGCTTTGGTAAGAATATTTAGTTTGCAGAACTGGCAGTAAAAGTCATGCGAATAAAACAAACCAGATTTTTACTTTTATATGAAGATAACCATTTTCGAGAAATTCCTTGTTTTCGTACCCACAATAGAATATGCAGTAATAAAAAATATGTACAAATGTTTATCTCAATTAGCATGAAATGTATAACAGAACAAGCTTTTATAATAGTAGTTTGTTGGAAGAGGGTAAAGAAGGTTTCAATGCAACGGTTCCCATTTTTTCCAACAACCTATTTCCACGTATCACTTTTACGGAGTGATTATGGAGTCTAGGTAGCTAGCAGGAAAATCATTATCGATTGCAAGTACAATTCTGATACAAATGCAATTAAGGAAAGCTACTTTATAGCAGAGCTTCAGGCATGTGTCAAGATAATGGCAAGATTGACAGCAGGAAGGGGTGTTCTGCCTTTCACAGCAGAAATTTCATTGGTTTCTGACAAGCATTCAAAGGCCGAACAGTGCCACGTCAAAGTAAGCCATGAATTATAAAATAGTACAACAGGCGGCGGAAAAGAAGCGGAAAGAACTAGATAAATGAATTTCCGTTTGCTAGCTGGATTACATGAAGGGTCGAGCGTTTGATGGTGAAGGCGCTTCCACGCATCACTGGCATAAGTGGCAAAATTTGCACAGCGCAATGTGAACGTGCCTTACCCAAACATAATTAAATGATTTTGCGAATACAGTGCAATGAAGGATGCTGTTGTGATCCACTAGATCTCACAGCAGTAGCTACGGCCTTCAACAGGCTCCATCAACAGCAGTAAACCAACAGAAAGTTCGTCACCTTCTTTTGGTCAACGAGGTGCCTGATTGAACATTTTGTCATGCAACATTTACTTCAGACGAAAGAAAAAAATTGATGTGTTCTGTTTACACCACTTTCTCCACATATCTATAATAAATTATTATTAAAAAGCTTATGCTTCTATTTACTTCATGCTAATCGAGAAAAAATAGCAGAAATAGTCTTATTACTTGGTTCTTTGTAAGTAGAAGCGAAATAAGGGAGTACCATACGTTCAAGTGACCTTCAAAAGCTGGTTGCTATGTAACTGAAGATCCTTTATTTGTATGGACACCAGTTGACAAATTCCTGTATGAGAAAATTATAAGCTTTTCCAAGCTGAAACCAAAATCAAGGAAAATCTAAAGAACGATAAACTCTACGAAAAAAATTTGTATAACATAAATTGTGTGTTTTAAAGTGCTCTACATTTTTTGGTGTGGTAAGTTTTTGTCCAACTCTTACGGTTTAGCAGTTATACAAAATTCATCCAGAATAAAGTAGTCTTCAGAGGCTATTCCCATAAACTGCAAGATATACATTTTATTTATCAGGTAAATATCTTTAATATACGATATTTTAACCAAAATCGTTAGAGCCATTTTTAGGAAAATAACAATTTTCGAAAAAAGTTCCATTTAAAGGTAGAGGTGGGGGGATTTTCTTGAAAATCTTCGTGTCGCATCCTTGGAAGATACCAATCTTAAACACCAAGTTTGGTATTTAACGGTCTTTTCGTTTTTGAGTTATGCTGTTCTCAGACACACACACAGACACACACAGAGACACACATACATACGGACCTTTTTCTGAAAATGCTTTTTTGGATTCAGGGGGACCCAAAAAATATACTTCCGATGAAATATGGGTATAACATTTTTGGATGGAATGCAATACCTTCTCTATACACTATGTACATATTACGTGTAGAGAAAGAAAACATTGCAGAAATAGTCTTATTACTTGCTTCCTTGTAAGTAGAAGGAAATAAGGGAGTACCATAGGTCAAAACGGTAGTCAGATAGTTTAAAAACTGATTGAAGGGCCTTTGTTTGTATGCACAGGAGTTGATAAATTCTTGAATGTGAAATGAATAAGTATTTTGAAGCTGAAACCAATAACAAGGAATATCTCAAAAACGGTCAACTCCACGAAAAAATGCATATAACATAAATTGTGTGTTTTAACGAGCTCTACATTTTTGTCTATCTTTTACTGTTTAGCAGCTATGCAAAATGCCGCCAAATTAATCCAGAATATGGATGAGGCTATTCTCAGAAAATTGAGGATATATAACTTAAAATAAGAGATTTTAATCAAAATCGTTAGAGCTATTTTTGAGAAAATCAAACTTTTCGAAAATGTTTCTATGTGAAGGGTAGTTGAGATGGGGGGGGGTTCTCAAAATCTTCGCGTCGCGTCCTTGGAAGATACTAACTTAAATACCAAGTTTGCTATTTTACGGACTGTTCGCTTTTTAGTTATCGTGTTCACAGACAAACGGACACACATACACGGACCATACCTAAAAATGCTGTTTTTATACAGGTGACCCTAAAATGTGTATTTCGGGTGAAATCTCGATATCGAATACGTGGGTGGAATGCAATACCTTCTCTGTATAATATGTACATAGTACGGGTAGAGAAAATAAAAATCCGATATGCTCCATTCACATGGCTATCTATAGGTGTTCCACAAACCAAATTTCAGTACAATTTTTTTTTTATCTGACTATATAAGCATTGGCAGAAATAGTGTTGTTATTTATTTCTTGTAAGTATAACAGAAATAAGGGAATTCACTGGTTAAAGCGATAGTCAAATCTTCTAAAAACTCATCACTATGTGAAACAATTGACATATTCTCCTTTGGATTCCCGGAAGTAAATTCAAAAGAGATGGAATGAAAGTTACCTTCCCACCTAAGTAAAGTTTACGTAGTTTAAAACTAACACTAATAACAAGGAATATCTCGGAAACAGTTAATTCTACAGTAATATATGTGTGTGTGTGTATTAATGTTATACACTTTTTTGTGTAATAGGGTTTTGTCTATCTCTCATGGTTTACGAGTTATGCAAAAGTCATCCAGAACGAAGCGACTATTCCAAGAAATTTCAAGCTATACATTTCTTTTCTGATGAAAATACCTTAAAAAATATGGCATTTTAATTAAAATCGTCAGAGCCATTTATAAGAAAATAAAGTTTTTCTAAAAGTATTTCATGTAAAGTGAAGTAGGGGTGGGAAAATTTTCCCGCAAATCATCGCGTAGTATCCATTAAAAATATTCAACTTAAGTACCAAGTTTGATATTTAACCTTTTCGTTTTTTGAGCTATACCTCGCACAGATAGACAGACAGACAGACAGGCTCACACATCCACACACAGACATTTATTTAAAATTCCTTTTTTGTATTCTGGAGGTCTCAAAATATGTCCGGTGAAAGCTCGGTATCAATTTTTGGTTAGAGTACAATATCTTCTCTGGCTACTATGTAGTATTACATAAATTCTTGTAATGCATCCTTGAAAGATGCTTAACTTAGATACCAAATTTGGTATTTGACGGTATTATCATTTTTGGGCTAAGCTGTGTCGGCAAACACACACACACACACACACACATACACACACACACACACACACACACAAATATTCATCCCGCTCAATTTATATTTTGATAGTAAATTAAAATCCCTCGGTATTAAGTTTTTGGGTGGCATACAGTACCTTCTCTATACAAAATGTACATAATAAGTGCGAGAAAACAAAAAAGGTTAAAAATATTACTCGGAAAATGTTATAATGAAGAAATATATTATAAAAATTATTAGAAATAAATGGTAAAATTTAAATTTGCCTTTTACACCACATTATTTGCATTTATTGGTGTCAATTTTTCCCAATAAGATCATTTTTTTAGCATTGGCAATTTTAAAGGTAGTCGAAACATTATTTAGAAACCTCTTCTGTCAGCATTTCCTTTGCGTAAGTTTTTAGTTTTCAAACGTATCGTATGGATGACAAAATTCACAAAACACAATACTTTGCGTTGCCAAAATGCTACCCATTAATCTAATTTTGAACTCATCATTTGAATTCGGTCATTTTGTTGATAACTCCAATGAAAGTCATAAGGAAGTTTCTTAAAGCTAACCAAACATTGTGTAATTTTTTACTTTCTGTAACCATTCATCGTAGATACACAAGGTATTGCAGTCCACCGAAGCTTTCGATTCCGAAAGCTTTCGATTCATGTTTTGGGTCTTCTAAATCTAAAAAGTATTGTTAGAAAATACGTCGTATGTGTGTCCCTATGCATAGCATTAATTCAAAACTGAAAACTCGATTGCATGCCAAACTTGATATTTAAAGTCAATATGTTACAAACTGCTGTTTACTAGGAAAAGGTTTGAGAATTTGGATTATCTGAAAATAGAGTATTTTAATGAGTTTAACTAAAACAATATATATTAAAATGTTTACATCAAACAAAAATCTGATGTGTTCCATTCACATAACTTTCTCCATATATCTGCAACAAATCATTGTTAAAAAGCTTATGTTTTTGTTTACTTCATACTAATCGAGAAAAAATCAGCAGAAATAGACTTACTACTTGCTTCCTTGTAAGTAGGAGCGAAATAAGGGAGTACTATTGGTTAAAGTGACAGTCAAAAGTTAATTGGTATGTGACTGAAGTTGATTTGCTTGTATGGACTGGAATTGCAAATCTTCTGTATGAGAAAAGTATGCTTTTTAAAGCTGAAACTAAAAAACAAGGAGTATCTCAAAAACGATCAACCTCACAAAAAAAATTATTTGAGATAAATTGTGCGTTTTAAGGTACTCTACATTTTTTGTGTTGTAAGTTTTTGTCCATCACTTGCGGTTTAGCAGTTATGCCAAATTCCGTAAAATTCACCCAGAATGAAGTAGCCTTTGGAAACTATTCCAAGAAAAATCAAGATATACATTTTATTTGTTGTGTAAGTATCTTTAATATAGGAAATTTTAATCAAATTCGTTACAGCCATTTTTTAGAAAATCAAAAAATTTTAAAAAACGTTCCATGTAAAGGGTAGTTTGAGGTGGGGGGATTTTTCTCAAAATCTTCGTGTCGCATCCCTGGGAAATACCATACTTAAATACCAGCTTTGGTATTTTACCGACTTCTCGTTTTTGAGCTATCGTGTTCACAGGCACATGGACACACACACGGACCTTTTTCCGAAAATGCTTTTTTTGGATACAGGGAACCCTAAAACATAAATTTCATGTGAAATCTCGGTATCAAATTTTTGGGTGGAGTGCAATACCTTCTCTATACACTATGTACATAGGACGTATAGAGAAAGTAAAAATCTGTTGTGTAACATTCACATGATTTTCTCTATATCCTTGCAAATGAGCAGAAATAGTCTTATTACTTGCTACCTTGTAAGTAGAAGCAAAATCAGGGACTACCATAGGTTAGAATGATAGTCAAAAGATGGTTGCTATATCAATGAAGTTCCTTTGTTTATATGGATGGGAGTTGATAAGTTCCTGTATGAGAAAAGCCTAAGTTTTTCATAGCAGAAACCAAAAATAAGGAATGTCTCAAAAACGACGAACTCACGAAAAAAATGCATATAACATAAATTGTGTGTTTTAACGAGCTCTACATTTTTGTCCATCTCATTCGGTTTAGCAGTTATTCAAAATTCAGTAAAATTCATCCGGAATAAAATACTCTTCAGAGGCTATTCCCAGAAAATTCAAGATATACATTTTATTTGTCAGGTAAATATCTTTAATATACGAAATTTTAATCAAAATCGTTAGAGCCATTTTTGAGAAAATCAAAATTTTCGAAAAAGGTTCCATGTAAAGAGTAGTTGGGGGTGGGGGGATTTTTCTCAAAATCTTCGTGTCGCATCCCTGGAAGATATAAAGTTAAATACCAAGTTTGGTCTTTTACCGACTTTCCAGTTTTGAGTTTTCGTGTTCACAGACACACGGACACACACACACACACACACACACACACACACACACACACACGGACCTGTTTGTGAAAATGGTTTTTTTAGATAAAGGGGACCCTAAAACATATATTTCCAGTGAAATCTCGGTATCCAATTTTTTGGTGGACCGCAATACCTTCTGTATACACTATGTACATAGTGCGTATAGAGAAAGTAAAAATGTGTATCCTGAATATCCTGGCAATAGCTTCTGAAGACCTCTTCATTCTATATGAGTTTAGCAACACTAGTAAACCGTAAGATATAGATAAAATCTCGCCACACAAAAACTGTGGATCTCTTTGAAACACGCAAATTATATCAAATACATTTTAAGTAGTTAACAATTTCCGTGATTTCCTGTAAAATAGATTTCAATTTCGCAGTAATTATCTTATGAAATGTTATATTTTTCATCCTGGTTTTGCAAGAAGAAGATAATATCAATCCAACACAATAACACCCGCTCTTAAAAGACTTATCTAGGGTATCACATTTATTTCCCTTATATCCACAAAGAAATAAGTAATACGAGAATTTCTGCTAATATTTATCTGTGTTAGTATGAAGCAGGTAGAATAATGTGCTTTTGTAAGAAGAACTTGTGAAGACTAGGTAGAGAAAATCATGTGAATCGACACATAATATATTTTAGGAATGAGTTAAAAGGATCAGTACAAATGTTCTGTTCTATTTGGCGCCTGCCACTCTGTAAAGACAGTTGGTGTGCTCACGTGCGGTATAAGGAAAACGCTCCTCTCTTCTACTAAAAGCAGGTTGATCTGATCCTACGTGCATATAAAGACAAAGAGTGCTTTCCCTTTTGCTAACACGTTAGTGCGAAAAAGATATATCATAACATTTCCGGTATAGTGAATGTATCGGATATTAAATATCTCGTATACTTCAACCCCTGGGACAGGTAAATCACGACCACCCGGAAAGCAAACCCTATAATTGGAAAAACCAACCTGTATTACATATCTGCGATTCCGTCGAGGGTCTGAATGTTTCAGGTGTGCTCGTTTGTACCCCATGGCTATTTCGAATGAGACTGTATTCTGTATAAGGTTCGGTCTCCACTACATACAGTGAAGACACGCTAAGGAAATAGTCAAGAACAAAAAGGGAGATAATACTTCTAGGTAAAATTATTAAGCATACAACAGATAAAACTATTAAACTTAAGGTGTTGCAACGGTGAAATTTAGAAAATCCACAGTCTCTAAGATATCTGAAATTTATACCAGCAATGAGACAAAGTAATAGTGATATTTTTGCCATGTACCAAAATTCAAAATTACATGTTTATTTAAATAATAAGTTGTTACATTTTTCTAACAAAAATTGAGCTACGTGACTCATTTTAAAAATTAATCACATATAAACATCCAGTTTGCGATAATAACTTTACAAATAAAACTGTCAAATTATATTTTTACTCTCTCTACACGTACTATGTACATTCCACCCAAAAATTCGATACCGAGATTTCACTGGACTGTGGACAGCATAGCTCAAAACGAAAGCTTTTTTAAATACCTAACTACCACAAATTAAAAAAAAAAAAAAATCCCCCTCCCAAACTACCATTTAGACGGAAAAGTTTATGAATGCGTCTAACAATTATGATTAAAATGCCGTATATTAAACATATTTAAATAACAAATAAACTGCGTATCTTTAACTTTCTGGGAATAGCTTCCGAAGACCTCTTTATTCGGGATGAACTTTTCTGAATTTTGCATAACTGGTAAATCATAAGAGATAAACAAAATCTTACTACATAAAAATGCAGTCTCGTCAAAACACACAATTTACGTCATATATTTTTTTATTGGTTTCAGTTTTAAAATACTTAAACATTTTCTCATGCGGGAATTTGTAAACTCCTGGCCATGCAAAGAAACGGATTTCAAGCACATAGCAACCAGATTTTTAAAAAGTTGACTTTCCTTTTAGCCTAGCGTATTCTCTTATTTTCCTTTCAGTTACAAGGAAGCAAGTAATAGGACCATTGCTGCTAATGTTTATCTCAATTAGCTTGAAGTAGACAGAAAAATAAGATTTTTAATAATAATTTGTTACAGAGATGTAGAGAAAGTCATATCAATGGAACAATCAGATATTTGTGTATAAGGCCTACCTTCTGTACCTTTCAAAACTCTTGATTTTTCAAAATTTAATAATTGTTTTATCAAATCAGAATCTGGCTGCAAAAAAGTACTATGAACATCCTCTTTAATGTGCTTTTGAGAGTCAGTATAACATTTTGGAAATACATTAATTAAACATTGCATCCTGTGGAACATTTATAATATGGAAAACTGTGGGAAAATGATTCTCGAGAAAATAAGGTTTAAATGTGGGATACAGCAATAATCATACCCAACCCATCTATAGCTCTAATCTAACAGTTAAAGTGTACGTAGTGAGAAAAACTATTTATTTTCTTAAATTTTATTTTTCATATTATTTTATTACGAAACAAGATCGTTTTTTAATTTTTCACAATTTTTTGTCAAATGTTATAGTTGCATCAGTTTGTTACAAATCGTATTTGGGCACGGTAATTTATGTCGAACTGTTATTACTTTCTTCATAAAGTGATATCATCCATTGACAAACGTATTAGGTAATTTTAGGATAGAAACAACTATATAATTAGATAAATTTCCACAATTTTTAAAAGCCATCTTCAAATTTGTTACTTTCGATAGTAGGGATCCAAAGAGCTTGCAGACAATTACCATCATAATTAAATAAAGGATAGCCCAGATATGAAAACAAAACTTTTATGGATTCCAATTCGTGCTAATTTTAAATATTTCATGAGTCCTAAACTTTTCATGGCTATCTCTAAACCAGCATTTTGACTGACGGAAGTAAGTAGCTGACCAAATCATATTTCCGTATGTCTGGATCATAGTAAACCTCTGTAGTACGTATGTGGGCGTGAGATAGGCAGTCACGTTGATGGACGCAGAATGCCATGTCTGTACTCTGGCAGATTATTGTTGTTATTGTTATTATCATTATTATTATTATTATTATTATTACTTTATCTACACGTACTATGTACATAGTGTATAGAGAAGGTATTGTAATGCACCCAACAATTCGATACCGAGATTTCACCGGAAATACATATTTTGGGTCCCCCTGAATCCAAAAAAAGGATTTTTGAAAAAATGTCCATGTGTGTGTGTGTCTGTGTGTGTGTGTCTCTGTGGACAGCATAGCTCAAAAACAAAAAGACCGTTAAATACCAAACTTAGTATTTAAGTTTGGTATCTTCCAAGGATGCGACAAGAAGATTTTCAAGTAAATCCCCCCCAACCCCAACTACCCTTTACATGGAACTTTTACGAAAATTTTGATTTTTTCAAAAATGGCTCTAACGATTTTGATTAAAATATCGTATATTAAAGATATTTATCTGACAAATAATATGTATATCTTGAATTTTCTGGGAATAGCCTCTGAAGACTACTTTATTCTGGAGGAATTTTGATAACTGCTAAACCGTAAGAAATGGACAAAAACTTACCTGACTAAATATGTAGAGCACATTAAAACACACAATTTATGTTATATAGATTTTTTTCGAAGAGTTGATTGTTTTTTAGATATTCCTTATTTTTGTTTTCAGCTTGGACAAACTTGTACCTTTCTCATACAGGAATTTGTCAACGCGTGTCCATACAAAGGAACTTCAGTTATCTAGTAACCAGCTTTTGACTTCATTTTAACCTATGATACTCCAATGTTTCGCTTCTACTTACAAGGAAGCAAGTAATAGGACTATATCTGCTATTTTTTTCTCGATTAGCTTGAAGTAAATAGAAGAATAAGCTTAGTAACAATAATTTGTTACACAGAAGCAGATAAAGTCATGTTTTAGGGTCCCTTGTATCCAAAACGAGCATTTTTAGAAAAAGGTCCCTATGTGTATCCGTGAACAGGTTAACTCAAAAACGAAAAGTCGGGAAAATAACAAAAGCTGGTACTTAAGTTCAGCAGCTTCCGAAGATACGAGACGAAGATTACGAGGAAAATCCCTCCACTCCAAACTACATTTTACATGGAAAAAAGTTCAAAAAGTTTGATTTTCTCAAAAATGGCTCTAAAGATTTTGATTAAAATATGGTATATTAAATATATTTTCCTGGCAAATAAAATGTATATCTTGATTTTCCTGGGAGTAGCTATTGAAAACCTCTGCATTGTAGCGGACTTTTGCATAACTGGTAAATCGTAAGAAAAGTTAAAAAACTTACTACAAAAAAATGTAGATCTCGTTAAAGAACACAAATTATGTCATCCATAGATTTTATTCTATTTCGTTTTGAAATACTTAAATATTTCTCATACGGGAGTTTGTTAATTACTGGACATGCAAAGAAACGGATTTCAAAAGAATACAACCAGTATTCAAAAAATTAGACTATCGCTTTAGCCAAATGTATTCAATTATTTCCCTTCTCATACTTACAAGAAAACAAGTAATAAGACTATTTTGTATGTTTATCTCTATTAACAGAGGAGAAGGTATTGTAATCCACCCACAAAATTTATTGCTGTGATTTCACCGGAAATGCGTGGATTGAAACCCTCTGAATAAAAAATCAAACAAACAAAATGTCCGCGCACGCGCGCGCGTGTGTGTGTGTATGTGTGTGTATGTGAGTGGGGGGGGGCAGGATAGCTAAAAACGAAAAGACCATTAAGCACCAAACTTGGTATTTAAGTTTACAATCGTCCAAGAAAGCTATGCAAAGACTTTCTAGGAAATCCCTGCGCACCAATTTACCCTTTATTTGAAAAAAAAAAAAAAAAAAAAATTGAAATATTTAATTTTGTCAAAAATAGCTTTATCCATTTTAATTAAAATACCGTATATAAAATATATTTACATGAGAAATAAAATGCATAATATATATGGAATATATACTTTAAAGAAATGGATGAATTTTGCATAAAGAGTCAACGGTAAGACATGGACAAAATTTACTACGTACAAAATTTAGCTCTCGTTACAACATTTAATTTCTGTTATACTCAATCTTTCTGTAGAGTTCAGCGTTTCCTAGGTATACCTTGTTATTAATTTCATTTTTAAAATACTCTCTTTTCTCTTAAGGGAACAACTTCTGCAAAGATAGTGAATTTTAATCACATCACAGCCAGCTTTTAACTCATTTGCCTATCGCTTTAGCACACTGTATCGCCTTCTACTTACAAAAAAACAAGTAATGGGGTCATTTCTGAATGTTTATCTTGATTAGTCTGAAGTAGATAGACGAATAAGCATTTCAACAATAATTTTTACAGAGATGTAGAAAAAGTCATGCGAATGGCACACGCCATATGTTTTTGGTTGGAATGCAACAACTACTCTACCTAAAATGTACTCAGTACATACTAGAAAAATCTTATGTGTTCCATTCAAATGACTTTCCCTAAATCTCTGTAACAAATTAGTGCTAAAAGCGTATTCTTCTTACAAACTTCTTCCTAATCCAAACATCAGCAGAAATGGTCTTAATACGTAGTTCCTTATAATTAGAAGCGAAATAAGAGAATACACTAGGCTAAAGCGACAGTCAAATGTTTTAAAATGTGGTTATTATGGAACTGAAGTCCGTTTCTTTGCGTGGCCAGGAGTTGACAAATTCCCGTACGAGAAAAGTTTTAAGTATTTTAAAAGTGAATCAAATAACAAGGAATATCCCGAAAACGGTGAAATCCACAAAAAGCGTCTGTGTAACCTATGTTGTGTGTTTTAAAATGACCTACACTTTTTGTGTATTAAGCTTTTGTCTATGTCTTACGGTTTACCAGTTGTACAAAATTCAAAAAATTTCCACCAGAATAAAGAGGTGCTCAAAGGCTATTCCCAGACAATTCAAGATATACTTTTTATTTGCCATGTGTCAATATTAATTGTAAGAGATATTAATCAAAATTCCTAGAGCCATTTTTAAGAACATCAAAATTTTCGAAAATTGTCCTATGTAAAGGGTAGTTTGGAGTGGGGAGACTTTTTTGGAAATCTTCATGTGACATCTTTGGAGGATACTGAACTTAAATATCAAGTTTCGTATTTTACAGACTTTTCGTTCGTAACTATCTGCCCACACACACACACACACACACACACACACACACACGGAGATTTTTCTAAAAATACATTTTTTGGATTCAATCGTTCTCAAACAGTGATTATGAATTTTTGGATGCAATACCTTTTCTATGTACCCTGTGTGCATAGTACGTGTAGAAAAAGTAAAAACGAGAACACATATTAAAAGTGTGTAGGAAAGTGTATTTTAAACTTTGTAAAGCATTTATTGTGCAATATTATGTAGTTGCAGACATAAAGATACCTAAAGTTCATGATTTTGACTCTGAATGTATACAGTGCGCATTCTCCCTTTAAGGCAAACTCCAAAAATAGTTCCTGTCTACAAACATGAAGTGCTAATAACAATTGTAACTATTCATAAGTAAGCAAACTATTGTTTACAAGTTGTAAAGCACCCGTCGCAAGAACAAATGGTAGACGTATCAGTTGGCAACAATGTTTCTGTAGCACAGAGTCTGCAAACTGCCACAAATAAGTTTCACTGACAGGTTATAATTCCCTACAAAACAGGCTAGCGCGAACACTCTCTCCTTCTCAGCTCGCCTACAGCCAAACGAATTGCAAGTAGCTCGAACTTAAGTCATTACCGAGATGAAATTTCTTGCCGGTAGCTGCTTCATTCTTAGGAACATTCGCAACTTCAAAGCTTTACGAGTGTCTTTACAACTCCCAAAACTAGTTGCCACTTTAAAAGCAATAAGGAGTGAAAAAGTGGCTGGAAATGAGCAGACAAAGATTATAAAGACGCTTTTCTTTTCTTCACCTTACTCGCTGTCAACTTAATATACGATCGTAGGATAGGATTTGAATACGGCTGTAGGGCACCCGATACCGAACCTAGGTGTTATTGTACACCCAAAGACATCAAATATACGCTTGGTAAGATGAAGTATTTTCGCTGACTCCGCCCACGCTTCGAGCTATTTTTGCTCCCTCTAGCCCGCATATACAGTATACATAGTGGATCTGCGAATGTAGGGATAGAAGCATGTTGGACGCTACTGGCAGGCACGGAAAACATGGACGGGCTAGGTAAATTTATACTTAAGGTGCCGGTCCCCATGGCCACGCTCGCTAAAGCGTCTCGCTTTGGTGCTTCGTGGGCAGGGGATCGTGGGTTCGAGTCCCGCCTTGGGCATGGATGTTGTATGTTTGTGCAATGTGTATATGTTTGTAAAAAAGAAACAGTAAAAACCAGTAAACCAGTAATCAGTAAAACCTACGGGGGGAAATGTAAATAGGGATACAGTACCGGAGTCCTGATCAGACTCCGTTACTGTTTTAAAAAAAATGACTACAATGTTCTACATACATATATATTATGTCATACTTAGGACACTGTTGGGCTAGGGTTGTATATATAATGTGTATATATGTCTTTTAAGTGTAATTATCTATTATAAGAGGGTGCATTTATGAAGGTGTACTCTGTGCTGTAAATTTAAATTGCTATATTTGAATATCTTTGTATCTTTATTTTCGGATTCACTCTTAATTTTATTGTTGTTTAATATTGCTTTTGACTGTGTATTTCCTTTGTCTTTTTATTTTCGAGTTTACTCTTTTAATTCTTTGTTGTGGTTGTTGTTCTAATATTGCTTGTAATGTGTATTACAAAAGCACGTACGGTCTGTGGACCCGTGCGACTGTTGAAATTCAATGTATGATATTGCTATGTTAATAAATGCACTTATTCATTCATTCATTCATACATAGTGGATAGAGAAGGTATTGTATTCCACCCAAAAATTCAATGTTAAGATATCGCTGGACAGATATATTTTAAAGTCTCCTGACTCGGAAAAAAGCATTTTTAGAAAAAAGTCCGTGTGTGTGAGTGTTTTTTTATAGTGCTTTACACCCACTTTTACTACTTATGGCACCGCAGTAGGTAACACTGATGATACATGGAATGAAGATGGAGCCCCGGTGGAATGCGATGGCGGGGGAAACCAGAGAACCGGAGAAAACCCGCCCCTGCGCCTTTCCACCACAAATCTCACATGCGGACGCTTGGGAGACTTGGTCACTTGAGCCGCCTAGGTGAGAGGCGAATGGTCTAACCACTCGGCGATGGCATTGTATGTGTGTGTGTCTGTGTGTGTGTGTGTGTGTGTGTCTGTGGCCGGAAAACCTTTAAATACCAAACTTGGTATTTAGGTTTAGTATTTTCTAAGGATGCGACACAAAGATTTTCAAGAAAATCCCGCCACCTCAAGCTATCCTTTACATGGAAAAAAATTCGAAATTTGTTATTTTCTAAAAGATGGCTCTAACGATTTTGATTAAAATTCTATATCAAATATATTTACATCCAAAATAACATTTTTATCCTGAATTTTCTTGGAATAGCTTCTGAAGACCTCTTTATACTCAATGAATTTTGACGAATTTTAGTTAACTGCTAAACTGTAAGAGATAGACAAAAACTAACTGCTAAAATATGTGGATCTCTGTTATGTCTTTTACGTTTTTGTTGTAAAGGTGACCGTATCCGAGATATTCGTTCTTATTGGTTTCAATTGTAAAGGACTTATAGTTTTCTAAAACAAGAAATATCCGTTTTTCTTTTGTTCTTCTCCTGCCTAAGGAAAGAGGCGATTTGCAATGACAATCGCATAACGACAGCTTTTGATTATCCTTAGCCTAGTGCATTCGCTTAGTTCACTTCTATTTATAACGAACAAAGCAATAAGAACACTCTGTTAATGTTTATCTCGATTAGCGTTGTGTAGAAAAAAGAAGAACATTTTGTAAAAAGTTTGTTTGTAGAGCAGCTAGAGAAAGTCATGTGAGTGTAACACACTAGATTTTTTAAATTCTATTCTTTATTTAATATCGCCTGACAATATAGGTCTTGTAGCAACAACATGCTTTAACATTGTTACAATATTTCAAACATAATAGCAGGTTTTATAAAAGTTTACAACGAACTAGTTATTTTACAATGTTTTAAGAATTTATATAGTGATAATGAATTGGTCGGCTCATCGAATGCTGCCTGAAGATCTGTGGGAATTTTATTCTTGGTCCTGAAGTTGGAGTAGCGTCTACATTCTGTAACAATGTGCTCCACTGTCAGTCTTTTGTTGCAATGTCCACAACACGGAGGATCCTGTATGGTAAATAGATAACCATATGTTACTTTAGTGTGGCCAGTTCTTAGTCTGGTGAGAACTTGGTACATTTCTGGAAATTATGTATTAGACTTAACTTCAAGTAGTTTGCTGATTTGATTATTTTCTAATACTGTATCAGCTTTTACTTTCTCTAGCCCCCATAACAATGCACATAGGGGATAGAGAAGGTATTGCATTCCACCCAAAAATTCAATATCGAGATTTCAACGGCAATATATGTTTCGGGGAGCCCTGAGTCCGAAAAACCGCATGTGTGTTTCTTTTGGTAGTGTTTAACGCCCGCTTTAACTACTTACGGCACCGCAGGCGGTAAAATGTGTGTGTGTGTGAGTGAGTGTCTGTCTCTCTGTGTCCGTGGACAGGATAGCTCAAAAAGAAAAGACGTAAAATAACAAGCTTGATATTTAGGTTAAGTATCTTCCAAGGATGTGACACGAAGATTTTCAAGAAAATCACCCACAAACTACCCTTTATATGGAAACATTTTAGAAAATTTTAATTTCTTAAAAATGGTGTCAACGATTTTGATTAAAATCCCGTACCTATATTAAAAATATTTACATCCCAAATAAAATATATATATATATATATATATATATATATATATATATATATATATATTGAATTTTCTGGGAATAGGCTCTGAACACCACTTTATTCTGGAGAATTTTGCCAAATGGTGCTTAACCGCAAAAGCTTACTACACAAAAAAATGTAGATCTCGTCAAAACACACAATTATTGTCTTTTACGTTTTTGCTGTGGAAGTAACCGTTTCTGAGATATTCCTTGAGATTGGTTTCAGTTGTAAAGTTCTTCACTATTACTTTAGCCTAGTTCCCGTATACTTATAAGGAACTAAGTAATAGGAACACTCTGTTAATGTTTATCACGATTTGTAGGTGTAGAAAGAAGAATAATCCTTTGTAAGAAGTTTGTAGAGCAGATAGAGATAATTATGTGAGTGTAACACGTCGGATTTGTTCTATTTTTTTTACATCTTCATGTGGGACAGGGCAGAGGGATAAATTGGTAGTTGTCTGGTTGCTTCTATTACTGCTTCATCTGCTTTTTCATTACCATCTATTCCTTGATGTGAAGATACCCACAATAATGTTATCTGTGTACGTTCATGTATAATTTTATTGTATATGTTTTTATTCTTTGGCTCATCGATTATCTGATGAGAGATATTGAAGAGGTAGTAACGAACTGTGGGTGTCTGAATAGATTACGCTACGCTCTTAAAAGTGTATTGGAGAGGCCGCGGTACGTTTTTTTTTTTTTTTTTTTTTACAAAAAATACAGTTCCGGAGGCTTATCAGGACTCCGGCGCTATATTCCTTTTTTCTCTCCATTTTTTCTAGTTTACTATATTTCCTTAGTAGACCTTATTATTTTTAACGTTTTCCTTTTGCATATACACACACAAACATAGACACATTTACAAACACAGAAACATTCATGCCCAAGGCGGGACTCAAACCCACGATCCTGTGCACCACGAAGCGCCAAAGCGAGACACTTTAGCGAGCGCGGCCACCGGGATCGGCATAGATCTGACTTTTTTTTTTTTTTTTTGGTAGTGTTTAACGCCCGCTTTAACTACTTATGGCACCGCAGGCGGTGACTCTGATGATACATGAATGATGGTGGAGCACCGGTGGAATGCGATGGCGGGGGAGACCGGAGTACCTGGAGAAAACCCGCCCCAGCGCCGCTTTGTCCACCACAAATCTCACATGCGGTCACTTGGGATCGAACCCCGGCCGTTTAGGTGAGAGTCGAGTGGTCTAAGCACTCGGCCACGGCGCGGCCAAAACTAAAGGGATGGAGATGCATGAAAAGTAACTTGCAACATGTGAAGTTCTGAATTGCGAACTGGTGATGCCTAAATTATCATTCTCTCACTGGTATTACAAAATTAGATTACTCTTTTCTGTGCGTTACATAGTGAAGTTCTAATGCCAAAGTATTGATGCATGGTCGACTAAATAAATACACTGCTTATTCATGTCAACGTGTTCTAACGGAGCACCGCGAGGGTTCGAGGGGTGAAGGGATGGAATCTCCAACCGGTTTTACCTTTTCTTATTGGCGTGGTATGTTGTACCGGAATGACACCAATAAAAATCGTGCTAAGATCCGAGTCGCCGTCGTTCACAATTTCAGCAAAACCATAGCGCCAGACGGATTTTTATTGTATTTTTAGTGTGTTTACGCACCACGAGGATACGCCCCCCAGAGGAGAAATGAGGTGAAATGATACACCGGGCGGTCGGAACTAGAAGTGACGACACAGCAATGCTAGGCTCCCTACAGTAACAGAACGAGATGACTCCGCGGTTACGTGCAAGGCTCACATTCGGGAGGCCATGGCTCTCTTCCTATAGCTGACCTTCCTGATCCATAGGCTTTTTGAGGGGTTTCCCAAGTCACCAGGCGAATGCTGGGGAGGTTTCTTTCATCCCTCGCTTCATTTCGTTCCATTTCATCTTTCA
Organism: Hymenopus coronatus; assembly: GCA_030762935.1. NCBI lineage: Eukaryota > Metazoa > Arthropoda > Insecta > Mantodea > Hymenopodidae > Hymenopus > Hymenopus coronatus. The sequence continues at coordinate 118,016,350 of CM060897.1, read as the reverse complement.
ATCCAGTGTTCTCAGATAGAAGTGTAGTGGTTGTACTGAGGCGAGGTTAAGACATTTCACTTTGTAATTGCTGTACCGTCCGCTGGGATGGCATGATAGTCTTCTGTCACCAAGGCGGAGATGTGTAGGTTGGGGCTGCATGACGAGCTCTAGCGGAGAGATGAAGAACAACCAGTATCGTGGAATGCGCCCGCTTCGACAGCGCATTTGCTAGGTATGTCTTATTTGTTTCCGTTCATCTCGCGTTTCCACCCAGGACCTGATATAATAAAACACAACACAGTGCTCATTGTTGAATCCCCTCCGCTCAATACTCCAGTCCAGTTAATACTACTGTATCCAGATTGAAGCAACTCGGCAGTCGGACTGGCATACCAGGGTCCTGCCTCACACAGGGTCCAAGGCCCCAATAGGAGTATCTATATCGGTCAGAAAACGGAGATAGTCACTTTGAGCATTCTTTTTCCCCGCCACGCTGCACCGAGCACCATCGCAGACACTTCTAATCCTGAAAGAAACAACGGAATGAAGGATGAATGAAATGTCAATAGAAACGACATGGACTGACAGGAGACAAAGAGAAAAGAAAACTACCCACTATACGCCTAGCGAACACCGAATAAAACCCATTGGCCAGGTAGACTGCCAACAGATTCGAACCCATGACCTCTTAAATACTGACCACAGACGAAACCGCCTGAGACACTCTACTCGGTTTACAGGTTGCGAGGTAAATAAGTGCAAATAAATTGATATTTAGTAGTAAATAAGTGCAAATAAATCGATATTTAGTAGAGAACAATACGGTTTGTCTGTCACAAATTTCAGGGTCTTAAGTGTTTTGAATAGCTCTGAGTTATGTCTCTTCTTTGTTATGGTAATAGAAAGAGCAAATTTCACTAACATGGAATAAAAGCCTTGCAAGATGTCAATTAACTGGTAAATTTTGTTATGTAAATTCACAAACAAAATGTTATACAAGCTTCAAAATTTGAAATTATTTTTAATGTTTACTTTCTCTACACATATTATCTAGATAGTGTACAGAGAAGGCACCTATTGTATTCTTTTAAAAACTTTGATTTCGAAATTTTATTTGAAATGAGTCTTTTGAGGTGCCCTGAGTTCAAAAAATGCATTTTTTTAGAAAAGAAGTCCGTGTATGTCTGTGTCTATGTGGACATAGAGCTCAAAAACTAAAAGCCCTTTAAACACGGTACCAAACTTGATATTAAGTTTATTATCTTACAAGTACATGACACAAAGATTATCTGGAAAATACACCCAACCCAAACTACCATTTGCATGCAAATGTTTTGAAAATTTTTTTTTTTGACTAACAACTTTGATTAAAAGACCGTATATTATAGATAGTAACGTCACATCAGACTACCCTTTACATGAAACATTTTTCGAAAATTTTGATTTGTTTTCAAAAACGGCTCTAACGAATTTGATTAAAATTACATATTTTTACGGTACTTTCATGACATACGAAATATATATGTTAAATTTTCTGGAAATAAAATCTGAACTTCTTTACTCTGGATGACTTTTGGATAAGTGGTAAACCTTAAGAGATATACAAAACCTACTGCACAGAAAATGTAAATCTTTTGAAAACACTCAACTATACATTTTTGTTTGAGAGCTATTTCCCAGATACCCCTCGCTATGGATTTACATTTTAAAACACTTAAACTTTTCTCAAACAGGATGCAATAAATCGTTTCATCTTTCTTTTGTTTCTCTCCTGGCCATGGAAAGGGAACATAATTTCAGATTTAACTCCTGTCGTTGTAGCCTAGAGTATATTCATGTTTCCCTTCTATTTAAAAATAACCAAGTAGAGGTGTCGTATATAAAAGGATAATCTTTTTTAAGAATAGTCTGAGTGCAGACAAATACAGAAATTCATGTCAATGGAACACATCTTATTTTTTTACTTTAATAGAATACTTCATTTTCACTACTTAATTTCCAAAAATTGGGAGTGAAAATTTGAATGCAATCGGTTAAAACATTAAAAATCATTTTATAGCAAAATGCTGCTGGAACCTTAGAGTATTCGCTAAGTACATATAAGCAACGTGTTTTCTATCAAAAAGTTTATAAATTAGCCTTCTCTCAAAACTGCATTTTCGTAAATTCAAAATACGTCGTGCGTCTCAATTTATGTTTATATACAATTAATATTACCCAAAATGTGCAGAAGTATCATTTTAGTATTACAAACGACAAAATTATTCTAAACTTAATAGTAAGTGTTCAAAAATATTTTATTGAACAATGATTAATTTAAAGATCAGCTTTTCTAACCCTTTAAACCGTATCATAGTTCAGTAAAAATTGTATTAAAATATCGACGAAAACATCTGATATCGACCAATCACATAACTTTCACTAGCTATTCAATAAACGCAATATTCTTACAAAACATTGTTCTTTTATCTGCAACAAGTTAATCGAGGTAAACATTAGCAGAAATTGTTCTACTAGATGCTTCCTTGTAAGAAGAAGGGAAATAAGGGAACACATTAGGCTAAAGTGACGAACAGATCTTATAAAAGTTGGTCGCTATATGAAACAATTGAGATTCGATTCACTGTGCATGACCTGCTGTAAAACAAGATAGATGAAGCCAAAGCTGGCTTCCCATTTGAGCAAAATTTAGGCAGCTTAAAACTATAACCAATAACAAGAAATATCTTGAAATTTGCCAACTCTGATAAAAATATGTTGATATATAACATATATTATGTGTTTTAACCAGATCCACATTTTTGTGTGGTAAGTTTTTGACTACCTATTACGATTTAACATTTATATAACATTTAGAAAAATCATCCAGAACAAAGAATTCTTAAGAGGCTATTCTCAGAAAATTCAAGATATACATTTTATTTGGTGTGTAATCATCTTTAATATACGGTATGTTAATCAAATTTGTTGTGGCCATTTTTGAGACTGTCAAAATATTCGACGTTTTTCCATATAAAAGGTAAATTTGGGGTGGGGGAAGTTTCCTCAAAATCTTCGTGTCGTATCCTTGATACTTTACTGTCTTTTCGTTTTTGAGTTATCGTGTTCACAGACACACGGACACACACACACACACAAACATATATATATATATATATATATATATATATATATATATATATATATATATATATATATATATATATATATATATATATATACACATCTTAGTTTTCCTTTATGTAGATTTTAGAGGCCCTATAAACATTTTTAAACTAATCAACAATTTAAACAAGGTTTAATTTGGACATGTCTACTAATAATCCTGCGGCTACTTAATTATAGCTTCAGTTAATTGTTATCTCAAACGCACCAAGTGTTAAAATGAGCTCGGTCTGCGGTCACAAAATTGCCGGATTGAGGTTCGCTGCACATAAGTATATTTGACATTATGAATTAGGCGTGGTCTCTACATCTCGTTTCGAAACGTGCTGTACTATCTAGCATTACTCACTGCCTGGCCTCGTTCAGTTCCTGCTAGTAGGTAAACCAGTGAACACTGAAAAAGAGCGCAGATTTAAAAATGTCGAAAATACGAAAGATAGGCGTTCGACATTGAACAAACTTGTGGATAATTCCAACATATTTCAAGTGACAAGAGAGAGCATTTTCTTTCGAAACATTAAAGATATATGTTGTAGTTCACTGTATTAAATTGTGATTAAGTTTGGTTGATTTATGTTTATTGTCTTTTCAAAGTTCTTGGTATTATTATACCGAGTTTTATATCAAGATTCATACCTTTATTGTAAAATTACAAGGCGTTTTTATTTACTAATCATATCATGAAATAATTGTTTTATTGTGTTACTTTACGCATATTATATCAATACATGTAGTGAGCCACTTTTGGATCAGATTATACCTCAACATATCCCTGTTTACACTACAAAACCCTCTCCACTATCCTCTCTTTATATCGCTGGATGCTCTGTGTGTTCGTAACTGTGTGCACCTCGGAACTCAAAACCAAGCTCTATTTATCACAAACAATGTTGCCATAAGATCTGAACTTGCGTTAAATTTACATTTTAGTGAGGAAATGAATCTGAAAAGCTCAGACCATTGATTTTTATTAGAGTTCTTTACCAAATAACAGAAAAGTTAAATACGATCTATCGAAACCCAGCTTGTAAATAATTTGTAATATGAACACTTATATAACATTTTCAAGATGTCTCATAACAGACGAATGTCGATTAACTTTAAACTGAATAGACGACAAACGACTATTTGTAATGCGTGCCTAAGAGTTATAGTGCGAGAATAGAGTTGTCTACACTGACTAAAAGACAAATGCACATCGCAGCGGTAATCCACAAGACAAATGCACGTCGCGGCGTTAGAGAGATTTGGTAAAATCTCTGTGGTATGCTGCTGTGATCAAAATTCAACACACATTTTCATCTTTTTGGTCCATTTTCTGATGACATACTATCAAAGAGTCAAAAGGATAATTTAATTTAATGAACTACTTGCGTTAATTACTTTCGTTTTGTACGTACTATGTGTTTATAAAGGTTAGGAGATAGAGTCCGATTGCATAATTGAATGATTTAGCATCAATTCGCGGCAAATGCTGTCATGACACTCATCATTCTGGATGAATTTTGCATAACTGATAAACCGTAAGAGACAGCAAAAACTTAGTATACAAAAATCTGATGTGTTCCATTCCCATGACTTTCTCTATATCTCTGCAATAAATTATTTTTAAAAAGCTTATGCTTCTACTTACTTCCTGCTAATCGAGAAAAAGTTAGCAGAAATAGTCTTATTTCTTGCTTCCTTGTAAGTAGAAGCGAAATAAGGGAGTACCATAGGTTAAAGTGATAATCAAAAGCTGGTTGCTATTTGACTGAAGTTCCTTTGTTTGTATTGACACGAGTTCACAAAGTCGTGTATGAGAAAATTATGTTTTTATAGCTTAAACCAAAAACAAGGAATATCTCAAAAACGACCAACTCCACGAAAAAAATGTATACAACATAAACTGTGTGTTTTAAAATGCTCTACATTTCTGTGTGCTAAGTTTTTGTCTCTCTCTTACGGTTTAGCACTTATGCAAAATTCCGTAAATTTCACTCAGAATAAAGTAGTATTCAGAAGCTATTCCCAGAAAATTCAAAATATACATTTTATTTGTCAGGTAAATATTTTAATATACGATATTTTAATAAAAATCATTAGAGCCATTTTTTAAAAAATAAAAATTTTCGAAAAGAGTTCCATGTAAAGGGAATTTCTCAGGGGGGATTTTTCTCAAAATCTTCGTGTCGCATCTCTGGAAGATACTAAACTTAAATACCAAGTTTGGTATTTTACCGACTTTTCGTTTTTGAGTTATCGTGTTCACAGACACACGGAAACGTTGACACACGGACACATGAACACACACACACACATACGGACCTTTTTCTGATAATACTTAGTTTGGATACAGGGTACCCTAAAACATATATTTCCGGTGAAATCTTGGTATCTAATTTTTTGGTGGAGTGCAATACCTTCTCTATACACTATGTACATAGCGCGTATAGAGAAACGATAAAACACACAATTTATGCCATACACTTCTTTATTTTCGTGGAGTTGACCATTTCCGAGTTATTTACTGTTATTGGTTTCAGTTTTAAAATATTTAAAATTTTCTTGGGAACCTATAAACTCCTGATTATGGAAAGAAACGAATTTAATCACGTAGCAACCAACTTTAGAAATATTCGACTATCGCTATAGCCTGCTGTGGTCCATTATTTTTCTTCTAGCTACAAGAAAGCAAGCATTGAGACAATTTCTGCTAATATTTATCTTGATTAGCATAAAGTAGACTGAAGAATAAGTTTTTAAAATGAATTTCATACACAGATATAGATAGTCATGTAAATGGAACACATTAGATTCCTTTAATTTATTTTGACTCGGGGGCCCTCAAATCTCGGTATCAATATTTTGGGATGGAATGCAATAACTGCTCTACCTAGTGCGTACAGTGTACGTGTATAAACAGAACTAATTCTTGAGATTATGTAGAATATTCCGCAATAGATGCAGTGAAAATACATTTTAACTGTTTACCAACTGTTTTCACAAATGTAAGACGCAGGATATAAGAGGTACAAAAATAAGACAGAATTTATCTGCTGCGGACCCAGATCCGGACTTTTTGCAACTGTGCTAACGCAATTATCTCCCCTCCTCTTTCACTGCCGCGCCCCTTTCTTACACCAGGTCAACTGCACCTGCTCGCATTATTACATACAGCCTGCACAGAATGTTACGGCTATGACGCTGCAAATGTTTTCTGGAATATATAAGGTATGCTGTTTCTTTCCCCTGCAGCCTTGTAGAGGAGCACTCAAATAATGCAAACGACAGATTTTCATGAAGATATTTTAGTACGGATTATCTCAAAGAATTGTTGGGGGTCTAATTAAATAGATATAAATCTAATAACCAATGTCTGTAATTAGCTTTGTCTTAAAATGCAACTAGTTTTTATTTTCTCTACTATACATAGTAGCTAAGGAAAATATTGCATTGCACAGAAGATTTAGATATCAAGATTTCTCCAAAATACAAACTTAGAAACATTCTAAATCGAAATAAAAAATAAATAATTAACAATCGGATGTGTTCCATTCATAGAAGTTTCTCTAACTGTTCCATACACAAGCCATTCTTACAAAATATTAATCTTTTATCTACACCTTGCTTCTTGTAAGTAAAAGGAAAATAAGAGAGAACATTAGGTTAAAGCTATAATCAAAATACTTAAAAGCAGGTCACTATATCAGACAATTGAGGTTCCGTTTGCTTTGCATGTTCCCGTTAGGTGTCTTAAAAATGAAACCAATAACAAGGAATATCTTAAAAACGGGGAACTATACAAGAAAAACATATATAACATAAATTATGGTTTCATCGAGGATCTACCTTATTTTGAAGGGATCTACCTTGTCTATCTCCTACGGTTTAACCATTATGCAAAATTCTGCAAGTCATCCTTTCCGAAGACGCCGGTCCCCATGGCCGCGCTCGCCAAGGCGTCTCGCTTTGGTGCTTCGTAGCTCAGGGGATCGTGGGTTCGAGTCCCGCCTTGGGCATGGGTGTTATATGTTTGTGTATGTGTGTGTAAAAAGTAGAAAAACAGCATTTCAGTAATCATACAATAAACAAAGTAAAACCATTAGGTAAATAAAAGTGGATATACAGCGCCGGAGTCCGGACCAGACTCCGGAACTGCATTTAGCTTTAAAAAAAAAGGGGGGGGGATGCTAAGGATGTTTACGCCCGAAAAAATCTATCGCCTTCTACTGGGTTTGAACCCACGACATTGAGTACATGAAGTTAGCATGGTAGTCAAATCACCATGGAGGGCGACGATTGTCAACAAATCTCTTCTTTACTTGATACACACATGGCAATCTCTATTCCAACGAGCAAATTTCTTGCAAGTAACATATGATAGTACCAAAGAGTTTCTATCGCCACCATATTTAGGGCGGGCTGGAGACTGGCAGTATGCTCTAGCAGTGTGAACAGATAACTAAAGTCGAGATTTCGATTAAATTCTAAACTTGGCATTAAATTCAGTAAGTTTTCGAGAAAAGTCCATCACAAACTACTACATAGAAGATATGAGGAAATTATCGATTTTCTCAAAACTTGCTCTAACGATTTTGATATAAATACCATATATTAGGGAAATTTACAAAACAAATGAAATGAATATCTTGAATTTTCTGGAAATAACCTATAAAATCCTCTTCATTCAGAAAGAAATTTGTATAATATTCTTCAACTCTAACTATTAAGCAATAGACGAATACATGCTGAACAAAATGTTGATCTCTTAAAATCACTTATTTTATTACAAATATGGCACATTTGCAATTAGAAATTTCCGAAATGTCCGTTATTAATGGTTCGATTTTTTAATTCTTTTATTTTATTTTACGCCGCTCTAATAACTGGGTCATATCGCGACGACGCTCTTTAGTAATATACGACTTTGTTTAGGTTGGTAAGGAGAGTAGTCTTTTAAGATCTAATCCCCTAATCATACTACCTTTCTTTTGCGACAAGCAAAAGCATACTACCATCCGCGTCAGATAACCTTTTAAGGTCTCATCTGCCCACACTATGCCTATCCCTTAAGCCGATGCTGCTAGACCATTTTCACCCACTCATGTAAACAGAGACTCGTACATAAAAGTGAGTCAAGTTTACGTTCATTGGCTGATGCCGCATATTACAAGGTACATCGGTTACAAAGTAGTTCGCTGAATACTAATAGACCTCTTCTATATTACGTAACAAGGGTATGCTTAGCGTTAACTATGCAGAGTTACAGCAAAATAAATGTAAAGTAAGCAAAAAAATTGGAATTAATTAGAAAATGAGCAAGCAGGATGCGCAGACTACCTTCTGTTGAACAGTTTTGGAAGCTGGAAGACGAGACCATTACTGCATAAACTATAATGACCGAAAAAGTGCAATTTGTAAAACGTCACAGAAATAAGCTTTAAAACGAGTGGTGAGAAAGTTGTAATTTTGAATTGTTCCCAAACTATGTAAGAAATATCTCACGTTGGCTATTAAGGATAGTGTTAACGTACAGCGGAGTTTACAAGTGTGTAGGTGTACATTAACTATAAATTTCGGGCGCAGTGGAAGGTGAAAATACTCATTTTACACTCTTGGAAAATCAAGGAAACGTAAAACCCAGTGCTAGGAGTGCAGTGCGTCAAAAGATTCATAATTACTTTCACATTAATGAGTCACTTACAATCAAGAAATTACTTACGTTTGTGAACGGTGACCCCAACTTTCTACGTTCAAACAAACGTTTTTTTATAAGCTGTTACTTGACATTGATTTTGAATTCCGGAAAGAAACGGTAAGAATATTAATGTTGATTGTGAGGATGTATTGTTAAATTCCCGCGAACAGACAGAAAGGCCGGAAGCTGTTGTTTTCTCAACGAAATGTGTTTAGAAGGCCCCTCAACTTCCCAGGTATGGATAGACATACCATTAAAAGTAAAACGCAAGCAGAAGCTGATAAAGGGAGAGGGGAGGAGCAGAACTCCGATTTGATGGAATGCAACCTCTCTGATTCAGATTAGGTTATTTTTTATTTATTACTTTCTCTATACGAACTATTTACATAGTGTATAGAGAAGGTATTGTACTCCACCAGAAAATTCGATACCGAGATTTAACCGGGAATATATCCTTCAGGGTCCCCTGTATCCAAAAAAGGTATTTTCAGAAAAAGGTCCGTGTGTGTGAGTGTGTATGTCCGTGTGTCCGTGTGTTCGTGTATCTGTGAACACGATAACTCAAAAACGAAAAGTCGGTAAAATACCAAACTTCGTATTTAAGTTTAGTGTCTTCCAGGGATGCGACACAAAAGTTTTGAGAAAAATCCCCCCACCCCAAACTACCCTTTAGATGGAACTTTGTTCGAAAAGTGTGATTTTCTAAAATATGGCTCTAACGATTTTGATTAAAATATCGTATATTAAAGATATTTACCTGACAAATAAAATGTATATTTTGAATTTTCTGGGAAGAGCTTCTGAAGACTACTTTATTCGGGGAGAATTTTACGGAATTTTGCATAACTGCTAAATCATAAGAGTTGGACAAAGACTTACCACACTACAAATGTAGAGCACTTTCAAACACACAGTTTATGTTATATACATTTTTTTTCGTGGAGTTGATTGTTTTTGAGATATTCCTTGTTTTTGGTTTCAGCTATGAAAAACTTATACTTTTCTCATACAGGAATTTGTCAAAACTCCCGTCCCACAAATAAAGGAACTTCAGTCACATAACAACAGCGTTTGACTATCACTTTAACCTATGGTACTCATTTATTTCGCTTCCACTTTCAAGGAAGAAGTAATAACACTATTTCTGCTAGGTTTTTTTTTTTTTGTTAACATGATGTAAATAGAAGCATAAGCTTTTTAACAATTATTTTTGCAGAGATGTAGAGAAATTCATGTGATTGGATCACAATCAGATTTTTTTTTTATAGTGATTTTTATACCTCTTATCTATATAGTTATTTCGGAGTGATATACGCAATTGTTATCTAATCAGTAGGTATTTCTAAACTGTCCCACGAAGAACGGGTAGAAAGAAAGCTATGATAGTTCCAAGGTTCCACGTGGTAATCTCTCTTGGGGCCACGTGGTTATGAAAGTAGTCCAGTTATCCCTCCAATCAGAACAAGTAAGCGGAGGAGTACATTTGTGCTTTGTTTACATGTGGACAAATTCATCCGGAGAAAAGGCTCTAGAGCAGTGTTTCCCAACCTTTTGAAGTTCACGGCACCCTTGGAAATAACATTAAACACTAGGGGCACCCTTTCTTGAATTAAAAGAAAATTAAGCTTAATATGTTAATTTATTGAAATATTGTATAATAATAACGTACACCATAACATAATACAGTAAACCATACTACAATCACTGAGTAAAAATACATCAATAAATTTTGTTCGATTAATGATTAATGTGAAACTTGTGATTGATGCTTAGAGCACAGATATGTAATGTCGGGTCTTACAGTTGATAGTGAAACACGCAAATCATCCTCAAGGTTACTCAGTCTATTTCTTGCTTTGCATTTTATTGTCACCATAGCAGAGAAGGCTTGCTCGCATAGATAGGATGTTGAAAAGGGCAAAAGTGCGTTAATTGCTTTCTTCATTAGGTTAGGGTACTCCTCTCTCCGTTGAAGCCAAAAACTAGCCACCGACGCCTCACTCTTGGTGAACTTACCTTTGAGTGTGGAATCAGCGCAAAGATCAATAAATTCATCTCGTTCGCAAGCAGTGAAATCTATTTCCTCTGCACTATCTACGAAATCAAATGGTGAGACAACCCAGTCGAGATTCGTAGTGGAAATAGTTGGAAAGTACGCATCTATTGCATCTTGCAATCTTGATAAGTGATCACAAATGCGGTCTTTCAGTTTACCCAGATCTTTATCTCCTGCCACATTAAGAAGAGATGGAAAGTTCCACAAATCTCCTTTTTGAACTGCAGACTTCCAAGAACTAAGTTTTCTTTTAAAACCTTCCATTTTATTGGTTGAGGAGATTATTGTTTCATGTCGACCCTGCATCGAAACATTCAGTTCATTCAGCTTATGAAAAATATCTGCCAGATACGACAGTTCAAAACACCAAGAATCACTTAGTAAGAGCTCATGAAATGTGTCTTGATTTTCATCCTTAAAAAAAGTTTTTAGCTGTTCTTTAAGTTCGAGAAACCGGTTCAATACACGACCCGCGACAACCACCTTACTTCTGTGTGAAGTAACAAAGAGGTATGAGCTGCATCCGTTGCGCGATATAACTGTTCAAAAATTCTGCACTTTAAAGGTCGAGACTTCATATAGTTCACATTTTCACAACTTGGTTAAACACTTCAGCAAAATCTTCATTGCACGCTTTCACGACTAATGCCTCTCTATGCAGAAAACAGTGAGTTATAATAATGGATGGATTTTCATTGAGAGCTCTGGCAGTAAAACCTTTAATTTTCCCAGACATAGCTGGTGCACCATCTGTACATATACCACAACGTCTTTCCATGAAAGATCATGGTCATTGAGATAGGAATTAATAGAAACGAAAATATCATGGCCTGTGGTTGTAGTCTCCAGCGGTCTACAGAACAGAAACTGTTCACTAATATCTTTTTCATCAATATATCTGATAAAATCAAGGAGTTGCGGTTTGTCACCAATATGGAGACTCTCATCTACTTGCAAAGCAAATGTTCTATAAGTTTTTATTTTCTCCGTGACTTGTTCGTTGATATTGCATGACATTTCAGATATCCTGAGGCTGATTGTGTTGTTGGACAGAGGAACTTTCGAAATTTGATTAGCTGCTCCTTCGCCAAGTATTGTTGAAACTATAACTTGACATGCAGGGCCAATGATTTCCTCTCCAAGAGCATGAGGTTTTTTTTTTGTTTTTTTTTTACTATCAGTTCTGCTACTTTAAATGAGGCTTCAAAAGCAGTATCACCTATGGTCATTCTCTTTACCATTCGCACAGCTGTTTTCTTCTCCCCTTTTATATATATGCGAAAAATACATTACACTTTTCTGTGACACACTAGGATGCATGCTTTGTTGTAAGATGCCGCTTCAGTTTGCTAGGTACCATGGCCTCGTTGCTAAGTGTTTCGTCACAAACTAAGCACACAGGGATAGGGTTTTCCTCGTTGTTATTCCACTTAAATCCATACGCTAAGTAACTGTCCTGGTATGTTCTTTTCTTTCGTTTGTCTTCTTTATGTGGTGAACTCGACGGTCCGGGAGAAACTGTAAGATTTGGCTTCTTAAAGCAGTAGGAGCCGACTGTTCACTTTCACTGTCCTGGCGTTTACGTTTAACAATGAACTTATCCATAGCTAAACACTGTGAATCAACGCGCGCCAAGCGGCGTACACTTTTATATATTCATGTCGAAGTCTCGGGAATGTTCGTGAGGAAGCGAGTAGTCTCGGGAATGTTCGGTAGGGTATAGCTGTAATGCCATCTGTGGGATACTAGTATAACTGAATTATTGAAATGAATCGACCACTATCACCATCTGCCGTGCATGAGAGTAATTGATTTGACTTATTTTATTTCAAGACCTTACAAGACTTAAGGCTTCAGTAGAAGGTATTTTTTTTTTTTGTTTATCTCAATATCTCGCGGCACCCCGGGGCACACCGGTTGGGAACCGTTGCCTTAGAGTAACTTACACTATCTGTGAATAGATGGCAGCGGAATTGTAATAACTCTCTGTTTTTAGTTTTACTATTGTTGTAAACTAAAGATGGAACTTTGGGGCATGATATTACGTACGCAATCCGATATTTACTTTGGCGACTGAAGGAAACCACTAAAAGAACCTTACCAGATTGGTCAGCCCGTGGAATTTGAACTCCCGAATGCGGGTTACAGACGTAATTGTGTGAACCATCCTTAATAGTTCGTTCTCATGATCATGCAAAGATAACGTGTAATATTAAAGTGTGTAGTTATTTACACAAGTTGATCGCTACTCTTTGAATGTCTATAACGAAATGGGTAATATGGCCAGTTTTTAGAGAGATAATGTTCGTAAGAGGGTACAGAAAATCATGTAAATGAAATGCAACACCAGCCTTAATAATAATATCCAGAAATTAGGTAAACCGTTGAAAAGGGGTGGAATCATATATTAATCAGAATCGTTTAAGCCATTTAAGAAAAAAAAGCTTTTCGAATAACTTACAGTTTAGTTTGGATTAGGGAAAGTTTATTGAAAATATTTCTATATGCATCCTTGAAAGACGCTTAACTCTCAAACCGATGTTTAACCGACTCTTCGTTTTAAGAGGTATGCTGTGATGGACGTTTTTCTAAAATCCTTCTTTTCAACTCAGGAGACCTTAAAACGTTCATTTCCAGCGAAATCTCAACATCGAATTTTTGGGTGATATACAATACCTTCTCTAGCTATAATTATATTTTGTGTACATACGTGCTAGAGAAAGTAAAACTTATGAGAGAGAATAGCAGAGATAAAAGAGGAATAGGTGAAATAGGTAGGAAAAACACAAAGCCAGGGAGTTAAGCGGATTTTCAGCTTGGGGAGGACCAAAGCAGCAGTGAGTAATTCACGACCAACAGGGTTTACTTGCAATATGCAATATGGCATCACGGCTGTTTCTTTCTTTCTATATTTGTCCTTCTCGTATGTAGGACTTAATTCCCTGAACCTTTGGTGTGACGTCTATTGAGGAGTAGAGGCTCTGGATCATATAGAACCCAAGGTGGGTGATCAGCCTGAAATCTGGTATGAAAGTGAGCAAGTGGATGACGAAATGACGAAAGATAATTAAAGAGCAATTGGTGGAATAAATGGCGGGTGAAACCGCAGAGCTTAGGAAGTATCCGCCCAGAGGCCGCTTTGTCCACTACAAATCCGACTACGGTCCCTTGAGGACGAAACCAAACCGCCTAGATGATAGGCGAGCGCATCGGCACCACCCACGGTTGAATCAATGCTGGAAATGGAGAGGCAGGACCTGAAGGGCGCTTGGGGAAGCGAGTGTTCGTGGGGGAGAAGACAGAACTCGTCTTTGCTCAGTGTGTCAGCCATTGAAAGCTTTTCTTTAAGAGCCTCAGCCATTGTGGTGTATAGGTTATCTAATATACCACGAACTAGCTCTATTAAATAAAACACGTAGTACGTGAATATGCGATAACAGGGGTATAACCAGACGGCTTTTCTGTCAAAATTAATGGATTTTCCAAGTCGCATGACGGGCAAAATGTAGTTTTGAAGGTTGATGGATTTTTTGACGGATATTATTAAAACCAATTAATGTTATATTTGCTTTCTTTAGAAAAAATCACGGATGTAGATATATCTATTTGCAAGGCAGTGTCATGATTATACATATATAGCTCTGGCATGGTTGAATTCTATCCATGACGTCTGTAGTGGACCGAGATGGGGGACGCAGCGGCCGGGTGGTAGGCCAAGGTTCCCCGTGAGCTGTCGTGCCATGGAGTTATAGTTATGGTGTGAATTCTGAATGTAGAATAGTGAACACAATGCAAATTCGGTGTTCCTTGCGGTGCCTCGTTGCATCTTTAACGGCTATTTTATAGTACTTTTTCTTAATTTTTAATTGCCTTATGGCTAAGCGGTATATACGACATTTTAGAAAAGAATGGTTATAAAATGAACAATTGAAGGAATAGTTGTTAGAGGTGCCCGGGGAACCCAGTAGTGCGCGGTGCAAGCATTGTCAATGCAACGTGAATTTGCGCTTGTCAGATTTACTTTTTTATTGAAAAAGTAGGAAACATTTAAAAGCAGCTCATTCCTTTTCAATGTGATAGCCAAAATTGCAACTTCAGCCTATTAAACAGAATCTGCTCTTACATTGTAATTAATCACTGTGCAATTGAGCATCTTTCAGATCTAACCAAGAAATTTTTCCAAAGTGATAACCTTGATTTTTATTTCATTTCTATTCTTGAAAGAAAATACGGACCTTTCTAATTCTAACGGACTATACTATTTTTGGGTGTTGATCTCACGGAAGAAATAATCATGTGTTGATAACACTGCATATAACGCCCTCCATTTCTCAATGTTGTTGCTCAAATCTACTTTGGAAATTGCACGAAGACGAGCGCTCAAGAAAGCCTGCGTGCAGAGTGCTTTGCACACTGGCGAATTGGCTGCCAGCTCTCCCTGCAACTCTGTTCTGATTTTTGTGTTTAAGTATGAGCATGTACTCTTGCTCAGGCGTTTCGAGTTGGAACAGTACCTAAGGTGGAAGAGAAAACTCTCGCTTAAACCTGATTAACTGAGTATATTTTGCCAGAACATTAAATATCATCAAACAATTTGGACCGGGTTGCCTCCTGAGGAGAGCCCGTTCTATTGAAGCAATTACTTTATATAAGCAAGGAGTTGAGTGCCAGTAATACGTTTTTATATTAAAAAACAAACATTAAGTTGAAAACCAATATTAGAGTCGAATCCTTTTCTCATAGGGGTTTACCTGACAGATGTGCCTATAATGTTAAAAGCTGCATGAACAGTCGGAAAGTGTGCCACACGCAAACGGGAGCGCGCAGAAAAAACACCCAGATCGCAAGCAACAGTCAGAAAAAAAAAATCTGATGTGTACCATTCACATGACTTTCTCTATATCCCTGCAACAAATTATTCTTAGAAAGCTTATACTTCTATTAACTTCATGCTAATCAGTAAAACATTAGCAGAAATAGCCATATTACTTGCTTCCTTGCAAGCAGAGGTGAAATAAGGGAGTACCATAGGTTAAACTGATAATCAAAAGCTAGTTGCTGTCACTGAAGTTCCTTTATTTGTATGGACAGCAGTTGACAAATTCCTGTATGAGAAATGTATAAGTTTTTCATAGCAGAAACCAAAAATAAGGAATGTCACAAAAACGACTAACTCCACGAAAACAATGTATATAACAGAAATTGTGTGTTTTAACGTGCTCTAAATTTTTTGTGTAGCAAGTTTTTGGCCATCTCTTACGGTTTAGCAGTTAATCAAAATTTAGTAAAATTCATCCAGAATAAACTACTCTTCAGAAGCTATTCGCAGAAAATTCAAGATATACATTTTATTTGTGAGGTAAATATCTTTAATATACGAAATTTTAATCAAATTCGTTAGAGGCATTTTTGAGAAAATCAAAATTTTCGAAAAAAGTTCCATGTAAAGGGTAGTTGGGGGTGGGGGGATTTTTCTCAAAAGCTTCGTGTCGCATTCCTGGAAGACACTAAACTTAAATACGAAGTTTGGTATTTTACCGACTTTTCGTTTTTGAGTTATCGTGTTCAAAGACACACGGACACACACACACACACACGGACCTTTTTCCGAAAATGTTTTTTTTAGATAAAGAAGACCCTAAAACATATATTTCTGGTGAAATCTCGGTATCGAATTTTTTATACATTCTATATACACTACTATGTACATAGTGCCTATAGAGAAAGTAATAAGTCCAAAGACGAGGAAACGAGTCCACCAGCCCTTTATATAGACTAAAGGACTGTATAAAGGTCTTAATATTAAAGCGTAGGCCTTACCAAGTATGGTGTGCCAGCGTTCTAGGTTTGAGTTGTAACAGCCAATCAAAAGAGAGTATTCGAATTGTTGTAGAACATCCTTATGACATTTGAGGCATCAGAGTTCCATATGACACTTTGCAGTTATGCTCTTAATTATGTGGTAGCTGATGTCATGGTAAAATCCACTGGAATTGTCATAGGAGGTGATGGACCATAATCTTCCATAATCTTCCATAATCTTCTTTAAGGCTGATTTGCAATATACTGTTCTCTGAAATTAAAAATGTCTATAACGAATAAATAATTGAACATAACACATTGCAACTCTGAATAGTATATGGCACAATACTTTGAGTAAGGAATATGGCTGTAAAGAATTGAAAGAGGTAACGTATGCACAATTCACTACCATTAGTATTTTTATTTGGTAGTCGCTTACCCTCCCCGTCCTTAACACTCACACCTCCCTCCCCACTAGGACTTACAAGCGATGCCTAGAGGTCAGAAGCCTGCCTGGGAGCCAACGGCACGAAACCACAGAACGGAGGATCTGTAACGCATGGTCGTCCGCAGCCAGGCGTGAGGAAGTGGACGATATGAAATGCCAGCGAAATGGATGATTGGAAGGTGATGGCTGATGGAATGAGTGGCGTGAAAAACCGGGGGATCCGGAGAAAACTCGCCTAGCGCCGCTTTGTCCAGCACAAATCCCACATGCGGGTGCTTGGGATTGAACCCGGGCTATCTAGGTGGGAGGAGAGCGGGAGGAGAGCGGTCTAACCACTCCGCCACACCTCCGCCTATTATTATTATTATTATTATTATTATTATTATCATCATCATCATCATATCAGCTCCATGTTAAACGACAATAAGTAAATCCACTTTATAGACTGTGTTATATATTGGATAAGTAGAGTCAGACTGAAAAATTCATGACATAGCTGGGATTTGAACCAGGGATCTCCCGATCTCTAGCCGGTTGCTCTGCCACTGAGCTACCATGGCAATGTGCCGGCATAACATTGAATTTCTCAACTGACTCACGTTTCCCGCTAAGCCACAAGGTGATCTCCAATGGTGACTTACAATGTTGCAAGTACTTGAGTCCCAGGATTCATAGTATAGCTAACTACTATGGTCAATTGATATTGGATTAATTGCTCTAAGTCACCATTGGGGTTGATGGCAGAGCAACCGGCTAGAGAACGGGAGATCCGTGGTTCAAATCTCGGCTATGGCATTGAATTTTTCAGTCTGACTCTACCCATCCAACTCCTGTCCTACACACGGCTTGTGTGAAAAAACAATTTATGCAATGTGTTATATATTATAATATATTAGCGTTAGCGATAGAGAGCGTTTTTAACAGAAACGCAATAACTGCAATAACTTGTCTGTAAACGGAAAATCACTGTGATTTCTGTTGAAGAAGGTCAGGCAGTGGTGGGTAGCCAATATTGTATAGCTGCCTTATTTAGAGTTGTGCTGCAGCCAGCCACGTTTAAATCCGGATTCTGGGAATGAGAGACGGCACATTATTGTGCCACTGTCATGTAAGAGATTACACCATTGTGTTTCGTTTGCCCATTTGCTTCTCTCTCTCTCTCTCTCTCTCTCTCTCTCTCTCTCTCTCTCTCTCTCTCTCTCTCTCTCTCTCTCTCTCGCACATAGACAGACATTTGTAATGCTGGCCTCAGTGGCTGCAGCTCAGGACACATCTGGCAAACTGCTCGCTAGCTTTCCTAACAAATACAGGAAAAACATTTCAGCTATTACATGTCGTGGGTGACATGGTTTCTTGTCGATTTCTTTGGAAAGAATTTCCTTGAGAGAAATATATATTCTCTTTTTTTCTCATTTCTAACTTCCTTTTAATACATACATGGTTTTAGTTGGACCAAGAAGCTGGATTGTACACACATATTTTTTTGTATTACTTTTTTCTATTTATTGCATGGTACATAACATTATTACTAATCTAATACTTCTTTATCCCTCAAATAAGACCTTTAAACTGATTTTTAATTTTACTTTCTCTACACGTACTATGTACATAGCGAATAGAGATGGTATCAGGATCACGGGTTCAAACCTGGCGGAGGACGATGTATTTTTTCGGGGTAAAAATCCTTAGCACGGCCTCCTTCGGAAGGGAAGTAAAATCGTTGGTCCCGTGTCGCAGATTTACAACACGTAAAAGAACCTCAAGCCAGATAGAGAGGCCTGTAAGCAAAATTAAGCGGGCTTTCACGCCCAATTTAGAATGGGACGCTAAGAACCATTGTAGTTAAAGAACGTTCATAAATAACACACCATTTACATTTTTATTTTAGAGGTGGTATTTTTTTGCACCCTAAAATTCGATTCTAAGATTTCACTGGATGTATGTTTTGAAACCACCTGTATCAAAAAATAAATAAATAAATAAAATGGAAAAATGTCTATATGTATTGCTGTCTTTGTCAGTGTGTCTGTGTGACTGTGGACAGGAGAGCTCATACGAACACACACATACAACACACACACAAACACCCACACCTGGACCATTTTATTTTTATTTTTTGTTTTTTGTTTTTGTGTTTCTTAATTCATGAGATTTATAATGTATTTCCGGTGAAGTATCGAAATCCAATTTTTTGACAGAATACAATACTTTCTTTTTATACTATATGCATAATACGTGTAGAGAAATTAAGAATGGATTTAATTGAATCAGAGTGTGTCAGTACATAT
This sequence comes from Hymenopus coronatus, assembly GCA_030762935.1. Lineage (NCBI taxonomy): Eukaryota > Metazoa > Arthropoda > Insecta > Mantodea > Hymenopodidae > Hymenopus > Hymenopus coronatus. The sequence goes on along the minus strand of CM060897.1, from coordinate 117,996,929 downwards.
ATTTCAATGAAATCTCGTTAACGAATTTTTTTTATGGAATGCAATATCTACCTATGTGAGTGATAGAGAAAATAAAGTATAAATTTGCAAAAAATATGTTATGTGTAAAATCCTTTATTGCATTTTTCGTAGAAACTAATAAGACTTCTCAGCACTCGGGCTCTTGGATACAGTTGTCTATCCCCTTTAAGAGCAAATCACAGCTTCTACTGACGTTCTCCCTTAAGGCTTCTGGTTCTGAAGAGAAACTTGTGCTAATTTATTTTCCTGCAAGGGAGTTCCTTATTCGTAAAATCACTAATACAGTTTTCAATATGAATTATTCTTTTTATATTAGTTTATTAAAACCACACCACTATATATATATATATATATAATATAAATACCAAACATTATGATTATTTAACTCAAGGTTATGCTAATTGCAACTACTTTTGTCCGCGCACGATTTGATTATAATAGTTGATATTTTTAAGGATTACAAAATATGATCAGTGAATTATAGGAAGACCTACTACAAAAAATCTGATGTGTTCCACTCACATGAATTTCTGTACCTCTCTGCAAAAAATTATTGTTAAAAAGCTTATGCTTCTATTTACTTCATGCTAATCCAAAAAATTTAACAGAAATAGTCTTATTACTTGCTTCGTTGTAAGCAGAAGCTAAATAAGGGAGTACCATAGATTTAAGTGATAGTCAAAATCTGGTTGTTATGTGACTGAAGATCCTCTGTTTGTATGGACAGGAGTTGACTAATTCCTGTATGAGAAAAGTGTAAGTTTTTCAAGCTGAAACCAAAAACAAGGGATATCTCAAATACGATCAACTCCACGAAAAAAATGTTAATGCCATAAATAGTGTGTTTTAATGTGCTCTAAAGTTTTTGTGCAAAAGGTTTTTGTCCAAGTCTTACGGTTTAGTGAAATTCCGTAGTTTTCACCAAGAATAAAATGTCTTCAGAGGCTATTTCCAGAAAATTCAAGATATGCATTTTATTATCAAGTAAATATCTTTAATATACGATGTTTTAATCAAAATCGTTAGAGCCATTTTTGAGAAAATAAAATTTTTCGAAAAAAAGGTCCATGTAAGGGTATTTGGGTGTGGGGGGAAAATATTCCTGTCGCATCCTTGGAAGATACCAAACTTAAATACCAAGTTTGGTATTTAGCGGTATTTTCCTTTTTGAGCTATGCTCTCCACACACACACACACACACACACACACACTCACAGATACACATACAGGCACACACACACACGCACACACACGAACCTTTTTCCAAAAACAATTTTCAGATTCAGGGGCACCCAAAACCTGTATTTCCGGTGAAATTTCGGTATCGAAGTTTTGGGTGGAATACAGTACCTTCTCTGTACACTATGTACATAGTGCGTATAGAGAAAGTACAAAGTACTGTAATTAACACCAATGAAACTAAAATTATTTAGAGTCTAATAAAGCCAAAAAGGAAGAATTTAATATCATATGTTGTATTCAGATACTGGAGATACCAGTACCAGGGATCTACCATTAGTAGCGATGGTAGAGTAGAATGGGAAGTAATAAACTGAGTAAAAATGAAAAAACAGCAAAAAAATCTGATGTGTCCCATTCAATGACTTTCTCTAGCCTTACTGTACACAAACTATACATAGGATTATAATTCTTTTATCCATTTCACGCTATTTGCGATAAACATTAGCAGTATTAGTCTTATTATTTGCTTCCTTGTAAGTAGAAGGGAAACAAGCGAACACGTTAGGCTAAAGCGATAGTCAAATCTTTTTAAGATCAGCGCTATGTGAAATAACTGAGGTTCGATTCGCTTTGCATGGTGCCGTTTGAGAAAAGTTGGTCACTTTAAAATTGAATCCAATAACAAGATATATCGAAGACGGTTCAGTTGTACAATAAAAAAACACGTATGACGTAAATTGTGTGTTTTAAAGGGGTAATACATTTTTGTGTGCTCAATTTTTGTCTATCTCTTATATTTTAACTGTTATGTAACATTTAGCAAAACTCATCAAGAAAAAATAAGTATTCATAGGCTATTTCCAGTGAATTCAAAACATCATTTATTTGTTATGTATATTTAAATTAATCAAAATCGTTTGTGGCAATTTTGAGAAAAAGCAAAGTTTCCGAAAACTTCTCCATGTAAAGGGTAGTGGGGCGATTTTCTTGGAAAACTTCGTGTCGTATCCTTGAAGGCACTGAGCTTAAATACCAAGCTTGGTATTTAAAGACTTTTCGTTTTTGAGCTATGCTGCCCACAAACATACGTGTACGCGCAGACACACACACACATTAACAGACTGACACACACGAACATTTTTCTAAAAATGCACTTTTTTAATTTCAGAGGGTCTCAAAACACATATTTCCAGTGAAATTTGGTATCGAATTGTTGGATTCAATAACAATATGCTCTCTTTACCTATGTGTATAGCACGTGTAGAGAAAGTAAAAAGGAAGAATTTAATATCAAATATAATATTCTGATACTAGAGAAGGTAGGTAGTTTCCAGTCCCTGTGTTCTACCATTAGCAGTGATGGTAGAGTGAAATGGGAGGTATTAATCCGAGTAAAAATGAAATAGCAAAACAACGAATGAAAGAAATATTATAATACAAAATAGAAACGTTCATACTATTAGACAAACATAAAGATAAAGTAAATGTCTTGTAAATAAAAAATTAATAATTGTGGAAATAACTAGAAGTGATATGGATAGAGATGAAAGAATAAGAGAAGAATACAAATTAAAGAAATTAATAAATGAAGTTATAGAAGAGAAACAATTGGAATAATATGGACATATCTACAGAAATACGCAGGAAAGGAAAGTTAAATATGTAATGGAAATGAAGATGCATGAAAAAATAGGAAAACTTAATATAAATATTATAACTAAAGATGGATACAACATGAACTATAAAAAGAATGTTTGTATATGAAAGAAATGGCGAAAAGTGGCAAATTCCCGCCTAACAGCAAAAGGGCTAGGAAGAAGAATAATATTGGACAAAATGCTGTGTTCCATTCAATGAATTTCTCTAGCTGTTCTACAAACAAACTATTCTTACAAATCATTCTTCTATTTTACTTTATGCTAATCGAGATAAATATTTGCCGCAACTGTCTTATTACTTGCTTTCTTCTAATAAGGAGGTACACTAGGCTAAACCGATAGTTAAATCTTCTAAAGCTGTCTCTATGCAATTTATATTGAAATTTGGGCTACTTTACATGGCCAGGAGTAAAACAAAATGAAAATGGATGACGACACTCTAGTTGAGAAAAGTATATCAACCTTTTTAATTAAAACCAATTACAAGAAATAAATCGGAAATCGTGAGCGCTATAAAAACACATTTAACATAAATTGTGTGTTTTAACAAGTTCTACACGTTTTGTGTAGTAAGCTTCTGTCTATTTCTTACTGTTTACTAGATATGCAAAATGTATGCAAAATAACGAATATTTTAGAGGCTATTTCCAAAAAATTCAAGATATTCATTTCATTTGTTAAGTAAACATTTTTAATATCCAGTAATTCAGTAAAAATTGTTAGAGGCATTTTTAATATAATGTAAAGAATAGTTTCGCATCCTTGGACGAACCGGATTTAAATATCAAGTTTGGTATTTATCCGACTCTTCGTTTATAAGTTATCTTGTTGACACACGGATATATATATATATATATATATATATATATATATATATACATACATACACACACACTTATTAGATATATATACGCAGACTCTCACGCGCATCTTTTCATGAATATTTTTATTCAGGGAGCCCTAAAACGTGTATTTCTATTGAAATCTCGATATCAAATTTATGGGAGGAATGCAATATCTTCTCTACCAATATACTGTGTATGAAGCAGAAAAAATAAAAATCTGATGTGTTCCATTCACATGACTTTCTCTAATCTCTGCAACAAATTATTGTTAAAAAACTTATGCTTCTATTTACTTCATGCTAATCGAGAAAAAATTAGCAGAAATAGTCTTATTACTTACTTCCTTGTAAGTAGAAACAAAATAAGGGAGTATAATAGGTTAAAGTGATAGTCAAAAGCTGGTTGCTATGTGACTGAAGTTCCTTTGTTGGTATGGACAGGAGTTGACGAATTCCCGTATGAGAAAAGTATGTTTTTCAAAGCTGAAACCAGAAACAAGGAATACCTCAAAAACGATCAGCTCTACCAAAAAATGTATATAACATAAATTGTATTTTTTAACGTGCTGTACGTTTTGTGTGTTGTAAGTTTTCGTCCATCTCTTACGGTTTAGTAGTTATGCAAAAATCCATAAAAGTCATCCAGAATAATGTAGTCTTCAGAGGCTATTCCCAGAAAATTCAAGATTTACATTTTGTTTGTCACGTAAATATTTTTAATATACGACAATTTAATCAAAGTCGTTGAGGCCATTTTTGAGAAAATCAAAATTTTCGAAAAATGTTCCATGTAAAGGTTCGTTTAGTATGGGGGGATTTTTCTCAAAATCTTCGTGTCGCATTCCTGGAAGATACTGAACTTAAATAACAAGTTAGGTATTTTAATGACTTTGCGTTTTTGAGTTATCGTATTCACAGACACACGGACACACATGGATTTTTTCCTGAAATTCTTTTTTAATACAGGGGACCCTAAAACATATATTTCCGGTGAAATCTCGGTATCGAATTTTTGGGTGGAGTGCAATACCTTCTCTAGACACTACATAGTACGTCTAGAGAAAGTAAAAATGTAAGGTAGTATAAATGGCATTGCCTATTAAAATATAATTCGCGATAAACGAAATTCAGATCCACGAATTGAAGGAGGAATTCTAGGTTTAGTTGCAATATCTCACAACGGGGTGAAATTCAAGTACAACATATAGCTATGTGTACAATAACATGGAAGTAAGGCCTCTATTGACCAATAAGCGGCTGGCGGTCATTTATGAAAAATAAAGTCAACAAAATTTCGATTATTGACATTCAATTTTTTAAAGAACGTGTTCATGTGGCTGCGGAGGAAATACCATCAATGAAAGTGTTTTTGCTACAATGGCACGTAATATTGTGTGAAGCTTGTAGGTGCGGAAATGGTGCACATTTTGAACATATTTGTTAATCAGTTGAATCATGTGGTCTTTTGTTTATTCTTTTGTTTCCGTATAATAAGTATCATTTGGTAGACCTTATAAGAGCCTAATTATTGGTGTGTTCGTGTTTACATATCAGAAATATGGTTGTTTCGCTTAATTAGAGATATCAACTACAAAGTGTATGTACTTATATTTAATGCTGAGCGAGATTCGCAGTTTCGGTTATAAATTGTGTAATTAGAAGATACAGAATGCAATTATTTGAAAGTTACAGACATGAAATCTTTACACTTATTAGCCATGCGTCATACACCAAAGTGCAAGCTATTTACATGCTGATCTACTTCAGCTTTTGAAAGGGACAGGACAACCAATACCAATCGGCTAACACTACAACGTTGCAAGCGTGTGTGCATTTTATGTTCTTGGAAAAGCTACACTGAAAATGACTATAGAATAAAATGAAACACAAAATAGCTTCTTCTACAATCCATGGTTCAGGCTTGCTAACCAATTGCTCCATCGTTTCCTGGGTCTCTTAAGTTCTCTCTGCCCTCCTGGTGTATATTCAAGTTTTCCTATGAGATATCTTCCTCCCTCCATTCTTTTCAAGTGATTTATCCATTTTATTTTATTGTTTAATGGTTCCATTTCAAATCTTCTCTTATATCCTAATTTCTTATCCTATCTATTCTTCTGCAGCCTTTATGCTATACTTTTTATGAATTTCATTTTAGGAGACTGTATTTTACTTGATTATATCTGATCTTTCCTTTTTATATAGCAATGTCGGCACTGCTATTACTTTAAAACATTCGTTTTTGTTTCTTTTCTCAGTTTATTTTTAAACTGTTTTTGCTCAATTTCATTTCTGTTTTATTATTATAATACACACATCACAGTCTAAATATTTAAAATGTGATTTCTGTTCCAAAAATAGTGTTATACAATTCCTTATTTTAGACCTTATTGGTTCTTTCCCTCTGAATGGTGTAAGCTCTGTATTTTGTATATATATATATATATATATATATATATATATATATATATATACGAAATATCATTTGGTTTAATGATTGTATTTAGGATAAATGGATTTTTTAGTTTGTCTTCTTTATAATGTATCAGTACTTGATCCTTTGCAAATAAAAATATACCAGTTCATTTATCTTGCAATATTATTAATTCAGAGTTTACTAGAACTACCTCGTTAATAGATTATATCTTGACAGAGTGTTATAATATAAGACATAAAATGTATAAAAAAGTGGGTATGATAAACTGGAACCTTATTTTAGTCATCTATTACAAGGGCGTTTTTTTTTAACCTCCAGTAGACTATAAATAAAAGACAAGTTCATAGAAAACAATTATTTTATAACTAAAAGTTTTGTACACTTATGATCACTTTTCAACATAATCACCGAAAAGATTGAGACATTTATCGTACCTGTGCACAAGCTTTGTAATACTCGCTTCAAAAAATGTCGCCAATGATTTCAAATGAATATTGACGTTATTTTGAAGATATAAGTTTGAAACAAATTAGTGAAAAATTGAATCGTGTGGAACATTTATAGTATGGAAAAGTGTTGGAAAAAAGTTAGAGATAAAATAAGGTTTAAAGTTGGGAATGCCTATTAATAAGTATGCGGCTACCCATTAATAGCTTTAGTTAATTGGTAGTTAAAGTGCGCTTAGTGGGAGAAACAATATATTCTCTTAACGTTTAGAAGTTTCATTATGTTATTATCAAACTAAATAATTTTTTAATTTTTCGCAATTTTTGGTCAAATTTCACAGATGCATCTCCTTAAAGAGCGTCCATAAATAAAACTCTTTTTCATTTCACAACGAAAGTTAAACGTGTCACATGGAAGAGCAACATAATCTCCATTGATGATCATCAGAGCTGAACTAAGTACACCATAGACCGCACCACTGCTCAACCATTGTAAACCGGAAGATGGATCAAGCAGTGAGTGCGCTGATATCCCAACCAAGCTCTTCAAAGGCAGGGACGAGACGCTGACTCTTCCGAGGTAGCCCTAGCACTGCAAATACTCCGCTAACATTTGCTAACAACTCGGCTCGTTGCAGAGAATGTTCCCTCAGGCACCACATTCTCCTCCCTTCGAATACCGTTTATATTCTAATATTAGCTTCTAGTGTGCGAATTCTACCTCGAATCCGTCGCTTGTGGGACACGCATTTCATGAAAGTTCTGTGATTAGTCATTATTACGAGGGGGGTTCAATAGGTACTTAGAAAAACATAGATAAATAAATTATTTTTGTTAGATTTATTTTTATTTGTCAACACAATCTCCTTTTAGCTTGATAAACTTTTCCCAGCGTTTCTCCACTGTTTTAAAGATTAAAAAATTAGGATTTCGGTAGCACCTCAAATTAGGCATGTTCGTTAGACATGCATGTTTACGGCCGAGCCACTTATTGAAGTTTAGAAACAAAACAGTCATTGATTAAGGTAGATTTTGTATTAATTCCAACCATAATTCTACAATTTTCGCCATCGAAACTGCACAAGTGTGCACCCTTGCAATGTTTTGATGAAAGAAAATCTTTTTCTTTGCCAGATGAGGGTGTTTTTATTCTGTTTTTTTTTTTTTAATTTCTACGTTTAAGCGGTGCATCTGCAAGTACTCAATGCAGATGATTCCGCGTACATCTAAAAAAGCAGAGACCATCGCCTTGTCTGCAGATGCCACCACCTTGGGCTTCTTCGGAGCTGGTTCCTCTTTAAAAATCCGCTGTTTCGACTGTACTTTTGTCTCTGGAGTGTAGAAGTATATCCATGTTTCATCCATAGTTATGTATGAACGCAGAAACTTGTCAGAATTGCGACGAAAAAGTGAAAACCAACTTCTGAATTGATCACACGATTGCTTTTATTCTCCACTAAGAGAAAACGCGTCACCCATCTTGCTGTGAACTTTGTCAGACCTAAGTTGGGTACAAAATTGAGAACACTGTACCTTGTGATATGCGTGTTTGATTCGTCGATCACTCAAAACTATATCGTGTATTTTGTCAATCATTTTCGAGGATGTCACTTCTACTCGAAGTCCGGAACGATGCTCATTATTTGTGGATATACGGCCAGGTTTAAGTTCATTTATCCACTTGTAAATTTTTGCAAACGCAGGTGCAGATATGCCATAAACGTCATCCAACTCGGCTTTTATCTCTTTCGGTGTTAAACCTTTTAAATAGAAGTGTTTAATCACCGTACGATTTTTTTTTCTACATCTTTCTTCTTAAAAAGCACAAGATTGTTGATTCAAACGCCTATGGCAACGAAACCACGTGATGGAGATAGCCGAAACTTTAATTGCCTAATAAGAGACGACGCTTACTAAATACAAAATGTCTTCAATGCTACGAGGGGCATCAGACATTTTGTAATGTCAGTATAACTGCATCTCACATGCTTTCACTTTTTCTTGAAACTACACCCATATTTGATGTGTGCAGATATCTCTTTTTATATTAAAAGCGTTGCAGAACTGATCGGGATTATTTCAAGTTAATAGGCACTACGAGAGGAATGTTGAATGTAATCGGTTAAAAAAATCGAAAGTTATTTTTTTTTATTGAAAATAGTTATCTGAACCTTTGGACGTCTATAGTGAATCACCATTTATTTGCCTTCCTCTTGCTTCGATATTGCAATACACTATTTTCTAGAATATTATTTCATTCAATGTCGTTTCTTTCAAAAATTCATTTTTACTCTTTCAAAATGTTCCATGAGTCTTAAAAAATGGCTTTTTGGACACAACAGACCTTCGCCAGTGATTTCTTGGTGTCGAATTTTTGGATGAAATGCTTTCTCTATCCAGTACACACACACGCGCGCCTTTTTCTAAAGAAAATGCCTTTTTGGACACAATGCACCTTCTCCAATGAATTTTTGGTTCGAATTTTTGGGTAAAATACTTTATCCAGTACACACACGGCCTATTTCTAAAAAAAAAAATAGCATTTTGGACACAACAGACCTTCGCCAGCGAATTCTTGGTGTCGAATTTTTGGGTAAAATACTTTCTCTATCCAGTACACACACAATCACGCGCGGCCTTTTTCTAGAAAAAAAAATGCTTTTTTTGGACACAACAGACCTTCTCCAATAAATTGTTGGTGTCGAATTTTTGGGTAAAATACTTTCTCTATCCAGTACACATACAGAGCCTTTTTCTAAGAAAATGACTTTTTGGACACAATAGACCTTCTCCAGTGCATTCTTGGTATGGAATTTTTGTTGAAATACTTTCTCTATCCAGTACGCACACACACTAACGCGCGCGCGCGGCCTTTTTCTAAAAAAAAATGTATTTTTCGGACACAACAGACCTTCTCCAATGGATTCTTGGTGTCGAATTTTTGGATGAAATACTTTCTCTATCCAGTACACACACACAAACACACACACACACACACACACACACTCGGCCTTTATCTAAAAAAAATGTCTTTTTTTGGACACAGCAGACCTTCTCCAGTGAATCCTTGTATTGAATTTTTGGATGAAATACTTTCTCTATCCAGTATTCAAAGCACATACACACGCGGGCGCACACACTCGGCTTTTTTTATAAAAAAAAGTGCTTTCTTCGGACACAACATACCTTCCCCAGTGAAACCCTGGTATGGAATTTTTGGTTGAAATACTTTCTCTGTCCAGTACCCACACACATACACAAGCGCGCGCGGCCTTTTTCTAAAAATGTCTTTTTTTGGACACAACAGGCTTATCTTCAATGAATCCTTGGTACGGAATTTTTGGGTGGAGTCAATATCTTCTCTATCAAGTACTATGTTCGAATTAGAGAAAGTAAAAACGTTACCGGTAAAGGTATTCCGGAACAGGATGTGATGTAAGTATGCCCTGTGTGGTGATTACAAATGACCTACCCAATAAAAAGAGAAGGCTACTGACAAACAACGCGTTGCTCCTAGGAAGAAAGAACCACTAGCGTTTCGGTAAATACTGGCGTAAAATATACGTTTGCGTCCGGAGTTAGCATAGCAGATGCTGGAGGTTTACACAGCTGCATTGAACAACACACCAGGTTTGTCAGCTTGTCAATCAGTGCAGCAAATGAAACATGCAACCACAGCGACCCGTCACATGTAAACATTACCGTCATGTGTTATCTGGGCACTGCAAAAGTATTCAGTCAGTCACTTCCTTTTTTCCTCTCCAACACTTTTCCAGTGTAAACGTTTAGTTTAGCTTTAGTTTTGCAAGTCCATGTTATTATAATACGTATATTAATCCTGCGTAGATAGATAGAGTCAGACTGAAAAATTCAATGCTACAACCAAGATTTGGACCATGGATCTCCCGGCCTCTAGCCCAATGCTCTACCTCTGAGCTAGCATGGCAATATACCAGCTTGGCATTAAATTCCTCAACTGACTTGCATGTTTCCCGGTAAACCACGAGGTGATCTCATATTATTTTGATATGCCTTATCCCAGTGGTGACCTACAATTAATAACATATACATTTAATTAATTTAATTAATAGTATTTAAATTAATAATATTTGACCACAATAGTGGATTAAACTATGAAGTTCGGGGCTTAAAGTACTTACTAGGCTAAAGCGAGTCAAATCTTTTAAAATCTATCACTTTGTGATTGAAGTTCATTCCTTTGCATGTTCACAAATGAGATAGGTATTTTAAAACCAATAACAAGGAATATCTCATAAATGTTCCTCAGTTCCACAAAAAAACTTACATGAAATAAATTGTATGTTTTAACATGATCTACATGATTTGTGTAGTAAGCTTATGTTTTATCTATTACGGTTTACTGGTTGTGAAACATTCAGAAAAATTCATCCAACATGAAGAGGTTTCAGAGGCTATTCCCATAACATTCAAGATATATGGTATTTCATTAGCCATGTATGTATGTTTAATATGCAGTAATGTAAATAAAATCGTTATAGCCAGTTTTGAGAAAAACAACATTTTCTAATTTTTTTCCCTGTAAGGGCAATATACGTCGGGGGATGTTTCTCAAAATCTTCGTGTCGCATCCTTGGAAGATACTAAAATAAAATACCAAGCTTGGTATTTTAGCGACCTTTCCTTTTTGAGATATCGTGCGTGCTCTGAAAACCACGGACACACGGATACACACAAACACACACACACACACACACACACACACACAGAATTGTTCTAAAAGTATTTATATTTACCGTTGCTCAAAATGGGCCGGTATATGCCGGTATATCATACCGGTACCTTTCTGCATCAGCGAATTTCATAACGACACTTTTTTTTGAGAAAATTCATTCCGGTGAGTTAAATGCCGTAAGGTATATTAAACACACAGTAATAAAAGTAGTACACCAAATCATACTCACCTTATGCTATTTGAATCAAAATCACACAATTATGGATCAGACGGTATTTGGGTCTGCAGACGCATGCTACTCCATCAACAATGCAGTAATATCAACAAACCGTCTTAAGTTGTTGGTAATTTGTAAATACAAACGTTGTATGGCCAGGCCAAGCGACATTCAACCTAAAGAATAGAAAATAATGACAAGTGAATCTGTTATAATCTGATCGCCTGTTGGTAAAGATTGTTTAAAACCTAATTCATAAGAAAGATGAATACAAAAGACAAATTTATAATGAAAACGAGAAACATTAATGGTGATATATGTATACCTGATATTGCAGTAGTTAGTGATAGTGCGAATAGTGCTTCTGAAACAACTGATTTAAATTCAGAAAATGTTCCTACATATTGGAACAGAATGCAGCGGCTTCAGAAACTGAAAGAAAATGATTGGCTTTTGATTCATAATGAGAATCAAGGTTCCAGGGTGTGTCTTGATGTGTATTCAGTGTATTAACTATGTTGCAGTGTACAGTTAAAGAGAACAAATGCTTATTAACTTATGCATTTAGCAGAGTAAATGCTTGGAGCAAAGCAAAAGCAGAAAGCTGGTGCCGAGCTAGAAGAGTGGTGTGAGAAGCTCTTTATTAACAAGGTTTCTTTTGTCCAGTCACGTACTAACGGCTCACGCCGGGGGTAAACCTTAAAAGAGTAATTTTCTTTGTACAACACGTGTAACATGCGTGTTGTGGTGCACCCTAGGATAAGAACAGTGGATTTTGTGTAATATATACGTCAATTACGCGGCCTTTCTGTCCAATTAGAAAGAAGCCGCCATTACGGTATTTTTAGTATATAAGGAACAGAGGAAGACACATCGGGGTTATATGTTCTGTTTTGCCGCTATTTGCCGCTGTTTGCCACTGTCTGTCTAAAGCTGTATGTTTCTCGTCTGATGCTGCTGTCGGTTGTTATGCTGAACGTCACTTCTTCGCATAAAGTGAAACATTGTAATTCGTAACGATACTTAGTAGTTTACAGCGCTCCAAGTTAAGTGTATTTAAAGTCAGTGAAGTGCATTAAATTAAATTGTTTAAATCAGAATCAAAGAAGAAGTAGTATAAATAATTACGTGTGAATAACCAAGTATTAAAGTTCCTAGCAAGTGTTTAAGTTAGCAGAATTGTAAAGTAAACTGCTTATCTCGCTGCTCCTAGTTAAAATAAACGCAAGGAAAGTTACGTACGTCTACATTCTTATAAGAACAACCCCCATTAGCTGTACTACCCCTAGAGAGCCAACTATCGTGCAGGCTGAGGAACCCCGAGGCATTTCACCGGTAGTGGATTCATATCAACAGGAACGTGGGTCTACTCATTGGAAGTGGAGGGAGTCTTAGAGCACCGCCAACATCACCAATTTGGGTACGAAGCCGAGAACGTGGCATTTGGTGCTCCGAACGTGGTGATTAGCAGAATACGCCACAACAATAAGTCCACCTAACGTATATGGCACCTAACGTATAAGCTTACCGCAAGATTGAAATCCAATGAAATGTCGGTATTGGATGTTTGGTTGCAATGCAACATCTTCAATATAGTACGTGTAGAGAAAGCAAAAGAGAAATAATCCAACTGTTGAAGCTACTAACAGAGCACTCTGCGCACGATAACATTCCTACCCTCGTCTCTATTTCGACACGGAATACTTTGTCTAGATAGGTATGCGAGTTACTACAATTCTCACACTTGGTCTTTGCAGCCGTGTGGTTAAAACGTCTGTTTGCTGTGGAAGCTGGCTCAAATTCTCGTCTATGGCAGTGCTATTTTGTTTATCCTTGAAGAACAGAAAGGAAGGTTGTTTCAGAGCTCTAAGACTATTGCTTAGTCCATTAATACAAGTGGTACTCTTGCCGATATTACTCTACTAAAAGAACAACTAAAACCTTCTTCAAACTCCTTGCTTTATGCTTTTGTTATTTTCAATAGTACATGATATTACGCACATAGCAAATAGAGAAGGTATTGTATTCCAGCCAAAAACTCATTGTCGATATTTCACCGGAAATAAATGTTTTGAGACTCCCTGATTTAAAGAAAGTATTTAAGTTAAGTATCCTCCAAGGACGTGACACAAATATTTTCTAAAAAAATACCCACCACCCCGAACTACTTCTACATGGAGCATTTCCCGAACATTGGTTTTCTAAAAATAAGTAACGATTTTTATTAAAATGTCATATAATTAAGACATATTCATGACTATGTCTTGAATTTTCTGGGAATAGGCTCTGAAGATCTCTTTATTTTTGAGGAGTTTTGAATAAATTATGCATAACTGGTAAACGTAAAGGTAGACAAAAGCTTCTATGGAAGAAAATCTAGATCTCGTTAAAACACACAATTTGTCTTAAGCGTTTTTGTGTAGTTAACCTTTTAAGATATTCTGAGATATTAGTTTCAGTTTTAAGGTACTTAAACTTTTCTGAAACGGACATAATTTTCTTTTCGTCTCTTTTTTGTTTATTTCTAGCAAGCAAAGAGAACATCATTTCAATTGTTTCACATAGTGACTGGCTTTTAAAAGATTTGACAATCGCTTCAAGCTAGTATGTTCCCTTATTTTTATTCTGCTTACCAGGAAGCATCCAATAAGACCAATAATTATTCTGGTAAAGTTTATTTTGATTAGCATGACGTAGATAAAATATTAATCTTTTGGATGGTAGGATGGCTTGTGCAACAACTAAAGAAAGTTATGTGAATGGAACACATAAGATTTTTTAGCATTGTTCCATCTCTTCTTACATCATTCCTGTTTTCACCTGGATGGACGGACGGATGGATGAAATGAAATGGCGTTTTATTAAGGACGCTGTTTAACTACTGTGGTTCTCAGCGTCTAATTCTATACTGGGCGTGAAAGACCGCTTAATTTTGCTTAGAGACCTCTCTATCAGACTTGAAGTTCTTTTACGTGCCGTAAATTTACAACACGGGACCCACGGCTTTACTTCCCTTCCGAAGGAAGCCATGCTAAGGATTATTACGCCCGAAAAAATCCTTGGTTTGGCAGTTTCTTTAGTAATTGATCAGCTAATTCATTTCCCAGAATTCCGATATGATTCCAAGCTAATGATACGGATTTACCAATATTAGTATTTGATTGTGAATTTATAAAGTTCTCTAACAATATTTTGAAGATTTGAGGCCTATTGGAGAGCGTTAGACCACTAAAAGTGCGGAGCAAATTATGTAGCTATATAGGCTTTCCTTTTTAAGAACATATTCCAATGAAAGTTAAATTGCTGGTAAAATTATTTTGTGCAGTGGAATTACAGAATATTTCACGTCAAGTGTATGTAGGATAAAGAGTACATAGTTTGGAAAACAGTCGTTTATAAGAGACACTACTCATTGATGATTTTCTTTGTCTAGCCCTTTCTTGATCATTGGGACTTTCCAGTCCCGTCTACAAAAAAAAAAAAAAAAAAAAAAAAAAAAAAAACAGCTAAGAATACATTAGCAGCACATTGTTAGCATCTGGCCATGAGGATTTGTGCGTCGCATTCCTGCACTTCGTACAAATCTGTTGTAATTTTGCTGTCAGACGAGAGATATCGGTAAAGTTCAATTCTTTTTCATCTGGTTCATAGATGGACGTGAACAAAAATGTTACCAATTCATATGGTTATCTTTGAGTTCTGTAAAGATATAATTACTTTTATGACATGGTGCTTCAAGAACATATATTTTTAAACTTTTAAACGTGTACTTATATAATTATGCAATGCTATGAATCCTATAAAATAGCGATATTAAAATTTCTGTGTGGGACTTACAGTGTGGCGTTTAGTGTACTGTGGACATTGGTTACGTTGGCAGTATCTTATAGCAAACTACGTATGCTTAGCAAGCTTTTCATGTGTAATAAGGAATTATTATTTTATTCTCATAATGTATAGGGTTATGAAAAGAGGGTGAACTGAAGAAGACATGCTCTGTCTTTCTCGAAGAAATACAAGATGATGACAAAGAACTAACGACCTAGAAGACAGTGATAATAAAGTTACTACTGATAGTTTTACTACAGTTTTTGGAACATAACTAGAAACAGAAACACGTGATAGTAAGCTCACACCTTTGTTTATCCTATAAATCATATAACCCATTTAAAGTATATAAGAGAATCATAACAGTAATATACTAATATTTCATAATTTTATGAGGTTATGTTCTAAATAGTACCTGTTTCAGTAACAAATTACATTCCAAAGCCAATCAAAACATGTTTCTTTTTGTGATATAAATTATGAGCAACAAAATAAAGCAACTAATGAACAACAGGATGATGTAGATACCAATGCTGAAACTGTACCTTCAGTAGAAAATTAGAGTGCTGTTACAAAAATAAAATCCAAAATAAAGGCCTCAGAGCCCAATAGAGGATGCAGAAAAAAACCTTCTTCAACGATTGTACCTGGATATGACTATCATGAAGGTGAGTGTAATATAATTACTATAATTCTATGTACTTATTCAAAATGGTATAGTAATAAAGAAGGAAGTAATTTGAGGCTTGATTTTATGTTGATGTTTAGTGCCTAAGGAGGAGCAGTTTGCTGATTGCAAGACACCAACAGATGTATTTATTCAAGTTTGTGGACCAGTTATTGAACATTTATGTTATCAGGCCAACCCATATGCCACTCGGAATGAAATAACACTTATGCATACAAGCTCATGAATTGCTTGCATTTATTGAAATAAACTTTTTTACGGGATATGTTGTTTTGCCTTCTTGGAGGGATTGTTGATCTACAGCTCATGATTTAGGGCAACAGTTAGTGTTCAATGAGATGCCAAGAAGACGGTTTGATGAATTTCTCAGTAATTTACATGTAAATGACAACTTATCTAGACCAAAGGACTGCAAAGATAAATTGTACAAAATTCGTCCTCTCATTGATATTGCTAATAAGCAATTTTCTTCAACATACAATGATTTTATTCAAAGGACCCAGTACTCTCAAGCAGTAGAATCCAATGAAACCCATCAGACGAGGGTACAAATTATGGTGTTTAGCAGACTAAAAGGGATTCATTTCAAAATGCTCAGTATATCAGGGTAAGGATGAGTTAGTTGATGAAGAGTTAGCTGAATATGGACTGGGAGAACAGGTGGTTTTACAACTTTCTAAACCATTGTGGGGAAAAGGATTCATTCTGTACTTTGATAATTATTTCACGTCCATTGCTTTGCTTGAACGACTCAAAATAGAGAATGTCTTGGCTTGTGGTACGATTCGTGCCAGTCGTAAAGGGCTACCGATCTGTGAGCCCGACAAGTACTCGTCAAGGGGTAATATTGATTATCGGATATCAAATATTGGTATAAGTTTCTTCAAGTGGATGGATAATAAGTTTGTTTTGCTAGCATCCAACTATCATGGTACAGAAGAAACTATAGTACACAGAAAGAAACCTGATGGCACTAAAATTGAAGTAAAATGACCAACTATTGTAAAAGACTATAATGCAAATATGGGGGGAGTTGATACAGCTGATCAATTGCGTGCCCTTTACTGTGTGAATAGAAAATCGAGGAATTGGTGGCACAGACTATTTTGGGGGATAATTGATATTATTTTTGTGAATGCATACATTATCAACAATCAACTGTTTGAAAAAATGACTGTGTTAGAATTCAGAAGAGCTGTAGCTCAAGGCCTGGTTTCTAAAACAAAACTGCCAAGGAAAAGACCCTGCCCAAAATCCACAAGCCCCAAAGTATCACAGCCTAAAAGAGGAAAGGGTGCCTAATCTGTACCTGCTGATGTAAGTTTGGGGCCAGGTTTTACACCAGTCACTGG
This sequence comes from Hymenopus coronatus, assembly GCA_030762935.1. Taxonomy (NCBI): domain Eukaryota; kingdom Metazoa; phylum Arthropoda; class Insecta; order Mantodea; family Hymenopodidae; genus Hymenopus; species Hymenopus coronatus. The sequence continues at coordinate 117,979,545 of CM060897.1, read as the reverse complement.
CCAGTTTTTACACCAAGTCGAGCAGCTTACAAAGGATTGAATCAAGGCCTTATTCTATATGTAATGTTCATCTATGTTGTAATGAAAGGAAAAAATGTTTTGTAATTTTTCATGATGTGGACACTTAGAGGAAAAAGACATGCCCAACCTCTAATCTTTGTGTAGAGATTTTTCAACCAATATATAAGTAAGATGGTAGTCTGGTGTCTTTATTTCTTTACATTTTGAATGTTCCCCTGGTATTCAAATACTGTAGTATGTATGGTAGCTTTGTAGTACCTTTTTTGTTTGGCCAGAAATGCTCTGTAAATGTTTGTATGCTGAAATTAAGGCATGTTTAGTGTACAACGGGACTTTCAAGTCCCAGGCATTTTTTATTAAGTATTTATTTTTTTCACAAAATATCATATACTATGCTTAAATTACTCCATACCAAGCTCATATTTAAAAAAAAATTATACCAAAAAGCTTTAATTCTAGTAGTGGTGAAGAAAGGGTTAGTCAATGGTTTATCAGTAAGAGTATTTAAGTCTCCGTGATGTACAATTTGAGTTTACAGTTAATCTGATCATCACAAAGACGTCTTCTTCATTGTGCAGTGTGAATATGGCTTAAGCAAACTTATGTAAAACTATCGTTCAATAGGTGTTTCTTAGATTAATAAAGACTTGTTTGTGGATTCATCTAATTTGTTGAAACATGTATGGGGTTAGCAGTAACCCAGTGTATTTGTAATGCTTTACAGCACAAATTTAAAACACCTTATCGAAGCAAATTGTAAGCACATTGAACCATTGCACAGCCTTGTTTCTTTAAAAAGCCTTTAAGTTTTTAGCTTCAGTAATTTGTAGCAAACTATGCAGTGATCTGAAACTCAGTTGGCAAAGTAAGAAAAAAGAAGTTAGTAGAGGAACATTATACTTTTAATTTAAGAGCTTAATTTTTAATAACCCTCTAAGGTACATGAATATTCAGGCAGAGAAAGTTAGTCCTCCTTAAGTTAAATACGTACAGAGAGAAAAAGAGAGGGAGCACAAGAAGGCGTGTGTCAGAACAAGGAAGAAAGCGAAACCCTTTTTCTTTCTGGAAACTGCTGTAGTAAAACGACGAATAATTGCAAAGCAGTATGAAGAATGTTGTTACGCAATTTCAGCTTCGTGACATTTAAAGGAATGAAATGCACATTTAATTTAAGAAGTATGTCGACTACTTAAATGAATACTTTCCACTAACACTAGCTTCTGGTACAGTGAACTCTGTAGAAATTAATCTTAACGTTCTGAAAATACTAAAATAATTCTTTACTACTGTAAATTGAGCCTGTCATATCTACAAGGAAAGAATGGTGACTGAAATAATAATAAACATTCTGTACGACGTATAATTTACTTTGTAAGTAGAGAAAATATAATATTTGAAACAAAATTTCACCGGACATACATGTACTTATTTGTTGAATATAGGTACAACAACATAAAACCCTATTTTACTCGATGTATTAGGGGTAGTTTTATAATACAAGTGAATTTACAGCAGTATTAAGTACACATTAGCCATAGTAAGTCATACCGGTGAAGTAAACGAGGTAACAAATGTATATAATAATAATAATAATAATAATAATAATAATAATAATAATAATAATATAATTATATAATAATAATGACGATGATGATAAAAATAATAATAATGATAATATAATAATAATAGTAATAATAATAATTTTTAAGCTTAACGTCCTTTAACTTGGTTCGTCTTATCGGACGATGAATGAAATGATCTCGGAGTCTATGGAGTTTAAAGTTACTCGACATTTGTCTTATCAGGATAAGGGTAAACCTCGAGAAAAAAAAAAACTTATCCGGGTAAGTCAACTTTAGAGATTCGAACCCACGACCTCCTGAATGTAGGCAGACACGCTACCAGCACGCTACTCAGACTGGCAGTAACGTTTTGTAATTATTGTTTGTTTGCAAAGCAGATTGAAAAATTCATGAGAATAGAAATCAGATTTTTATCCTAATCAGTACTTTAGCATCATAATAATAATAATAATAATAATAATAATAATAATAATAATAATAATAATAATAATAATAATATAACGTTTTATAAATGGAACATATTTTTTTAAAATTGTATTCAAAACATTTGTTTTTCTAAATATTTGATACAGTGGTTTATCAAATCTAATATTACAATAATTTAGCTGTCTATCGAAGATTCTTCTTTTATGCCCCAGTACTGTACAGTGAATTAAAAGATGTTCAACAGTTTACTGTTCAGTACACATACATTGGTATCGTTCTGCTTTGTATCACGAATCTTTCAAAAATAAAAAGCAAATATAATATGAACTGAAAAATTGAGTTAATATGAAGTTCAACTGTACGAAAGAAGATTTCTCTTCAAGGTAGTTGCATTTTCTTGCAATTTAGTAGTTCTTTTGTTCCCCACTATAGCGATACTACTTCGTATTTGATAAAAAACTATGTTTCTGATATGACATAGTGTTACATTTAATTCCTATTGTCAAAGTATTTAAATTGTATGCATTATTTATAACAGTAAGTGCAGATTATGGCTCGCTGAAAATAAAACAACATCAGAATTTTGAGCGTAAGGCCAAATGACAGCTTCCTTACCAGCAAACAGCTCTCAGCTTGTACAATCGAGCACTCCGTAGAGAGTCTAGCCATTTGTAAATAATTTCATGCCATTACTGAGCACCACATTTGCGTATGTACTGAGGACCCCAGAATGAAAAATAATTGTTTAAATGCATGTGTGTAGTGTGTGCAGGTCTGTCTATATGTCAGAATGTGTATGTGTCTTTGACAAATCATAATTCAAAAACAAAATGTTGGTTAGGGAGATGTACAAAATCCACGGTACGTAAGATATCCTATTGAAATGTATACCAGTGCAACGCTAGTGATATTTTTGCCATGTATGAACATTTTAACTTTCCTAGTTATTTAGATGATGCATTTTTGCTGTGTACCGTCATTTTATAATAAAAACGAACCCTGTGGTGCATTTTTAAAACTATTCTCATACAAAATTCAGTTTCCCAAAAAAATGTAATCATTTTTTCTCAAAATTAAAGCACTATTTTGAAAACCTATATGACCATTTAATGTAATATATTTTGAGAAGCAGTAAAAACTTTAAACAAATTAGTAACAAATTACATTGAGTGGAAAATTTTGGTTATGGATATATGTTGAAAGAAAGTTTCCGGGTAAATGAGGTGTAACGTTCGGAATGTCTATTAATAAGTATGCACCTAACCAGCTATTACTTCACTTAGTTGGTAGTTAAATGAAGAAAACAATATATACATATTTTCTTTAAGTTTATAATTTAAGCTGATTCATTTAAAATTCTTTCATTTTTAAAAAATGTTGATCACATTTCACAGATGCATCGCTTTAAGCACAAAACTTGGTACATAAAGTTCCATATCCTCCAAGGACGAGAAGTGAATATTTTCAAGAAGATTTCAATTATTTTATACACTATAATTACATAATTTCTTGGTAAGCAAATAACTAGTTGAAAGAGAATACTTATTTTTGTAAGTCAACCAGTTTATCTTCATTTCTATAAATCCTGATATTAATAATACTACATGCAACTCAACTATTTCTTTGGTTACTGTTGCAACTTCTATATCATAATCAATTGATAGCTTGTGCAAACCTACACCGTAATAATATCTTAGAGATGTTAAACAAAAAAGTAGAGGAGATATTTAAAAATGTCTCCAAAGAGATCACAATTTGCACAAGAATGAGATTAAAATGGTTTAGTTCTGTAAAACTTGTCTTATAAAATACACTATTTGGCATGAATGAGCCTTTATTTAAACATTTCCATTTAGCTGTAGCAAATTATTAGGAATCTTTAAAACGACTGTATTAATTGGCGTGTGAAATTGTAACAGCCATATTAGAACAAAAGCAAAGCTATGTTATTATTTATCCTCTGTCCAACGTTTAAAGGCTTTCATTTATAGATTTTGTAATTCAGCACTCACTTGTTCACAGAAGGTACAGTTATGCCTTCATTTATCTTACAAATGTACAGCAACAACTACAATAATGATGATGGAAATAATAATAATAATAATAATAATAATAATAATAATAATATAAGCTCTGCAAAACGGCGAGACAGGGTTCAATTCCCTAGCGACCACATGTGAGATTGTGATGAACAAAGCGGCTCTGGGGTGGATTTTCTCCGGGTTCTCCGGTATCCTCACCTTCGCATTCCACAGATGCTCCATCTTCATTCTGTGTGTCACCAGTGTCATCGTCTGTGGTCCATGGTAGTAAAAGTGTGAGATAAACACTATAAAAAAAATCGGCGAGAAACGTAAACCTTAACAGGAACTATGGGATGATAGAAGAAACGTGGATAACAAAGGTTTAGTGGATATACCTACATAGTAAACAAGATAAAAATCCCGCCTTGGTATTGTGGTGGTAGCGTGTCTGCCTCACATTCAAAAGGTCGTGAGATCGATTCTCGCTTAGGGTGATTTACTCGGAAAATGTTGTTGTTTTTTTCGGGGTTTTCCTTTATCCTGAGAATACGAATGTCGAGTAACTTTGAGCTCCATGGACCCCGAGATCATTTGAGCATCATTTCACCAATTTCATTCATCGTCTGATATGACTAACCAGGTTAAAGGACGTTAACCTATCAAAGAAGGATTACCTTGGATGAGCACAAAAAACTTTATTTTAAAAAGAGGTAATAAAATTAATTAGAAACTTGAATTATGTACTAGGAGCAGCTCAGTATTGTTCACTGTTTAAGTGAATGCAAAGTATAAGAAATATGAGGTAAGAAATTTGGTCATAATATGAGATAGAATGCCAGTAGAAATGGTAGTGATAACAATTCTTTTAACAGGAAGAGAAGGGAAAAAATGATCAGATAAGTATAAAAAAGCAGTTGAGAAAATTAAAAGAAAAATGTATAACATTCAATTTACGTAAAAACTGTTAGACAAACAGAAGAAAGAACTAACACGATGAAGTGAATGTGTTAAGGTGATGTATTAGTGAATTTTGGAGAATTCACAGCTTGTAAGACGTCTTATTTAAATTTATATCAGTTATTATATATAATACTGTGCCATTTTAGCCATGTGCCAAAATTCTATATTTCTTGGTTATTTAAATAATACAATGCCGTCTATAAAAATTGCAACACCAAAAAAGAATTTCCCAAATAATTCCAAACGTGGAGGAAGTATAGAAGAGTGTGCAAGTAATAAATGATTAGGTTTGCCGAGAGATAATGTACACGTAGGCCATGTGAGATTTGTAGTGGACAAAGCGGCACAGGGACTGGTTTTCTCCGAGTTCGCCGATTTCCCCCGCCATCACATTCCACCGGAGCTCCATCTTCATGTAACATCAGTGTTATCGCCTGCGGTGCCAGAGCATTAAAAGCGGGCGTTAAACACTACCAAAAAGAATACACGTAGGCTGAGCAGAGGTCTATCATGTCGGTCCGACCAAGTCAATGTTGCACCAAGCCTAGTCAGTGCAGAGCTGTCAAACAATATGGAAACAGTAAAGTGAATGCCAGTATGCTTCGTCAACATCAAAGGGAGGCATATCGCTATGTGAGTGAGTTCTAACGTGGCAGAATGATCGGTTTCCGGGAAGCGAGTTTGTCATACTGTGACATTTCGGCTCATTAAGGGCATGCTGCTACAACAATAATGCGTGTGTGGAAGCAGTGGATAGATGAAGGTCGTAAGCAGCGGAGAGCGGGCACGGAAGACGAGAATATGTGATGACCACCATCTTGTCCGCATGGCCATAACGGATGCTAAAGCTTCATCCATAGTGTTGGCTCGACACTGGGGCACTGCAACAGGTGTGAACTTGTTTGCATCAACTTTCCGTTGCCGTCTGCTGCAGGTGGGACTGCTTGCACACATGTCATTCTGTGGGCTTCCATTGTCCAGAAACCACAAGCTTCTCCTACTACAAAGGACATGTGAACACCTTCACTGGAGTGATGATTGGCAAAATGTAGCCTTTTTGGATGAATCCCACTTCAGCGTGCCCTACAGTGATGGCCGCAATCGTTTCCGGCGGTTCCGTGGTGAGCGCACCATTGAGGGCTGCATTATTGAGCGGCATAGCGGACAAACACCAGCTGTGATGGTTTGGGGCGCCATTGGTTACAACAAACGATCTCGCCTCCTACGAATTGAGGGCACTTTGAGCAACAGCTGGTACCTAGATGAGGTTATAGAGCCCGAGGTACTCCCCCAGCTTCAGGCATCTCCACAGGTCAAATTTCAGCAGGATAATGGCCAGCCACATATTGCGAGGAATGTACAAGGCTTCTTCGAAGAGTGACGGGTACCATTGCTTCCCAGGTCTGCACGTGTCGCTCATCGAGCATGTCTGGGATATGGTTATTCGGCACCTGGTGCGTCACGGTCCTCCAGTAACCAGTGTCACGGATTTGTGGGTTCGAATGCAAACTGCGAGGAGGGAAATCCCTCAGTAACTTATACAGAACCCTTTTGGTTCAATTCGTATTGCACCTCTAGTTGCAGCATATGGAGGACACACCAATTACTGAACATGAAGGCTCAAAGGTCATGTATACATTTGAAACGGTTACTATTTGTTACTCGTGTTGTACCTAATCTGTGGCATTAAATGCATTACATTCATGAGTTCCCCTCTAGGTGTTGCAATTCTTACAAACGGCAATGTAATTTTACTGTCTAATTTCATTGGTCTGGTGCAAATGAGTAATGTGATGCATGTTTAAAAACATTAGCATACTATACAAAACCCAGTTTTGTAACTAATGAGTTTAGAAATATATCTATCACATAATCGAGTTTTATATTGCCCTTAGTGGATAAATATTATTATTTTTGTATTCTAACAAAATCTTGATTTTTCAAAATGTAATTATTTATTTATTAAAACTGTTTATTGGTTTGAAAAAGCTATAGGGCGAGTTAGTATTCTTTTGAGAGGTAGTATAAATAGTTTTAAACAAGTCGGTGAATAATTGCATCGTGAGGAACATTTTGAACAAGAAAAAAACAAAACGTTTACGAAAAAATAGGGTTTAAAATTGTGATAAAGATGTGCGTGCCCATCTATAGCTTCAGTTAATTGGTAGTTAAAGTGCGCAGAATGGAAAAACGTTTATATTTCCCTTAATTGTAGAATTTATATAACTATATTGTGAAAAGAAATACTTCTTTAATTTTCCACATTCTTTTTTATCGAATTTCACACAAGCATCAGCTTATGCTACCAATGTTGAAACAACTATACCGATACACTATGTTCATGCTCTTGGGGTCAGTTTTGATATAAAATTAAACTGACGTGGTGTTAAACTCATAAATAAGATCTATATTTTATCCCTTACATTTTTTCGACATGGACGCCTTACAAACAACAAAGCTCTTCAACTATTGGATACACAAATACCAATAAACAAGGGTTTGTAGAAGCTGGTATGGTTGCAGATAATATCCAAAGTTTGTTGTGGTTTGGATCCTATTCGGTAGCTCAACACCAAACAAACTTTTCCCCCCAAAGCATCTCTAATTCGAAAAGTTACAACAACCACCCTCCAGAATGCTACAATCGCAGCCAGCTTGAATTTTTCTGATGTTTGCTTTGCTCATAAATGTTTGTGGTAGCACCAGGTAGCTATCACAGCAATATTAGGATTTTTGTTTTGTTTTGTTGTTTGTTTCTCTATTATGCACATATTTAAAGCACATTTTTCAGCACAAATATATGTTTTCAAATTGACTAAATAAATAAACAGCAATTTTAGGTAATGGACTGCAAGCGCGCGCGTGTGTATCCGTAATCATAACTCAAAACGGTAAGACCGTAAATACTAACTTGGTATTTAAGTTCAACATCTTCCAAGGATATGTCATAAAGATTTTCAAGACAATCCCCTACCACAACTACCCTTTATTTGAAACAATTTATAAATATTTTGATTTTCTTAATAAAGATTTTGATTTAAATAAGCTTAATATTTTTTATTGCAAACGAAATATATATTTTGAATACTGTGGGAATAGCCTCTGAAAACCTGTTCATTCTAGATGACTTGTAAAACTGATAAAGTATAAGAGATACACTAGCGACTCGCCTTACTATGTACTAAGTAGAGACAGTAAACATTTGCGTTTGCTTTAAGTGCGAATCAGGGTTCATATTAAACCAACCTTTCAGCATAGAATAACTTGTTTTATGTTGTAAAATATAAAATATTTACAATATAACAGTAGTGATAATTTTTAAAGAAAAGAGCAAAATCCATGCAACTTCAGCTAAAAGCAGTCCCGGAAGCTTCCAAGTGTGCCATTATACAGGCTGTTTTGTTTGGGAACTTCGCTTATATTTACTACAGGCATATTTGACTGCTTTTTCTGGGATTTCAACCCGTGACGTTTGTCTATGAATTGATAGCCAAACCATTTTCTATAGCCTTAACTCTTACCTTTCGAATCACTTCAGTGGTACATCCTTCGGAAGAGATATGAAAGCCAGTAGAGGGAAAACAATAGAACACAAATTTCGCTACAACACCGAAACTGAAGAGCAAAAAATAAAAAGAAAAATGTCAGATCGAGTTAACCATTTCGAAGATAGTGCATCTTACTGGTTTAAATGTTTTAATACTTATATTTTTCTCAATTTGTAAGTCGTATTTTTGCAGTTACACTGTGTTTGTCGCCGGTGTTGCAGAATGAACACGTGAAGAGCGGCGGTATTATCTTAAAACCTTGGAAACCTTGCAATGGATAAATGTGATAATGCTCGCTTTTTCTGAAATTGCTATTGATATCAGGGACAGCTAAAAATGAAAGAGTTGCAAACCAGGTGAGTCAGTTTTGACTGTGAGTTCACAGCGTGCAACAGTTGTGTCGATGCGACGAGATAAGAATTATTTTGTTCGATGCGAGACAGAAAATTGAACTGCAGAAATCTGCGAAACAAATAGTATATCTATTTGTTGGGAGATTTTTGTTGCTCTGTTGTCAGAAGGGGGATTTAAGGCCAAAAGAAAGGAAATGATAAACCTTACAGGTAGAAATGAATACCATAAATCTATCATAGGGAAGATGGAAGAAACAATTAAATCTGGAAATGATAAAATGAAATTCGGAATGGAGAAGATGATGGAAGAAAAAATGGATTATATCATGGGAAAGATGGAAGAGATAACATCGGAAATGGAGAAGTATCAGGCAGATAAGAAAACTTATATCTCAAAGATGAAGAAGGAGAGATCGAACAAAATTGACAAACGACTGGCCGGCGTGGAGAAAGTCACGGAAGAACTCGGTGGTAGAGTGAAGTAACTTGACCAACGTATAAACGCCCTGAAGCGCGTCGGAGTATGTGTTGACGCTCTGGAAGAGCCAGGGCAACGCGTTAATACCCTGGAGGAGAAAGTCAATGGCAGCATTGAACACCGTTGTGCAAAAGTTGCTCGAAGAAGACTTAAGGAACTGAAGGTCGAGACCCCAGGACACGAAACCGCAGGTGCATGCCTCAAGACACCCAAGTACGATGGAACATCAACCTAGGAAGTCTTTCATGGACAGTTCGCTGCCGTCGACATCAATAATCGATGGACAGCAAAGGAGGAAGCCGCATAGGAAGCCTCCAGGGATGAATACCTGAAGGGAAGAAGACATTTTGTAAACACCATCCTGCAATAAACAAATTCTCTCTCAGTCTGGTATTGGACAGCACACACTTTTAATAAAAATATGATGGGTTCCATTCACATAACTTTCTCTACATAACACATTATTGTTAATGAGCTTATTCTTCATGAGATTAACATTAGCAAAAACCGTCTTATTTAGTTCCTTATAAGTGGAAGGGAAATAAGGGAATAAACTAGGCTAAACCAACAATCAAATATCTTGCTATGGGATTGAAATCCGCGTTTTTGCGTAGCCAGGAGTTGACAAGTTCTCTTAAGAGAAAAGTTCAATTACTATAAAACTGAAACCAATATCAAGGAATATCTCCAAAACGGTCAACTCTACGAGAAAAAAAAAAAACTAAATAAATTGTGTGTTTTAACGAGATCTACATCTTTGTGTAGTAAGCTTTTGTCTAACCCTTACGGTTTACTAGTTATCAAAATTCAGAAAAATGCATCTAAAATAGAGGTCTTAGAAGCTATTCCCAGAAAATTCAAGACATACATTTTACTTGCCATCCCTTAAATATCTCTCTCTCTCTCTCTCTCTCTCTCTCTCTCTCTCTCTCTCTCTCTCGCTTTCATCAAAGTCGTTAGAGTCATTTTTGAGAAAATCAAATTCTTCGAGATTTTTTCCTTATATAAATGGTAGTTTGGGTAATGCAAAATGCAAAATTCAGAAAAATTCATTCAGAATAAAGAGATATTCAGAGGCTATTCACAGAAAATTCAAGATATGCATTTTATTTGCCATCATTTAAATATAAGAAATTTTAATCAATATCGTTAGTCATTTTTGAGAAAATCAATATCTTTGAATGTTTTCCATATATAAAGGTAGTTTGGTATGGGGGTATTTTCTTAAAAAAAGTTGTGTCGCATCCCTGGAAAATACTAAACTTAAATACCAAGTTTGGTACTTTATTGTGCTCGTTTTTGAGTTATCGTGTTCACAGACACAAGGTCACATACACGGACGTTTCTCTAAAAATGCTTTTTATGGATTCAGGGAACGCTAAAACGTTTACCTCCGGTGAAATTCCGGTATCGAATTTTAGGTGGAATGCAATATCTGCTCTCTACACTATGTACATGTAGAAAAAGTAAAAATGGATTGCTTTAACCGAAAGTCATCCGTTGTTTGAACTCCACAATGATTTAGTTAACAAAGAGTAACAAAATAATTCCTTTTACCACACGCTTACCTGGTAAAGACAAAAAAATAATTATGACGTATATCTTTTTTACCTATGACATCTACTAAATAATTTCAATAAGGCTATATCCGGATCCATCGGAGCGAACGGAAATAAGTTTGGGGTTCCAATATGGACTAATGACATATGTATTAGGTTTCCAAATGATTACCGGTCATCTGTTTTCACCATCCTGCTCGACATACGTAACCGCAAGCAGATTTCTACTACTGTTAGTACTATTTTAATTGTTTATTTTTGTTTTAATAATTGTTCTATAAAGCACTGCTTTACATGTGATAATCAGCAACAGGTAAATTTCTACAGTTGGATTTTCCGAAATTATAGAACCTATGGTTAATAGCTTTTATATCAATTATAGAGCTATTTTACGTCGAGAAAAATAACTTATTGGAAGATAGTGAAACTAGTTTTACATACCATATTTGCTTTTATGACGCGAAAATTGGTGGACAGTAAATGAATACAGATAACAATACCCCAGGTTTTGAAAAAAGCAAAGGTATTGGAATAGCTTACAAACAGCTGTTTTTCTACCACACTTTGCTATCGTACATGCAGTTATGAGTTATTAAATTTAATTCAAGGACATTTTGAAATACAAACAACTTTATCCCTCACGATCCCCTTATTTAACTGGCTGTGATTTTCATCTAAATAGTAATTTGATAAAAAGCTCATGTGTTCCATACACATGACCTTCTTAACCTATTCTGTTAAAAATATCACAAAACTATTCTTATATCTGGTTTATAATAATTAATATAAACTTTATCATAAATGGTAGTATTAATTCCTTCTAAGTAGAGGGGAAATAAAGTAATATAATAAGGCTAAAGCGATAGTCAAATGTTTTAAATGCAATTAAAGGTATTATATGAAATGTTTATTATATATTTACAATATTATTTTTATAACTACTAAGATTCCATTGCTATGTGATTAAAATTCGTTTCTCTTCGCATGGTCAGGAATACAATACAAGAAACAGGGATGTCAAATTCCCGTTTGAGAAAAAGGTCAAGTACTTTAAAAATGAAAAAAATTACAAATGAATATTTCGGAAATGGTTAACTCAAAAACAAATTTATGCCATAAATTGTGTATTTTAACGAAATATACATTTTTTGAGCAGAAAAGTTTTACATATCTCTTACTGTTTAACAGTTATGTAAAATTCATCCAGAATAAAGGGGTCTTTAGAGGATAATCCATGAAAATTTAATATATGCATTTTGTTTGGCATGTAAATGTTTTAATATAGGTATTTTAATAAAAATGGTTAGTCATTTGTAATAAAATCAAACTTTTCTAAACTTTTTGCACGTGAAGTTGTTTGGGGGCACAGTTTTCCTGAGAGTCTTCGGGGTGTATGCTTGGAAGATACTAAAACTAAAGCAATATGGTATTAACGGATTTTTCGTTTTGACATATCTTTCGTTTTTGCTATGTTGTCCACACACACAGTGTCATACACAGCTCACGCTCGCACTGACACATAGACACACACACACATACACACACACACGTGAGGACAATTTTCTAATTTTATTTTTTTCCCAGTTTCAACGCTTCTCAAAGCATGTATCGCTTTAGCTTAGTATATTCCATTATTACTTTGTTTTTCAAAGAAATATGTAGGTAATAAGAGTATTTATCCCGAAATATTTTTATAAAGAAATATGTCATAAAAGTATTTCTCCCGGCCGTCTCGGGTTCGATTCCCGGTTTCTAATTGAGACTAGTTGTTTAAGCCAAAGGCCCCAAAACTACCGCAGATGTTACATAATAGAGCTATATAAATGAATCAATTAAAAAAGGTATTTCTGGAAAAGTTTATCTGGGTTAACTTGAAGTGCATTTTTAGTTGGGAGTGCAACAAATTGACTTTCTGAGACGCAGCTATAACATATTATGTTACTTTTCTGTAGAGCTCGTCTTCGCAATTTTCAAATTATAAAGAATTTCCAAATTTAGTAAAAACCCTTACGACTATAATTCTTAATTTCCTTACTGCATATAGTAAGTAAAGGAAGTATTGCAATCACCAAAACATCTTGATCCAAAAATAAATTTAAAATCGCACTGAGCACGCGCGCGTATGATGTGTAGCTATATGTGTCTCCGAAATGCATAACTCAAAAACGTGTGTTAAACTACATGAAATAAGGTCAATAAATATCCAGAGTGTTCTCTACAACAAATTCTAAAGAAAAGATCTAATGAAGATGCTATCACTACGAATGGGCCATACAAAACATACGCATTCCTATCTACTGTCTAAAGAAACATCACATCCTTATTTGTGAATGAGTCCTTTTACAGTTAAACATATTGTATTTCAGTGTCCAAAATACAGTCATGTCGTAAAACAGTATACAATTTCGAAAAACATTGCATTAACACTTACAGACACAAATAAATTTAGTTCATGTATTAATATTACTAAGGAAATCAATCTATATAATTGCATATAATTCTTATAATTATAATTTTTAGCACGTTATGCCTAATTAAATTTCATATACATTTATTGTAATATACATTTATTGTTTATTGTTATATTATTTCTACTTGAACCACTGTTTTCATATACCAATAATTATTAGATGTATATTTTAATCCCTGTGCTCACAAAGTATTTACTCATAATGTTCCAATTTGTTATTGTACACTGGATGTACATAAGTGTAGAAAACTTCTAATGTGGTCGCTGTAACCTAAGAGTTCTGCGACCTAAAATAAGGAATTAAAAACACCAATTTATGTATTAACATCAATCATTAACTTCCAGGGTTGTGACACAAAGGTTTTTAGAAAATCCCGCCTAACTAACCTTTATATAACAGATGTTTAAAATGCTTCGATTTTCTCAAAAATGTTTGTATGGCTCAAATACCAGGTTTGGTTATTAGCGAAATTTTCGATATTGAGTTATGCTGCCTAAAAGACATACACACAAGCACACCCACAGGAACACACATCATTTTTAAAAATGCTTTTTTCTACACTGACATAATTGAGTAGTTTATGAGCTCATTTCAGATCGCAAACTACGGAATCCACGCGCAAAGAAGTCAGAAGCGTAAAGTAATTTTTTTTCAAAGCTACGTACGTCAAAATAATTCACAATATTAGTGTGTATATATCGGTTATAGCAGGGCATTACAAACCAATATTTTGTTGTTCTGTGATGTAATTTGAGAATTGTGATATACTTAGAGCTGCGAAAGAAGCATACTGAAATTTAATACCTGCTCTAACGCTGCGAAGTAAATTACCAATTGTAATTATTGATATGGCTCTAACTTAACCTCAAATTGGTTTCATCTTTGGTTGTTTTCTTTTAATATTAGCAAATTCTCGTAGAAAAAATGCTGTATGATACGTGAGCGTAACGTTTTTTTTTGTTTTTTTTATTCTCGCATGGATGTGAAATTCGACTGCATCTCAGGCCGCACCGTAGCGGAAAGGTTAGACCTACACGACCCGAGTTCGATCTTCATTTCATGCATCATCATCTGCGATGCCACAAGTAGTGAAAGCGGGCGTTAAGCAATCAAAAAAAAATCTGAGTGTTCCATTCACATAGCTTTCTCTACTTCTCTGCAACAAATTACTGTTAAAAAGCTTATGCTTCTATTTACTTAATGTTAATTGAGAAAAACTTAGCAGAAATAGTCTTATTACTTGATTCCTTGTAAGTAGAAATGAAATAAGGGAGTACCATAGGTTAAAGTGAAAGTCAAAAGCTGGTTGCTATGTGACTGAAGTTCATTTGTTTGTATGGATAGGAGTTAACAAATTCCTGTACGAGAAAAGCTTAAGTTTTTCATAGCTGAAACCAAAAACAGGTAATATCTAAAAAACAATCAACTCCACAAAAAAGTGTATATAACATAAACTGTTTGTTTTAACGTGTTCTACAGTTTTTGCGTGTTAAGTTTTTATCCATTTCTTACGGTTTAGCAGCAAAATTTCGTATAATTGATCCAGATTAAAGTAGTCTTCAGAGGTTATTCTCAGATAATTCAAGATATACATTTTATTTGTAGTGTAAATATCTTTAATATACGATACTTTATCAAAATCGTTAGAGCCATTTTTAAGAAAATCAAAATTTTCGAGAAAAAAAACTTCCACGTAAAGGGTAGTTGGGGGTGGGGGAATTTTCTTGAAAATCTTCGTGTCGCATCCTTGGAAGATACCAAACTTAAATACCAAGTTTGATACTTAACGGCCTTTTCGTTTTTCAGATATGCAGACACACACACGGACATTTTTCTAAAAATGTTTTTTTTTTTTGATTCAGGGGGTCTCAAAACATATATTTCCGGTTACGTATAGAGAAAGTAATAAAATACTTTGTCTCGTTTCACAATATTCGCTCGAATCAAAATCAATAACTCGTATTTATGGATTTCGGGAACCTCCAAATGTATCCAAATTGTAGGTGGAATACAATATCATCCCTCCCTACTACGTATACACTTTACATGCGTCCTGGGCAAAGTAATAATGATGTTAATAGCATTTTAGTTTTCGCTATTAGGAGATAACTTTGAGCTTTGTTGAAATCGACACACCGGTCTGTATAGCCGAACTTTCGGACTACGAGGCATTCAGAATACCATTGAGTGTACTAGGAGAGAGCGTCTGTATTTTAATTAAGCGATCACATTTTAATATGAGAGCTTAATAACGGAACCAGACGCTTGTTAAAGCAATGGCTTGTTACATTTCGCTCCAGAAGGTAGCCTAGAGATTTAATTGAAAAAATAATATAAACATTAATTCAAGAATACAGAGTGAAACAATAACGACTGCTGAAAGTGTAATTGAATCTCAATTGAAATTTAATTAACGCTTGAATTTAAAGGTCGACCTTTAGAGTCAAATATGGGGCATCAAAACAATTTTATTTTCATTTTGCCCTCTCATAGTGCTGAGTTTGGAAGATGTTATGCACTTCTACAGTGATTTGAAAATCAAATAATCGTAATATTGAATATGCAAATCATCTGTATAATAAAGAGAACTAAATGTTGTAAAGGTATATTTACAGAACACAAATTAATGTCATGAATTTACATGACTTTACAATCTACATATCTCAGAAAAAGGAAGCAACGATATTCACATTTCTGTACAGTAATTTTGGCTTCACAGTAACGCGATTATTGACAAACACTTATGTCACATTCACATGAATTTCGTTACCTATTTTTCAACAAACTATTCATTAAAAATCCACGTGATCCAATCACATTACTTTCTCTAGAAAAAAAGTTTGTTCTTTTATCTACTTTATGATAACCAAACATTAGCGAGGTAAACATTAGCACACATGATCTTAGTGTTTACTTCCCCTTAAGTATAAGGGAAATAAGGAAATAGGCCAGGATATAGCGATAGTTTTCTTTCTCATATTTGAGAAAGGTATTAAATTTTTAAAAAAACATAGTAAGTACTATCTCGGAAATGGTTAACTCCACAAAAAATTTATATACGTTTTGGGTGCTTTAACGATATCTAAATTTTTGTGTAGTGAGTTTTTGACTATGTATTGCAGTTAACAGTTGTGCAAAAGTCATCCAAAATGAAGAGATATTTAGAGACTACTCCAAGGAAATTTAAATTGTACATCTCATTTGTTATAAAAATATCTTAAACATAGGGTATTTTAATCAAGACTGATAGTGTCATTTTTAAAAATATAAAAGGATATTTTGGGGTGAAGGATTTTCTTGAAAATATTAGTGTCGCATCCTTGGAAGATATTGAGCTTAATTAATCTCAAGCTTTCTATTTAACAGACTTTTGGTTTTGAGCTGTGCTATTATCACACACTCACACAAACACAAACACAAACACACAAACGTAAACAGGCTTATGCACGAACTTTGTCTAAGAATGCTTTTTTGGATTCCAGGGCTCTCAAAACATATATTTCTGGTGAAATATCGATATAGAGATACATACATACATACATACATACATACATACATACATACATACATACATACATACATACATACATACATACATACATACATACATACATACATACATACATACATACATACATACATACATACATACATACATACATACATACATACATACACACACACACACACACATACATACATACATACATACATACATACATACATACATACATACATACATACATACATACATACATACATACATACATACAATGAAAAAGCACGCTTAGCTTTTTGTAATAATGCTTCTTTTTCCTCAAAGTGTTTGCGAAATTATATAATAATGCAGGCCAACGTGTGTATTTTATTTTATTTTGCAAAAAAGTTATTATATTCATGGTCATTTAAGATGTTGGTGACCGAGCGGCATATCTGTGGAGCAAGGTCGCAGATTTTATCCAAATTGACTTAGATTTTTTCGTGGTTTTCCCATGTCTCCAGACAAATATCAAGAATTTTTTCGGTCCCTTATTAATCATAATTTCATGGCATATCACTTTTTTGTGCTAGTTACGAGAATAGTTTAGTGGTGTGTAGTGTGCGATGCTTCCACGCTTTGTAATTGTTTACTCGTCCTCTGAAAAGAACCAGGGAAATTCAGACCTGTCATCAGGAATGGGTAGTGCCTGGAGTAGAGTTACCATCAGTAAACTTCAGGTATTTCGTGAAATCTACACCTGCGGCTACTTGCTCCAATCAACAGCCCTTCATATCTCTCGTCTCATCTTTTCCTGCCAGAGGCTGCATAATGTTTGAATACTTCTCTGCCCGTTGCGAAAAAATAGAGGATACTAGTGAATAAAACCATGTCTCGTAATCTCCATTCTTCTGTTTCTGGTCACTACTAAATTTAAGTTAATATTCATAAATAAAAACATTAATACAATATAATATGTGCTCTGCGAAAAATACAAAAGTAGGACACAGTGTTAGATTAAAATTTGTGTATATGTAGGTTAATTAGGCATTATTTTACTATCTAATTATACATAGTTGATAGCAAAAATACTGCATTCGACTCAAAAATTGGACACCATGGTTTCACCGGAAAAGCGTGTTTTCAGGATCTAAATAAAGCAGTTTTAGAAAAACGTTTTCTGTATATATCCGTCGATGTCTCTTCATTCCTTTAATAGCATATATTAAAAAGAAAAATCAGGAGAAATACAAGACTTAGCACTTATGCTTGGTATCTTTCAGAGAGGTGACACAAAGTTGTTCCAGAAAACCCCTCTTATCCCGTTTACACAAAAAGATTTAGGAGCTTTTTGTTTTATCAAAACTGACTCTTATAGATTTTAATTAAAGTAACATATTTTTCATAAAACTTAAGTCAAATAAAGTGTATATCTATTTAAATTTATAGAGATCTTAGACTATTTTCACGGCCGGTGTCGTTATACTTAAAACCTGTATTTTTCGGGCTGTTGTGCCGTGGTCGTAGGTTAAACTGCGAACCATACGTTTTGCTGACTTCTGCTTTCAGCGTCTTCAGGCAGTCACTGTAGGAGGTAAATGTCAATGAATATCTTGAATTTTCTGCGAATAGCCTCGTAGAATAGGAAATAGACAAAATCTTACTAAAAATGTAGAAATTTACGTCACAATTAATGTGAAATGCTTATTTTTTAAATTAATGATTTACGAGATATTCTTTCTTATTGATTTAAGTTTTAAAACACTAATATCTTCTCGAATAGAAAGCCTTTATTGGTATCTTTTGGTCAAGTAAAGCAAATAAAATTGAAACCCATTACATAGCGAAAAGCTCTTAAAAAGCTAGCTATGTCTTAAATATTCTCCTATTCACATCGTATTCACAATATATATAAAATATTTATACAAAGCTTTATTTCGATTAACGTGAAGTAGAGAGGAGGATAAGCCTTTTTAAAATCAGTTTATTGAAGAGTGGTTACAAACTGATGTGAATGTAAGACATACAATGTTTTAAAAGGTTATTATTTGGGATGTTACTCTTTTTATTATTTCCTAAAGATATACTATGAAACAGATGATTAAAATGAATTAAGGAAAGACTTCTATAAATGATTTTTTACACAGTCTTTTTTCTTTCATGGTAGCTGATAATGTCACGTTATCAGTTCTGTTCCACACCTACCCGGTTATACTCTTCCTTATCGATTTTATCTTTGCTAGATGTATCCGTCTATTATTGGTTTGATTTCACAGTTATAGCACTAGAAACCTAATCGTTGATTAGAGGTCCGATTCCAGCTCAGGAGCGAAGAGGAGGTAAAGCAACCTGTTGGACAAAATTGGCTTGTCCTCTTTATCATATAATTAATTTGAAAGGACAAAGGACATGCAAAACAAACCGTAAATTAACTGGAGGAAGGAATATCATGAGCTGCATTATTGAAGAAGATTGGTATTACAAATAAATACAAGAGAATGGTAATGACCTTGTTTACGACTTGTATCATCTTATAACAGCTGTATCAGGCGATGTATACATATTACAAGGCTATTATGGAAAAGTAATTATTATATACTATTCTAACTTAGTTATTCATAATAATTTTATACAATTACAGTTATATCCACCTTCAAATACATTTAACTCACAATTTATGCTAAATAAAATTCAATTTTAGCCAAAAGCTCGATTTAAAATTCTTTTAAAACATTGGTCTGCTGTGTTATATATTACCTAAACTACATAGATTAATTTATATACACATTATATATTTATATCATGCTTTTGGCTGCAAAAATATACATATTAGCAAAATAAGAGAAAAGATAAAACAAAAGCTCCATTACTCACCCGGAGGCCCCGTGTTCGATTCCCGGTTGGGGCGGGGGAATTATTTCTTATCCCCCATAGAATGTGAGAGTAAATGTGCGTGTGTTTAGTAATATAAAATTAATTAACCTATTGTTCTGAACCTACAATTTCACTAGTTAAAGCCCCCGACATGACTACTGTCGCTAAAGAGGACTATACGAATGAAACAATAAAAGAAATAGTAAAAAAAGCTCCTTTATGTTCATGTAAACCAGATCTGATGTACCCTGGCGAAACGTGGACACAAGAACTAGGGAAATCTCAAAATTCGAAGCAGCCCAAATTCGATTTTTATGATCACTTTGGAAATTACTTGAATTATGAATACTGTAATAAGAGAACAGTTAATAGAAGGAAATATAAATGAAGAAATACAGAAACATCAAAACGTTGGAAAGAACACATCCTACGGGGCGTTTAAGCTATTCACGGCAAGCCTTATTTTATAAAACTTCAGGAAGAAGAAGAAGAAGTGCTGGACAGCAATGCGGAGATGGACTGGCCATTCAGTTAGCTTCGGAACAGGTCGCAGACCTTATGAGGAAGAATTATAAGCAGAAGAAATTCATATACAGAAATTAACTACATAAATGAAAACGATAATAAGAATTATAATTTTATATCACTTGAAAGGTATGGGGAAATCTATTCTAAATTCACTTCTTTGCAAAACTTTGATAATAAAATGTATTTGATATTAATTTAAACTAAAAATTAGCTATGGAAAGGTAGAATCAGAATAAAAGAATTTGGTGCCACAGCTGAGATACGAACCATCAATCTTCGTCTTCGAGTTCTACTGCTCTGCCATCTGGGATATGAGAATTATAGTATGATATTATGAAAAGGTTTTATATGATTGGATTTTCCAGGTAAAACCAAGGTGTTCCATGCATACCTCAATGTCAATGCACATACAACTTTCTTTCCTAATGAAGAATTAATAAATTATATTTATTATACTTTCTCAATAAACTTAAAACTGTCTTGGATCCTAGCCTCTGGTGCACATCAACAAACTTGGTTAGCTAGAATCAGATGACACCGTGAATGTAAGAAGAGTTGCTTCATTAACCTCTTACCAGCTTAACACGAGGTAATTATATCAACCGTTTTTACTTTCTCTTCACGTAATATTTAGATAGTGTGAAGAAAATGTATTGTATTCCACCCAAAATTTCGATGTAGAAATTTCATTGGAAATATGCTTTGAGATTCCCTGAGGCCAAAAGAGCATTTTTAGAAAATATTCCCTGTATGTGTGTGTGTGTGTGTGTGTGAGTGCGCGCACCCGCGCCTGCGTGGATAGCATAAATCATAAACGAAAAGTCCGATAAATATCAAACTTGGTATTTAAGTTTAATTTCCTCCAAGGATGTGACAAGAAGATTTTCAAGAAAAACCCCTTGCTCAACACTAGCCATTACATGGAAAAAAGCTCGAAAACTTTGACTTTCGCAAAAATGGCTCTAATGATTTTGATTAAAATGCCGTATTTTAAAGATATTTACATGACAAATAAAATGTATATCTTGAATTTTCTGGAATAGCCTCTGAGGACCTCTTCATTATGGATGACTTCTGCATAACTAGTAAACCATAAGAGATAGGCAAAAGATTACCACACGAAAAAAGTAGATCTCATTAAAACACCCAACTTATGTTACATAAATTGTTTTTATAGCTAACCGTTTTCGAAATATTTCGAGTAATTGCTTCTCCTGGTCATGCAAAGAAATGAATTTCAATCACATAATAATCAGTTTTTAACTGATTTAGCCGAAATTTTCCCTTCTACTTATAAGGAAGAAGGTAGTAAGAAAATTTCTGCTAGTGCTTATCGTCATTAACACGAGGTTGGATATAAGAATAAGTTTTTAGCAACAATTTGCTATAGAAATATCAAGAAAGTCATTTGAATAGAACACATCAGATATTTTGCTCTCGATTGTAACATCAAATGAGACAACACCTTTTCTGCCTTATGACTTTTAGTTTTAACATACCTCAAATATTGTTATTGAGAATGATAATAGTTGAAAAAACAAAATGGCTTAACATAACCTAGCATAATAATGCGATGCTTAATGTATATTAATATTTATATAGTAGATTGTAAAACCATACAAAGAACTTTAAGCACAAAAGCACAACATATATTATGAGGCAGAAACCCGACATAATGTTGCTTCCAGGCATCTCTCTTTGTTATTTTAGACTGTATAAAGAGAAGAAATTATACCATGGCAGCTTTAGTAGCTTATACGGGCTGCTACTTCTGCATTATGTTATGAAAATGTTACGCTAAACGAAATTTATTCCATCTATAACATGTTTGGCCTCATTAATCTATCCACTCGCTGTCAGAGGTAAAAAGTTCACCCTCTGGCATGTGAGGTTCCAGTGAATTTACGCCGTTTGAACATCTTCGTTCCTTAAATCCTTTTATTTTGCTTATGATAAGCGAAAATTTGTTTTTAATTTCTACATTACATTCCATCAACAGGCATTAGGGGCTAGAGATATGTACAAATAAACTACTAGGGGCAGCTGATAAGTTCCGGGCCTCTCAATGAAAACAGCGTTTAAATTTTTTTGTTGCTTTATTTTGCATAATCTCCAGAGAGACTAATACATTTAACATATCGGTGTTCTAATTTAATTAAAGCATCTGTGTAGTGTGATTTATCAAGGTCCTCAAAATAGCGGTTACCGCATCAGTAACCTCCTCGTTACTGTAAAATCTACGTCCTCCAAGACTTTTTTGGAGGTTTGGGAACAGGTGATAGTCACTGGGTACTAGATCTGGTGAATAGGCTGGATGATCAAGCAATTCCAGATTTAATTCGTACATTTTTCCCATTGCAATGACTGGACCATGGGTCGGAGCATTGTTGTGATGAAACAAGTTGTTTTTTATCTTTATTTGAAAATGAGATCTTTTTGTTTTCACCTCATCACTCAAACGTTGCAGTAAGCTTGCGTAGTAGTCACCAGTGATACTTTTACCCTTTTCCAAGTAATCAAAAAAAAAATAATTCCCTGTGCGTCCCAGAAAACACTCGCCATAAAAAATGACAAAAATGACTTTGCTTTTGGAGTTGCTTCTCCTAGCGCAATCCACTGCTTTGACTGTGATTTACTGTCTGGAGTGTAGTGATGTATCCATGTTTCATTCATGGCAATAAGCTGTCTCAAAAATTCACTTGAAATTTTACGGTAGAGCTCACATTCTTAACGGAAACAGGTTTTCTTTGCAACTTTTGATCTGATGTCAACAAACACAGCACCCACCTTGCACAGACCTTGTGAAAGCCCACAAAATTACTTAAAATTACCTGCACGTTATTTTGATTTGTTTACAGCCTCTGCTATCTCAAAAAACTTTAATCTGTGGTCTTCCAGTGCTGAAAGATACAATTGTTCAATTATCTCTCGAGTTGTCAGTTCTACAGAGTGTCTAGCGCGATGCTCATCACTAGTGCTCATACGTTCATGTTAAACTCTGCAACCCACATTTTAATCATTGAATATGAAGGGGCAGAGTCTTTCAATGTACTGTCCATTACCTCCTTGATTTCTTTAGGCTTAAAACTTTCAAAGGAAGTATTTAATCACTACACGTTTTTCCAAATCCTCCAATCTTCTTTTTTCATGAAAACACTAAAGTTGTCTTGTTTAAAATGCTGTCATTCGAAAAGTAAACAAGCTATGGACCTATAACTATGGACACAAGCTAGTCTAGAGTTAAACTATACATGCTACCGTCTAACTGGCCTAATAGCGACATATCTGTGAGGCCCGGGACTTATCAGCCGACCCTACTATTAACACACTTCGAACGCAAATGACCACTACAGAATGATGCATAGTTCTTATTACTAACTTCTGGGGGTTGTAGAGGGGACTGAGTAGATCAGTTTTTATTAGAACCCGTGTCCAGAAATGTATTGTTTCGATACAAAATCAGTTTGAAGATCAATTTGATTTTAAATCTCCCGCTTCTGAGGCCATCCTCTACGGTCCTTGATGTCATACAGCATGTCTTCTGTTTACAAACAGTAGTGACTCTCTTTTCACTAATGAAGCTCAGTTCAACAAGGAGGTCGTTTTCAACTGTCGGAACATTCACATTTGAGCTGAAGAAAACCCGCAGGCCACACAGTCACGGTTTGGCATCAAAATATTGACTTGTATCTTTTATGGTTATTTGATTGGAACGTACCTACCTCCTTCCGTACCGCCTAAAGGGTCCCAGTTACTTGATTTTACCGCAAGAGGTACTATAGAGTTCTGTGAAGATTTGCCATTAGCACTACGTCAGTAAATGTGGTACCAACATGGTGGAACACCAGCGCACATAGAACTTAAAGTCCGTGAACATCTCCACCAAATATTCGAAGAAAGATGGATAGGTCGAGGTGATCCAATTTCTTGGCCACCACGATCTTCAGATTTAACCCCTCTTGACTTGTTCCTTTGGGGCCACATGAAGAGCCTTATGAGACTCTGTAGAGTTGGAAGATCTTGTTGCACAAGTTGTGGCGACAGCTCACTTTATTGAACACACACACCAGGTCTCGTGGGACATGTATACGACAACAAACTTTGCAGTTACACTTTGTGTAATTAGCATCGGGGTTGCCACATGGAACCACTTTTGTAATGCAAACTTGTCTGTAGTGAAGTGGGAGGTGTGAAATCGATTCAAACTGATTTTGCATAGAAACAATACATTTCCGGACAAGGGTTTCTAATCAAAACTGTATCTACTTAGTGCCCTTTTACAATCTCCAGAAGTTTGTAGTAGGAATTATAAATCATCCTGTATAGTCTCCGTCACGCATGAAGCGGGTGCGCAGTAAATACACAACGACGTCATAGTCACGTGGTTTGCGGCCAATCAGGCGCAGTCTGCTTCAGTGCGAGTTTGAGAGAACTTGCCTCCAGCTTAACAGTTACATTTTATAATTCTGCTATAATTCAATGTCATTGTGCAATAGTAAGGTAGTTTACGGTTTGTTAACAATTTTGACTTTGTATACGAGAATTGTAAATGAAGCAAAAGCTTTTGTTAATGCAGAAGGAATAAAAGGAACAAACCAGTGACTGACCTTCACAATATCGTCGAAATATTTTTCTATGTGTGATAATGGAAAGTTTCCTACGGCGCAAAAGCTTGTGACCCGGCAGTGAATCTTTCATGCTGAGCATTTTGAGGAAAATGGGATAACGTTACAGGAGCTGCCGAGACGGAAGAAGATTAATAGTGGAAGGTAGTGACATTGTAGCCACAAGAGTTCGGGCCATGTGCCACATGCTTGCGAATACTTCCCTCCTTTCTCCGCCTCTAGGTAAATGTCGCAACGCAGCACTGCACCTATTTTCTCCTACCTGCGCGCATAATATTACTTAACGCCTTTGTTTTTGACGGTGAGTGTAGTATACGGGCAAGTTAGGTATACCAGAACTCGAACAGCATAATACCATTCCGTTTATTTATTTAAATAACAGTATAGATATTAAGATTTCTATCAATCCCAGACGTCATGGATGGGGTTCAGTATTGGAGGGTGAGATGTGGTCAGAATCCCAATCCTTCCCGGCCAGTTAATACGGTCCCCTCGACCTGGAGCCGCTGCTTCTCTATCAAGTAGCTCCTCAATTGGCCCTCCAGGGACCTCACGAGGCTGAGTGCATCCCGGGCCAGGTCACCTAGCGGGGTAAAAATCCCCATGCCGGTACCAGGAATCGAACCCCGGTCTCCCGCTTGGCAATGAGCTGCGCTATCATCGTGCTAAGGATGCAACCCGCACATAATGTTATAATACACAAAATAATAAGGAAGATTAAAAATAATAATGAGTTCCATTCACATGATTTTCTCCAGCTATTCTGTGAATAACTATTTTTAAAAAAGGATTATTCCTTTATCTACATCATACCAATCAGAGTAAAGATTAATAAAAATGGTGTCAATACTTCTTCTTTTAAGTAGAGATGAAATAAGGTATACGCTCAGCTAAAGCCATAGTCAAATCTTTTAAAACCTGGTCACCTTATGAATCAGTTGAAATTCGGTTCTCTTTGCGTAGCCAAGCGTAAAACCAAGGAGATGTGAAACGAAGGATGACTATTGAGAAAAGTTTAAGTATTTTAAAGTTGAAATCAAAACAGGTAACAGGTAACATTTCGAAAATTGTTAGTTGTGCAAAAAGAAAACATGTATATGACTTAAATTGTGTGTTTCAACGAGATATATATATTTTTATATTTTTTCTATCTCTTTTGATTTTAAGGTATACAAATGTCATTCAGAATGAATAGGACTTCAGAGTATTCTAAGAAATTGAGAAAATATAGTTTATTTGCTATATATATAATCTTTAATATAAGAAATTATAATCAGAATGATTACAAACTTTTTTATAACATTAAAAATTTCGAAAAATGTTTCAGAAGTATTCAATTTCACTTTTATCTACTCGCAAGTTTTTTCCATCCAAAAGTACAGAGTGAATTACTGGAGAAAAGCTTTAGCGAACTTCAATGGTTATCTGAAATGCCTACTAAATCTAAACTGCCTTATGAATCAGTACTAAATTTGTTTTGGCAACATGTAACAACTGACAGTACGCGATGGTAACATGGACTTGTCATGGCAACACCATTTGTTATGAATCACGAGTGATTTGATTGGTTGGTTGGTGCATTCCGAAGGGTGTTCCACACTGCAGCCACCATAGGCTTATTGTGTGTCAGACCCAGGAATGATATGCGATGAGCCAACGGGCAGATAAAACCGAGAGGGCTTCCGTGGTGACCCTTACATAGTCCAAACAGTTCTTCATCTCAACACGGGGAGCGCTAGGACTTAGCACCCCAGTTTTTTTATCTTCTTTCTTTTCTTTTTAGTGTTTGACACCCGATTTTACTTCTTGTGGCACCACATTTGACACTGGTGATACATGAAATGAAAATGGAGCACCGGGAAATCGGAGAACTCGAAGAAAACTCGGTCTGTGCCGCTTTGTCCACCACAAATCTCATATGCGATCACTTGGGATCTAGCTCGGGCCGTTTAGGTGAGAGGCGAGTGGCCTAACCATTCGGCCACGGCGCGGCCGTGCCCCAGGCCTGACTGTACTCCCTGTGTCTACCGACGACTTCCAACGACATCCCGCCAGCGAGAGATGTATTTCCAGGGCGCAGTGATAACCACGGAAGAGCGCCAACACAGCAGCTCTCGCAGACACCTACTACCCTGAAAGAGACTGGTTGGATGAAATGGATATGAAATGAAGATGCAGGAAGTTCGGGGCAATGAAGAAACCTCTCCAGCATTTGCCTAGTGAGCCGGTAAAGTCCCCGAAGAAGCCCATGGTTCAGAGAGCTTGGCTGCGAGGATCGATTCCACGACCTCCCGAATGCCTGGATTACACGAAGAGTCAGAGCCATCAGACTTGGTGTATTGAATCGTATTATTGGTGTTTTTATTATATTACTATTATTACTGTTTAATGTTGTCTAAAAGTCTTCGCACAATTTGTATCAGTTCTCTCATACCTCTTAACAATCCTAGAGCAATATGTGAACTTAGAACACAGTTTATGAAATTATGTAGTAAAGTGCATTCCCAAATGAATGCCACTGACATACACATGTCTGTGAATTGCTACATTCTCCTGGACAACCTTTTTCTGATGAGACAACTCTGCCACATACCGCTCATGTTCTTCCCGGTGTTGGAGGGGGGATGTTACCGTAGTCCTGACAGAGACATGGAGTCCCTGCCCCACCTCTCTGTCTCTAGGGCTTTTGCGAAAAGGGTTACCCGCACGTCGTCCGCACACAATCGCTAATCCGGTCTCTGATTCCCCCACGTAATGTTTCACAGCTTCGTGATCACCCCGACCGCAGGGGGCTCAAACACAATATATAAATTAACGCTGAGAGTTGTGGTGCTGCGACACACTACTCTAGATTCGGACCCCCCCCCACCCACCCCACCATCTTGTCCCCTCAGTGTTTCGATATTCTACCTCTCGGCCTCTCGCGAACATAGAGAACTGACTTTATTACCCAGACATGCTGTAGAAAAATTCTTTTTGTGGCATCGCGCTTTTTCCTCCGAGCACAGCACAGTCCAGTGTGTTTGATTCAAACCTGGGTTATTCCCTGCTGAAAGTGGTGTGATAAACGATACTACTGTACTGCTGCTTCTACTACTACTATTACTACTACTATTACTACTGTACTGCTGCTGCTTCTACTACTAATACTACTACTACTGCTACCAGTACTACTGCTACTGCTACAACCATCACCACCACCAGTACCACTACCACAACCAGTACCACTACCACCACCACCACCACTACTACTATTACTACTACCACCCCACCACCACTACTACTATTACTAACACCACCACCCCCAACACCATCACCACCACTACTACTACTACCACAACCACCACCACCATCATCACCACCACCGCCACCACCACCATCACCACCACCAAAAACATCACCAACCATCATCACCACCAACCATCATCACCACCACAATCACCACCACCATCACCACCACCGCCATCACCACCACCACCATCACAACCACCACCATCACCACCAACCATCATCACCACCACAATCACCACCACCATCACCACCACCGCCATCACCACCACCACCGCCACTACCACTACTACCACCACTACACAACCACTACTACTAATACCACCACCGCCGCCATCACCACCACCACCGCCACTACCACTACTACCACCACTACACAACCACTACTACTACTACCACCACCGCCGCCATCACCACCACCACTACTACTACTACCACCACCACCACCACCATCACCATCACCACCACCACTACTACTACCACCATTACTACTACTACCTCCACCACCGCCACTACACACCACTACTACTACTACCTCCACCACCGCCATCATCACCACCACCACTACTACTACTACCACCACCGCCGCCATCACACCACCACCACTATTACTACTACTACCACCACTTCTACTACCACCACCACTACACCACCACCATCACCACCACCATCGCCACCACCATCACCACCACCACTACTACTACTACCACCACCACCGCCGCCATCACCACCACCACCACTACAGCACCACCACTACTACTACTACTACTACCACCACCACTACACCACCACCACTATCACCACCGCTACTACGACTACCACCACTACTACTACCACTACCACCACCACTACTGCTAGGCATCATGATCAATGAAAGTGGTACTTTTAATGAAAATATTAAAATGACAATTGAGAAAGCAAGAAATGCATCGAAATCGCGTAGGTTGATGCCCCCAATCTTTGAAACGCTAAATAATATGTGGATTTGTTTATTCCATTGTATGATATTCACCCACAATTTGGCATGGTGTCTTAATGAAAAAAAGGGAACGATAGATCAATAATGAAAATACAACGGAAGATACTCCTCAGAATTTATGTACTTACAGAACTTTTTCTAATGGAGCCCTGCAAGTAAAGGGTCGCTAACTTATAAGGTAACCTTCCACTGAGTGAGAAATCCGGGAGTCGCCGGGGAAGTAAGTAGTGCCGGCAAAGGCGCACTGAAGTACGTAACTTAAGATACATTATGGAAACGTCGACTTTCTGCTCAAATACTGACTGAAAATTTACTGAAATATTCTCATCCAATTATCTAAAGTTAGCGGCAGGAATACTTGTGATTTCTTGCATGTCATTATCACTAAGTTTCTATAGCTTACACTGGGATTTCTGCTTCTGAGCTTAGATGAAGATGTGAGACTTGTTATACTTCCTGTTTGGGAGTATATCCACTTTGGTGCATTAGTTTTTTTTTTTTTTTTTTTTTTTTTTTGTTTCACATTTAACAGTTCCCGAAAAGACCAGTATCATACTTTACTACCTGATGTGTTTAGTATGGTCTTAATTTTGCGGCCAAGTGAGTAATAACTGTCAGTATAGACTATCCGTTTTGCTTCCACATTTTGTAAACCTCAATATATGAGGCCATTGGTCTTTCAGAAATCGTCAAACTCATTTCCGATACAACCTTCGTTATAACGAGGCCCACCCATTCAATTTTATGCCTTCCAACCTACGGTTATAGCCAAATAAACACGTTTGTCTTTAAAATAATAACCAACCTGCAAACAGTACTCCTATTGAAATGAAGTATATATTGATGCAATGTTGTTCTGCACACTGTTTTTATAGTGTTTAAAGCCCACTTTTACTATATAGTGCACCGCAGGCGATGACATACACGGAATGAAAATGGAGCACCGGTGGAATGCAATGCCAGGGGAAATCAGAGAACCCGGAGAAAACCAGCCACTGCACTGCTTTTTCCATTACAAAATCCACATGTGGGCGCTTGGGATCTAATCCGGACCGCTTTGGCGAGAGGCGAGTGGTCTACCATGGCTCGACACACACTGTTCTTAATTATCAGCAAAAATACTTATACCTTAAACGCCTGTAAAGGGACCGGGCGAGTTGAGGGGACTCGGCACCGTTCTGGTGCTGATATTGCACCTCGAAGGGGCGCTCCAGAGAGATGGGATGAGATGAGAGGAGTCAGCTGGTAGCTATAAATGGGAGGACGGCTCAGCAATGACAGATTCCCTACTGTTTCCAGACTGAGACGTCCCGTGAGTTGGACAGAGAGACTGGGTTCCCATAGAGTCCAACGCCTGAAGAAAATTCAACAGAGAGCATTCCTTTTCCCCATCATCTGCACCAAAACAGCATCTCTGACACTTTCAAATATAAAATATCAAATGAGGTGATTAATGAATGAATTTATTAATGAAACGGCATGAAGAGTAGTAGTAAATTCGGGGATGAGAGAAACCAAAAAGCATCGAGCAGGATGACCTGCATGCAGAAGGTGCTGAATTCGATCTCCGGTGAGTCTAGTTTCCCTGGATCATCAGGCAAATGCTGGAGAGGTTCATCTTCTACCAAGAGTTTCCAATCCACCATTTCCTATATCCATCTCTTTTTTGTGATCTGTTTCAGCTTTGTAGAACCACGACAGTGTTCGGCGGACTACGGCTAGGCAATGGTTGTGCATTCTGTAAAGGTTATTTTCGTGGCTAGTGTCTCCCGCCAGGACCTGACTCCAGGAAGAGATTTTTTTTTTTAATTTTTTTTTTTTTTTTTGCAGTGCCTCAGGATGTTCAGGAGCTCTTGGGAGTGTACGTCGAATTTGTTCTCCCCGGAAACATGCATGCGCCCATCTTCATCCGGATTTGGTCGCCCTTAGGATCTGTTCTCTTATACCTCCCTCCCACGTAAGTTGCATAGGGCTATAAAAGTATAATATTGGTGGTATACTCATCACGCTAGTTCTAATCCTAAACATTCCAATATTCATCTACTGATCAAGGAAAACCAGGAAAATCTCAAGGTCCGAATGGACGGAAATGAGAATGATACGCATTACGATGGGCCCAAATTTGCTCGTTTATATTGTTTATTCATTTCAAACTAATACCTAAAAGAACTGAAACTCCAAAGGAATAACTAACACAAATGACCATTATACAATAGCTTGTATATACCAGAGATATTGTCTATCAATAACTTTAGCTATAAGTTTACAACTTAGAAAAGAATATTGAGAAGGAAAATTACCGTTAGCCAGTTATTCATCTTTAGTCACCATCACTGTAGGGAGTACATACTCACTGTTGATGCGTGTGCATATAATGGAGGAAGAAAATACGTAGTGGGGTAAGCGTTATCCCTAATTTTAGGCGCGCCTGCGCAGCAAAACATTCTCTCCTCCGTTGTAAACACGTGGTCCTCGGTGGTCTAGAGCTAGCCTCTTTTTCCAAGGCCGCGGAGAGCGATACATCCTTAGCGTGGACTCCTTCGGGAGGAAAGTAAAGCAAATGGCCCAGTTATGTAGATTTACGATACTTGAAAGAGGCTCAATAAGTGAGGTCTCTGAGTAAAATTAGGGAGTCTTTCACGTGCAGTATAGAATTGTAAGCTGAGAGCTTTAGCTCTTAAAGAGCTTAAATAAATAAAAAACAATTTTAAGTTTCCGTTGTAAATCTGTAACAACTATTTATAAAATACGTATCATACAGGTATCAGAATTCGTCATGATGCTATTACGATTCAGAATTTATGTTTCTATTTTAGTTATATAATCTTACTCCAAGCAAGTTATAAACAAAGTCTTAGTATGGACTCATTCGGGAGGGAATTAAGGCTTGTGGTCCTGTTGTGTGGATTTACGGTATGTAAAAGATACTCAATGTGTGAGATATCTGAGTACAATTAGGTGGTCTTTCACGTCCAGTACAGAATGATATACTGAGAACTATAGCGGTTAAAGAGCTTAGAGGGGTTCGCTGTTGGTGGATGAGTCATCAAATCCCATGATAGTATAATTGCACCGCTCTCTGAAGTTTCTGTTTTTACTTTCTCTACACATATTATGTACATAGTGTATAGAGAAGGTACTGCGAGATTTCATCGGAAATAGACATCTAGTGTATCCTGTGTCCAAAAAAAATCTGATGTGTTCCATTCACATGACTTTCTATACTTATGTGTACCAATTTATTGTTAATAGGCTTATTCTTCTATTTACTTCAAGCTAGTCGAGGAAAAAATAGCAGAAGTAGTCTTATTACTTGCTTCCTTGTAAGTAGAAGCGAAATATACATCATAGGTTAAAGTGAAGTCAAAAGCAGGTTACTAGGTGACTGAAGCTCCTGTGTTTGTATGGAGACGAGTTGAATTCCTGTATGAGAAAAGTACAAGTCTTTCAAAGCTGAAACCAAAAACAAGGAATATCTTAAAAACGATCAACTCCTGGAAAAAAATGTATATAACATAAATTATGTGTTTTAATGTGCTCTACATTTTTTGTGTGATAAGTTTTTGTCCGTTTCTTACGGTTTAGCAGTTATGCAAAATTCCTCCAGAATAAAGTAGTCTTCAGAGGCTATTGCCAGAAAATTCAAGATATACATATTATTTGTCAGGTAAATCTTTTTAATATACGTTATTTTAATCAAAATCGTTAGAGCCATTTTTGAGAAAACCAACATTTTCTAAAAAAGTTCCATGTAAAGGGTAGTTGGGGGTGGGGAAATTTTCTTGAAAATCTTCGTGTCGCATCCTTGGAAGATGCCAAACTAAATACCAAGTTTGGTATTCAACGGTCTTTTCGTTTTTGAGCTATGCTGTCCAAAAACACACAGACACACACACACACACAGACACACACACGCACACACAGACCTTTTTCCAAAAATACTTTTTTTGGATTCAGGGGGACCGAAAACATGTACTTCCGGTGAAATCTCGGTGTCGAAATTTTGGATGCAATACAATGCCTTCTCTATACACTATGTACATAGTACGTGTAGAGAAAGTAAAAATCATCTTTAGAAAAAGGTATGTGTGACCGTGTGTCTATGAACACGATAACTCAAAAACGAAAAGTTGTTAAATACCAGCCTTTGTATATAAGTTTGGTATCGTCCAAGGATACGACATGAAGATTTTGAAGAAAATCCCCAACCCCAAGCTACCCTTCACATGAAAAATGTTCGAAAATTTTGATTTTCACAAAAATGGCTCTAACGACTTTGGTTAAAATGCCCTATACTAAAGATGTTTACACAACAAATAAAATGTATATATTGAATTTTCTGGGAATAGGCTTTGAAGACCTCTTTGTTCTGTATTATTGTTTGTGGGTTTTGTAAACTGTAAGCAATGGACAAAAACGTACTACACAAAATAAATATCTAGATTCCGTTGAACCACACAATTTATGTCATGTAAATTTTCTTCATGGAGTTGATCATTTTTGAGATATTCCTTGTTACTGTTTTCAGTTTTGAAATACTTAAACTTTTCACATACGGCAATTTGTCAACTCCTGGAAATGCAAAGAAACGGATTTCATCCACATGGCAACCAAATTTTAAAGGATTTGACTGTCGTTTTAGCCAAGTTTATTGCCTTATTTCCCTCCTACTTACAAGAACGCATTTCTGCTAATGTTTATCTGGATTAGTATGAAATAGATAGAAGAATAAGCTTTTTAACAATAACTTTTCCAGAGATGTAGAGAAAGTCTTGTGAATGAAACACATCTTATTCTTTAATTTAGTTCTCTCTCTCAAAGAGATACACAATTTGTCCGGTAGTAATACGCTTAGTTCACAATTTTAAGTCAAGACGATAAGCCTCCAGGATACAGCACTTCAAAAAGTGAACGAAAAATATGTAGCGTTCAATAAATATACAATGCAGCGATTGTGTGTCAAAGAACTCACGTAAATTAATTTAATAATACAAATGGGTTTGTTGAAAACAAATTATTACATTATGTGTCCCTTGAAACGTAGAAACTAAACTATAAAGTTAGTGATGGAATAAATAAATAAATTTAAAAAAGATCCAATATTGTTAGGATTTGAACAGTGGCTCTTCTGTTTTGTTTAACTGAGTACAAGATGCCAAATTAACCACTTCAACTGTTTTGGAGCTACGGGTTAGGTGCTATCTCTTCAGGGATATTGTAGGTCTCCTCGAACAGTTCCTTTGGTAACTTTAAATGGAAAGCTAAAATGCTCTTTGCTTTCTAGTACATATATTTAACATAGTTTTATGTAGCTACTTGTATTACTATAGAGATGGTTGTTCATTATGAACTTCAATTGAAGATATTTTTTATGAATTGTAAGCTTGCCTACAATTGTAATACAAGGAGCGCCCAGAAATTAAGCTCCGTTTGGTAATAAAATTAAATTGTGTACAGATACAGAATAATTATTTATTGCACAAAAATCTACAACTCTTAAACTACTTTTCCTCATAACTGCAGAAATTTTGCAGGCATTTGTCATAGCGTGGCACAAGTTTTTGTATACCTTCTTCATAGAAGTTTGCCGCCAGTACCCAACGTGAGCAAAGTTTACGAAATTTCAGTTTTTCGGTAACAATTTCATGAATTAGTGATCGTGAGCTTTGGGGAAATTCCATAGCGAGAGCACTAATAGTAAACTTGCGGTTTTCCTCGATCTTGTCATCAATCGCGTGAACCAGTTCTTCTGTAACCAAAGATGGACGCCCACTTCGTTCTTCATCGTGCACTTCACTACGTCCTTCATTGAACTGTCGAACCCATCTTCTCACCATTGAATCACTCATCGCATTTTGTCTGTAAACTTCGCAAATTTGCCGATAAATTTCAATAGGTTTCACTTTCCTAGCATTCGGAAAATGAATCACAGATCTGATTTCACAAGCGGCGGGATTTTCAATCAACCGCGACATTGTAAACAAGCACAACAAAGCGAATGTGGCTGACAGCGGTCTCAAAATGGCGCACGTTTCTTCTCCTTGATACAGAGGGTCTACCGCGGAATGCGATCGCAGCGCTGCAGCGGAGATAAATTGAAACGGAATTTACTTTCTGGACGTACCTCGTATATGCGTACATAGCAATGAATGTGTGATGCACTATATTTTAGAAACTCCTTCGAGAGATACAGAGAAGTGCACCCCTTCAGGAGCTTAATGCAAATGTTATTGAAACATTCTCTGTTGCATTATTGATTGTTCTATGTGTCAGTATGAATAAATCATATTCAGTAACGCAGCAAAATGTGAACAAAGGGCAAAAAAAGGAGTTGGAGTCTTGAGCCTCTAGCTCTCTCATCATCTTAACCCGATGCTCATCCGCTAACCATACAACTGAATAATGCCACTACATATACGCTCTCCGAAATTCGAGTGCAGTTTGTTAATGGCGTGCTAACCCTTAATACATTTTATGCTGAAGTAAACAATTTAACACCCATAGGCCATAGATTCCCTATTTCAAACTACGTAGCTCCGATCCCGCCAAAATTCTGCTTAGTTCTGGGTTGCCCTGTATATGGATACACCTGTGTCTCCAGAAGTCATTGCAAACCAATATTTAAAATAATAACGATAATAATCGTAGTATCTTTATACATTTTTCAGTTAATACTCTGATCACGGATGATATTCAAGATTTGGATAATCATAAACAAGATCGGTATAACACTACATATTATGGTTAGCTTGACCTGTATAGAATAGACGAGAAAATCCCAGGAATAATTGTGTATAAATGATGCTCAAAATTTGCATTCGTGCATTTAAATTGGTTAGATTGACTCTGAAACGTATTATTTCTGGTTGCCTTTTGGTGACAAATATTTTGTTATACATGTGAATTTTTTTTTTCAGAGAAATTGTAGGTATAAGCTAATTGTTCGTTATATTTG
This sequence comes from Hymenopus coronatus, assembly GCA_030762935.1. Taxonomy (NCBI): domain Eukaryota; kingdom Metazoa; phylum Arthropoda; class Insecta; order Mantodea; family Hymenopodidae; genus Hymenopus; species Hymenopus coronatus. The sequence continues at coordinate 117,943,395 of CM060897.1, read as the reverse complement.
ACCTGGAATTGACAACTACACATACTCTTTTAAACTACTTTATGGCATCCTCTTGAGTTCAATGACATTCTTGTATAAATAATAAAGGACTTTAAATAAATTAAAACTATACACGCATTTGAGAATATTGGTCCTATTTGATTTGAAATTTTCAGAACTAATAATGATTTTATTTTTACTCCTGATTTGTATATTTTTTTTTTCATATTATAATCCTTTATCAATCATAGCTAATTAAATCAGTGCTTAATTATTAATAGACATAGATGATTTCTAAGCTTGTTCTGTCTATTTAATATATAAAGCTGATATAAATAGGTAGGTTAAAGCAAAAAAGAAACTTATTCTTTTATTATTTTGTACAAATTATATAAATGTGAATTATCAATCACTTACCCTTCGTATAAGCCAAGAGCTCTAATATGCCAATAAATTGCAATAGCTTCAACTTTCTTAGCAGTGTCAGAATAAAACCGGAAGCTGCCTCTTACCTGAAAACAAGAAAGAAAAAAAAATGAGCATATGGTATAAAGTAGAAACATAATGATAAATCACTAGCATAAAAGCAATGTTACCAATTATTATTATTACTATTATTATTATTATGATTATTATCATCACAATAGCATGTTTTACGATAAGAATACGTATTATTGATGCATCTGAGAAATTTGACAAAAAATTATGAAAAATTAAAAAATAATTTGATTTCATATAGCGTTAAATGAATTCTAAACTTTCAGAAAGTATATTGCTTTTCCCACTTGTCGCATTTTAACTGCCAAATAACTGAAGGAATACGTGGGTAGCTTATTAATAGGCACACCCAAATGTATACCTTATTTTCACGTACATTTTTTTCTTACACTTTTTCGTAGGTACTCAAAATGCTCCACATCATTAAATATTTCATTAATTTGTTTCAATATTTTATAGTGCCTCTCAATGAAACATTTGAGTAAATGACCACATTAATTTTTCGCAGCAATGTTCCAATTTTCAGAAATAAATTATTAAATGTTGGAAAATCAAGAGAATTGGAGATTATGAAAAGTAATAATTTTTTTTACACTATTGGGCTAATAAAAATATGATATAACATATTTAACATTGAATTTGTATGTGAATATTTTTAATATGTATCATGTGGCTAACTGTTATTAGAATAAGAATTTGGACACTAAAAATTATTTAAATAGCCATAAAATGTAGAACTTTGATCCTTGACCAATATATAAATACTATAGCATGTAACAGTTGGTAGAAATTTCAATAAAATATATTAGATATTATGGATTTTCCAATATTCAGGGATGTACCACCTGAAATAAAGTATCCATTTGTTGCATATTGTAATGATAAATCGGCAAATAATTCCATTATGTTAATCCACTAATGCAATTACTAACCATTACACCGGGTAAAAGAATATTTACATTAAGTCCAATTTTCTTAAGCAAGTTTGTACTTAAAGGTACTCTAGGCATTTGATCTTTACGAAAAAGATTTATACATGAAAAATTATGTAACAAAAAGCAATGTTTAATAAATATAGCTAAAGATAAGGCAAATCTGTTTTGTTATCACCATTATAGACTTCTGTGGACCTTTAAGGCTTAGGGATGTTTTAAGTATACTTGGTAGAAACAGAATAGCATTTCCATGCAGATCTCAATGAAATGTATAATAAGTTTTCTTGATAGCTATACAAGCTACGAGGGCTGTCCAGAAGTATCCGACCTAACAAAGAAAGCACAAAAATGTTGGTGAAAAAATTTATTTTTCTACATAGTTTCCTTTCAGCTCGATACACTTTTCCCAGCGATGTTCAACAGCCTCGTTGCTCTGCTTATAATGAGAACTATCGAGGTCTGCAAAATAGTCATCAACTGCAGACTCCACCTCTTGATTGTTGGCAAATCTTCTGGCAAATAGGGTACATAGGAGGCAATTCGAGCTTTAACTCATTGATTTTGCCATGGCGACATTGGATGTGTGAACTGGTGCATTGTCTTTTCGCTAAATGCAGCTGTTTTTGCTCGATTTCGTCACTCAAACGCAGTAACAAGTTCGTATAATATTTTCCTTTGAGATGATAAATGAAAAGTAAACCTCGTGCGTACCAGAAAACTGACGCCATGACCTTGCCTGCCGATGGAACTGTCTTCGCCTTCTTTGGAGCCCATTCTCCCCTTCCAAGCCACTATTTTGATTGTTCCTTAGTCTCAGGTGTGAAGTGATGGACACAGGTTTTATCCATTGTTATGAATCGACGCAAAACCTCAGCTTTATTACAATGAAACAATGTCAAACACTTGACTGAAACACCCTCACGACGCTGTTTTTGTTATATTGTGAGCAAACGCGGCACCCACCTTGCCCATAACTTTCTCATATACAGCTTTTCAGTCAGTCTACGATATACTGAACTTTTTGAAATGCCTGCAATGTCTGCTAGTTTGGAAACTTTCAGTCGACGGTCATCCAATACCATTTTGTGGATTATCTTTACAAATTCTGGACTTGTAACCTCATTTGGTCCACCACTGCGATGTTCGTCTTGGCAGCTCGTAGGGCCGCTCTTAAACTCTGCCATGTCACTGTTGTAAACGAAGGAGCAGACTACTCCAAAGTAGAATATAGCTCAGTTTTAATATTAGATGGACCAAGACCTTTCAAATAAAAGTGTTGTATCACATAACGATGATCAGTTTTATCCATGTTTACAAATTCGCTGATAGGCTTCACTAATGGTGGCTGCCAAACGAATGCTAAACAATGTAAAATCGTCAAACTTCAAACTTAAGCTTCCTAAGGTTGGTACCTTTTACCATTGAAATAACAACCGCTATTTATAAGTCAGGTCGGGTACTTCTGGGATAGCCTCGTATCATAATTGTACCACTTATAAAAAAACTTCTTCTAATACAGAAACCGTTAAGGAGAAAATACGCCTAACGAAGACAACATATAATAAAAGTTTGCTAGTGGTCTTGTTTATTGTAATATCAACAAGCTAGCAAGTATTTATATATGCTTTCTGAATTGGAAGAATATGTTTTATAAGTGATGAGCTACACTATAACAGTTTGTATAGTTTTCAAGAAACCTTAATATATATTTCATTAAGGTTCAGTTATCGATTCATGCGATGACTAGAACCAACTCGTTATTTATATCGCCGTGAATCGATAACAAAGTTTCTTAAGGACATTTACTAGATAGGGTAGCAATTTCCATGCTGAATCATAATGAAATACATGTTAAGGTTTTTGGAAAAGTATACAAGCTGTGTATATATAGTTAGTTATATTTACAATTCAGCTCAATTTCTATATACATTCATAACTTTTAATTTATAATTCACATTAATTATTAAGCCTAAAAGGCTAATTGAGGAAGAATTTTGGGGAACTGGAAAGACTGTAGGTATACCAGTTGCCCAACTGCCCTTATTTGACGTGTACAGATATACCATCGTGCGTTAAAAGAGTAGCAGAACTCAACGGACTATTTCAAGTCGATAACTGGCGAGAGTGATATTCGTTTTACCCTTCGTAATTACCCTTCTAGATCTTCTGGATTTTTCTTTATGTTCTGTTGAAAAATACACATTCGCCTAGCTGAATACGTTCTAATTAAACTTGTATTCCACGGATCGAACTTAACGATACACCGATAGCTTCCGCTACTCGTTTCCGTACGGATTTGAATTTAATAAGCATCCTCTCTGTAGATTCCTTCTTTATAAATTGGTACACACTGAGAATCACTTCTCGAGCCTGTTTGTGCAAGACTTTTCCCTGTAATTTGCTAAGAACAGGTATATTGTTAGTCTATTGTTACCTCCGCTATGCCTCACTTGTGTTGCCACGGTGCTGGACAGATTAATACTTGCTAATTGTCGACCTACTGCAGCAGTCAGATCATGCCACTGCGCATCATGTTTACACTGCTCTCATCTAATTGCACGGACAATACCGGTTTTAACTTCAAATAACCCCGTTGAATTCTACTACTCTTGTATCGCACGAGGGGATATCTGCACACGTCAAATACAGGGAGTTGGGCCACCTAGCACACTGTATATATCGGCACCTTTAGACCAAATATTAAAGAAAGATAACCAGGATATGTAACAGAAAGAGATAAGAATGATTAACTGCATTAGAGGATGTAGGTGACACAGTGAAGAGAGTGGGTACAAAAACGGAAGAAGAGAGAAAGGCACACAAATAATTGTAGCAGTGTGGAGATGAGAAAGACAGATCATTAGGATGTACGTCAGAAGCTAAGTAAGAGAACACGCGACTTTTTTAATTTGCCTAACTGCTCGTGACTAGCAAAAGAGAGGCGGAATATATTACGACTGTGGAGTGTGTTTGTGTGTTTGTGTGCAGATTACACAAAATGCAGTAGGAAAAAATTGTCAGGCGTCACGTTGCTGTCAAGCCACAGGAAGAAGGCACAAAAACAGAGAGGCATCGCTTTCCCGGAGATTTGGCGGCATCCTCGCAGCAAATGGACGTTAGGGCGTAGTCACATTACTGCCAAGTGGAGGAAAGGTTTCAAACACACCCCGTGTTGTATAATCCATGACATTTGCTTCATCCTGAGCTAAAGTCACATTTCAATACGTTTAGATATATGTTTACTCCAATTATTTCATATGGTATGTAACAAATAAAGATGTCTCTTCGGTAAAGTGACGTCCAGGGGTTCAATTCTCCTTGATAGAGAGCCTGACTTTGAATTTGTTGTGATTTCCCGTGCTGAATATTCGAATTCTGGATTCTCTCATTTCTTTTCATTCGTTTTCTTCTTATGCCTCAGATTTGATAGCAGTACCGGACATATGGCGCGGATACTTGCGCCAAATAAAGAATATTCTTCCGCGACACCAGAGAGTTCCCTGTTTGTAAGAATGATTCACCATTCTCTATGCTTAGGTATTGGATATTTGCTTTAACTTGAAACATGGTAAGTAGAAAAGGATAACACTATATTTCGCATCGCAGTTGATAACTGCCTAATCTCAACATTTGGGATAGGTCAAACATTACGTTTAGAAAGAGAAAATGACTCACTATTCCTCATTTCCTAACCACCCCTTGGAACAATACGAAAGCCAGTGAAGCGAGGACTAAAATCTTACAACACTTCGCGAGACAGAGGTGCCAAGTCATCTGATAATAGTTCTAAAACACCACCTAAATATAACTGAGAGGTACACGCTTTGTCGAAGTTTTGTATTTTTATACAACTTTTCCGGTTATTTATTGGTTCGATCTTGTATTTGGCAAAATGGATGTGAGTTAGCAATAACTACAAGGTATTAAGTTTTGTGCCCTTTTAAAAAATTCTTCTGAAAACCTGGGGAACAGGAAGTTCATAAAGGGAGCGCTTGGCTAGGCAAAGCACAATAAGAAATAGTATAAAATATTCAACGGTACATTAGGTATACTTAAAGCTGTATACGATCGTCTTCTGCAAACACTGAAGTTGACAATATTGATGTTACGAGTATAGTGCAAGAAGACAAACAAACAACAGTTTTAGGAACAGCACGCCTTATATATTTGAGTTATGAAGGAAAAGCTGCAAATCGTTGAATAGGTGTAGGTCAATAACAATTTATCCTCTTACAGACACACCTACACATACATACACACGTACCTTTTTCTATTTTTCTAATTCAAGGGTGTAAAGATCAGTATTTATCTACTATGTACATTGTACATACGAGTTCGAGAAGGTAAATAAGCTTTGATTTTGAACATGGCACAACTCCAGTATCCATACAGCTTGCGGAGAAAATTCATTCACTGCTGTGAAAAAGGATACGTTAATATGTTGTGTGGTGCCATTAGTGGTACGAAAAAGGTATTAGTAACCTTAACACCTTTATAGTTATTATTGCTGAAATGTTGTTATGATAACCTAAATTTTAATAGTACTTATGCAACGAAATTAAAGACTATTGCGTTCTACACAGAAAGTAATTTTGATGTAGACTCAGTTTCAAACATAACGCTTCAAAAATCGTTAGCAAAGATCATTGCGCAGCAAACTGCAAGAATTAAGTGGAAGTGGGCGTGACACGCCTTAAGGCTTCATTACAAATGATGGAGACAGAAGACTAGTGGGACCTTATTTTGAAAGAATAAGACTAATTCGCAAATAGTATATCTACGGTGGTCCAGTGCTGTAGAACTGTTTGGAAAACTGTGAACGAAAATAAAAAGTAGTAGCAAACTACAATGAAAAACACATTTAAACTAGGTTAAGTAAAATAATTAATACTCTAACACCAAATGCAGCTTAAAGTGTACAAGAACTATTATAGACACCATAAATTCCCATTTTAGTCCCGGTGTTCATTGGAATGGACATGACTTTCTACAGACTATGTAATAAATTTAAAAGCTGTAATTACTATGTACATCACTTGGGGGTGTGAACTGCTAAGTTTTTCAAGATTTCCAGTTTTCTGCTGCTATCTGTGGCCAAGTTTAGAACTACTTTGGAGCTTTTGTTACAAGATGGACAAGTAGGTTCACAGATAGTTTTTTCAATAAAGCATAAAAAGTCAGGTCTGAAAGGGTTAAACAGCTCGCCACGTGTCTCTCTAATATACCAGGTGGTTCAACTGACGTGTGTATGTGTGTGGGTGATTTCGAAGGGGATTCCTTACTGCAGCCATTGACTTATTGTATATCAGACACCAGGAGGATAGGATGTGATTAATTTCAAAGGGTGGCCGAAACCGGAAATCGGCGGAACAGCCACCTTGGAGGGTCCTAATGTATTGAAGCAGTTTTTATTCCGATGCGGGAAGCGCTATGAACCTGTGCCCGAGGTATGACAGACCTCCACTGGGTCTACAGACAAATTCCAACGTCATCCCTCCGCCGACAGCTGTATTTCCAAAGCGTAGTTACCACCACTGAAGGAAACCACCACCGCAATCTTCGAGATACTTACCGACCGGAAAGAAATCGGTTTAATGAAGTGGAGATAAAATGAAGGGATGGGAAGAAACCTCCCAGCATTTGCCTAGTGACCCGGAGAAACTCCCAGAAACCCACTAGTCAGGAAGGTCGGTCGCGAAATCAGGTTCCATGACTTCCAGAATGCCAGTCCCAGACGAAACGCGTGAGCCATGTGGTTCGATATTTGAAATGTGTAAATATCTCTTCGTGCTTTAAAAAATATGCAGAACTCTACGGGACTATTTCAAGTTAAAACCCGCCAGGGAGATCTGGTGAGTGAGATCTTCGTCTTACCGCTCTTAATGAGCGCGACCAGCTAGAGGGGTAAAACAAAGGTCGCTCAACCGGCTCCCCGCTTACTGGATTTGGTTTTAAATAGCCCCGTTGAGTTCTGCAACTGTTTTAACGTATGATGGTATGTCTATACGCGTTAAATATGGGCACTTGGGCCACTTGTTGGCTATCCCTCTTGCCCTTTATGAGGTACTACAGCCTCATTGATATTAGAATACTGCCATCAATTGTTTAGGAACACATGTACAGCTAGGTAATTATCTAGGATTATTTTGAATTACGCATTTTCTGTCGGCTTTAACCGAACAAGAGAAACTACAAGGGGTTCGAGTAACGAAATCATTTTGGTACGGCGACGCACCATCTGTCTCCGTGTATTTGTAATTCGTCCGTCTGACACTATGCTTAGAGTAATAAACATGCCAGTACATTAGTAGCAGATGGCAGCACTAATTAGCTTTGCTATAAAACATGGCCTGCTCTGTAAACCAGCCCCGCTAATGCGTAGCTTTAAAATAATTACCAGAGCTTTGCTTTTGATGCCACTGTAGGATCAAGTTGTGTTTGGGACAAATTAATGCCAGGTTTCTTTCCAAGCGCTTATGAAAGTTCTTGACAGTAAATGACTGTTGCATCTGTGATTGTTTTTACAAACACCCTATCAGTATCTTTGTTTAGAATTTATTAATTTACATTTTTTTAAATACTTGATATGTAAGTTAATCATTCTGAACACATATTTGGTAATGCAAGCTAAATGTATAATTCATTTATTGTGATAATTGTAATTGTTTTCTCACAGAAACCGTGTGTAGGAACAGGAGTTGGATAGGTAGAATCAGACTGAAAAATTCAATGCCACAGCCGAGATTTGAAACACGGATCTACGATCTCTAGCCTGTTGCTCTACGACTGAGCTACCATGGCAACATGCCGGTATTGCATTGAATGTTGGATAGGTAGAGTCAAACTGAATTCAATGCCCGGGACTTTCTCTGTAACTTTGTAACAAATTAATCTTAAAAGCCTTGTTCTATCAAGCTCATGCTAATCGAGATAAATATTAGCAGAGATGGTCTTATTATTTACTTCCTTTTAAGTAGAAGCAAAACAAGGGTGTATACGGTAGACTAAAAGGATTTTGAAATCTTCTAAAAACTGGTTGCCATGTGGTTGAAATTTGTTTCTTTGTATGATCAATTTGTTTCTTTGTATTTTAAAATTGAAATCAATGACAGGGAATATCTCTGAAACGGTTAGCGATAAAAGAAAATATATGACATAAATTGTGTTTTTAACGAGATATACAATTTGCGAAGTAAGTTTTTGTCTCTCTCTCTCTCTCTCTCTCTCTCTCTCTCTTATGGTTTAACTGATACTCAAATCATTCACAATGAAGAGATACTTCAAATACTATCAAGAAATTCAGGAAACACATTTTATTTACTAAATAAACATATTTAATAACGGAATTTCAATAAAACTGATTGCAGCTATCTTTAAGAAAATCGAACATTTTGAAAAATGTTCCATATAAAGGAGAGTATTAGGTGTTTTTTTTTCTGAAAAACTCCGTATCCACCCTTTGGAAGATACTTAAGTTCAATATTACGTTGGTATTTAACCACCTTATCATTTTTTAGTTATGCCCCCTACCCCCACACATAGTAGGTAGAGTATTCCACCCAAAATGTCGATACCGAGGTTACACAGGAAATAGATGCATTGAGGACCCCTGAATCCATAAAAAACTTCTTTAGAAAATGGATCGTGTGTGTGTATGTGGGTGTGTGTTTGTTTGGGCAGCATATTCCAAAACTGAAAAGTACCCAGGAAAATCAACTTATAAGTATTTTTAATATAAAATGTTTTTTTACCAAAACTGTTACAGCTATTTTTCAGAAAATTAACATTTTTGACATTTTTCTACGTACTAGGTAGATTGGCTAGGGGGGATTTTCTTGATAATCATCGTGCCGCATCCTTGGAAGATACGAAACTTAAATACCAAGTTAGGTATTAAATGGTCTTTTCGTTTCTGAGCTATGATGTCCACACACACACACACACTCACACACATGCAGATATACCTTTCTCCAAAAATTCTTTTTTTTTATTCATGGGGTTTCAAAACATGTATTTCCATTGGAATCTCGGTATCGAATTTTTGGGTGGAATATAATACCCTCTCTGCCTACTAGGACCGCTGTACACACATATAATGCGCTAAAGAAAGCAAAACAAGAAAGAGGAAGAAAAATAGTAACAAATAAAATTATATAAAATTAAATTTTGTATTTTAACAAAATCAACATATTTTGTATAGTAAGATTTTATTTCTGTCTGTCCCTTATAGTTTACCAATTATACATTAGTCATCCAGAATGAAGAGATGTTCACAGGTGATTGCGAGAAACTATAAAATATACATTTCGGTTTGTCATAAAAATATCTTAAATATATATATATAGACATTTTGGAAACGTTTTCCATGTAAAAGATAGTTGGGGTGGAGGTATTTTCCTGAAAGCTTTCGTGTCGCATCCTTGGAAGATGTTGAACTTACGTACCAAGTTTTATATTTAACCTACTTTTCGTTTTTGAGTTATGCTGTCCACACGCACACGCACGCACACAAACACACACACACCTATCTCAAATGATTTTATGGATTTACGAGCCCTTAAAACATGTATTTTCGGTGAAATCTTGCTCTTTAATTTTTGAGTGAAATACAATAGCTTCTCTAAATACTATGAACATAGTACATATGTGATAAAGAAAGTAATACCACTACTTCTTATTACATTCTAGGTGGCTATGATTAGTGTTATTACAGAAACCTGGGTTTATTCATTTCTAGAGTTTAGTCATGGTTACTAGGTATATTTAGCTCACGTTTGTTGACGTTAGCCGTTAGAACAAAGCTGACGAATGTACAATTCCTTTCCCGGTATTTTGCAGATGGAAACTTCTACGTCACGTCTATTAAGGAATAAGAGGCTGAATATGAAGTAGCTGGGCGACCTTCATAATGCTTGAATTCCGTCCAATTATAGAAGCACTTTCATTAATGGAATGCCTCGCCTTCTGAGCTTTGCACCAGTTTATCGTTACGGTCTTGGCGAACGGAGTGATGCCAATTCCAGAAATCAGCTTCCTCATTCAAAATAAACGACCTTCTCCATTTCTCATGCCATCCTTCCTGATCTCTAGGATGAGTTCTGCGTTAAGGGTCAGTATTTGTTGTTCTTCAACAGCTGCCAGGCGCCTGAACCAAATCCATTATTTTAGGCCCTTCAAGCGACTCTGCTTTCCTCCGGATATATATGGATTTTCTACTCAGAAATCAATTGACAATAGAAGGGATATTGGGATCATTTGACCTAAGGTAGTATTGAGCCAATTTCGTGATAAAATTATGATAAAACATGACAACTTGTCCGGGAAACTTGTGACTCAGTTGAGGGATTTAATATGTCGCCATGTGCTTAGTGGTTAGAACAGTGGTTTTGGGACAGAGAGATCCCTGGCTCATATCCCGGCTATGGCATTGAGATAAATAAGAAATTTATAAAATGAATAGAACCTTTTAACAAGCAACACACGAAAATCATTAAACATTCCGTAGCTATTTTTCGAAATAATTTGCATGGTTTAAACATAGTGTAAAATATATTATAATTTAGAAATTACCTTATTTTTGTAATTATTTTCTTTATACTGTAATTTTTATTGTTGTTGCACTTCTTTTATAATTTTTGTTACAATTACTTCCTATAATTTAATGTTTATATAAATATTATAACGTACAGTAAAAGTTTTGTTTGTAATACTCACTTATAATATTTTTCTTAAATCCTCTAAATGTATATTTTTATTCTGTGTCACTAGGCAAACTCATTTATGAGTATGAATATTAAATAAGTGAATTGGACGTCCTATAACTATTTTAGCTCTCAGCGTCCCATCCTGTATTGGGCGTGATGGACCGCCTAATTTTACTCAGACCCGTAAATTTACGACACGGAACCAACGGCTTTACTCCCTTCCAAACCAAGGCATGCTAATGGACTTATACGTCCGAAGCAAGCCAATGCTCTCCTCCGGGTTTCAACCTGCGACCATATAGCATTGAATTTTTAAGTCAGATTCTACCTATCCAAATTCTATCCTACACACGGCTTGTGTGAAAAAACAATTAAGTATCACTAATTGACTAGTTAGTTAAACTATGAAGGCTGGGGCTTAAAATACTTACGACATTAAAAGTCGCCATTGGGGCATGTTACATCAAAATACCTTGAGATTACATTGTGGTTTATCAGAGAGCATGCGAATCCGTTATTGGAATTGCTTGAGGAATTTAATGTATTGTCGGCAATTAGCTCCTGGTTAGAGCAACCAGCTAGACACTGGGAGATTCGTGGTTCAAAACTCGGCTATGGAAATGAATTTTTCAGTCTGACTCTGTCTATCCTGTCTGTACACACTGCTTGTGTGGAAGAAACACTTAATAAACCAATTCACCAAATAAAACTATTTTATCTGATGCAATGTTCACATTTGAAAGTTGATTAAACAAAGAACAAAAAAACAAAGTCTAGAGTTAATGCCAGTATTGTTATTCTGTAAACTGGCTTTACTCTCCCAAAAATAAAGTAAATAATCACCCAGTGCATTAACGTATCATACCAACGTGCAAGGGCATGATAGAGGAATAATCGTGGTAACTTAGTCCTACTTAAAGCTAGAGACTACAGTTTTCTCGAGACACTTTATAGACTATCGTTCACCATGTTGCTCCTTCTACAAGAAGACAGTGTGGCAAACAACCGATAAGTTCGCTGGTATCATCACCAGCCACAAGGGAAAGAAATTGGTGTAACCATGGATGAATCTATACAACAACCAGGAATAGATATTCTTCAGCAACAACCAACAGAAGTGCTGGAAATAGTACAACGGAATCTCCGATGCATGAATGTGCAGATTCACCAAAACCAATTGAGAATCAAAGACTGCATCACTTATTTTTTGATTAAAGGGTTCATTAATTTTGGAAATAGTCGATAAAACTGACTGTTTTGCATTGGTGATTACCTTCAGTTTTGGAAGACTTTCTTGAATGCTCTTAATAAATGTAAAGTATTTTTACTTCACTTTCAGTGTTTTCACACTGTGAAAATACTTAGTAGAGTTCCTTTGACTACCAAATATTATTGCACTTACGAGGGTCGGTCATGAGCTAATATCTCCTATTTTTAATTTACAAAATAGTTAAACATTCATTACATAGCATGCAAGCCAAAACACTTCAAATTAATACCCATTATTGTCCATACTTTTAGTCCATCTTTTGAGTATTCAAGTGTGATAAAAGGCATTGTCTTGCTTCCGAAGCCATTGACGAACAGATTCTTTCACGGCTTCCGCATCTGGAAAGTGAATCCCGCGGGGGGGGGGGCCACCTTCATCGGTCCAAACAGATGGAAGCCTGATGATGCTAGATCAGAGCTGTTTGGGGGGGGGGGGGATACAAAACTTTCCTTCCAATTGTCACAATATTTTCTGTGTTGTGGCGACTGGAGTGTGTTGTTTTTGTTGGGCAAACTCGCTGAAGACGTGATGGTGATGAGTATAGCATAGAATTTATTGTGCTTCCCTGCTCCAAAATTTCAACAAGAAGCACACCCTCTGGGTTGAAAAAGAAGGTCGAGATCACTTTCTCTGGCGATTGCACAGTTTTGAATTTTTCTTTCTCGGTGAGGTTGTGCGATGTCATCCACGGATTGTGTTAGATTCTGGTTCAAAAAAATGAACCCACATTTTATCTCCAGTCATAATTTTATCCAGGAACTCTTCTCCTTCCAAATTCAAGTGCAGCAAATGTTCCGAGGCTATTTTTTTTTTTTTTTTTTTTTTGTATTTTCTTATTCTGCTCGATTAACATTCGGGGGACCTACCGTGAACATATTTTGTGTACCCCAGTTCTAAAATAATCGTCACTACACTGCCTTTACTGAGGAACGTAATGTGACATAATTTATTCGTTGTTATCCGGTGGTCAGCTCAATGATCTCATCCACAGACTCAATGTTAGATGGAGTCACTGAGGTCACGGATCTGTCGCTCTGCGTTCATCAACCAACAGCGTTGGCCCTTCAGCTTGAGTACAGCAACGAACCCATCTTCTAACCGTGTTGATATCCACATTCAGGAATTCAATGACAGAACGCTGTGTAGTAGGAACATCAATGTCTGTAATTTTTCAACAGGAAGCAGTGCTGCCACCGGTTGACGTATGGAATTGCTATTTAAAGGGATTGGAGAAGAAGGTTTGAGAAATTGCACCAAATTCAAATTGTTCACATAAGTTACTTAGTTCAGGAGACAAAAATAGGGGAAGTTTCACTGCAAGTACACTTATGCAAAAAAATTCATAGAAAAAAGTCCTTATGTGTTAACTCAAAAAAGCAAGGACGGTTAAATACCAAACTTGATTTAAATGCAAGAATGTGACACAGAGAGTTTCAAGAAAATCCACCCACACAGAGTACCATTTAAATGAAAAGAATTCAAAACTACTATTCTAACAATTTTGATTAAACTACCACAAAAAGTGTATTATGAATACTCTTGGAATATTCTCTGAGATCATCTTCATTCTGAATGACTTTTGCACCGTAAAACTTACAACACGAACATATAGATCTCGTTACTGCTTGCACATTTAACAGTTTGGGAGATATTCCTTGTTTCAAATTTAAGATACCTATACTTTTCTCAAGCAAAAGTCGAAATCGGTTTTATTTTGTTTTACTTCTGGCTATGGAAAGATAAACGAATTTAAATGTCAGTAGCACAGCGATAGTTTATCGCGATTGGTCTAAAGTAGATGTAGAATACTTTGTAAGAAACCATTTTGTTTCCAGAAAAGCTAGAGAAAGTCATGTTAATGGAACACATAAGGCTTTAGAAAAAGATTCCGTGTGTGTTTCTGTGTGTCTGTGAACAGCATAACTGAAAAACGAAAAATTCATTAAATACCAAACTTCGTATTTAAGTTGAATATTGTTCAAGGATGAAACACGGAGATCTTCAAAAACAGTTCCGCCAAACCAAAATATTCTCCTTTTGGAAAATATTACGAATTTTTTATTTTCTAAAAAATAAGAGTATTAACGAATTTGATCAAAATCACATATGTTTAAGATAGATAAAATAACCATCTTGTATTGTCTGGAAATATCACTGAAACCCTCCTTATTTTGGATAGCTTTTACATAACTGGTAAACCGTAGGAGATAGACAAAAGATTACTATAAAAATATAGATCCCGTTAAAAGAGGTAATTTTATGTTATATCCATTATTTTGGTGGAGTGAACCATTTCCGATATATTCCTTGTTATTGCTCTTAAAATTACGAATATTTAGAGCTCTCTCAAACAGGTAGTTGATATTCGCCTTTTCACCCTGTCATGCAAAGAGAAAGGAATTTTAAATGCATCACACAGCAAGCAGGTTTTAAAAAAATCTGATGCATTCCATTCACATGACTTTCTCTACATCTCTGCTACAAATTATTGTTAAAAAGCATATGCTTCTATTTACTTCATACCAATCGAGAACAAATATGCAGAAATAGTGTTATTACTTGCTTCCTTGTAAGTAGGAGCGAAATAAGGGAGTAAGTATCATAGGCTAAAGTGATAGTCTAAAGCTGGAAGTTCCTTTGTTTGTATGTATGGACAAGAGGTGACAAATTCCTGTATGAGAAAAGTATAAGTTGTTTAAAGCTGAAACAAAAAACAAGGAATATCTAAAGAACGATCAACTCCATGAAAAAATGTATATAACATATTTTGTGTGCTTTAACGTGCTATACATTTTTTGTGCAGTAAGTTTTTGTCCATCTCTTAGCAAAATTTAGATATAGCAGTTATGCAGAATTCCGTAAAATTCATCCAGAAGAAAGTAGTCTTCTGAGGTTATTCCCAGAAAATTCAAGATATACATTTTATTTGAAAGGCAAATATCTTTAATATACGATATTTTAATCAATATCATTAGAGCCATTTTTGAGAAAATCTAAATTTTCGAGTTTTTTTTCCAAGCAATGGGTAGTTTTGGATAGGGGGAATGTTTCTCAAAATCTTCGTTTTGCATCCCTGGAAGATACTAAACAAAATACCAGATTTGGTATTTCTCCGACTTTTCGTTTTTGAGTTATCGTGTTTACACCGACACACACGGATCTTTTTCTAAAATTGTTATTTTATACGGAGGATCCTAAAACATATATTTCGGGTTAAATCTGTCGAATTTTTGGGTGGAGTGCAGTACCTTCACTATACACTATGTACATAGTACGTGTAGAGAAAGTAAAAATCTGATGTGTATCATTTACATGACCTTCTCTAGCAGTTCTACCTATGAACTATTAATGTAAATGATTATCAGTTTATCTACATAATGATAATTGAGATAAAAATTAGCAGAATTGATCTTATTACGTGCTTTTCTATGGGTAGAAGGAAAACGAACGAATACACTGGGATAAAGAGATATTCAAATCTTTTAAAAGCTAATCGCTATGCGAAACAAACGAAGTTCGGTTCTCTTTGCTTGGCCAACAGTGAAACTAGAGGGACTAAATGAAAGCAGCTTTCCTGTTTGAAAAGAGTTAACTTAGTTTAAAACTGAAACCAATAATAAGGAATATCTCGAAAGCGATTCAACTGCACAAGAAAAACGTATATGACATAAATTATGTTCTTTTAACAAGATCTACATTTTTATGTAGTAAGTTTCAGTCTATCTCTTACGGTTTATTAATTATGTAAAATTCAGCAAAACTCCTCCAAACTAAAGAGGTTTTCAGAGGCTATTCCCAGAAAATCTAAAATGTATATTTCATTTAGGTTTTTAATATCTTTAATATGCGGTATTTTAATAAAAATTGTTAGATTCATTTTTAAGAAAAACAAAGTTTTCGAAAAATGTTTCATCTAATGGGTAGTTTGCGGTCTGCGAATTTTTTTTTTTCAAAATCTTCGTGTCCCATCCTTTGAAATATAAACATAAATACAAAGTTTGGTATTTAACGGTATTTTCCCTTTTGAGCTATACTGCCCACAGACACACACACACACACACGTGGATTTTTTTTAAAAAAATGTTTTTTTTTTGTCTCAGAGGATCTCAAAACATATATTTCCGGTGAAATCTCGATATCAAAAATTGTTTGCATTGTATGTAATGCCTGCTAGAGAAAGTAAATATACTTTACATGAGGGAACCTGTTCAGAGTTATTTATTGATTTTATTTTAATTATTTTATTAATGATCACTCCGAAACACTTATTTAATAAACGTTATCTTCACTCGTTGTATGTTTAAACACCGTAATTAGTTACATTGTTTCTAAATTAATCCCCGAATCATGAAGCTAATAGTTGCCGTAATGACGTCAGAAATTTCTGCATGGCGAGTGCAAGTTTGGGTTCCAATCTCATCTTTTATAGTAGTTGACTTACGCGTTTGAGACTTATTCCAAAGTTTCCTATTGTTTCTGCACAACATGAATGTTCCCTTAGCCGTGCCTTAACATTTGGTTGGCTATTTCTTGGTCACTGTTTCAAACAATGAAAACTTACTTTATTTTCTAAACAATCGGTGTTTTACTGCATAAGTGCCTCTCTTGCACCAATCTTTGGTCACTGATATTGTTCCTGTACGTCTCTATCTTCTATACAAAGAAATATTTGTGGGCGGAGGGGCTACAACGGGGACTGTAAAAACTTAGCTTAAACAATATTTGGCAAAGGGGTAACGAAAATAGACAACTATGCAATATAAACAGATAGGAAATAGAATCTAAATGTAGAAAAATCGTCATTGGAGCTACAAAATGAAATAAACATTGGGTAAAGAAACATATTTTTTGGAATTGGGAATGAAACACAGGACCGGAATTGTGTGACTCAGGTTGCCAGGGTGGAAAACTCGTGTATTAGCTGTTGAAGCTGGTAGAAGGATTTGCCCATTATGCACGGAATATGAAGACTGAATGCATATTTTGGCAGATTGCGTTCAGATTGAGGATGTTAGGAAAAAATCTGATGTGTACCATTCACATGACTTTCTCTACATGTAGTTAAAAAGCTTATGCTTCTATTTACTTCGTGCTAATTCAGAAACATTATCAGAAATAGTCTTATTATTTGCTTCCTTGTAAGTAGAAGCAAATGAGCAATTTTAACCACTGGTTAAAATGATAGCCAAAAGCTGGTTGCTACGTAACTGAAGTTCCTTTGTTTGTATGGGCAGGAGTTTAACAAATTCCTGTATGAGAAAAGTATGTTTTTCAAAGCAGAAAGGAAAAACTAAGAATATCTTAAAAATGATAAACTCCACGAAAAAAATGTAAATGACATAAATGGTGTGTTTTAACGTACTCTACATTTTTCATGCAGTTAAGTTTTTGTCCATCTCTTACGGTTTAGCAGTCATGCTTTATTCCGTAAAATTCACCCAGAATAAAATAGTCTTCAGAGGCCATTCCCAGAAAATTCAAGATATTCATTTTATTTGTCAGGTAAATATCTTTAATATACGATATTTTAATTAAAATCGTTAGAGCCATTTTTAAGAAAATCAAAATTTTCGAGAAATGTTTTCTATGAAAAGGGTAGTTTGGGGGGGGGGGGATAGCCTCTGAAGATCACTTTATTCTGGATGAATTTTGCATAACTACTAAACTTACCATTTACCACTCAAAAAATATGGAGCACTTTAAAACACACAATTTATTTAATTTATATTTTTTCATTGTGTTTATCTTTTTTTTAGATAATCCTTGCTTTTGGTTTTAGCTTTGAAAAACTTATAATTTTCTCATTCAGGAATTTGTCAACTCCTTACCATACAAACAAAGGAACTTCAGTCACATAGCAACCAGCTTTTGACTATCACTTTAACCTATGGTACTCTCTTATTTGGCTTCTACTTACAAGGAAGCAAGTAATAAGATTATTTTCGCTAATTATTTCTCTATTAGAAGTAAATAGAAGGACAAGCTTTTTAGGAATAATTTATTACAGAGATGTAGAGGTCACGTCAATGGAACACAGATTTTTTCTTAAAGTTTAACAAAATATTGAAAAGGGATTTTGATTTGTTGTTTTTTTTTTTTAGAGTTTTTCCAAATATTTAAAAAAGTAATCGGCTAACCATGAACTGTAAGTTACTTATCAGATCTCGAATGCTTAGGAAATCTCAACCTTGTGGTCCCTGTATTCCCAATATGCACTCTCGACCTGTTAAGTATAACTTACAGTTCTTAGTACGCAATATATTATAAAAGCTGGTTGTTATGTGCATGAAGCCGTTTCTTTGAATGATCAGTAGTTTACAAGTTTCCGTACGACAAAAGTTTAAGTAAAACTAATAACAAGGAAGTGGTGAACTTCATGAAGAATGTGTATATAACGTAAATTGTGTCTTTTAATGAGAAGTACATTTTTATACAATTAGTTTTTTACTATCTCTTATGGTTTACCATTTATACAAAATTCAGCAAAATTCATCCAGAATGAAGGTCTTTAGAGGCTATTCCCGAAAAACTGAAAATATAGTTTTATTTGCCATGTAAGTATCTTAAATAATCGTTATTTTATTCAAACTCCTAAAGGTCATTTTTGAGGTAATCAAAATGTTGGAAATTTTTTCCTCGTAAAGGGTACTTTGGGGTGAACGAATTTTCATCAAAATCTTCTAGTTGCATTCTTAGAAGATACTGAACTTAAATACCAAGTGTGGTAATTTACCGACTTCTGGTTTTTGAGTTATTGTGTCCACAGGCACACGGACACACAGAGACCTTTTTCTAAAAATGCATTACTTTTATTCAGGGTTCTTAAAACGTGTATTTCCAGTGAAATCTCGATGTCGAATTTTTGGATGGAATGCAATACCTTCTCTGTCCATGCACTACGTGCTATGTAGAGGAAGTAAAAGGTTGTTAATCCAAAGTCAGAAAACATATCTAGTATAATATAAAGTGTCCCATATCATTTTATCTTCAGAACTTTGGTATTGGTTCCCAAAGCAAAGAACTTGGTAAACATTAGAATCACCTTCTCTTCACTAAAACGCAAAGTTATCGCAGCTATTTATCTCGTGTCGATACCACGCTTTTGGAGTAAATTTACAACGAATTACTACGCAAAGAAGAAACAACCGAATCAAAGCGATAATCTTTGGCCCCTTAAAACTTCATTTTCATCGTATCCTTGGATTATCGAGCCACTTCTTATCCGGAACGGGCCATATAAGGAACTCGGTTATCGTAGGCCTTTGCTCTTAAACCCATGATTTTCCAAGTTGAGTTTACATTCAAGGAAATGGTCATAATTTACAAATAGAAAGGGGAAGGCGAAGGAGTCGGAGTAATGGGGAAGATGGTTCTATTTTAAGACTTTGTAGTAAAAGAGAAATGGACATTCATTCTCGTATTTAATTCTTATTAAGCTGTTCTTATCTTGATCTGTATAGTAATTGTTGATGAATAAACTTTTATAATTCAAAACAATAGTCCTATGCAAATTAGATATTTGCTCTATCACTTTTTCAGTGATGCCAAATATGGTTTACGGCAAATGGTGTTAATATTCAGGAGACGAAAAGGCAAACATTTGTAGTTAATCTTAAAACAATAGAATTAAAAAAAAACAGGTAAACTGTTTAAAATAACTCTAAGACAAAATTAAATGTAGATCTTGATTTTTCTGAGAATAATGAAGTCATTTTCATAATGAATTGTAATGCACCCAAAAATTCGATATCGAGATTTCACCGGAAATACATGTTTTGTGTCCCCCGGAATCCAAAAAAAAACATTTTTGGAAAAGGTCCGCGTGTGTGTGCGTGTGTGTGTCTGTGTGTGTGTCTGTGTGCCTGTGGACAGTATAGTTCAAAAACGAAAAGACCGTTAAATACCAAACTTGGTATTTAAGTTTGGTATCTTCCAAGGATGCGACACGAAGATTTTCAAGAAAATCCCCCACCCCCAACTACCCTTTACATGGAACTTTTTTGCGAAAATTTTTATTTTCTTACAAATGGCTCTATCGATTTTGATTAAAATATTGTATATTAAAGATATTTACCTCACAAATAATAGGTTTATTTGGAATTTTCTGGGAATAGCCTTACTTTATTCAGGAAGAATTTTGCATAACTGCTAAACCGTAAGAGATGGACATAAACTTAACACACAAAAAATTTAGAGCACACTAGAACACACAATTTATGTTATATAAATTTTTTTCGAGGAGTTGATCGTGTTTAAGATATTCCTTGATTTTGATTTCAGCTTTGAAAAACTTGTACTTTTCTCATACAGGAATTTGTCAACTCGTGTCCATACAAAAAAGAAACTTCAGTCACCTAGTAACCAGCTTTTGACTTCACTTTAACCTATGATACTCCCATACATCGCTTCTACTTACAAGGAAGCAAGAAATAAGTCTATTTCTGCTAATTTTTTTCTGGATTAGCTTGAAGTAAATAGAAGAATAAGTTTATTAACAATAATTTGTTACATAGAAGTAGAGAAAGGCATGTGAATGAAACCCATCAGATTTTTTTTTTTTTTTTATTGTAGAGTTAACGACTTTACAGATATTCTTTGTTAATAATCCAACTTTTCCAGTATTTACAATTTTCTTAAGTGGGAAATCTTCATTCCTTTTTTACTTTCTCTACTTATGCTATGTACATAGTGTACAGATAAGATATTGAAATGCACGCAAAAATTCGAACCCGAGGTTTCACCGGAAATACATGTTTTGGGACCTCCTGAAGCCAATAAAAGCATCTCTAGAGAAAATTCCGAGTGTGTGTAAGTGTATCTTTGGACAACATAGCTCAAGAGTGAAACCTTGGAATTTAAGTTCAGTATCTTTCAAGGATGCGACACGAAAATTTTCAAGCTAATCCCCCACCCCAATTGCCGTTTACATGGAAAGGGTAAACATTTTAACTCTCTAAGTTTCTAGATTAAAATATCCTATATTAAAGATATTTACATGACAAATAAAATTTATATCTTGAATTTTCTCGGAATAACATCTGAAAACCTCTTTATTCTGAATGAATTTAGCGGAATTTTGCAAATTGGTAAACCGTAAGGGATAAACAAAAACTTAATACAAAAAATATAGAGCTCGCTAAAACACACAATTTATAATAAGAACAATTTATGTTATATGCATTTTTACTTTCTCCATATGTACTATATAAATAGTATATAGAGAAGCTATTGCATACCACCCACAAATTCGATACCGACATTTCACCGGAAATATGTTTTAAGGTCCCCTGTATCCAAAAAAAGCATTTTCAGAAAAAGGTCCGTGTGTGTGTATGTATCCGTGTGTCCATATGTCTTTGAACACGATAACTCAAAAACAAAAAGTAGGCAAAATACCTAACTTGGTATTTAAATTAAGTATCTTCCAGGGATGCGACACGAAGATTTTGAGAAAATTCCCCCCACCACAAACTATCCTTTACATGGAACTTTTTTTCGAAAATTTGGAAATCAAAATGGCCATAACGATTTTGATTAAAATATCGTATATTAAAGATACTTACCTGACAAATAAAATGTATATCTACAATTTTCTGGAAATAGCCTCTGAAGACTACTTTATTCTGGATGAAATTTACGGAATTTTGATAACTGCTAAACCGTCAAACTTAGATAAAAACTTATTAGACAAAAATATAGAGCACATTAAAACAGAATATTTATGTTATATACATTTTTTCGTGGAGTTGATAGTTTTTTTTTTGTTGTTGTTTTTTAGATATTTGTTGTTTTTGGTTTCAGCTATGAAAAACTTACTTTTCTCATACAGGAACTTGTGAACTCCTGTCCATACAAACAAAGGAGCTTCAGCAACCAGCTTTTGACTATCACTTTGACCTATTTTACTCCGTTATTTCACTTCTACGTACAAGGAAGCACGTAATCAGACTATTTCTGTTTATTTTTTCTCGATTAGCATAAAGTAAATAGAGGCTTAATGTTTTTAACAATAATTTGTTGCAGAGATGTAGAAAAAGTCATGTGAATGCAACACACCAATTTTTTTTCCTGAATTTGATCGTTTTTAAGATTTTCCTTGATATTGATTTCAGTTTTAAAATACTTATACTTTTCTCAGTTATGCAAAATTCTTCCTGAATAAAGTAAGGCTATTCCCAGACAATTCTAGATAAACCTATTATTTGTGAGGTAAATATCTTTAATATACAATATTTTAATCAAAATCTCTGACCACGCAAGCAATCGGATGTCAATATCACCGCAACCAAATTTTAAAGCTTTTGATTATCGGTTTAGCCTTGTACATCCCTTTATTTTCCTTCTACCTATAAGGAACTAAGTATTAAATCCGTTTCTGCTAATGGTAATCTCGAATAGCATGAAGTAAATAGAATGATAAGCTTATAAACAATAATTTGTTAAAGAGAGGCAAAGAAAGTCATGTGAATGGAGCTCATGACTTCTGGTTGAGCAGATAGATCCGAATTTCAAAGTTTTTCACATAGTGAGCAAATCTTACACGATTGATTGGCATTAGAATTAGCACTATTTAGTTGTACTGAATAAGAATTTCAATATATTGCCCCTCGATAGTTGAAAATATCTACTATGTTGATTATTAGAATGATTATTAGGAGAGGACACCTAGCAACTCGACCTCCAACGTATCTGTTGTGCATACACCCCTGGGATGATAGCACCGCAGGAGACGTAGGTATAGCCTGCAGAACAGGTCGGCGCATTCGGCCTGTGCAGAGTTCCCTAATAGTTGAGAGGCTTGACCTCCCGGTTACAGGAGTGTTATTAGAGGGCCTCTCTAGGGATGCTCAGAGGCTACCCTCTATCCGGACTGGAGAAACACGACCCCAAAAGTGGGTTTCCAACTGGCAGAAGATGAGAATAAGCTCCAGAGTATAAGCCTGTTCTCCAGCTATTCGACACTGACCTTGACTTAACCTCAGAATCAACAGAAACACAAAAATGGGGAACGAATTGAGAAGACTAATATAACTACCTTCATTCGCCGGGCTTGTAGGCCGTGATCTAGAAGGCATCGAAGATACCGATGTTTCGCCAAGTACTGCGCTTGGCATCCTCAAGGTGAATTGATTCGAACTCCGACCGGCACAGACCACTTCACTTCACCCTGAGGATGTCAAGCGCAGTACTTGGCGAAACATCGGTATCTTCTATACCACGGCCTACTACAAGCCCGGCGAATGAAAGTATATTAATCTAGACACCGGCCGCGAAAGCCTAAGTTTATACATGAATTGAGAAAAATGTATTCCATTCACATGACGTTCTCTATATCTTTGTAACAAACTATTGTTAATAAGCGTATTCTTCAACCTCTTCCTGCTAATCAAGATAAACGTTAGCAGAAATGGTTGTATTGCTTAGTTAAGTGGAAGTAGAAGGGAAATAAGTGAATGCGTACGCTAAATCGCCTAGCTAAATTAAAATGTGGTTGTTATGGGATAAACAGCCGTCTCTTTGCGTGGCCAGATGTTGACACGTTCTGAAATGAGAAAAGTATAAGTATTTTAAAGCTGCAACTAGCAACAAAGAATATCTCAAAAAACGGTCAACCTCACGAAAAAAAATGTATATAACATAAATTGTATGTTTTAATGAGCTCTTCATTTTATACGGTAGGTTTTTGTCTATCTCTTACACTTTACCAATATATACAATTCAGAAAAATTAATCCAGAATAAACATGTCTTCAGAGGCTATTCCCAGAAAATTTAAGATATACTTTTTATTTGTCCTGTAAATATTTTTAACATGAGAGATATTAATCAAAATCTTTAGAGCCATTCATAAATAAATTTTTGAAAAATGTTTCATGTAATGGATAGTTTACGGTGGGGGATTTTTGAAAACGTTCGTGTCGCATCCTTGGAAGATAACTACCAAACTTAAATACCAAGTTTGGTTTTCAACGGTCTTTTGAGCTATGCTGACCACACATACAGAGAGAGAGAGAGAGAGAGAGAGAGAAATACACACACGGAAATTTGTCTAAAAATGCTTTTTTTGGATTCATAATGTCTCAAAACATGTACTTCTAGTGCAATCTCGGTATCGAATTTTTGTGTGCAATACAATGCTTTCTCTATACACTATGTACCTGGTGCGTGTAGAGAGATTAAACATTGAGCACAGAGAACATTCGTGATAGAGTACGCCACTCCAGAGTATGCAATACCAACTAGGGAATATCACGAAAAACCCGTGGTCAGAGTGGGTGGTCTCGAAATCGAACCCGGTGCTTCCAAAATCTGAACCTTACACGCTATAGCGAAGCCATTTCTCTCGGTAAGCGTTTGACATTCGAATTTCTTGTCCTTTCTCAGGTTTACACACCCTTAATTAGTGTCTATTGAATGGTTTAATTTCTCACTATGCTTCAGCAAATACACGGAAATAACATACTGTGTGCATAACTGAAACAGTAACCAACTCCCTAGCTTACATTTTGTAACCAGAGCTGTTTTTTTTATCTGCATGTTTACACACGGTAATATATACATACACACACACACACACTCACACTACACGGCTTTACTCGAAAATCATGACAGTTACCTTGAAACTTGCGCTTAGGTTAAGGATATATTCTTTTTCTTGTATTGCACCAAAAAATTCCATACCGAGATTTCACCGAAAATACATGATTTGGGATGCCCTGAACCAAAAAGAAAATCTTTAGAAAAAGGTGTGTTTCTGAGTGTGTGGGCCTGTAGGTAACTAGCTAAAAAACGATAAGTCCGTTAAATACTAAACTTTATATTTAAGTTTAGTATCTCCAAAGGATGCAACACGAACATTTTCAAGGAAATTACCCACCTCCAACTATGGAAACATTTTCGAAATTTTGATTTTCTCAAACATGTCTCCAACGACTTTGATTAAAATATAGAATACTAAAGATATTTACATCACAAATAACATCTATATCTTGAATTCTCTGGGAATACCCCTTGAAGACCTATTTATTCTGGATGAACTTTGTGAATTTTGCAGCTTACCACACAAAAACTGTAGATCTCGTTAAACTAATAATTTGTGTCATTTACGTTATTTTTTTGTTTTCTTTTTCTTTAAACTCACAGTTTCTGAGATATTACTTGTTATTGGTTTCAGCTTTAAAATACTTATTATTTTCTCAAACGGGGCCTAAAAAGTGACGAGCGTTAGGCTAACGTATTCCCTTATTTCACTTCTACTTAAAAGGAAGCAACTAAAAGACAAATTATACTAATATTTATCTCGATTATCATGATGCAGAGAAAACAATAATCTTTTGTAAAAATTCTTTGCATTTGGAACAGCTAGAGAAAATTATGTGATTGGAACTCATCAGATTTTATAATAAAGACGAATATTACTATTCAATACACACTTTCATTTATCTTCGATTTTTAAAAAAATAAAAACTATAACTTATAGTAAAATAAGGAGCGTTGAATCAACAACCAAGAAGTTGAATTGGAAAGTAAACCATAACCATAGCCAGGATCTGAACCACTGTGGCTCCGTCCAGTGGCTCTATCCATTGAGCTACCATGGTAACCTGCCGACACGACATTTAATTCCACAACTGACTCGCATGTTTCCTACTAAGCCACAAGGAGATTAAATTATAGATAGCATATTTGTATCTTTTAGTTTGAGCAATTTATTGAAACCATTACCAAAGATTTCATAATTTATCTACACGTTAGGTATGTTGAGCTGAAACTGTATTACGCATTCACTTACACGTAAAAATTAGATTTCGCGTATCACGTTTATTACGTAAGTAATCTATAATATTAAAATATTGGGGAAGAACAACAAAATGCGCTTCTACCTAAAGGAACTCCACTGTACAGTAAATGGAAACCGACTCTGTGTATCATAATTGTGGACGAACTGAACTGAGAACTGGCGTCTCTGGAGAATATACAGGGTGTAACAAAAATGTACGGCACAAATTGCAGGATACATTCCTCACATGTAAGCGAAGAAATCATGTTATATGAACATGGGTCTGGAAACGCTTTGTTACCATATTACAACTCATTTTCTCCAACTCTTTAACCACGGAAACATATCATATGCAACTCTTTCTGACAGGAGATGTATAATATGCCCTCCGAGAGCATTGTTACATGCATCAAACCGCCGTGTAGTGAATCCCGGATCAGTTGTATTCCTGTCACGAGATCAGGCTGAAATGCCCCATATTTCCTAAGATGACGATCAATGGCTTCAAAGTCTTCTTGTCGGAACACCTTTATCCTGTAAATCTCTGCCAGTACAAACAAACGCTGATGGTGAGTGCCAATGCCGTCTCCTAATTCATATATCAAATGGGCATCTGCAATCTCTGACTCTGTGTACACTGCCACTGCATAATCATGTCTGTGATCAGTTCAACTAGTACGTGACCACTTTTATGCTTTTCAAGGTCATACTATTCACTGGAACAGTTGATGTTAGCTGTAAAAGAAAGGGTCGCAATGGCAACAGGGACGTGTAAAACAAAACAAGAATGACAACGTAATCAAACGTAAGCAAGAGTGCATGTTCCCCATGTTGTGTGTGTTTCCTATGATTAATGAGTTCGAGAAAATGAGTTGCAGCATGGTAACAAAGCGTTTCCGGACTCATTTTCATATAACATAATTTCTTCGTCTACGTGTGAGGAATGTGTCTTGCAATTTGTGTCCCACATTTTTGTTTCAACCTATATATCAAACACACCTGTCCTGCCTAAGCATTACAACTGTGCTCTAATTGACTTTCATTCCCGCTCCCAGTAGCGTCTCTTTTCATGAGTCAATTGAAACTATTCTAGTATCTCACCTAGGCTGCTAGCTCCCCAGTAACTTTCACCTTTTTGTTAACTCACCACCCGTTCTAAGACTTGTGTAGTTTTTTTTTTTTTTAATTCAAGGACATTATTTTATGCGTTTCACCCCAGCTCCTGGCTACTGTTCACAAAACCTTGCGAGAGATTTCTCTTTTATGACATGTATATAATTTCAGTTAGCGCGGTGGTAGCGCAGCTGCTTACCAAGCGGGAGACCTGGGTTCGATCCCCAGTACCGGCTTGGGGATTTTTGCCCCGCTGGGAGACCTGGCCCGGGGTGCACTCAGCCTCGTAAGGTCCCTGGGGGGGCCAATTGAGGAGCTACTTGATGGAGAAGTAGCGGCTCCAGGTCATGAGGACCGCATTAACCGGCCGGGAGGGACTCGAGGCGCTGACCACGTCTCACCCTCCAATACTGCACCCCATCCATGACGTCTGTAATGGACCGAGATGGGGACGCAGCGGCCGGGCGGTAGGCCAAGGTTCCCCGTGAGCTGTCGTGCCATGGAGTTATAATTTCAGTTATATCTTCTCTCTTATAACTAAGCTTACGCTAATATCCTCTAATAATAGTATCTTATTTCTAATTACATAGTTTTAGATTATCCTGCTTGTTAATTATTATACCATCTTGCAGCCATTAGTACTGCGTCAATTGGCAGATGGTGACACTCTGGGTTGAAGTGTCTTCAGAGAGATGCAAGAATTCCTCCTTTGCCAAGGTGAATGAGGAATTCAACATCTATTTTAACCCGAAGAGTTTTGTTGTGGGTTAGCAATGTGACCGTTCTCTCATCCCTCTGTAATACGGGATAAGAGATCCGTGTATAGAGGCTCAAGGGAGGCGTTGGAGCAGCTGAAGTCTTTCTATGCTGGACGGAGTTTTCTCAGTTTGACTACGAAGATGGAGGCATCTTGGGATCTATGGTTATTCGCATATCAACTCTCTGGATAGATGAACTAAAGCTCTTGTAGGCGGTGCGTATCCCAAACAGTGTGACCGGAAATGTCTCTATTATCTATTCACTCTTAGGTCAGTTCGTGATCAAACACCGCGGTCCCTTAAGTCAAGAAAAGCATTGTGAGAAAAAGATATGGGTATGTGAACTGCATAACTTAAAGACAAAAAGTTGGTCTTGATAATTAATGTGAACACCTTTCAAGGATGCTACACGAAAATTTAAAAAAAAAAAAAAATCCCCTCACCGAAATCTAGTCTTTTCATGGAAATATTTTGAAAAGTTTGATTGGCTCTAATAATTTTGAGAAAATAAAAATATAGTTAATACAAAACCAGTTTATATAAAGCAAACAAAAATGCTTTTAATTTTTTAATCAGATGGAAAATTTTATTATGGGAGGGTAAGCTTCCGTTCTTTTTTACTCAATACACTCGTTGCATAACCACATATTAACGAACATACATGTCAAAAACAACATATATCTTGAATTTTCCTGAAATAGACTCTGAAGACCTCTTGTGCTGGATGACTTTTGCATATCTTTAAACCCTATCACAAAAATGTATATGTCGTTAAAAAACAAAAGTTTAAGTCATATACACTGTTTTAGAGTAATTGTTTCTGAGATATTCTTTGTTATTGTTGTGTATTCTCCAGGAGCTAAGAATACACATTAAGACATAGGTCGTGGAAGCCTACGCATACATTCTTTGTTATTCGTTTCAACTTTAAAATATTTATAATTTGCTCAAATGGGAAGGTATCATTCGTATCATTCTCTTTTGTTTTACTTCTGGCCATGTAAAGAGAACAGAATTATAATTGTTTCATATAGTGACAGATTTTAAATGATTAGGCTGTAGTTTTCCTTCTTTGTGCATCCACTTATTTCCCTTCTAGTTACAAGGAAGCAACTATTAGCATCATTAGCCTGATGTATATAAAAGAATAATCATTTTTAAAAATAGTTTGTCCGTGGCC
Source organism: Hymenopus coronatus (assembly GCA_030762935.1). Taxonomy (NCBI): domain Eukaryota; kingdom Metazoa; phylum Arthropoda; class Insecta; order Mantodea; family Hymenopodidae; genus Hymenopus; species Hymenopus coronatus. Next base: position 117,914,179 of record CM060897.1, on the reverse strand, counting down.
GAGTAGTTAGACCGCTCGCCTCCCACTTAGGCGGCCCGGGTTAGATCTCAAAGATCCTAATGTAGTGGACGAAACGAAGTCTGGGCGGGTTTTCTCCGGGTTGTCCGGTCCCCATGCCACTCATTCCAATAATTGCTCCTTTATCACCTTTCATATCATCCATTTCAAACGCTCCTGCCTGGCTACGGACTGAACACCTGTTCCAGATTCTTCATCCTGTGGTTTGTGCCGTTGGCTCCTCGACAGACTTCTGACCCCTAGGCTTTAACTTGTAAGTACTAGGGTGTCAACCTTTAATAGGGGGAGGGTAAGCCGACTACGAAAAAAAATCTCATGTATTCCATTCACATGACTTTGTTTACACCTCTGCAACAAATTATTGTTGAAAAGGTTATGCTTTTTTTTTTTTCATATATATAGCCTCCTTTAGTCATATCGGAGGATTTCCACTAGAAACAACTCGTTGTCTTTAGGTTCCTTTTTTTTTTAAATAATTTTGTTTTACTCAAACACGCATACAAACTTCCAGACATTGTGGGGGATAGGGAATAATTCTGGCTAGAGAAAAATTCCCCGCCCCAGCCGGGAATCGAACCCTGGACCCCTGTGTGAGAAATCAGCTCGCTGACCACTGGGCCACGGAGGTAGTATATGCTTATTTTGATTTTATGGTAATTTAGAAAAAATCAGCAGAAATGATTTTAATACTTGCTTCCATGCAAGTAGAAGGAAGATACTAAACTTAAATGCCAAGTTTGGTATTTAACGGTATTTTCGGTTTTGAGCTATGCTGTCCAAAAGCACACACACACACTTTGATTTTTTTTTCTAAAAAAGCTTTTTTTCGGACTCAGGAGGCCCCAAAACAAATATTTCAGGTGAAATATCGACATCGAATTTTTGGGTCCATTACTATACGTTCTCTATACACCATGTACATTGTACATACGGGCCTAGAGAAAGTAAAAATGTTCTGATTTTTATGTGAACCTTTCCTGTATTTATCAAGAAGCTGTAGAACAATTTTAAAAAGAAAATATCCAGAGGTGGTTCATGCAGGACCATTTTGTACTCGAGAACATGCGAGGCACATTTCACCTTACAGTTACGGTCGAGATGCACGAAGTGAGCTGGTGCCAGATAACGTGAGCTCTAGTAATCCCACCTTGACAATGCCTGCTCTACGTTTGATGGTACTGAGGGAGCAATAATATTTCCGCAGGGATACTCCTAACATGCGGATGTTGGCCATCGCAACTGCGACAACCCCAAGAAGCTTACACGTGTACTGCAGTTCACCTGGCTTGTCCTGGGACTCGGGATTTATTGATCATTTCTACAATGTCATTTTCTTTAAATTGTCTTCAGTTTTTAATGGGACTTATGACTACCCCACAAATAATTACAATTTTACCACGTAGAAAGTAGGTAGACTACTGTATTGAACCCACAATTTCAATACTGAGGTATCACTGGAAATACTTACGAGGGGCGCTCAATGATTCCTTAGAAAAACATTGAAATACAAATTATTTTCGAAACCTTTTTTTTTAAATTGTTAACATTTTTAGTTCCATACACTTTTCCCAGCGTTTCTCAAACTGTTTTAAGCCTTCCGAAAAGTAGGATTTTGAAAGGTCCTGAAAATAGGCGTCTGTTTGGGAGATCATCTCCTCGTTAGACGTGATTCGTTTGGAAATTAAAAAAAGTCACTGGCGACCAAATCTAGTGAATAAGGTGCAATTTGTGAAATTCTAACCATAATTCTACAATTTCCGCCACAAAATTGCGCAGGTGTGCACCCTTCCATTGCCCTGATGGAAGAGATTCCCTTTTCTTTGACAGATGAAGAGTTTTTACTTGATTTCTCCGTTCAACCGATGCAATACGATGCACAATAGTCTCCATACTTTTCTGCAGGTAATCAATGTGAATGATTCCGCGAGCATTCCAAAAAACCGAGGCCATCACCTTGTCTGCAGATTTCACCATCTTTGTCATCTTTGGAGCCAGTTCGCCTTTAAGAACTCATTGTTTTGACTGTACTTCTGTCTCTGGAGTGTAGTAGTGTACCATGTTTCATCCACAGTTGTGTATCTATGTAGGATTGCGACGGAAAAGTGCCAAGCCAGCTTCCGAATCGATCACACGATTGCGTTTATTCTCCACCCATTTTGCCGAGACCTTTATCTTACGCATTAGATTGATCTTGTGAAATTCATAATTTTTTTATGTTTACTTTCTCTACGCGTACTATATTTATGGTGTATTCCACCCAAAAATTCGACACCAGGATTTCACCGGAAATACATATTTTAGTGTCTACTGAAACAAAACAAAAAAAAACAAAAAAAACAGCATTTTTAAAAAAAAGTGGTCGGCTTACCTTCTCTGTATGTAGGACTGACACCCCCCTAGGACTTGCAAGCGGATGCCTAAGGATCAGAAGCCTGTCAGGGCGCCAACCTTACGAAACCACAGAATGGAGTACCAGGAATGAGAGGTCTGTTCGTAGCCAGGCATAAGCGTTAGGAAGTGGATGATATGAAATGAAAGCGAAATGGATGACAGGAAGGTGATGATGGAACAGTTGGTGGAATGAGTGGTGGGGAAACCGGAGGACTGGAGAAAACCCGCTCAGACACCGCTTCGTCCACCACAAATCCCACATCAAACCCATCCGTCTAGGTGGGAGGTGAGCGGTCTAGTCACTCTGCCACGGCGCGTTAGTGTGCTAAACTTGGTATTTAGGTGTAGTATCTCCTAAGGATACTACATCAAGATTTTCATAAACCACACCAAACTACATGGAAAAATATATATTATTTATGACAAATAAAATGTATTTCCTAAATTTTCTTGAAATAGTATCTCAAGACCTTTTCATCTGAATGAGTTTTACATAACTGTTAAACCGTAAGAGCTAGATGAAAAATTACCACACAATAGCACATCTCGTTAAAACACACAAGTCATGTCATATGCATTTTTATGTATAGTTAGCCATTTCCGGGATATTCTTTACTTATTTCAGGTTTAAATTACTTATCTTTTCTCAACAGAAGATTATATAGTTTGTTTTTATGAATTACAATTCTTTCTTTCAGCAACAGCTTTTAGAAGACTTGACTGTCTTTTTAGTCTATTCTGTTACCTTATTCTTCTTACCTAAAAGAACTAGTTAGTAACCCACTTTCTTCTAATACTTAACTTGATTAGCTAGAGCTAGCATAAGCTTTATAAGAATATTTTGTTACAGTATTGGTAGAGAAAGTCATGTGAATGTAACACATCAATATTTTTATATAAAGATTATTTTGGAATAGACGGACTACATATTTTGACAATACTCGCTTCACATTCTTGAACAATGTTGAATTTAAATATTGCAGTATTTACCTACTTTTTATTTTACTTTCTCTATGCTTACTATGTACATAGTCTATAGAGATAGCGAGATTTCACCGGAAATGCATGTTTTGGGTTCCCTGAATCCAAAGAATTATTTCTGGAGAAAGATCCATGTGTGTGACTTTTTGTGAGTCTATGTGTATGTGTGTGTGTGTGTGTGTGTGTGTGTGTGTATGCGTGTCTGTAGACAGCATAGCTCAAAAACGAAAATACAAAAATTGGGATTCGACACGAAGATTTTCAAGAAAATCCCCTCACTAACCTGTACATGTAACTTTTTCAAAAATTTTAATTCTCTCAAAAATAGCTATAACGATTTTGATTCAGATATCGTAAATTAAAGACTTGGCAAATAAAGCGTATATCTTGAATTTTCTGGGAATAGCCTCTGAAGACCACTTTATTTTGGATGAATTTTACGTAATTTTGCATAACCGCTAAACCGTAAGAGATACACAAAAACTTACAGTATAAAAAATGTAGAGCAGATTAAAACACGCAATTTATGTAATATAATTTTTTCCTGGAGTTAATCGCTTTTTAGATATTCCTTGTTTTTGGTTTCAGCTTTAAAAAACATTCTTTTCTCATACGGAAATTTGTCAATTCCTGGCCATACAAACAAAGGAACTTCAGTCACATATCAACCAGCATTTGACTATCTCTTTAACCTATGGTACTCCCTTATTTTGCTTGTACTTACAAGGAAGCAAGTAATAAGGCTATATCTGCTAATTTTTTTCTGAATTAGCACGAAGTAAATAGAAACATTAGCTTTTTAACAATAACATTTTGCAGAGATGTACAGAAAGTTAAGTGAATGGGTCACATCAGATTTTTACTTTCTCTATACGCACTATATACATAGTGTATAGAGAAGGTATTGCACTCCACCCAAAAATTCGATACCGAGATTTCATCGGAAATATATGTTTTAGGGTCCTCAATATCCAAAAAAAGCATTTTCACAAAAAGGTCTGTGTGTGTATGTCCGTGTGTCCGTGTGCCTGTGTGTCCGTGTGCCTATGAACACGATAACTCAAAAACGAAAAGTCGGTAAAATACCAAACCTGGTATTTAAGTTTAGTATGTTACAGGGATGCGACACGAAGATTTTGAGAAAAATCCTCCCACCCCCAACTACCCTTTACATGAAACTTTTTTCGAAAATTTGGATTTTCTCAAAAATGCTCTAGCGATGTTGATTAAAATTTCGTACATTAAAGATATTTACCTGACAAATAAAATGTATAACTTGCATTTTCTGGGAATAGCCTCTGAAGAGTAGTTTATTCTGGATGAATTTTACTGAATTTTGAATAACTGCTAAACCGTAAGAGATGGGCAAAAACTTACTGCACAAAAAATGTATATCATGTTAAAACACACAATTTATGTTATATGCATTTTTTTCATGAGTTCGTCGTTTTTGAGACATTCCTTACTTTTGGTTTCTGCTATGAAAAACGTATACTTTTCTCATACATGAACTTGTCAACTCCTATCCATATAAACAAAGGAACTTCATTGACATAGCAACCAGCTTTTGACTATAATTTTAACCTATGGTAGTCCCTTATTTCGCTTCTACTTACAAGGAGGCAAGTAATAAGACTATTTTTGCTCATTTTTTTCTGATCAGCATAAAGTAAATAGAAGTATAAGCTTTTTAAGAATAATTTGTTGCAGAGAAAGTCATGTGAATGGTACACATCAGATTTTTTTAGTTATGTTGTTCACAGACACATGCACACAGATTTGTTTTACTTTCTCTAACCCGTGTGTACAATATTCATTGTGGATAGAGAACGTATTGTATTCCATCCAAAAATTCATATCGAGATTTCACTGTAAATACATGATTTCAGAACCTCTAAATCCAAGAAAAGCATTTTTAGAAACACGTTCCGTTCGTGTGTTGTCCATCTGTCTGTGTTTGTGTGTGTGTGTGTGTGTGTGTGTGTGTGTGGACAGCATAGCTCAAAAACGTAAAGTTGGTTAAGCACAAAACTTTGTATTTAAGTTGAGTATTTTCCAAAGACGCGACACAAAGCTTTCGAAGAACATCCCATCCAACTACTCTTTACATGGAACATTCTTCGAACATTTTGATTTTCAAAATGGTTGTAACGATATTGATTAAAATACCTTATATTCAAGATATTTACACGAAAATAAAACTTTTAGCCTTTTAATAGCTCTGGATGAATTTTGCTGAATTTGGCATATATATAAACCGTAAGAGATAGACAAAAACTTGCTAAACAAGAAAGATAAATCGTTAAAATATATAATTTATCTAAATACATTTTTCTTGTAGATGTGACCGTTTTCGAGATATTCCTTTTTGTTGGTTTCAGTCTTAAAATACTTCAGACGTTTCTCATTCGGGAATTTGTCAATTCATAGCAAAGCAAAGAAACGGAGTTCATCCACATGGAAACCTGCTTTTAAAGATTTTTGGTTATTTCTTTAATCTAATATATTCCCTTATTTCCCTTCCACTTACAAGGAAGCAAGTAATAACACCAATTGTTTATCTCGCTCAGCATGTTGTAGATATAAGAATATGCTTTTGAACAATAATTTGTTACAGAGAGTCATGTGAATGGAACACATAGATGTTTTATAAAATATTGTTGTTTACTCTGGGGATGTAAAAAAGACGAAACCTCAATAATGAATTTTTGGATGGAATACAATGCTTCCTCTACTTACTATACGTAGTACAGAATGTAAAGAGGACTTACAGACCTACTTCACTGTAGATCATGAACAGTGGAATCTGTTACCCGTATGCAGAAAAAAAATAATAAAGTAACAATGGAATGACGTCCTAGATACTGAACAATACAAAGGAAAGCTTGAGAAGCTTACTCTCCACGAACCAAGAAAAGTCTCCTCAAAGTATTTTAATAAAAGTAGAAAATGATGCAGTAGTTTATCGTAGACTTTATAGTCCACCACAAAGTAAGCCGCTTACAGTTATTCCTATATAATTCTCGCTGCTTTGCCGCACAAAGAAAATTTTGTAGTAAAAGTTACTCCTCTATTTTGCTTTCCCACAGCATGGGAAAACTGTACCTTGGTTAGAGCAAAGCTGCGGTAAATATGGGACAATTTCTAGTCTGTGTAACAAATACAGCTACCAAAAATACCCTTTCAAAACATTTTAGCAGTTCTGTATGCGTATTACCGAAATTCTGTCAGCATAAAATGCGAAATGCGTTTGCTTGGAGGATTAAACGCAGGACATTCTTTAGGAGCTATTTTATGGAAGCAAATACCATATAATTTATCTAAATTTTGTTTTAATGTACACAGTCCGAGAAGGCTTTTCAAACTCCTAACGACATTTAAATAACTTTTAATTTATTAACTATTAATTTATTACTTTCTCGACACGACTATGTACACAGGGCATAGAGAAGGTATTGTATTGCAAGCAAAAATTCAATACTGAAATTTCACCGAAATTGCACCGAGATTTTTGACCCCCTGAATCAAAAAAAAAAAAAAAAAAAACATGTGTGTCTCTCCTTCTGTCTGTCTGTCTGTCTAACACTGTGTGTATGTCAGTAGACAGCTTAACTCAAAAAGTTCGTTAAATATCAAACTTGGTATTTAAGTTCAGTATTTTCTAAGAATGCAACACGAATATTTTGAAGAAGATCCCCCCACCCCAACTAATTTTTACAACGGAGAATGTTAGACAATTTTGATTTTCTCAAAAAATGGCTCTAACGGTTTTTATTAAAATATCGTATAGTAAAGACATTGGCATGAAAAAATAAAGGGCTATCTTGAATTCTCTGGAAATAGCTTCTGAACAGCCTTTTTCTGGATGCATTTTGTATAACTGGCAAAACGTAAGAAATAGACAAAAACTTGCATAAAAAAATATATAGAGCTCGTTAAAACACACAATTTATGTTACATACATGTTTTTCGTCGAGTTAAACGTTTTTGAGATATTCCTTGTTATTGGTTTCAGCTTTAAAATACTTGCACTTTTCTCATACGGGAATTTGCTGACTCCTGGCCAAACAAACAAAGAAACTTCAGTCACATAACAGCCAACTTTTAAAAGATTTGAGAATCATTTTTAACCTATGGTACTTCACTATTTCCATTCTACTTACAAGGAAGCATGTTAGATCATTTCTGTAATTTTATCTCGATTAACATGTTGTAAATGGAGGAATAAGCTTTTAACAGCAATTTATTGTTAGATTTAGAGAAAGTTATGTAAATGTAACACATTTTTAATTTCCTTTAAGATGATGCATTTGGAAATTTGGAACATCTACAGTATTGTAACAAGGACCTCTTATTCAGTGGTTCTCACGCTCGCCTTGGTATCTACGTGAGTCATCGCAGTTGAGATACATAAACATCACGGAAGAGTGCGCGACGTAACAGGAAATTCCGGGATGGGAGCCTCTTCTCGATTCTTCTCGATATTCCAGATGCTTCTCCAAACTTCGGCTTCCAGGTTCAGTATCTTCGAAAAGTTTCTAGGAAGCTATGTGATGTTATTTTCCAGCTATAAAAGGAGGAAGAATTGCAGTGAAGTTGTTGTTTGATGTTGTGAATTGTACCGAGTCATGAGTGACTGGATTGTCAGCGCACAGTGGAGCGTGAGTCATGGATGGCGTGCAGCCATAAACTGTCTACGCTTGGAAACGTTCAGTGAATTATTTGCAGCAGTGATTCAAATACTGTATTATAAACCATTTTGAGTCACTAAAACATTTGTTATAGTATGAAGAATATCTTATTGAAAAGTATATCAATTAATATACACATTAATAGTGATATTTTGTCATGCATCACAATTTTGGCTTCCTAGGTTATTTGGATAATATGTTTTACTGTCTAAATTTCTAATCCTAATAAAAATTAGCCACGTGATAAATTCTTAAAAATATGCACAAGCAAAATTGCAGTTATACACAAAATGAATTTATAGATATTTTAATTTATATTTTTACATTCTTTACATAGCACTTGGCACATAAGTAGAAAAAGGATTGAACTTCCCCCAAAAATTCGGTACTAAAATTTCATTGGAAATACAAGTTTAAGGGTACCCTGTATCTAAAAAATTCATTTTTAGAAAAACCTCCGAGTGTGTGTGTTAGTGTGTGTTTGTGTGTGTGTGTGTGTGTGTGTGTGTGTGTGTGTGTGTGTGTGAGCCTGTGAACACGATAGCTGATTAACAAAATGTCGGTAAAATACCAAACTTGGTATTTAAGTTTAGTATCTTCCAAGGATACGACGTGAATACTTTGAGAAAATTTTCCCAACCCCAAACTACCCTTTAAATGAGAAACATTTCGGAAATTTTGATTTTCACTAAAATGCTCTAACGATTTTTATTTAAAACAGGACCATGTATTAAAGACATTTGCATAGAAAATGTACATCTTGAACTTTCAGGGAATATCTCCTGTTCATTCTGGGTGAATTTTGCTGAATTTTGCGTATTAGGCAAACCCTAAGAAAGAATCAAAAACTTCTGCAGAAAAAATGTAGATCTCGTTAAAACACACAATTTATGTCATATGCATTTTTTGTGTATATGGGTTATTCCTTGTTATGGGTTTAACTTATAAAATACTTAGACATTTCTCATACGGGCATTTCTCAACTGCAAATTATGCGCAAAAAAAAAAAAAAAATTGCAATCATATGGCAACCAGCTTTTTAAAGATTTGACTATGCTTTAGCTTAGTGTGTTCCCTTATTTCCCTTCTACTTACAAGGAAGTAAGTAATAAATCCATTCTGTTAATGTTTATCTCGATTAACATGAAGTAGATATATGAAAGAATAATTAGTTACAGAGATGCATATGAATGGAACACATAACATTTTTTATATTGCTCAGACCCTAATTGATGGAAAAAATTATTACTTTTAGTAACCTGCAAAACTCTTGATTTTTCAAAATATAATAAATTATTTATCAAAATTGGAATATTGCGTCGAAAAAGTAGACAGTACCTATGTTTCATTTTCTTTAATGTGCGTTTGAGAGGCGGTATACAAGTTTTGAAGCAAATTAGTTAAAAATTGCATCCTGTGGAACATTTTGAATATGCAAAAGTGTTGAAAAAACGACTTTCGAGAAAATAAGGTTTTATTTGGGAGTATCTATTAATAAGCTTCCACTTATCCTCTCCAGCTTCAATTAATTGGTAGTTAAAATACACCAAGTGATAAAATTGTTTTTTACTTTCTCTACACGCACTATGTACATAGAGAAGGTATTTCGATAACGAAATTTCACCGGAAATACATTTTGGGCCCCCCTGAAAAAAAAATGTTTTGGAAAAAGGTCCGAGTATGTGCGTGCGTGTGTGTGTGTGTGTGTGTGTGTGTGTGTGTGTGTGGCAGCACAGCTCATAAACGAAAAGTCCGATAAATACCAAACTTGGTATTTAAGTTCAGTATCTTCCAAGAATACGACACGAATATTTTTAAGAAAATCACCCATACCCAAGTACCCTTTACATGGAAAAATTGGAAAAATTTTCGAAAATTTTTATTTTCTCAAAAATGCCTCTAACGATTTTGATTAAAATCTATATCTTGAATTTTCTGGGAATAACCTCTGAAGACTTCTGGTTGAATTTTATGGAATTTTGTATAACTGGCAAACCGTAAGAGATAGGCAAAAACTTACTTAACAAAAAATGTGGAGCTCGTTAAAATACACAGTTTATGTTATACACATTTTTTACTATGAGTGGATCGTTTAGAGGTATTCCTTGTTATTGGTTCTACTTCTACTTTTATCATACGGGAATTTGCCAACTCCATAGAAAAAAGGAACTTTAGACACATAGCAACCAGCTTTTGAGTAATAATTTATCGTATGCCACTCAATTATTTCGCTTCTACTTATATAGAAGCAAGTAAAAAGACTATTTCTGCTATTTTTTTCTCGATTAACATGAAGTAAAAAGAAGCATACGCTTTTTAATAATAATTTGTTGCAGAGATGTAGAGAAATTCATGTGCATGAAGCACATAAGGTTTTTTCTTAAAATTAATATTTTAATACTTACACTCATTACGTCTTCCTTGACTGAACAGAAATGATTATAAATAAAGTGGTGAAAGAAACATCAGTGTGATATATTTTTAGGTTATTATAAAATATGCAATATTAAATTTTTGTGCATTTTCTTTGTTTCATAGTTATTTAATAACTAGAGCACGGTTTTGGGTTTACCAGCGCACATAGTTACAAACACACAGGGCAATCAGCTGTATAAAGAGCGGGTAGTGGGGAGAGTAGCGTAAACATGCACAGGTTGAGGTATAATCTGTTCCAAAAGTAATTCATTACATGTATTGGCATTATATGCACATTCTGATTCATAAAATAACATAATAAAATACTTATTTCATATTATGATTCGTAAATGCCTTGGGCTCTTACAAAAGCAAATAACCTTATACACAAAATTCAGAATAATAATGTACCGAGCTTTGAAAATACAATGAACATAAATGAACCAAACTCACTCAGCATTCATTGCAGTGAATTATAGGAAACATCTTTACTGTACCGAAAGAAAAGGCTCTCCTGTCACTCAAAATATATCTGAATTAACGACTAGTTTGTTCGGTGTCTAAAGCCTACCCTTACGTATTTTAGACATTTCTCAATCACTGCTCTCTTTCAGTATTCGCTAGTTCATCTACTAGCAGGAACTGAACGAGGATAAGCAGTGAGCAATACTAGATGGAATACGTTTCGAAACAGACTGTTTTTTATTTCTTATTTATTGAATAACAACATGTTCCATTACAAGGTAATATTATATGTTTAGTTTTCTTTTAGTGTTATGTTTCTATTGAATCAAGTCGGTGTCTTTTAAATATGTAATGCTACTCGTGTGGATCTTGAAAATTGTTACTTCTATGAAGTTAAGTGTAATTTCTGAAAGATAACTACTACATGTTTACAAATTCAAAGAATATTAAATTTGCATAAGAAGATTGTCACTTTTTGTGGTATATAGTCGTTGATTTCGCATTCATTTTATATATTTTGTTTCCATTTTGTTGAACATTTGTGTTATTTTAATTTGTCAAAATCTATTGAATTCACGAATCTATAGAATGTCTTGGTGTGTAAATGGGCTGTAAAGACCACGCCTACTCCATCACTTCATAGTTATACTCTGTGTGCACCGAACCTCAATCCGGCAATTTCGCAAACCGAACCAAGCTCTATTGTAACCCAAAGACACCACAGTTTTATAAAAACAAATCCCTTGATAAAATAGTCTACGAAACAGGGCAGAGCTAGTAACTAAGTTAGGAATGTAACATCATTTTACCATTGAAAATATATATTTTATTGTTATTACGAATTGTTTAAATTGTTTTTTCACACAAGCCGTGTGTAGGATAGAAGTTGGATAGTTAAGAGTCAGACTGCCAGCATTACCATGATAGCTCAGTGGTAGAGTAACCGGCTAGAGACCGGGAGATCCGTGGTTCAAATCCCAGCTATAGCATTGACCTTTTCAATCTGACTACATATCCAACTTCTGTCCTAAACACTGCTTGAGTGAAAAAAACAATTAAACCAATACCAATTGACCACGATAGTTGGTTGTACCATGAATCCTGGGATTTAAAGTACTTACGACATTGTTAGTCGCCATTGGGTTTGTTATATCAAAATAATTTGAGATCACCTTGTGGTTTACCGGGAAACATGCGAGTCAGTTGAGAAATTCAATGCTATGGCAGCATGTTGCCAAGGTAACTCAGTAGTAGAGAAACTGGCCAGGGACCGGGAGATCCGTGGTTCAAATCCCGGCTATGGAATTGAATTTTTCAGTCTGACTCCACCTACCTATCCAACTCCTGTTATTACGAATTTTTGTATAAATGTCTTTATACCCGCTTCTATGGATAATGAATCCGATAATGGAACGGATTACAGCTGGGGCGGGAATATGTGAGTCATGTGGGGTTGTGTGGTGTTGGTGTGTCGATGTCCTCAGCCTGGTGCGGGTGTAGGACTTCTGCTACCGAAGCGATGCCCGCTAGCCTCGTTCACCTGGCCCTTTGTGGTTAATTCCTGGCATTGCACGAAGAAGCAAGTGGGAGGCACACACCAATTAATAGCTACTTGCTAGGTTATGTATACAATGCTTACTATAAATGATCTTTTCGATTACAAATGTGAATAACTAACTATCGTTGCGAGACAATGATAATGGTATCAATAGAAAGAGAAGCTGAAATATATTTTTACTTTCTTTAGACGTACTATGTAGAAAGTACCCAAAAATTCGATACCGAGATTTCACCGGAAATATATATTTTGAGACCCCCTCAATCCAAAAAGATGTTTTAAGAAATTTTTCCGTGAGTGACTATCTGTCAGTTTGCGTATGTGCGTTTGTGAGCTTGTGGGCAAAAAGAAATAACAAACTTGGCATTTAAGTTCGTATCTTCCGAGGATACGACACGAAGATTTTCGAGAAAATTCCTTCCACCCCAAACTACCCTTTATATGGAAAAAGTTTCAAAAATGGCTATAATGATTTTGATTAAAATATTGTATATTAAAGATATTTTTATGATAAATAAAATATAAATCTTGAATTTTATGAGAATATTCTCTGAAGACTATTTTATTCTGGATGACTTTTATGGATTTTGCATAATTGGTAAACTGTAAGTGATAGACAAAAACTTACTTAACAGAAAATGTAGATCTCTAAACAATGTACATACGCAAGATCAGGATATGGGCTTTAAAACTACTAAATTTATGTAAAAATGTAAAATCTTCCATGCAGTTTGTTGGGGGATGTTTAATTCTCTGTTGTCTTTTATGGTAGATTTCTGTGGACTTCTCTCTCTCAAATTCTACATTTGCCTCACTGATGAACGACCAATCAACTTCCGCTTACAATTGTGTCCGCTTGGTTTGTCCCCCCCACTTACGAATACTGAGCCCACTGGGTGGATCAACTCAAAATTTTCTTCTAAAATTGCGTTGTACAGTGACAACAGACTGGGGTATGTAAAATCTAGCACATAAAATGTCCTCTGCCATCGTTTGCAGCCAGCTTTCTGTTATATCGTTTGCTAGGAACGAAGTTAATAATTATGCAACAGGTTAATCTGCCGCAAGTATGTGTAGGAGGACCATTTTTATTTTACTATACGTTGAAATATATTATTGCCCTGACACACTTCTAAATTGTTTGGTTTCATATTTATATTTTCTGTCTTATAATCCTTTGTTAAGATTCATTCGTGTGGCAGAATGTAAGTGGGAAGTCCGGACTTCCTTAGGATTGTCCCAAGGTACTTTCCGAATGACATTATTTCCATGGAAACTTCTAGAACAATGTTGCGTCAGACAACATGGAACAGTCACGTGTTTCCGCTCAATCCGACACACAAGTAAGGCGTCAGCTCACCACACACAGGAAACAGACGTCATTAGGATTCAGTCAGATCAAACCGATGTAAGAGAGCGCGATAGCGCCGATCGGGGGTTGACAGTCACATTCTGGAATGAAGGTCGATCTTTTCGATTCGCAGATCCGCCTAGTCCGAACAATGTGGCCACGACTCCTTCTCGATACACGACAATGCTCTTAGGTAAGACTGAGTAAGTACTCTAGGTTTTCTCCCCTTAAGATTTTAAACTCAACACAGCTTAGAATTAATGAGCTAACAAACCGATAAAATAAACCTATTGATAGCCCCAAGTTTTGAGTTGCTTCTACACCAATTAACTACACCCTAAGCTCCAACCATCATGTTGTGACACACCAACATACAAATACTTGAGTTTCTCTCTCCATTGATACCAATATCTTGTGTTTAAGTATCTCCTAACGATAGTTATTCAAGTTTGTAATAGGAAAGATAATTTATATTAATACTCTATGTATCTCCCTTAGAGATGTCACATGAAATAATTCATGAACGACTTTTACGGCTTTGGTTTTCTGCTAGAATGGAAACATTGTGCTTTTTGACAGGGGATGGAATCACAACAGAAACAAGATGGCGGTTGAAGCAAGTGACCCTTAAGTGCATACGCAAATTAAAGCGGATGGAACAGAGTAGGGGAAAAACACCGGACAACGTGGTAAAGAGCTTTCCAGGTTTTTCAGGATAAAAGTTTATTAAGAGTGCAGATAATATTGCACTGAATTTTGTAAAAGAACAAAAACAAAATCTGATGTGTTCCATTTCTTATTACTTTCTCTAGCTCTTCCATGTTCAAACTGTTCGTACAAAAGTGTAATATTTTATTTACATCACGCTAATCCAGATACACATTAGCAGAATTGGTCTTATTACATGCTTCCTTATAAGTAAAAGGAAAATAAGGGAATACATTAAGCTAAAGCAATAATCAAATCCTTTAACAGCTGGTCACTAACAATTGAGGTTCGGTTCACTTAGCATGGTCCCATTTGAGAAAAGTTAGTTTAAAATTGAAGCTATCAACTATATTGAAGGAATATCTCGAAAACGGTCAAAACACGACAAACATAATGACATAAATGATGTGTTTTACCGAGATTTAAATTTTTTGTGTAGGTACTAAGTTTGTGTCCATCTCTTACAGTTTAACCGTTATGCAAAAATCTGCAAAACTCATCCAGAATAAAGAGATCTTCAGAGGCTATTCCCAGAAAATTCAAAATATAACTTTATTTGCTATATAAATATCTTTAATATACGGTATTTTAATAAAAATCGTTAGTCATTTTTGAGAAAATAATTTAAAAATATCTGGTGTGTTCCATTCACATGACTTTCTCTACCTTGCTGTAACAAGTTAAAAAGCATATTCTACTAACTACTTTATGATAATCGATGTGAGCATTAGCAGAAATTGTCTTAATTACTTGCTTCCTTATAAGTAGAAGGAAAATAAGGGAGGGAGTACACGAGCTTAAAGAGATAGTTAAATGTTTAAAAGGTGGTTCCATGTGGTTGAAATCCGTTTATATGCATGGCCGGGAGTTTACAACTTACCGTGTGGAAAAAAAATTTAAGTATTTTAAATCTGAAACAAATAACGCGGAATATCTCAGAAATTGTAAATTCAACGAAGAAAATAAAAACTTACATGACATAAATTGTGTGTTCTAAAGTGATCTACATTCTCTGTGTGACTCCGTGACACAGCTCACTAAGAGCCTTGGCCTACCTAACTACTTGGTCCATTACAGACGTCATGGCTGGGGTGCAGTATTGGGGGATGAGACGTGGTCAGCGCTTCGACCCCCCTCGGACAGTTAATGCAGTTTTCACAGCCTGGAGCCGCCACTTCTCCATCAAGTAGATCCTCAATGGCCCCTCCCAGGGACCTCACGAGGCCGAGTCACCCCGGTCCTGGACTCCCTGCGAGGGAAAACTCCCACACCTCTGAATCGAACCCAGGTCTCCCGCTTGGCAAGCAGCAACGCTACCATCGCGCTAAGGAGATGACGCATTTTCTGTGTAGTAGGTTTTTATCTATCAGTTACGCAAAATTAAACAAAACTCGTTCATAATAAAGGGATCTTTAGAGGCTATTTCCAGAAAATGCAGTATATTATTTTATTTGCCATATAAATTTTGTGAATATACGGGAATTTAATCAAAATCGTTAGAGCCATTTTTGAGAAAATCTTCGTGTTGCATTCTTGGAAGATACTAAACTTAAAAACAAAGTTTGGTATTTTACCGACTTTTTGTTTTTGAGTTATCCTGTTCACAGACACACAAACACACTGACAAACATATATACGGAACTTTTTCTACAAATCTTTTTTTGAACACAGGGGTCCCTAAAACTTTTATTTCCGGTGAAATAGACGTTCAATATACATGCAATATCTTCTCTACACACTATGTGCATAGTACGTGTAGAGAAAGCAATAATCTAATGTGTTCTCTACATCTCTGTAACAAATTATTAACTACTTCATGCTAATCCAAATAAGTATTAGAAGACATGCTTTCTTGTAATTAGAAAGGAAATAATACACTAGGCTAAAACGGTAGTCAAATCTTCTAAAAATTGGTTGCCATATGGATGAAATCCGTTTCTTTGCATTGCCAGGTGATGGGACAAATTCCCGTCTGTGACAAGGTTTAAGTATTTTAAAACTGAAACCAATAGCCATCTCCATGAAAAAATGTATATGACATAAACTGTGTATTTCAACGAGATCCGCATTTTTTGTATAGTAAGTTTTTGTCAATCTCTTACGGTTTACTGATTATGAAAATCTAGCAAAACTAAGTCAGAACAAAGAGATCTTCAGAGGCTATTCCCAGAAAATTCAAGATATATATTTTATTTGTCGTTAAAATATCTTTAATATACCCATATAGATATTTTTGAGAAAATAAACATTTTCGAAAAAATTTTCTTGTAAAGGGTAGTTTGAGTTGGGGGGAGTTTTCTCAAAATCTTCGTTTCTTTAGAACATGCTAAACTTATATACAAATTATATAGTGTTGACCATAATAGTTGGCTATGCTATGAATCCTGGGAGATGAAGTACTTACGACATTGTAAGTCACCATTTGAGATCACCTTGTGGTTTACCGGGAAATATGCGAGTCAGTTGAGAAGTTTAGTGCTCTGCCGGTGTTGCCATGGTAGCTCAATGGTAGAGCAACCAGCTAGAAACCGGAAGATCTGTTATTTAAATCCCAGACAAGGCATTGCATTTTTCTGTCTGATTCTACCTAATTAACTCCTGTCCTACACATGGTTTGTGCGAACAAACAATTAAATTACATACAAAGTTTGGTAATTTACCGACTTTTCATTTTTGAGTTATCGTGTCCACAGACACACGGACACACTGGTACATGAAACACGGACATTTTTCGAAAAATGCTCTTTTTGAATACCCTATCTCTAATTTCGGTGAAATCTAGGTATTGAATTTTTGGGTGCAATACAATACCTTCTCTATACACTATGTACATAGTACGTGTAGGGAAAGTAAAAATAAATCCAAATGTTTGATAATGATAAAGCTATATTCGGCATTAACAATAAACCGAGTAATTAACAAAGGAATTTATGTGTTACGCATGCAGCTGTGTAGCTCTATATGGACACATTAGGTTTATTATAGCATGTAATAAACCGATTGGATTGTTCGCTCGAAACGGACTGTTTGTTATATTTCGGATTAGGAACACATTTTCTGAGCGTTACCTCGTCGCTAATTGGACAGATGAAGGGCTCTGTAAAACTTCCCTAACGCTAACAATTTGATTTAGCCGGGCGGAAAAGGAAGGTTATTGCTACGGGAAAGGGGATCCTGATTCATTAGTGAACATTTTAGGTCTTTCGCGTTTATTTCCAACCGGGAATGAGTAAACGCCAACCCATAATTTCACGTGGTCTAGATTCGATTGGATTCTGCCGCGTGCTGCGATAATTAACTAAAAAGCGCATCTGTAATTGCCTTTAATTTCTGAATGGAATTGAACAAGCTAAATATTAGGCTTGGGCCAAGTGTAAATACTCCCTAAAATTGAGTGAGATGGTTCGGACGTTTTCGTTTGTCGCCCGCATTCCGGATGTCGTGGGTTCGATCCCCGCGGCAGACCTACTTGACCCATGGGTTCCTTTGAGGATTTCGCCAGGTAGCCAGGCGAACGCTGCGTAACTTTATTACGTCTCCCGAATTTTCTGACTCAGTATTTCCTGTTCCCATCATTTCCTAAGTATTACTTTCTCTAGAGGCACTATGTACATAGTTTATAGAGAAGGTGTATTGCACTCAAAAATGCGATACCAAGATTTCATCAAAAATGCATGTTTTGAGACTCCCTGAATACAAAAAAAGCATATTTACAAAAATGTCCATGTGTCTGTCACTTTGTATGTTGTATGTGAGTGTGTGTTTTTGTGTGTATGTACGTCTGTTTTTGGGCATCTTAGTTAAAAAAGCAATAAGTCTATGAAATACCAAACTTCCAAGATATTGAACTTAAATACCAAGTTTGATATTTAAAGGTATATTCGTTTTTGAGCTATGCATAGACACACACACGGACCAATGAGATAGGCGAATAGGGTGAGTAGAAATATTAAAAAATAATTCGAGAACCCTCACAAAAATGTATTTTTATTCAGTATACCAGTATACCAACACATTTCTTACGATATTGTTCCTTTCCCTTGCTTTGATACTGAATCCAGTACCCAAGTTTGACGGATTGGGACCACTGTAAATTATCTTGCAGAGGTCACAAGATGTATCGCTTGCACGGCAATGAATTGCCATGATTACCGACATAACCGCATACTGATTTGCTTATCAGAAATAATTAATAAAATAATTCCAACAAATTCCATATAGCTTCTATACTATTTTACAGAGGGAAAACAAATACTAACTCAACTCAAACATTTACAGAGGAAACTATACAACAATAAACCCGTCTTGCACTGTTTCTTCCTTCCAAACTCTGGAAGGAATTGTAATAGTTGCTGCTAGATTGCAGCACTTATTTAATTACTTCATATTTGGTAGCTAGGAGGAAAATGTAAATGGTGTGTTATTTATGGACGCTCTTTAGCAACTGTGGTTCTCAGCGTCCCATTCTATACTGGGCGTGAAAGACCGCTTAATTTTGCTCAGAGGCCTCTCTATCAGGCTTGAGGTTCTTTTACGTGCCGTAAATCTACGACACGGGACCCACGGCTTTACTTTCCTTTCGAAGGAAGCCATGCTAAGGATTTTTACACCAGAAAAAATCCATCGTCCTCCGCCGGGTTTGAACCCGCGACCTTGGGTATATGAAGCCACGGAGGGCGACAGCTAGGAGGAAGTATACAAAATTGACCCTACTCGCCTTCTGATCCGATTCCCCCTGCTATGTTAATGTAGAATTCTCACTTCAATATAATAAAGAAAATAAAACTAATAAGCAAATGAATATAAAAGAACGGGAGGAAAGAGGTTGCCGCAACAAATAAATAAATGATTAAAGATATTAAAAGTAAATACATTAGAATAAGCAATAAATGTTGAAAAATTGTAAAGAGTATTTATTCTGTATACGAAAGGAAGTTACTGCTGAAAGGAAAAACCAGAGATTTGGGAATATTAGCTGCAAGGTTTATTTGGTAATGTGGGTCAGAAAGTCATTAGCAGAACGTATATACAATAGAATTGTGGAAATGTTGTGTTCCGAGTGTTACAAAGAAGAAACATTAAACATTAATGACCAAGGGTACTTTGGACATGAAGGGAGCAAACTGTAGTCTAATGTTTTTGTTGTGGTGCCAAACTTATTCGGTGAGAGGAGACCGATTTGGAAAAACCAGTGACTGAAAATACTGACCAATAGAAATTAAGAAATGTTTAACTTCGAATCCATTTGTGTTGCATATATTAACTTCAGTGCTGCGATATAAAGTATGTGTGACTTTATTTTAGGAAGGTGAGTGGTCGACAAAGAGTTATTTCTCCGAGTTCACATGGAAATTTGAGCAGGGTATAGTTGGGAAATAGGGTAAATTTGCAAAAGTTTAATTGTAAGAAACTTATTCAGGTTGGGGGAATAACATTGTAAATGAGAAAACGGAAGTCAGAGGGGACAAATAATTTAATGTGTGTGAAATATATAAACTGGGGTAATCCGAAAAAAATACGGTGATTTTTTTCTGCACACATACCCGAGAAAATCCCTAAAAAAGATCCTACGTTTAAGCCCTTCTTATCCTTCCAAACCTGCCATAAAATGGCACATAAACCATAAAATTCACGCCACAATGTACATACTGTATTCGATATCGAGATTTCACCGGAAATAGATGTTTTAAACAAACGCAATTTTAGAAAAATTTCCGAGTGTGTATGCGTGTCTGTCTGTTGCTTTGTATGTGTGTGTGGCATCATAGCTCAAAAACCAAAAGTCCGATAAATAACAAACTTCCAAGATAGCGAACTGAAATACCAAGTTTGTCATTTAACGGACTTATCGTTTATGAGCTATGCTGTCCATAGACACACACACACGCGCGCGCACACACACACACACGGACCAAAACATGGTGAAATCTCGGTATCGAAATTTTAGGTGCTTTACAATACCTTCTCTATAGACTATGTACATACTGCGGGAAGAGAAAGTAAAATCTCAGGATATTTATAAGCGAGATGACTAAAATTTGACTTTTTGTCAAATTCTACCGAAATTTCACAGATAGGACTTCTTAAATAACCTATAGTATACCAGTGAAGAGGGGAAATAATCGGCGAAAACCTCGCAGTGCCAACAACGAGAGAAAGATAAAGAGGAAACTAGTGTTGGAGAGAGACAGAGAAGCGATGTTTTGGGTTAGAACAACCCCTTTCCCTCTTGATGACCCAATAAATCGTCGCGGGTAAGGAGCAACTAACTCGGCCTGGCCGTGACGATAATACGGTCGTACGTCATGTGGGAATGACGTCACTAGCACAATAACATGGCCCAATTCAATGACGTCATCATTACAAGTGTAGCTAGCGACACTGAAGTATCGCATACGTAAACAGTTTCCACGTAAAAACTGTGTCGAGCATCTTCCGGTGGATCAGAGACCCTAGCCAAGCTCTTCAGGCAGGCCAAAGATGCTGATCTGGACCTACCCTTGCCAAAAATATGCCCATTATTTCTTAGAGTGCGTTCAACTGCAGAAATGGCAAATTTGAATATTACTTTTATTCAGGGTCATTTTAGTTTCTCTAGCACTGTGGGCATACAATGTACACAGTAGCTAGAGAACATTTTGTATTTCACTAAAACTTTGGATATCGATATTTCACCGGAAATATATGTTTTGAGGTCCCCTGACCCTTTTTTTTTTTAAAAAAAAAGCTCTGTCTTTGTGTCTGTGGGCAGCATGAATCAAAACCGAAAATACGGTTAAAACCAAACATGGTATTTAAGTTTGGTATCTTCCAAGGATGCGACACGAACATTTTCAACAAAATCCCTCCACACTTATCTACTCTTTACATGGAACATTTTTCAAGCATTTTGAATTGTTCAAAAATGACTAAAGATTTTAGTTAAAAAACTTTATGTTTAAGATATTTTTATGAAAAACCAAATGTATATCTTGAACTTTCTGGGAATAGTCTCTCAAGACCTACTCATTCTGGATGACTTCTATGTAACCATAAGAGATATACAAAAACTTACTACAAAAAAAGGTAGATCTCATTAAAAATTTATGTCATACGTTTTTTTTTTTTTTTTTTTTTTTTTTTTTTTTTTTTTTTTGGTAGAGTTAACCGTTTTCGAGATATTCCAGATTATTAGTGTCAATTTTAGCCACTTAAACTTTTCTCAATCGGGAATATATCTTTTTTTTTTCCTTTCTCGTTTGTTTATTCCTAGTAAGCAAAGAGATTGTAATTTCAATTGTTTCACACAGTGATCGGTTTTAAAAGACGAGACTATCGCTTTAGCCCGTGCATTTTCTTATTTCCCTTCTACTTACACGGAAGCTAGCAATAAGACCAACTCTGCTTATGTTTATCTAGATTAGCATGAATAAATAACACATTGTTTTGAATAAATGATTTTTTTACTGAACAGCAAGAGGATACCATGTGAAAGGAGCACATTAGATTTTTTCCTTCCCCTTATAAGGAAGCAAGTAATAAGGACAAATTCTGCTAATGTGTATCTCGATTATCATGAAATAGACAGAAGAATAACCTTTTTAACAATAATTTATACAGAGCTGTAGAGAAAGTCGTGTGGATGGAGTACATCAGATTTTTAGAGCATGTTCGTGTGTTTCGGTCAGTGGGTAGCATAGCTCAAAAGCGAGAAGTACTTTAAATACCAAACTTGATATTTAGGTTTGGTATCTTTCAAGGATGCAACACGAAGACTTACAAAAAAGTAGTCCCAGCCTCAACTATCTTTTATAAGGAAAAAATGTCGAAAATTTTGTTTTTCTGTAAAATGATCTAACGACTTTAATTTACATGTCAAATAAAATGTATATTTTGAATTTTCTTGGAACAGCCTCCGAAGATCTCTTTATTATGGATTAATATTTTTGAATGTTTCAACTGGTAAAACGTAAGATATATACTAATACTACGCAAAAAATGTAGATCTCCTAAAAACGTACCATTTATATCATACACATTTTTTTTTCGTGGAGTTGACTTTTACGAGATATTTCTTGTTATTGGTTTCATTTTTAAAATACTAAATACTTAAATACTGGAAACTTATCATCTCCTGGCCACGCAAAGAAGTGGATTTCAATCCCTTAGCAACCACATTTTAAAATATTTGACTGACGATTTAGCTTACTGAATTCCCTTATTTCCCTTATACTTGTAAGGTAATAAGTAATTATACCGTTTCTCTTAATGTTTATCTTGATTAGCAGAAGTAAATAGAAGAATAAGCTTATTAACATCAATAATTTGTTACAGAAATGTACAGAAATTCATATAAATGGAAAATACCAGAGGTTTTGAACGCATTACTTGGTATAAGGAAAGTTACCTGAATTCTTTGCATTGTATATAGAAGATTGACATATGTATACACAAGACGAATAAATATCCGTCTAGACTGTCGTGATGAAGTTTGCTTACTTTCTCTACACGTACCATGTACATAGTGTATAGAGAAGGTGTTGTAATGCACCCAAATATTCGATACCGAAGTTTCACCGGAAATAAATGTTTTGTGTCCCCCTGAATCCCAAAAAAAAAACACTTTTGGTAAAAGGTTCGTGTGTCTGTGTCTGTCAGGCTGTCTGTCTATCTGTGGACAGCATAGCTCAAAAACGAAAAGACATTGAATACCAAACTTGGTATTTAAGTTTGGTATCTTCCAAGGATGTGAAGATTTGCAAGAAAATCCAAGTCACCCCCAACTACCTTTCCATTGAACTTTTTCGAAAACTCTGATTTTCTCAAAAATGACTATTGACTTTGATTAAATATCCTATATTAAAGATATTTACCGGACAAATAAAATGTATATCTTGAATTTTCTGGGAATAGCATCTAAAGCCTACTTTATTCTAGATGAATTTTACGGAATTTTGCATAACTGCTAAACCCTAAGAGACGGACAAAAACGTAGCACAGAAAAACTAGAGCACGTGAAAACACACAATTTATGTTATAGACATTGTTTTCGTGGAGTTGAATGTTTTTGAGAGCTTCCTTGTTTTTGATTTCAGT
The DNA here is from genome assembly GCA_030762935.1 of Hymenopus coronatus. Classification (NCBI taxonomy): domain Eukaryota; kingdom Metazoa; phylum Arthropoda; class Insecta; order Mantodea; family Hymenopodidae; genus Hymenopus; species Hymenopus coronatus. The sequence continues at coordinate 117,890,526 of CM060897.1, read as the reverse complement.
TTTGAAGAACTTACACATTTCTCATGCAGAAATTTAACAACTCCTGTCCATAGAAACAAAGCAACTTCAGTCACATATCAACCAGCTTTTGACTATCACTTTAACCTATGGTACTCATTTATTTCGATTCTATTTACGAGGAAGCAAGTAAAAATACTATTTCTGCTATTTTTTTCTCGATTAGCAAGAAGGAAATAGAAGCATAAGCTTTCTAACAATAATTTGTTGCAGAGATGTAGAGAAAGTCATGTGAGTGAAACACATCAGATGTGTTTTATGCTAAACATATTGCATTAATAATTTAGAGAGTAATATGTGGAAAATGCAAATGAAAGCACCCAAGTTATTATGGTTAAACTGCTTCATAGATACATGCAATCCTCTTGAATAGCATAGCGCTAGAAGTGCAAGTGAACAGAACAAGGTAACTAAGTTGTCTTATTTCGAATGTTTTTAAGACCAGCCTTGTGATAATTTGGAAGGTGATATGTCCCCGCATTGTTGATTATAACAATGGAGCTTCGTTTCTGCCGGCCGCATTACACTCCGACAGAGGGATGGTGGTACTTGTGCTAGAGACCAAGTGGTTCCTATTCAGAAAAAAACTTGCTCTATCTCGTTCCAATCGCTGCAGTGCCTGCCAAATAATCACTCTTCAGGGGAATGGTTGGATAGAAACCACCACGTGTCGAAGTGTGCTTATAGGAATAGTCTTGCAGTAGTAGTAGTGTTTAAGGGTGACTGGAAGAGAATTTTATTTTTTTTATTTCTCTACAAGTAGGTACTGTGGTGTGTGAATATTATGAAGGGGGATTCTATACTGCAACCGTTGGCTTACTGTCCGTATGACCCCTGGAGGAGAGGATGAGATGAATGTAATTTCAAAGGGCGGCCGACATGCGAACTAGAGAGAGCCACTGTGGAGGATCCATAGCAGTTCTTCATCTCGACACGGGGAGCGCCAGAAGCCCGCACTCAGTCCCGTATAGATCATATGAGGCCTCAGACAACCACCAGCGCCATTCCGCGCCGAGAGCTCTATTTTCAGAGTTCAATTAACTCCACGAAATGTCGCCTCTTTCACAATCCTCGTCGATGCTTACGGTCCTGAAAGGGACCGGTTGGGAGAAGGCGCAGGAAGATCGGGAGAAGGAAGGAACCTTCCCAGCATTCGTCTTCTGACCCGGAAAAAAGCCCCCGGAGAAAGGTCGGCAGCGGGAAAGCGATCCCACGGCCTCCCTAATACCAGCACCAGATGAAACGCCTGAACCATTTGGCTCGGTTACATGTACCATGTACACAGTTGGAAAGGAAGATAGTGCATTCCGCCCAAAAATTCGTGTCAAAATTTCACCAGAAATATACAGGAGATGAATAAGTACAAAACAGTGCAAATAATTTGATATTTAGCACACAACCATGCTCATAATACATAAGAATGCCAGCTTGCTAATAACATTGCCATAAAATAAGCACAAATTTCAGGGTCTAATTTGTTTTGATCAACCCTTAGCTATGTCTTTGCTAAACACACTTTACTTGGAACAATTTATAACATTCTTATTTTCTCAAAATGGATCTAACAATTTATATTAAAATACGAAGGTATATTAAAAATATTTACAGGACAACTAAAATGTATATCTTGAATTTTCTGGGAATACTTCTGAAGACCTCTTTATTCTGGATGAATTTTGCTCAATTTTAAATAAATAGTAAACCGTAAGAGAAAGAGAAAAGCTTACTACACAAAAATTGTAGATGTGATGGAGTAGACCATTTCCGTAATATGCTATTTCTTTCAGTTTTAAAACACTTAAAACTTTTCGCATATGGGAGTTTGCAAACACCTGCCCTAACTAAGAAACGGATTTAAACCACATTATAACCAACTTTTAAAAGTGTTGAATATTGCTTTAGCCTAGTGTACTCCCTTGTTCCCCAAAGAAGTAATAAGACAAATTCTACTAATGTTTATCTCGATTATCATGAAGTAGACAGAATAGAAGCTTTTTAACAATAACTTGTTACAGAGATATAAAGAAATTATGTGAATGGAACACATCAGAGTCTTAGTTCTGAAAATAACCTCTCTCCGCGTTGTTTACTAACTAAAGTTTCGTGTAATACTTGAAGCATATAACATAAGTAAGAAGCATTGAAACTTTTGCTTTCCAATTAGTGAAGCAAAAGGGTGAAAATGAGCAAAACTCAATTTCACATCTGCAGATAATTATGAGCATTTTCTACAGGGTCGCGTCGATTGGGTGATGTATTTGGTAACACTTTCATGATACATTTTCTGCATGGGTAGCTTTTCCACACAGCTTTTCTAAACTAGAGTAGAATGAAGGAAGTTACCCCTTCCACCACTTACCAGTCCAATTAGTTGCAGAAGCAGTTACTTTTAACACATTTGCTCAGCTAAGGAGTCGTTGCTTTAGTAGATGTGCAAAACTCTGCGAGAAATCAAGCGAACTTTTCGTTACATCTTTTGTAAAGAACTTGTTTGCCAAATACAACACATAACCTTTATTTCTACAGCGTTTCCTCTTCTTTGTAAATGCTAGATTTCTACGTAAATTAGCTGAATGAAAAGCTGGAAAAAAAAATCAGACGTATTACAGTCACATGATTTTTCCTACATCTCTGCAACAAATTATTGTTAAAAAGCTTATTCTTCTATTTACTTCATGTTAATCGAGAAAAAAATAGCAAAAATGGCTTTATTGCTTGCTTTCTTGTAAGTAAAAGAGAAATAAGGGAGTACCATGGGCTAAAGTGTCAACCAAATGTTTTAAATCCTGGTTGCCATGTCACTAAAGTGTCTTTTGTTTGTATCGCCAGAAGTTGACATATTCCTGTATAAGAAAAGCATAAAACTGAAGCCAATAATAAAGAATATTTGAAAAACGATGAGCTCCAGGAAAAAAATGCACATAACATAAATTGTGTGTTCTAACGAGCTCTACATTTTTGTAAGGTAAGTGTTTGTCTATCTCTTACGGTTTAAAAGTTATGGAAAATTCCACAAATTTCATCCAGAATAAAAATGTCTTCAGAGTCTATACCCAGAAAATTCAAGATATACGTTTTATCTATAATGTCAATTTCTTAAATATAGGATATTTGAATCATAATCTTTAGATTCATTTTTGAGAACATCAATATTTTCAAAAAAAGAAATTCCATGTCAAGGGTAGTTGGGGGTGAGGAAATTTCCTTCAAAATTTTCGAGTCACATCCTTGGAAGATTCTGAATTAAATTCCAAGATTGGTATTTAACGGACTTTTCGTTTTTGAGCTATGCTCCCCACAGACAGACACACACACACATGAATATTTTTATAAAATGTTTTTTTTTTTTGTTTTTTTATTCAGGGCGACCCAAAACATTTATTTCCGGTAAAATCTTAGTATCGAATTTTTGGGTATATTACAATCCTTCTCTATACACTATATACATAGTACGTGTAGAGACAGTTATAAAAGCCAGATATCTCAAGAAAGTTCTAGCAGTATCATAGAAAACAGATCCAGACTGGTCTATGAACTCAGCAGAGAAACCTTCATAATAGAGAGAGGGACTGCGAATGACACTCCTATTGTCTTCTAGTCAAGTCTACAATGCAGTCCTACATGACATGCGAGAAACGAAGAAAAAATTACATAGAAATGGAGTTCTATACAACCTGAGAGAGAGGATGGACACAGGCGAGCTATGAAATGCGACATATGATTACAGGATAGACAGTTCATGCTTTTCACCATAATGTATACTTCAAGAAAGTTTTACACGAATCCAGAGATAGGTGTACCTATCTGTGTTTTGTGCTCAGAGAAACGTGAAAAATACCATATAATCAAGTGAGAAAAAATCTGATGTGTTCATTCGAATGATTTTCCAAACATCGCTGCAACAAATTATTGTTAAGAAGCATATTCTTTTATCTACTTTATGATAATCGAGATAGACATTAGCAGAAATTGTTTTAATTACTTGTTTCCTTTTAAGAAGAAGGGAAATAAAAGCAAACTAGGCTAAAGTGATAGTCAAGTATTTTAAAATATGGTTGCCATGTGATTAAAACATGTTTCTATGCAGGGCAAAGAGTTTACAACTTTCCATGTGAGATAAGTTTAAGTATTTTAAATCTGAAGCAAATAAAAAGGAATTTGTCAGAAATGTCAATTCAGCTTAAATAACGCATATGTCTTAAATTTATGTTTTAACCTAATCTGAATTTTTTGTGTAATAAACTTATGTCTATTCTTACGGTTTACCAGTTACACAAAGTTCAGCAAAATTCATTCATAATAAAGAGGTCTTTAGAGGTTATTCCCAGAAAATTCAAGAAATATAATTTAGTTGCAGTATAAATGTCTTTAATATACGATATTGTAATCAAAATCGTTAGTCATTTTTGAGAAAATAAAAATTTTCGAAAGGATAGCTTGGGGTGGGGGATTTTTCTCAAAATCTTCGTGTTGCTTCCCTAGAAAATACTAAACTTAAATACTAAGTTTGGTATTTTACACATTTTTCTTATTTGAGTTATCGTGTTTGCAGACCACACGGACACGCAGACACGGACCTTTTACTAAAACTGCTTTTTTGGGTACATGGGACCATAAAACGTACATTTTCTATGAAATCTCGGTACGTGTAGAGAATGTAAATCTATCGCTGCTTACAGCAAGGACAATTAAATTAATGTATTGCTGAACACATGTATTGCATTCTGCCCCGGTTGTGCGCTGTTCTCCATTACTATTATTATTATTATTATTATTATTTTTATTATTATAATTACTATGGTTATTATTTTTATTATTATAATTACTATTATTATTATTATTATTAGTAGTAGTAGTATAGTGGTAGTAGCAGCAGCAGCAGTAGTAGTAGTAGTAGTAGTACTGGTAGTAGAAATAATGCTCCTGCTGCTGCTGCTGCTGCTGCCGTTGCCACTGCCACTAGCACTACCACTAGCACTAGCACTACCAGTAGCACTAACACCAGCACTAGCACTACCACTAGCACTTAGCACTACCACTAGCACTAGCACTAGCGCTACCTCTAGCACTACCACTACCACTAGCACTAGCACTACCACTGCCACTACCACTAGCACTACTTCTAGCACTACCACTAGCACTAGCACTAGCAATACTACTAGCACTACCACTACCACTACCACTAGCACTAGCATTACCTCTAGCACTACCGCTAGCACTACCACTAGCATTAACACTACCACTATCACTAGCACTACATCTAGCACTACCACTAGCACTACCACTATCACTACCACTATCGCTACCGCTAGCACTACAACTAGCACTAGCACTAGCACTACCACTACCACTAGCACTAGCACTAGCACTACCACTGCCACTACCACTAGCACTACTTCTAGCACTACCACTAGCACTAGCACTAGCAATACTACTAGCACTACCACTACCACTACCACTAGCACTAGCATTACCTCTAGCACTACCGCTAGCACTACCACTAGCATTAACACTACCACTATCACTAGCACTACATCTAGCACTACCACTAGCACTACCACTATCACTACCACTATCGCTACCGCTAGCACTACCACTACCACTAGCACTACCAGTACCATTACCACTACCACTATCGCTACCACTACCACTACCACTGGCACTAGCAGTACCACTAGCACTACCTCTACTCTACCATTAGCACTAGCACTAGTACTAGCACTAGCACTAGCACTAGTACTAGCACTAGCACTAGCACTACCACTAGCACTAGCACTACCTCTACCACTAGCACTAGTACTACCACTAGCACTACTACTACCACTACCAATATCACTAGCACTACCTATACCATTAGCACTAGCATTAGCGCTACCACTAGCACTAGCACTACCACTAGCACTAGCACTACCACTAGCACTACTACTACCACTACCAATATCACTAGCACTACCTATACCATTAGCACTAGCATTAGCGCTACCACTAGCACTAGCACTACCACTAGAACTAGCACTACCACTACCAATATCACTAGCACTACCTATACCATTAGCACTAGCATTAGCGCTACCACTAGCACTAGCACTACCACTAGCACTAGCACTACCACTAGCACTGCCTCTACCACTAGCACTACTACTAGCACTAGCACTACCACTACCAATATCACTAGCACTACCTATACCATTAGCACTAGCATTAGCGCTACCACTAGCACTAGCACTAGCACTACCACTAGCACTGCCTCTACCACTAGCACTACCACTAGCACTAGCACTACCACTAGCACTACTACTACCACTACCAATATCACTAGCACTACCTATACCATTAGCACTAGCACTAGCACTATCACTAGCACTAGTACTAGCACTACCATTAGCACTGCCACTACCATTACCACTACCACTAGCACTAGCACTACCACTACCACTAGCACTAGCACTACCACTACCAATATCACTAGCACTACCTATACCATTAGCACTAGCATTAGCGCTACCACTAGCACTAGCACTACCACTAGCACTAGCACTACCACTAGCACTGCCTCTACCACTAGCACTACCACTAGCACTAGCACTACCACTAGCACTACTACTACCACTACCAATATCACTAGCACTACCTATACCATTAGCACTAGCACTAGCACTATCACTAGCACTAGTACTAGCACTACCATTAGCACTGCCACTACCATTACCACTACCACTAGCACTAGCACTACCACTACCACTAGCACTAGCACTACCACTACCAATATCACTAGCACTACCTATACCATTAGCACTAGCATTAGCGCTACCACTAGCACTAGCACTACCACTAGCACTAGCACTACCACTAGCACTGCCTCTACCACTAGCACTACCACTAGCACTAGCACTACCACTAGCACTACTACTACCACTACCAATATCACTAGCACTACCTATACCATTAGCACTAGCACTAGCACTATCACTAGCACTAGTACTATCACTACCATTAACACTACCACTACCATTACCACTACCACTAGCACTAGCACTACCACTACCACTAGCACTAGCACTAGCACTACCACTAGCACTACCATTAGCACTACCACTACCACTAGCATTACCACCACCACTACCACTAGCACTACCACTACCAATAGCACTACCCCTACCACTAGTCTACCACTACCACTAGCACTAACACTGACACTACTACTACATTAAGTCTGTTTCGTGAGGAATATTTGTAGATGTATCATTCTTGCATTAGAAATAGATGGTTAAATAAAACCCATTATGCTCACGGAGGAATGAGATATAACATGGCCTCATGGGTCCGAAACCTCCATTTGACTCAGATAAATACTTAGAATAAAGACAAAAGCTGTTACTCGCGCCGTTTAATTTGAGAAATTTCCTGAGCTTACCGCCCCAATTTTCTTTACACAACGATGCATTAATAGAAAGTGGGTACACCTGGAGCCTGGGGCTAAAGGACTCATTCTCCCCGTCAAAAGACCTCACTCGTTTATAGTTTCACTGAACCAGAAGCGAAGGCTCTCTCTCAATGCGATATCAAAGTGTTTAGGCTTTCATGTCACGTAGAGCGAAGTAAACATAATAACCCAGACGAAAATGCTTGGCAGATTTCCTCCAGGTTAAAATAAACAGAAAAAGACTGAGAAAGAGAGACAGCCGCTAAACTCTGATTAAATTTCACAATAAGAGTCGAGTAAGCTGAATCATGCTCTCTCAGTTGCGTCCATTAGATTCTTTTGTGAAGGCTGAGAGCCCTCGGATACATCCCCCACTCCAACTCTATTGAATGGTGTCTAGCTGCACTGCCTCTTTCCCATCCTGCATTGCAGTTCATTTTCTGACCGTAGTTTGAAGCGGATCTGGAAAACTTATCTCATCCAATTTGTCAAGGTATGAGCTATTTACATTTGCTATGAATGTGACTCCTGACATTTGGAAATCGTCATGCTTATAATTGTGTTTTACACACCAGAGAGTGACCTGCCTATTTAAATGTGTTAAAACTATATTCAATTTGTTAGATAATCTATAAGATTTACATTCACCGAGGTGTAATATTTCATTTTCTGAATTTTCACTTAATCTTCCGGAAATATGCCGATGTTGTTAGTGTCTTTTGGTATGTTCTTTATTTAATGCTGGCGGATATTTTTCTCAATTTGTGCTCTTCAGAAGTCCTGAGTTTGCCAATATACTATTGGTTTGTGTTTAAGTCCACACAGAAACAATGACCTATGAACAGATCGTGGCCAAGGCGAGGGGAGGGTTACAGTAACAATTTAACCCGGGTGGAACGATAGTTGCTTTCTGGCAGAATGAATGTTGTTATAAGGAATGGGGATCGTGGATTAAACACTAGAACATTAGCTTACTTTAGTTCCATATTCGTCTTTAGGTTTTCCCTCTTATGTTTGTCTACTTAACGAAAATCTGATGTGTTCCATTTACATGACTTTCTCCACATTTCTGCAACAAATTATTGTTAAAAAGCTTATTCATTTATTTCATGCTAATCGACACAAAATTATTAGAAATTGTCTTATTACTTGCTTTCTTCTATGTGGAAGAGAAATAATGGAGTAGATGGGCTAAAGCAATAGTCAAATGTGTTAAAAGCTTGTTGATGTGTGATTGAAGTTCTTTGTTTGTATTGCCAGGAGTTGACTATGATAAAGTATATTTTAAAACTGATCACAACAACAAGGAATATCTCTAAAACGGCCAACTCCGCAAAAAAAATGTACATACCATAAATTGTATGTTTTAATAATGTATGTTTACATTTTTCGTTAAGTAAGTTTTTGTCTGTCTCTTATGGTTTACCAGTTATACAAAATTCTTCCAGAATAAGGATGTCTTCAGGGGATATGCCCAGAAAATTCAAGATATGCGTTTTATTTGTCATAAAAGTGTGTTTACTATACGATATTTTAGTCAAAATCGTTAGGATCATTTTTGAGAAAACAAAACTTTCGAAAATGTTTCTAGCTAAAGGTATATTGGGGAGGGGAACGTTTTTTTTAAAAAAATGTTCGTGTTGCATTCTTGGAAAATATTGAAATAAAATAACAAGTTTGGAATTTAACGACTAATCGTTTTTGAGCTATGCTGCCCACAGACACAGACACTCACAAACATGGACATTTTCATGGTTATATATTCAGGGATATCAAAACATGTATTTCCTGTGAAATCTGAAAGCAGTTGTTACCTTAACATAAATATAATAAAATAGATAAGTTTGAGTCATCCCTCATCCCATTTCCCCGAATAATACCCATTTGTTAGCATTTTTCATTATTCGAAAAGGATTGTCAATATGCATTTTGCTCCTTTCTTCAACAAGCAGTGATAATATAACCAAGTTAAGATAAAACTGATTATTCTGAATTATATGTTTCAATGCAGCTAAAACTGTCTGGGCTTATGGTTTGCCTCCGCCATCGTGAACAAAGCGCAAGCATAGGTTACCAAATACGCCTTGCTATATCAGACGGGTTTGAACTGGGAGCGTGGCAGAGGTGTTGTGCCAACCTAAACAGCTGCTCCTCATATCAGCACGTTTCCTTGCACTGGGCTGTGTAATGAACATTGTAGGCAGAGAAGGTATTGTATTGTGCTTCATACAAGAATTCAGTACCGAGATTAGTGTTGAGAAAGTAATTTATTCCAAGAATTACACTATATATAAAAAATCTTATATGTTCCATTCACATGACTTTCTCTACTGTTCTCCAAATAAACTTCTTAAAATATTTCTCTTCTTTCTACCTCATTCTATTAAAGAGAAACATTAACACACATGTAATACAATAAGGGTAGTCACCCTCCGTGGTGTAATGGTTACCATGCTGACCTCGTATACATAAGGTCGCGGGTTCAAACCCGGCGGAGGACGATGGATTTTTTCGGGTGTAAAAATCCTTAGCATGGCTTCCTTTGGAGGGGAAGTAAAGCCATTGATCCCGTATCCTAGATTTACGCCACGTAAAAGAACCTCAAGCCTGATAGAGAGGCCTCTGAGCAAAATTAAGCGGTCCTTCACGCCCAGTATAGAATGGGACGCTGAGAACCACATCAGTTAAGGAGCGTCCATAACATTAATTTTCCGGCCCATGCAAAGAAGCGAATTCAAATGAAATTTCCATAGCGACAGTTTTAAAACGTTTGAATATCGTTTTATCACAGTGTACTCCCTTAGTTCCCATCTACTTAGAAAGAACTAAGTAATAAGACCATTCCACTAATCCTTATCTCTCTTAGCATGAAGTAAATGGAAGAATAATCTTTTGTAAGAAGAATATTTGTAGAACACGAAAAGAAAAATATGTGAATGGACAAATGAGTTATGTTATATCACTATCTATTTATCATTTAAAAACTGAAATTCTTCGTTCAAATGTTAATCACACGCTTCCGAACTAACATTTTATTTTCCTTCTATACATTGTTCCTTTTCAACTTATGAAACGGTGAAAATGCAAATTATTATCTTATCTAGCTTTCCCTTCAGCTAGCAGAAGCTTCTTCCCCTCTAGGAAATATTACCACTGGCTTGCTTTATTTATTTAAACACGAAGAGAAACACTGCGTAGAATTACAGCGTTATTTACAAAAGTGAAGAGCTGAACAAACAAACTAGGAAACATTTTCATAGAAAGGAGAGCAAGAAAGCTTTTTAGTAAGCATTTAAATCCATAATAATATTTAATGAGAGAAGAGAAAATACAGCATGACGGTTTAAAACAATCTAACAATGTCTCTACCTATTCTGCAACATACCATCATGCAGCATACCATCATACAACATCCTGTATCTAATTCATGCTTAGCAAATTGAACATTACCAAACAGTATGGTTTCATTCTTAATCATTTTCTTGTACAAAAGGGATAAGAATTTGCAATAAGATAAGGCTAAACTCAAACATTTTAAAATCCTCTCACTATGTGATGGCTTAGAAATACCGTTCTCATTGTTTTTCAAGGAAGAAGAAAACGAGTAACAACTTTCTATTTAAAAAGTGTAAGTATTAGAAACTAAAACAAATAAAAATGGATATCCCAGAAATAGTAAACTCCACAAAAAACTGCATTTCACAAACATTGTGTGTTTTAACGGAAGAAAAAAGGTTTGTCTATACCTTACAGTTTACCATATATGTAAAGGTCATCCAGAATGAAGAGCGATTCAGAGGCTATTCCAAGATGTATTGTGATGTGCGCTATTTTAAACAAAATCCTTAAAACCATTTTTAGACAAACGAAATAATCAAAAACATTTCCATGTAAAGGGTAGTTTTGTGGTGACGGAGCTTTTCTTCAAAATCTTCGTGTCACATCCTTGGAAGATACTAAACATAAATACTAAGTTTGGTATTTAACGGTTTTTCAGCTGTGCATGAACACAAACACACTTGCACATGGACATTTATCTAAAATAATTAATTTATTATTATGGGACCTCAAAATATGTTTCCGTGAAATCACGACATCAAATTTTTGGGTGGAATACATACATTCTCTAGCTAGTATGTACATTACATGTACGTATATGCAAGAGAAAGTAAAAAGAAATATCTGTTTGGAATACACTGAACCAATTGAAATATGTTGCCTTAGAGATGGCTAATTTGCGCAGAAAAAAAATGTTTCTAAGCCGCATTTTTAAGGCATTAATAACGGTTGAAGATCGTAAAACATTATAGCTCGGAAATTTTCTCTAGTATAATTCATTTTGGTGAACACGAAATATTTAAATCGTGATAATTAATTGTTAAAGCAAATTGAACAAACTAGTAAACTCGCAGAACATTAAAAATTAGCTATAAAAAGAAATAAACGTTTTGTATAGAAACAAAGCAATTAAAACTATTTCAGTGCCATTCTCGAGCATGACCAAAGTAAGGTTCAGGAAAATACAGTATGTTTCAAAAAGGACTTTACTACTTTGACAACTCACAATTCTTTATTTATTTCATTTACAGGCATGGTTTTGGTGTCATCTTGTCTAACAATAGATTAAGTTTTAACTTGCTTGTACAAATCGCGCCAACACTAGCGTGTTACAGCAACAACTGTGCAACGTAATGTTTGTACAAAGCATGTAAAGATCTTCCCAGTAGGTCTATTATTTATGAATGGCACAAGTATTTTATTGAAACTGGATGTTCGGTAAGCCATAAGAAGTCCTCAGGTCGTCCGCGTTCGTCTGACGATGTGGTACAACAAGAAAGGCAACGCTATGAGCATAGTCCTCGAGAATCGACACGAGAGCTGGGCTTCCCACATGCGATTGTTTGTCGCGTGTTGAGAAAACAGTTACAAGTTCGCGTGGCGCAGCGACTAAAAAAACTGATAACATTGCTCGTGAGGAATTTTGTGTGAACATGTTACATCGGTCGGAAGAAGATGAACATCTCATTGGAAAGATCATCTTTAACGATGAGTCGACTTGGGTAAAGGTATCCTACAACTGTATGATTTGGGACAGTGAAAATCCCCGAAAAGTCCTAGAACATGAACAGGATCGCCCAAAACTGAATGTGTTTTTTGCACTGAGCAAGAGCAAAGTTTACCGGTCTTTCTTCTTCAGTGACGACGAGACTATCACCGGAATAGCCTACTTATATATGCTGCAGAACTTTTTAATCCCCAGAGTGTCGTTGATGACCAAGAACGCAGCGTACACTTTATGCAAGAATGTGCACCACCACACTACCTCTCCGACGTCCGAGATTTTCTAAATGTGCCCCTTCCGGGTAAATGGCTTGGCCGAGTGCGCCAATTGCATGGCCTCCACTCTTACCAGACCTGACACCTCTTGAGTTTTTCTTGTGGGGATTCGTCAAGAATACTGTGTTTGTTTCACCCGTACCGGCTTCTCTACCATAACTCAGACGTAGAATCTGCATCGCAACTGAATGAGTCACATGCTACAGGAAGTTTGGGAAGAAATCGGCTTCAGATGGGACATGTGCCCCAAGATCGATGGAGTTCACATTCAACCTGTATAGGCAAAACTTGATCTTGGATAAGTAGAGTCAGACTGAAAAATTCAATGCCATAGCCGGGATTTGAACCACGCATCTCCCGGTATCTAGCCGGTTGCTCTACCACTGAGCTGTCATGGCGACATGCCGGCATAGCATTGAAATTCTCAACTGACTCGCATGTTTCCCGGTAAACCACAAGGTGGTCTCAATGTGCGACTTGCAATGTGCTTTAAGTCCCAGGATTCATAGTATAGCCAACTATAATGGACAATTACGATAATTTTAATTGTTTTCTCACCTTGTGTAGGACAGGAGTTGGATAGGCAGAGTCGACTGGAAAATTCAGTGCCACAGCTGGGATTTGAACCACGGATCTCCCGGTATCTAACCGGCATAGCATTGAATCTCTCAACTGATTCGCATTTTTCCGATAAACCACCTAATGGCGACTTACAAACTTGATCTGTTGTCAGTCAAGATGACACCAATACCTTGTCTGTAAGTGAAATGAATGAAGAACTGAGTTATCAAAGTTGTGAATTCCGTTTTGAAACACGCTGTATTTCTATTGGAAAGCGGTTTTTGCTGATCGTGACAAACTCATAAGTTCATCTTCTTGGGTTGAGGGATTCGCTATGTTCATGAGATGAACGAAAGAGACAGGCGAAAGAAAAAGCAACACATACGGGCATCCGACACAATACTCCAAGAGCGCAGATCCGCGTTGAATGACTTTCTCGTATATAAGAAGTGGGCAAGGGAGGAAAAAGTTTTATTGCCTCCTTCCGTGCCGCGTGTTTCTTTCTCTTGCTGACACTATTTCAGTTCGGCTCACCACCCAGCGGGACAAAGAACCAGAAGCCTGGGGTGACCTGGTTGTGTGCTTTCTCGATAGATATCGGCCTGAGTTATTAAAGTGCGGACTGGACGATGCCGATAGAAAACGAAAGAATGAGGGAGTGAAAAAAAAAAAAAAAAACTTTTACTGCCAGAGTTCACGTGAACCTCCTCTCCCTCATATTTCTGTTTCATTTCCTTTCGTTCCGAAGCACAGTCTTCGTCCATCCACAGCCAATGTCCATGTGTCCTTTTTTTCTTTTTTTTTTCTTTTTCTGTGGTTCTGACAGGAACTGCGATAGCCACTCGGCTTCTTGTGTGTACGTATGTGCCTCTATATGTTGCACCGGTGTGTCGGCAGAAAGTTTTTGCCCCTTTCCACCGTTCCAAGTAGAAGAGAAAGAACACCGTGTCCTGTGACACTAACCACGAAAAACCGAACTTAGCTAGCAGCTAACAGACTGGAGAGAACAAATATAAGCGACGAAACCAAATGTTACGTGTAAAAGCTGCAATAAGTTTCTGCATCATTATGTATGTGCACACATGTGGCTCGTGAAAATTTTGGGATTTAGGGTGGCATAAAGTGAAAACCTCTGACACGCTTCGTTAGGCCACTAAAAGTGTTGCCTTTCAAGCCAATTTCTTGTAAAATGTGGTATAACAGAAACGTAAAGTTTTTTCCTCTCCGTTACCACCAAAAATTCAATTTTTGAATGTTCAGCAGAGGCTTTGAGCAGTGGTGGCTTCTAAATAGCAGCACAACAGTAGTGAACACTACCAGATGGCCAAACTGCCCCGTATGTGATGTGCGTTAAAGGAGTTGCAGTACTCAACGGGGCTATTGCAAGTTTAAACCGTCAGTTCTCCAGTTGAAATAACCCCGTTAATTACAAACAGCTCTTCTTAAAGTAAAATGGCCATGATAGGGTTTTAAATATCAACCCAAGACGTTTTAGAAATGACTGATCAACAATTTAGAGCATAGATTTTCCCCCCCAAAAAATCAAATTTGAAGGTTTGTCTAACCCTTGCAAGTAATGAAAAATAGACAAATTAAATTTTGGCTTAAAATGGGTCCTGAGTTCCCTTAAAGAACTTTTGCGCAAGTCGATTGTATAAAGTAATTATCTTATCATTAGTGACACTCAATGCTAGGTCGCTAGATGGCAGAATTAAGGCTCAGAATTTATTCCGTCATCTAGCGACTTTAGCAGAAGTAGGTAACGTAATACATGACTGCAGAATAGCATACTTTTAACTGCAATTTAATTAACAGATTATTTTGTTCTTGTTTTACAATGTTGGTCTTAACGGCTATTTCAAGTTAAACCCGCCAGTTTTCCTCTTGAAGTAACCCCGTTAATTCTGTACACTTATGATATTTGTGTATTGCTTTCTCTACATAGGTAGAGCAAAATTCAATATAGGTTTTCCTGATAATACACGTCGCCTGAATAAAAAAAAATCCCTTTTTAGGAAAATATCCGTTTGTGTATGTGTATGTTATGTGTCTGTGAGCACGATAAGCACAACAAAATCGGTTATCTATGTATCAAAATTGATATTTAAGTTCAACATCTACGCTTAGCTAAGTGTTCAAATGTTTACGGTAGCTAAATTTCTAAACATTCTGTGAAAATATCATCAAAATTATATTAAGGATAGTTAAGGTGCTGAAAAGTTATAGTTTCATGAATTGCAATTCTTACACACTTTGACATAATGTATACGTCTTAAATTTTTCCAACATTTTTACTTCTGCTAATGATTATTTCAGATATTTATTAATGATTTAAGGTTAATTTTTAAAATCTATGCTCCAAAGATTTAAAAAAAAAACAATCCAATTGCATTTTTAAATCTAAAATTTTGATAAAAAAACTTAGATTTTTGTAAGAAAGAGCACATAACCTAAATTTTATATAACATTGATTCTCAAAATTCCCTTTTTCTTCCTCTTAAAACATATTTCTACATGTTTTGAAACCTTTGTCTCTTTGAATAGTATTTTATAATGAGCCGCGACCGCTTTTATACTTTCATCTTAAATCTCCCCAGAGTTGTTGTTTTTTCTCTCTTTTTTCACCAGTATTGATGCTTTATCTCTTAAAATGCAATATATCCCATATTGTGCTCAGCAATTGAATTAGCAATCGCATCGTCTAGTTTTTTATTAAAAACAAATATTCCTTAGTATTCTTATATAAAATAGAGAACTGCTTTCATTGTTACATAAATGAAGAATGAAGCTGAAGTTATAAGGTACTACTAATTACTTCATATTTTCACATTCATTTCTAGAGCCTTCAGTTTACTTTCAGTCATCCAACTTCTTGGTACGCACAAAGTTGGTTGTAATCTCTAAGTATAAATATTTATATAAACAATAGTATCAAGTAAACAAATCATTTATCGTAATAATTTAAGAACTCACATTATAGAAAACATAAATTGCATTAAAACAAAGAAAGATATTCCAATGGAAAGAAGTGTCTTTTTTAATAAAGATACTTTAGTATTTACCTTGAATTACTTCCAATAGTCTCACTAAAATCCCCCAGATTATACTAACAATCAAATCTCAGTGTGCAGAATATTAATTTGAATTATATTGACGAAGAACTGAGAAACTGTTCTTCGTAAAGTAAAAATGGCCATGATTGGTTTTTAAATATCTACGCTAGACTTTTTAGAAATAGATGTCCAACCATTTAGAGCATCGATTTTCACAAAAAAATCAAATGTAGACGTATGACTAATATCATAAGCAGTTCATTTTTGTAAGTAATGCAAAGTTTGCAAATTACATTTTGGCTTAAAATGGGTCCCAAGTGCCCTTAAAGAGTATTTACGCATGCGCGATTGTATGACGTGGTATCCTACTGAGGCCGAGGGAAATTGAAGGTCGCTAGATGGCAGGATTAACGCTTAAAATTAATTATGGCATCTAGCGACTTTAGCATAAGTAGGTAACGTAATATATGAGCGCAGAATAACATATTTTTAACTGCAGTTTAATTGAAACATTACTTGGTTCTTATTTTACAACGCTATACATAACAATGTAAACATAAAACTAACACTACAATTCCTGTCATAAGAACAACTTATGCATCTTAAGTATCATCATCATCATTGTCGTCTCGTATTGTTGTTGTTGTTGTAGAGGGCTCAGTTTTCTTAACTTTTTGATCATCATAACTGTTATAGAGCAGATGCCATTTTACATTTCCAGAAGGGCAGCGCCATGGCCGAGTGGATAGACCACTTGCCTCTTACCTAAATAGCCCGGTTGATCTCAAGCAACCAAATGTGAGATTTGTGGTGGACAAAGCGGCGCAGGGGTAGGTTTTCTTCAGGTTTTCCGTCTTCCCCTTCCATCTTCATTCCATGTAGCATTAATGTGCGGTGCACAAGCAGGAAGAGCGGGCGTTAAACACTATAAAACACACCTCCAGAGTCTTAAACTTTTATGTTTTTATTTTTTTGTTTTTTGTTTAAGCTTAACCTCCTTTAACCAGGTTGGTCATATCGAACGATGAATGAAATTGATGAAATTATGCTCAAATAGTCTCGGGGTCCATGGAGCTTGAAGTTACTCGGCATTCGTCTTCTCAGGATAAGGGCTCACGAGCTGTTGACTGCGAGGCAGACACGCTACCAACACACTACCGAGGCGGGCTTTTATGAAATTGTGAACGCCCAAAATGTATCCGAAGGAGCGCTACTGATTTTGAGTGTCGTCACAAATCATTCCGATAATTTCTAGTTCCTCATCTTACACAGAAGAAAGCTCCTATAGGTCAACAGCAGGTAAAGCAGGGGTGGAAAGTTGATCATGATTGCAGATTCTTCTTTGCATTTCATGTAGGAAGCGGAGGCGTGAATCAGGAAAGAAAGGATTTTCAGCACGCCTGGACAAGCGCTTTCTCCAGAACAGCTTAGAAAGAGAAGATGCATATGTATCAGGGGCAGGACTGAAAAATGTTGGTATGATGTGGTACAATCACACGATGTTTCCTCTCCATTTGTAACTTATACACATTATTCCCTTTATTATTACTCAGTTTTACAATGCTTACAAACTGTTTTTATATTCACATGTGCATTAAACTAATTTTACTTTCTCTACACGTGAGAAGTATAGCAGAGACGTTATTGTAATGCACCAAAAATTCGATACCAAGATTTCACCGGAAATACATGTTTTAGGATCCCCTGAACCCAAAAAAATTAGTTTTAGAAAAAGTTCCGTGTTTCTGTGTGTAGGTTTCTGTGTTTTTCTGGATAGCAAAAACGAAAAGTCGTGATATTTAAGTTGAGTATCTTCCAAGGAAGATATTCAGAAAGCCCCCACACCAGCTAACCTTTTCATGGAACGTTTATAGAAACTTTTAGTGTTTTCAAAAATGGCTCTTAACGATTTTGTATAAAATACTTTATGTATAAGATATTTTATGACAAACGAAATGTACATCTTAAATTTTCTGGGCATAGCCTCTGAAGACCTCTTCATTCTGGATGAATTTTATATAACTGGCAAACTGTAAGAGATATACAAAAACTTACTAAACATAAAATGTATATCTCATTAAAACACACCATTTATGTCATACTTTTATTTTTGTAGAGTTAATCATTTTCTTAAAATTCCGGATTATGGCGTCGTTTTTTTCTCGATTTGGAAGACATCTTTCTTCTCGTTTCTCGTTTGTTTACTCCTGATAAGTAAAGAGATTGGAGTTTCAATTGTTTCACTTAGCAATCGGCTTTTAAACAATGAGACTATCGTTTTAGCTTGCGCATTTTCTTATTTACCTTCTACTTACAAGGAAGCTAGTAATAAGACTAATTCTGCGTATGTTTATCTTGCTTAGCATGTGTAGATATCTGATTAATGTTTCGAATAAAATTTTTGTTTACTTAACAGTTTAAGAAAAGCATGCGAATGCAACACATCACATTTTTCCCTTCTATTAACAAGAAACCAAGTTTTAACAGAGATTTAGAGAAAATCATGTGAATGTAACACATCAGACTATGTGTTGGTGTTGTCCAAAGGTGTCCCATCCTATTTGTCATTATCCTTATCTTAATTGAATTGATAATTCCAGAAAGGGCATGAGTCATTAAATTCAAATCCTATAGGAAAGATAAAAACTATCTAGAATGAAAAGAATTGTATTTTTTGTACAATAGGTTTGGTAATTGATACTGGTAATTTAATTAACAAAAATATCTTTCAGTTATGTAAACACAAAAATTAAAATCGAGTGATATTTATGGACTCTCTTTAACTTCTGTACTTCTCAGCGTCTCATTCTGCACTGGACAAGAAGGAATGCTTATTTTTACTCAGAGATCTTTTTGTCAAGCTTGAGGATCTTTTACGTGCCGTAAACATGGTCTTTACTTCCCTCCCGAAGGAAGGCACACTAAATACATCGCTCTCCGCCGAGTTTGAGCTCGCAACCTTGAAAACCAGAGGCCAGCATGTTCACCTAGACCACGAAAGAGGATTTAAACATAAAAAACTCACACACTAATATGCTGTTGCAATGTCTACAAAATGGTACTTTTATCATGGACAGCAAAATAATAAACAATAAACCAAATTATCGACACAATTTACATAAACGTGATGAGTTTTTCAAACAACAAAATGCTTTCAGGCGTTGAGTGCATTACTTCCATATAGTTAGCGAAAGCCAGTGGCTACCAAGGTGTACTTGTCATTTCGCCAAAACATTGCACCAACGTTTCGTCGTGTTTGTTTGGATTAAGGGTCGTGTGGAAACCGCTAGTTCCCCCGCCTCGCAGTTCGGGTTGTTAAGTTCAGCAGCAGTATATAACATTCATCTACCTTGACCTTGCAACGTTGAACACATTACTTCTGCGAAATGATGTTCAAAATCTGATCACTTATTTCAAAATTCTGTATGTTACTGTCAAAACTGGTCTGCAATAGCTTTCTCTAACTATCTTACATGTAACAAACTATTAATTTTTAAATTTTCGTGGAATAAGGCAGTTTTTTTAGAAAAACAGATTTTTCCCGAAAACGGCTGATTAAAGAATTGAGCTTCTGTTATGCTTTTTTTTTTTCAACACCTCTATGAATTGTGTATTTGAAGGAATACAATAAGTTCCCTTTCACTCTGCATAATCGTACTTAAGATTTTATTGCAGATTTTCTCCAATATTTAAACAAAACAACTTAACTTGCTGAAAGTCAAATGAGTTAAAGACATAAATACAGTACCATAAATGAATGAGATACTTTTTATTCATTTGATAAATTTAAAGCTTTGGACTAAATTGCATCGGAAATGTATAATTTCATAAATCTATTTGTGTATATATAAATTACCATAAGTATGTTTGAAAAATTAAAACATACTATAGTAAATTAAAAAATCGATTCAAATTCTCTAAACGTGTTTTTTGGTCTATTCTATAGTTTACAAAGAAGTGGTTTAGCGCGGTTACATTAGGCGCCTTGAAATGCAACAAATTAACTGATAACACCGGAGTGAGAATTTGTCCACTCTGCAGAAACGAGGAAAAATGGAGTCATATTGTGGCAAAATACAGTAAAACAGAAACAAGCATGCAGTAAGCATGAAACAAAAAGGTTTTGAGGTCCATGAGGAAGTGCATGGTTTGTCAAACAATGGTAGCAGTAGGCGCATCGACATCATTCCTTATAAGATATCTGATGGTAGCGGAGTGATCCTCGATCCTACTGTTCGCTTTGAGTCCCACTGTGAACAGCCTGAAGAAGTGGTCACAGAAAAAAAGGCAATTTATGAATTTACCATTCCCCTTTTCAAGGACAAGTATAATCTTAAAAATATATCAGTCACCGGATTAATGATAGGAGCCAGGGGGACAATCTCCAAAAAATTGTACCAATTTTGTAAAGATTATGGTCTGGATAAACGCCTACTGCATACAATAGCGATCATGGCAATCAGAGGATCTATTCTCATCCTCAGAAATCATTTGTATTCGTTTTAATGCTAGTGCTATAACAATTCATTAAATGTTGTTCTGTAATTTTGAACTTACTAAAGTGTTTTTTGAGAAGATTGTATGTGCTATTTGTATTAGATTTTAAGTTTATTATTTCTAATTTTATATGTTACTTGTACTTAGTTATACGATTTATTTTTAGCATTGTAAATTATTTTTAAAAAATGTTAATTGTGTAGTTATACTTTGTCTACATGGCAGCCCTCAATTGAGGAAAGTAATAAAATAATAAGAAAGCAGTATTTATCACAGCTCGATTCCAATGGGGGAAGAAAGAAGCTTGTATGGTTATAATTTTGGACGCTGGGTATCATAAAATAGAGTTATCTTTTTCCAAGACTCAGCAGGGGAGGCTAATTGCTATGGAGAACGGAAGAGAAGAACAGGCTACATAAGAACAAGGGTTCCGTTATTCTTAAATCAGATCACTATATTAAATTACATGTAATCATGAATAACGTTAAACTTCACCTTGATTATTTCTTACTTGATGTTTTCTATCGTCATTCATTTCTCTGTTATTATGATGCGCAGCAACTAAATGTATAGCTTAACTGTTTTACAAAAATCTTACCATGGAGAATGGAGGAGGGGACAGGGTGCAACAGAGTGAGTTTGTGGTTATGTTTAATCCTCAGAACCACTGTATTTATTATATGTAATATTAAATATATAGTAAAATTTCATTTTAATACTTTCTCATTCTTTTGTATGTGTTTTTTCTCAGTTGTCTATAGTTATTTTGCAATTACAAAATGTATATTTTAAATATTTAAAAGAAATATTACTGTCAATATCCAAGGACAAGGAAAGTTTGCGCAGCCTCGAGGCCCATGCGATTGTTGTATATACTGAAAATTCTTGACAATAAATGTCGTGCCACCATCCTGCAGTACATAGTAGTAAAAGAGGACGTCAAACACTACATAGAATAAAAACATTTGGTGTGTTCCATTCACATGCCCTTCTTTACATCGCTGAAACAGTTATTCTTAAAAAGCATATTCTTCCTTCCACTTTATGATAGTCGCGATAAATATTAACAGAAATCGTTTTAATTACTTGCTTCCTTGTAAGTAGAAGGGAAATAAGGGAATACACTAGGCTAAAGTGACACTCAGATCTTTTAAAAGCTGGTTGCAATGTGAGCAAAAATCGTTTCTATTTGGTGCCAGGAGATAACAACTTTTCGTGTGAGAAAAGTTGAAATATTTTGAATCTAAAACAAATAACAAGGAATATTCAGAAATTATCAACGAAAAAAACGTATATCACATAAATTGTGCGTTTTAACGTGATCTACATTTTTTGTGTATTAATTTTTGTCTATCGCTTACGGTTTGCCAGTTACGCAAAATTCAGTAAAATTCATCTAGAATAAGGTCTTTAGAGCTTATTTCCAGAAAATTCTGTATATTTATTTTATTTGAAACATAAATATCTTCAATATACGGTATTTTAATAAAAATCGTTAGAGACATTTTTGAAAAAAATCACAATATTCGAAATGTTTTCCAGGTATAAGGTAGTTTAGGGGCGTTTTTTTCTCAAAATCTTCGCGTCGCATCCCTGGAAGACACTAAACTTAAATATCAAGTTTGGTATTTTACCAACTTTTAGGTTTTGAGTAATCGTGTTCACACAGACACACACATGGACCTTTTTCTAAAAATACATTTTTTTTTTGATACAGGGGACTCTGTTTCCGCTGAAATCTCAGTAACGAATTTTGGGGGGAATAAAATACCTTCTCTATACACTATATACATAGTACGTGTAGAGAAAGTAAAACCACCACCGACACCTCCACTGCACCATCACCACCACTGCTTCAACTGCGGTACTATAGTAGTAAAAGCGAGTCTTAAACACTAAACAAACAAAAAAAAAACAAAAAACATCACTAGTATAGCTCCTACTGTTACTACTATGCTAGTACTTTTACTAATCCTTCTGCTACTACTGCTAGTACTATTACTATCGCCGCTACTGCTACTAGTTAGCGCAAATTATTTGTGTACGTTTTATAAACATGAGTACATATTTACAGATATGCTGTTTAAAACTGGCCAACCGCTTCATTAATATTATAAAATAAACCACAAAGCGTATATGTAATTAAAATTCCTTCCAAGTTTTCTTTCGGAAGACGCAGGCCCCGCTAATGAGAGCCAGTTTTTTTCTCTGCTTTTAAAATAAAAGCGAGAATGTTTTTATTACTTTTCAACTTTAAATTATAAGCTTTCCCTCTGGAAGCCACTCAGTACTTGAAATAAGACAGCATTATAAACCTAAAATCAAATATTGCTGCAAGATATAATATCTATATATTATTCTTTTAAAAATATTTAAAAGATCACGATCGAACCTTAGGTGCTTTCATTTTTACTTTCTCCACACGCACTATGTACATAGTGTATAGAGAAAGTATTGCACTCCACCCAAAAATTCGATACCTAGATTTCACCGGAAATATACGTTTTAGGGTCCCCAATATCCAAAAAAAGCATTTTCACAAAAAGGTCCGTGTGTCCGTGTGTCCGTGTATCCGAGTGTCCGTGTGTCCGTGTGTCCGTGTGTCTGTGAACACGATAACTCAAAAACGAAAAGTCGGTAAAATACCAAACTTGGTATTGAAGTTTAGTATCTTCCAGGGATGCGACACGAAGATTTTGAGAAAAATCCCCCCACCCCAACTTCCCTTTACATGGAACTTTTTTCGAAAATTTTGATTTTCTCAAAAATGGCTCTAACGATTTTGATTAAAATTTCGTATATTAAACATATTTACCTGGCAAATAAAATGTATATCTTGAATTTTCTGGGAATAGCCTCTGAAGAGTAGTTTATTCTGGATGAATTTTATTAAATTTTGAATAACTGCTAAACGGTAAGAGATGGACAAAAACTTACTCAACAAAAAATGTAGAGCACATTAAAACACACAATTTATGTTAAATACATCTTTTTCGTGGAGTTCGTTGTTTTTGTGACATTCCTTATTTTGGGTTTCTGCTATGAAAAACGTATACTTTTCTCATACTCGAACTTGTCAACTCCTATCCATATAAACAAAGGATCTTCATTGACTTAGCAACCAGCTTTTGACTATCACTTTAACCTACGGTTGTCCGTTATATCGCTTCTACTTACAAGGATGCGAGTAATAAGACTATTTCTGCTAATTTTTTCTGATTAGCATAAAGTAAATAGAAGTATAAGCTTTTTAAGAATTATTTGTTGCAGGGATATGGAGAAAGTCATGTGAATGGTGCACATCAGATTTTTTAGTAAATGACGCAAATTATTTTAAAGACCTAAAAGGCAAACAAAATTTAGATCCTGAACTTTTTTTTTAAATAGCCCCTGAAGTCCTCATTCTTCTGAATGACTTTAGCATAGCTGGTAAAGTAAGAAATGGACAAAAACTACTATAGAAGTTGTTTAAACACACGATTTATGCCATATGATTTTTTGTAGAACTTACCATTTCTGAAATATTCCGCGCTGTGGCTTCAATTTTAAACCACTTAAGGTTTTGTCAAACTGTATGTCTTCATTTTTCGTATCTTTTTGTTTCAAACCACAGGACCATTTATACTAATGTTTATCTTGATTAAAACGAAATAGAAGAAACGATTTTGGGTGGAATTCAATACATTCTCTATCTATGTACAAAGTAGAGAATGAAAAAAGACGTGGCCAAGTTTGCAGAGAGTGGTGTGAAATTTTAACGGTACTAGTCGCCCTCCGTGGAGTAATGGTTACCATGCTAACTTCATATACCCAAGGTCGCGGGTTCAAACATGGCGGAGGACGATGGATTTTTTTCGGGCGTAAAAATCCTTAGTATGACTTCCTTCCGAAGGGAAGTAAAGCCGTGGGTCCCTGTCGTAGATTTACGGTATGTAAAAGACCCTCAAGCCTGATAGAGAAGTCTCTGAGCAAAATTAAGCTGTCTTTCACGCACAGAATAGAATGGGACCCTAAGAACCACAGTAGTCAAAGAGCGTCCATAAATAAAACGCCATTTCCTTTTATCAGCACCAAGATAGATTAATTGTTTTTTTACTTTCCCTATAGACACTATGTACATAGTGTATAGAGAATGTATTGCACTCCACCAAAAAGTTCGATACCGTGATTTCACCGGAAATATATGTTTTAGGGTCCCCTTTATCTAAAAAAAGCATTTTCGGAAAAAGGTCCATGTGTGTGTGGGTGTGTGTTTGTCCGTGTGTCCGTGTGTCTGTTAACACGATAACTCGAAAACGAAAAGTAGGTAAAATACCAAACTTGGTATTTAATTTTAGTATCTTCCAGGGATGCGACACGAAGATTTTGAGAAAAATCCTCCCACCCCAAACTACCCTTTACATGGAACTTTTTTCAAAATTTTTGATTTTCTCAAAAATGGCTCAAACGATTTTGATTAAAATTTCGTATATTAAACATATTTACCTGACAAATAAAATATATATCTTGAATTTTATGGAAATAGCCTCTGAAGAGTAGTTTATTCCGGATGAATTTTACTAAATTTTGAATAACTGCTAAACCGTAAGAGATGGACAAAAACTTACTACACAAAAATGTAGAGCACGTTAAAACACACAATTTATGTTATATACATTTTTTCGTGGAGTTCGTCGTTTTTGTGACATTCCTTATTTTTGGTTTCTGCTATGAAAAACATACATTTCTCATACAGGAATTTTTCAACTGCTGTCCATACAAACAAAGGAACTTCAGTGACATAGCAACCAGCTTTTGATTATCACTTTAACCTATGGTACTCCCTTGTTTCACCTCTACTTACAAAGAAGCAAGTTATATGGCTATTTCTGCTAATGTTTTACTGATTAGCATGAAGTTAATAGAAGTAAAAGCTTTTTAAGAATAATTTGTTGCAGGGATATAGAGAAAGTCATGTGAATGGTACACATCAGATTTTTACTTTCTGTAACCCATATACGCAATATACCTGGGGATAGAGAAGGTATTGTATTTCACCCAAAAATTCGATGTCGAGATTTCCCCGGAAATATATTGGGGCCTCCTGAGTCCGAAAACATTTTTAGAAAAAGTTCCATGTATGTGTGTGTCTGGTTCTGTGGTCAGCATAGCTCAAAAACGAAAGGCCGATGAATAACAAACTTGATATTTAAATTTGGTGTCTTCCAAGGATGAGACACGAAGATTTTCAGGAAAATACCCCCAGCACAAACTACCCTCTACATGAAAAATGTTCGAAAATTTTCATTTTCTCAAAAATGGTACTAACGATTTTGACTAAAATACCGTATATTAAGGATATTTATATCACAAATAACTGGATATCTTGAGTTTTCAGGGATTAGCCTCAGAAGACCTCTTTATTCTGGACAAGTTTTTCAGATATTCTAGATGCTTTCGGGCATCAAGGCAGAATTAGTGATGAAGTGTCATCGATGTTTCGATACGTGCATCTATCCTATCATCAGGATGATGAATGCTGAACGAATCCTGATGATGGGAGAGATGCACGCTCCCGAAACGTCGACAACCCTTCATCACTACACCTGGATTGAAGCCTAAAACATCTAGAATGTGTTCTTCGCCAGGAAAGCTTCACATCCTATTTCAAGGTTTTCAGAATTTGCATGACAGTTAAAGCTTAAAAGATGGACAAAAACTTACTGCAGACATTGTAGATCTCATTAAAGCATATAATTTATGTGATATACGTTTTTTATGTAGATTTGAACTTTTCTGATATATTCCTTATTATTGGTTTCAATTTTATACTACTTTAACTTTTCTCAAACGGGAAGTGAGGTTTAGTTTCATCTCTCTTGTTTTACTGCAGGCCATGTAAAGCCAGCTTTTAAAAAAATTGACCATCGATTTAGTAAAGTGTATTTCCTTAGGTCCCTCCTTCTTACAAGGAAGCAAGTAATAAGGCAATTTCTGCTAATGTCTACCTCGATTAGCTTGCCTGTATAAAAGAATAATCTGTAATAAGGAGAGTTGTTTGTATAACAGCTAGAGAAAGACATGTGAATGGAACACATCAAATTTCTTAGTATGAATGGCCGGTCCCCATGGCCGCGCTCGCCAAAGCGTCTCGCTTTGGTGTTTCGCAGCGCAGGGGATCGTGGGTTTGAGTCCCGCCTTGGGCATGGGTGTTATATGTTTGTGTATGTGTGTGTAAAAGGTAAAACAGAAATTCAGTAATCATACAGTAATTAAAGTAAACAAATTAGGTAAATAAAAAGTAGGGTATACAGCGCCGGAGTCCCGGAACTGTATTTAAAAAAAATGTACCTATCCAACTCCAGTCCTACACAAGGCTTTGTGGAAAAAACAATTAAAATTAATTAACCTAATAGTTGGGCAAACTATCAAGCCCGAGACTTAAAGTACTTACGACATTGTAAGTCGCCATTGGGGTATGTTATCTGAAAATAATGTGAGATCACCTTGTAGTTTACCGGGAACCATGCAAGTCAGTTGAGCTACTTAATTTCATGTTGGCATGTTGTCATGTTAGCTCAGTGGTTAGAGCAACCGGCTAGAGGACGAGAGATTCGTGGTTTAAATCCCGGCTATGGCATTCAGTTTTTTAGTTTGACTCCATCCATAAAACAGGTTCATGTCACAATGGGCTACATTCTATGCACAGGGGTACACTATTTTAAGAACTGAATTGAGATGTAAAGAAATGCTATTTTTGTCAAGAACAGTGTCATTTAGAAATAATAGATGTACACCTGAGTTAGCAGCTGACAGCGTTTCACAAACAAGGCGTTCTGGCACGAGTCTCGGTGTTCTGCAGCTCCCCTACAGGCGAGGAGATGCGTGACTAATTGGAATGACTTGCGCCGCGAAGGAATGTCTTCATGGCTCAGACTACTGTTCATGTCCTCCTCGAAATCTTCTTTATTTGCTTGTTTTTTACCGACTTCATAATAAACTTCTGTTTTAATCGTTCTCCACTTTGTGTTTGATACTTACTCATTTATTTCTCATGCTCGAACATGTAATTCTGTTTCTTTCAACTTGCAGCGGTAATCTATTATAGGCGGTACCAGGTTCGTATCCTGTATGCAGGTTTTGGTTATTTAGGAATGGTGTGGAGATGTGGGTCCTCTAGCTCAGGATTTTGTTGGCATTCATTCTTTCAGGTGTGGTAAGACATTAGTGCTTTCCTTCTAGTTCCAGATTATTATTGAACTCATTTATTAACTTTGTTCGGCCTTTTCTACCGTTGAACACACACGCATTCCTCCTAAATTTTCCCCTTTTCAACTGCGCTTATGTGGACTCAGCTATCACGTCTTACCTCTGCGAATGTTCTATGGCTAGAGATTTCATCAGTATTCTGGCGTATTAAATTAACATAATTTCCGTCGCAGCCAAAGACTTCACCGCGAACACAAATATCACATCCACTTCCGCAAATGTTCCATGGCAAGTGACAAAGTATCGCTCGACCAGCAAGGGAATTGCTTCTGTTTTCTTTGTTATGGCCAGCTCTTCGGTTCAATGTCTTTCCCGTAACGGGACTATCCACGGCTTTTCAGCTCGTGATAACTGTTTGCCCTTGCCTTTTTAAACGTGTTTTACAATATTCCTTCCCTAGCCAATTTCAATGTATATTTGTCCCATATTGATATTATATTGGCTATAATTTATATCTCCCTTTAAGATAACTTTTAACCCCGTGACACGACATGTACTGTTTTAAACTGTACTGCATCTCTGACCTCGCCAAAGGTTACGACAAAAGATTACAAGGTAATTCAGATGTCTACTCCTAATAAATTATCAAAATAAAACTCTCGTCATTATCATGACTAATTTTTATTAGAAATGAATATTTAAATTTTTAAGAATATAAATTTACATTAGTTTTATAATAAATTTAACCATTCAACAATTTAGCTAGAGTATAAAATAAAATACGGGCCTGGTATCCACGTAATTATGCCATAACAGTTTTTTATAACATTTGGAAAAATTCTTGTATTTTATATTTTTTTTAAATCCACTGCTTTTACAAATTTACTGCTTTCCATCTACTTGTTCACAAAAGCGTAGGCTTCAACTATATTACAATTGGCAAACAGACAAATTGCAATCTACAGCTCGATAACCCCTACGTGGCCTTCAGAATATACCAAGAAAAAGAAAAAGTAAGGCCTCACGCCATGGTTAGACTTTCTTAGAATCTACTACAATGGTCTCTGGGAGAGAGAGAGAGAGAGAGAGAGAGAGAGAGAGAGAGAGAGAGAGAGAGAGGTACACATATTATGCACTACTCAAGCTACATCTCCCACAATCAACTAGGTACAGATTTAGCTCTCCGGTAGCTACAGTTGACGCTCCTAGCGGGTTATTCCGGCGAAAAAATAAACAAATGTAGAGAAAACACCCCTAGCGGCCAATATTTAGACCGACTGTCATCTGCCATGCCGAATCACCACACAACACAGTCATCAAATGTGAAATAAGTATTCTGTTACACATTTCTCTACCTGAATAAGCCAGTGTATTTAATAAGGGGTCATCACCCATTGACGCCATAGAGTGAGCTGTTTTATGGTGTAAATACGTGGAAAACAAAAACCATGTTGTTTCGATTTTCTCTCCAATAAGGCCGCTATTCGTCAGAAAAAATAATTATAACGTTTTTCTCTGTAACGGCTGACTATAGGTCTGTTTTCCGCTCAACGATCAGCTATGGAAGACCATGATAATAAACTTCGAGCTACTTGCGCGAGCAAAGGTTAACGTAAAATAGTTATCACTAATAACACAGAGCCACGTCGGTAGGAAGGAAGACGTTTGAATAATATCTTTGTTCTGCTCAAATGTGAGCAAAATTGATTTGTTTTACAAGCATAGTAAGTGTTTTAGCGGTGAACTTATTCAGAAACCGAAGGCAATTCTAGTAAACAAACTGTCTAACGTCTAGTAACAGGACAGCTTCAGAGAAGCATATTATTGATTGCAAACTTGTTCAGAAAGTTACCCACAACTAGCACACTGTTATAGTCCACACTGTTATAGCTGAACTGAATCTGTGCGGCATGTAGAAGAACTGTCAAGACGGATCTACTAATTCACGAGCATCCTACCTGAAATAAAGATGAAAATTAAAAGTGTAATTGAAAAGAATGAGGACTCAGTGTGATGTATCGCACACAAGCTGCACTTTGAGATCCCAACAAATGCTATTTGCTTGGAGATAGTGATACATCATGCGAAGTGGAACAAACTTTTTTGCATTATAAATCTTGTTTGTCGGAACGTAGAATGAGATTTTCATTTGGAAAGCTTCAGAAGTTCATATAGTTTTCAGTAATATGTAGATGAATAAATATTTAGTTTAATTCCTGCTTGCATTTTTACCTGGTAAGAATCTAAAGATATTTAAGAAATGTATTTTATTATTTGGATATTATTTTACCTTCGATGAGCAAATATTGCAATTCGTGTTATGATTGCTTGGATGTTTTCATAATGTATATATTTAAGAAGGAAATCAGAGTCAGCCTTATAAATAGATAATAATTTGTATGTTGTACATAATGATCTAAATAGGTGAGCTTTTACGAATGTCTCAGAGGACATTTTGTTCTCTGGAACCAGTACTGTTTACTTGACAACAGGCTTGTTTACCTCTCCCCCCTGTTTTGATGCGGCGAGACGGTCGGACGCAACCTATATGCTGAACGGCGAACGGTACAAAATTCCTAGCTCTGCTGCAAGCATTTTAACTGTTGTAGCTGTAAGTTTTAATGGCCATAGATCAGGCTTTCATTATTATCCCTCAATATTAACATGTCGAGCTTGCATCGGGAGCCACTACTTCGATTCCCAATGCTCGCCCTCATTGAACTTGATTTCCCCTTTCATTCAATTCTCTTTAGATTTTTCAGCTGTACTTCCAAAAGCTGAGGACGTGAAGCGGAGCTGGACAGATGAAGCAGATTTTTTCTCCAAGGAAATGATATTAATTTGGACACAAAAGAGCCATTTTAAGGGTTGTTCACTAACCATTCTGAACATCTCAAGAAATCGAATTTTTGAGCCAAGAAATGTTTGGATCTTCTAATTATCCCTGTGGTCTCCGTCTCCCTGAGGCCTGTAGCTTTCTGCGGCTTCTTCCCTATATGCTTTCCCATTAGATGCTGAAAGTTACACTAGATCTGTGTAAGCTGGCTTTCGCGAATCCCCCCCGCCCATTCTTCCGTTGCATAATCTATAGTTATTGCTAAAACATTGATAACATTTGATATACATATACATTTTCATGACCTTGTCAACCTAATGTGCCAAAAACTATTCTTACAGAAGTTCATTTTTATATCCATTTCATGTATATCGACATAAAATGTGCAGAACTACTTTTATTATATACTTCCTCGTAGATACACAAGCATAACAGAATACACTAGGCTAAGCGGCAGTTAAACCTTTTAAAAGTTAGTCGCTATGTGAAACAATTGAAATCAGTTTCTTTTTTTGATGCCAGACGTAAAACAATAGATACATGAAACGAAGGCTGACTTCAAGTTTTGGAAATATTTAAGTAATTTCAAACTGAAACCAAGAACAAGGAATATCTCCGAAGCAATTAACTTCCAAAAGCATTATTTGGTATAAATTGTGAATTTTAATGAGATATACATTTTTTGTATGAATAAGATTTCTTCAATTTCTTATGGTATACCAGGTATACAAAATTCACCCAGGTTCAAAAGTAACTGAGAGATCAGTCCCAGAAAATTCAAGAGATACACTACTTTCATAATAGGCTTATTTTTAGCATATGATATTTTTGATGAAATCAAAAGAAAAATGCTGTAGTAAATAGTTTTCTGGGTGGGGGATTTTCTTGAAAATCTCCGAGTGGAATCCTTGGAAAATGCTGAACTTATATCTCAAAATTACTATTTAACTGACTTTTCGTTTTGTCAGTTATATTGTTCAAAGACATACACTTACGCGGACACACGCATATGGATATTTTTTCTAAAACTGCCTCTTTTTGGATTCAGGAGACTTAAGATCATGTATTTCCGGTGAAATCTCAGTATCTTATGTTTAAGTGGAGTACAATACCCATTCTACCTATTCTGTACTTATATGTATATGGCAGAAAAGGTGTAAACATCATGTTAAAAGAACATGTAAACAAAAGTTCCAATTTATGTAAACCTTTGGTCAATTGTAGTAAACAAATATAAAGTCCTGTATGTAGACATATTATTTATATTGTTTATAGAAAATAAACAGAAGGAATCACAATATTTTCTTGATTCCAAAAGCGATATCCTGAAGGTAAAGAGACAACAGAAATCTGTGATCTAACCCCACCAGATAAACATTCAATTTCACCAGAAACGAATGACTATTGTTATTTTATAATCACAAAAGTTTAGCTAGAAATATAACGAGTATTCGAGCTCGGTGCATCTCCTCTCTATGTACAGTTCGATGCACGGAAATGTGCCGATGTTGTTAGTGTGTTTCTTTATTTAACGTTGACGACGATTTTCGCTGTTTGTGTTCTATGCCAGTTCTTTGTTTATCAATATTCTATTTATTTTTATTCAAATCCAACACACAAACAAAGAAAAGTGAACAAATGGTGTGGGAAATGTGAGTAGTGCAAGGGAAAGGGTAAAGAAACAATTTAATCCGAGTGGAACATTTTCAACACCACTTTCTGGCAGAATGGATGATCTTAGTATTTTCCAGCTTATGTTTGTCTACTTAACGAAAACATGCTTTAGGAATGCTTTTATATGCTCGGTATACATTGGAAAATTAACTTTTAGTTTACGGCAACTTATATTGTAAGGTAATGTCATTATTTTAAATGAATATGTGTAATATGAAGTTTAAGTCAATACACATATAACAGAACAGAGGCGGCACCGTGACTGAGTGGTTAAACCGCTTGCCTCCCACCCAGATGGCCCGGGTTTGAATCCAAGAACCCGTATGTAGCGCTCCGGGTGCTCCGGTTTCCCCTGCCACTCATTCCACCAATTGCTCCATCATCAACTTTCTTAACATCCATTTCGCTTGCGTTTCATATCCTCCTTTTCCTCAGGCCCCGGCGCCTGGCTCGGGCCGACAACTCGTTTCAGGTTCTCCATTCTGTGGTGGGTGTCAGTCCTAAATATAGGGGGTGGGTACGAAAAATAATAGTACAGGCAAATATACTTTATATTTCATCCCCTTCCTGTGAAAAATACGCAAAGATTTGTACTTTTATTATTCGAAAAGAATTAGCAATTTAATTTTGCTCCTTTATTTAACAACTTCTGATAAAATAATGAAATAAAGATCAATCGCATTCTGAATTATATGTTTTAATGCATCTAAAACTTCTTGGAGTTCTGATTCGCCTCCGCCGTCGCGAAACAAACGGTAAGCACCTGTTTCCAATTACGCCTTGATATGGCTCACAGGGATTTGAAGTGGATGCGTGGCAAAGGGGTGGTGGCATTCACCTACCAACATAAACAGTTATTATAATGATAGGTTTTCGTGCACCGTACTGTACGTATCGTAATATCACTATGTGAACGAACATTTTTCCTTTCTCTGTCCGTCTGATAGCTCTTAAGCGTGCGCATAATTTATAAACTTATATTAAACCTGTAGGCTTGAGTTTAAGAACGATGGGAAATTAGGTACGCTACATTAATATCCCTGAGCCCTCTGTGCCAAAGAATTTGAATCGCGCCGTAAGTGAGCTAATTTGAACAAGAAAAAAACTTATTTTAGCTGGCAGGTACCCAAAGTAGTTGACATTAACTAAGCATTGAGAAATATACAACAATGATTCATCTCCAATAAAGTTTAAGAATCTGATGTGCTCAATTCACATGATATTATCAAGCTGTAAAAAAACGTTCCCTTCAAAATATTATTCTTTTATCTCCATCATGCTAAAGATAAACATTAGCAGAAATGCATTTATTACTTGCTTCCTTTTAAGTAGAAGTGAATTAATGGAATACACTAAAATGAAGCAATCGTCAAATCTTTTAAATGCTATCGTTAGTGCAATAATTGAAATTCTGTCTTCTTTTGTTCATATATAGAAAATAAAATTGTATGTGTTCGACTTTCATGACTTTCTCTACATCTCTGTAACAAATAATTGTTAAAAGCTTATTTTTCTATCACTTCCTAACAGAAATGGTCTTATTACTTGCATTCTTGTAAGTAGAAGGAAAATAAAGGGGGGGGGGGGCACACTAGGCTAAACCGATTGTCAAATATTTTAAAAGCTTCTTGTTATGTGACTGAAATTCATTTATTTCCATGGTCAGAAGTTGACATATTCCCGCATGAGAAAATTTGAGTATTTTAAAATTGAAGCCAATAACAGGAAATGTCTCGGAAGTAGTCAACTCCAGGAAAAATTTGTATATAATATAAATTGTATGCTTTAACGACATCTACATTTTTCTAAAGTAAGTTTTAGTCTACCTCTTACGTTTAATAGTTATGCAAAAGTCATCCAGAATGAAAAACTCTTCAAAGGGTATTCCCATAAAATTGAAGATCCGCGTTTTATTTGTGGTAATCTAGTCATGATCTTTGAGCCGTTTGTCAGAACATCAATATTTTTAGATTTTTCCCATGTAAAGGGTAGTTTGGGAAGTTGTTAAACCTATATATCAAATTTGGTATTAAACTGACTTTTTGTTTTTAAGTATGCTGTACACAGACACACTTAGATACAGAGACAGTCACAAACGCATTGACGGTTTTCTAAAAAAAGGTTCATTTTTAAATCAAGGGGACCTCAAAACATGAATTTCTTGTTAAATCTGGTATGTAACTTTGGCTGGAATAGGATAACTTCTCTGCCTGCTTTGCATTGTACATGGTAGAGAGTGCAATACCCAGTCAAAAACAGTTAAGAGAAGAGGACAAAAAATGAAACACGTAGTGTCTTTTGTTATATGCAGCTTTTGTTTCTGCGGAGACTGATACAGTAACTCCTAGCTATTCATTATTTCTGTCTATAATTTAGAAAAACAGCATACTCTACATCAACCATCGCATGCAGAAGGATGCATATAAATCACAGAATTTATATTACATACTTTTTTTTTAGAGTTAACCATTGCCGAAACATTGCTTCTTTTTGGTTTCATTTTTAAACCACTTAAATTTTTCTCAAACAGGAGGCCATCTTTCGTTTAATCTTCGTTTCGTTTTATTCTAGTCAGGCAAAGCGAGTTTCAGAGAGCGACCGTTTTTTAGAAGATTTTGACTATCGCTTTAGCCTAGTGTATTGCATTATTTCCCTTCTATTTCTAGGGCCTAATATACTTATTTCTCCTAACGTTTATATCAGTTACCACGATGCAGATAACGGAATATTTTGTAATCAATAGTTTGTGGAGAAATTCGTGTAAATGGAACATATTTGATTTTTTCTATTACGTTTTGTATTGCAATATTTGTAATGTAATGATATTTTTAATGTAATTTATTTTAGCTTAATATACAAGTTCCTTTTTTTTTTTTTTTTTTTCCTATGAAAATGACTTGAGTTCAGCATATGATAGTATTGTCTTTCTTATATTTTCCTACACATGTAGCAGTGTATTTGAAGTTGAAAACAAGAGTTGATAAATACAACTTTGCTAAACGTTTCATTTAATTTGTTTAATATTAAATTATTTTCAGAATGAACGTCCCTAAATACACAAGTATCTTTGTATCACCAGACTTGGCACCAAAAGTAAAGAATGTTTATCACACCTTCGCTGTTTACACGCGTTTATACTTCTAAAAATTAGCCAACGAGATCTTATACATATTTGTGAGGGTAATAAACAAGAAGTTGAAACTCGGATTGTCGATTGTGTTTTGGAATGTAAACAAAGTATGTGTAGTGACAAATGAATATGTCGTTGATTCACACTGTTGAAGACGTACTCGAAGAATTATGCATACATGTTTGTTCACTGAAGCATTCTGTGGAAAACTTTGGCACGCGTTAACGACATGGGCTGAGAAGAGAGGACACGTAGTGTTTTCTGAAAAGCAAGGTGGCAGTGACAGATGATGCAGCCGCAGCGAATGCCAGCTTCTCTGACATGCCACGCTTGAAGAGTTCACTCTACGCTGTAATTTCCTTTAGATCCTAACATTTGCTCAAGAGACACGACTTGCGTGTACAGAGGAGAAAAATAACACTTGAGCGGCTTCCGTTTCTACTTCCTCTACTGCGTTAAGTAAGCAGAGGAAGTATTCTATTCCACCCGAAAATTCGATACCGTGATTTCACCTAAATACAAAGTGTTACGGGTATAAATACAGATATATTCATACATGGTAAATTAATATTTGTCAACTTCGGTGTGTAACTTGCTTTTTAATTTCTCTTGCACATATGTACAATGTACAGTCCGGTGCACGGAAATGCACCGATGTTGTTAGTGTCTTTACTTTAATTAACGTTGACAAGCCCTTTTCAACATTACGTTCCAAGCATTATTTTTTATAGTGTTCAACGCCCGCTTTTACTATTGGGGCTGCGCAGGCGATTACAGTGATGATACAGGGAATGAAGATGGAGCACCGGTGGAATGCGATGGCGTGGGAAATCGGAAAAACCTAGAAAACCCACCCCTGTGCCGCTTTTTCCAATATTAATCTCACATGCGCTTGGGATCGAACTTGGGCCATCTAAATGCGTTCCATGCATAAAATATAATTTACATTCCCCGTATTAGACTCAATTTAATAAATTGATTTAATTCAGGCAATGTAAATTACCTTTATTTGACATTTAATGCCACTAATTTTGAAACGGATTAGCTTATTGCATTTCATCAAAATAATGTAATTGAGCAAAATGAAAATAATATTAACTATTTAAAGGTATTGTTTGAGAGATAAGGAAATATTCATTTATAAGTAATTTTAATATGACATATTAATCTTATTTTTCACTATTTTTATTAGAAGTAATTGCTATGACTAAGCTTTGAGGGTTTGATTATTATTATTTTCTAACTGTCCAAGGTGAATTCATGAAACAGCGATTAAATTATTGTGAAGTTTATCTCATTGGAGTGATTAAAAGTTAAAAGAAACCGGGGTGGCTAATCTTCTGATGGTTTGTATTCAAGTCCGGCGCAAGCAATAGCCGATGAATAAAGGCGTGGCCAAGGTGAAGGGATAAGGAGACCATTTAACCCAAGTGGAACAACAGTCCGGGCTGTCTCATATGCGAGATTGCAGATTCTAGTTCAGTTTTAGACTGAGCCTTGTCTATTGGTCAGTTGACCAGCATGGCTGCGCATGCGCAAACAGACAGAACGAATGGAAGACTTTGATTTTCAGAAATTCAATTTTGATCCCGTATTTCGATCCAGTTCATTTACACACACACTTAATCTAACCTAATGTAATCTAACCTCGACGAAATCTGGAAAGCTAAATCAACTGTTCCGCAGTCATATTGTCTCAGTAACTAATAGAAAAGGATCAATGTAAAACTGAACTAGAATATGCAATCCCGCAGGTTGGATTGATTTGTCTTCCTATTATCCATTTGTTTTCTTAACGAAACATGCTTTAGGAAGGTTTGTATATTCGGTATATTCTGAGTATATTGGGTTTTTATTTGCAGCGGCTTATTTTATAACAAACGGAACAATTCTAAATATTTAAATATGTGTGTGGAATTTAAGTTAATACACATTAATAAAACACATACATTTGCTTCATCCCTCATTCCCTTCTCCCGAAAAATATTTTTAAACATTCGAAAAGGATTGGAAATTAGGCTTTTGCTGCTTTCTTCATCAACCGCTGGCAAAGGTTCCAGGTTTCGTCAAACGTCTCCACCTCTACGAGGACAGCGCCCGCAAAGCCGAAAACGTTTCCAGTGCGCATGCGTCCGCGCCATCTGCCAACGCTGCACGCACCACAAGTTTTGTTACAGAGATATTAATGAACGTAATCTTAAAAAATCTGATGTGCAAATTCACATGACTTTCTCTACATCTCTACAACAAATTATTTTAAAAGCCTACGGTTCTATTTAATTTATGCTAATGGAGACAAATTTAGCTGCAATCGTCTTATTACTTCCTTCCATGTAGAAGGGAAATAAACGGAGTGCCATAGGTTAAAGTGATAGTCAAAAGGTCAAAAAGTGGTTGCTAGGCTACTGAAGTTCCTTTGTTTGTATGAACAGGAATTTACAAATACCTGTATGAGAAAAGTATGTTTTTGAAAGCTGAAACCAAATACAAGGAATATGTTAAAAAATATCAACTCCACAAAAAAATTATATTACATAAATTGTGTGTTTTAACGTGTTCTACATTTTATGTATGGTAAGTTTTTGTCCATCTGTTACGGTTTAGCAGTTATGCCAAATTCCGTAAAATTCATCTAGAATAAAGTAGTCCTCAGAGGCTTTTCCCAGAAAATTCAAGATATAAATTTTATTTTTCAGGTAAATATCTTTAATATACGATATTTTAATCAAAATCGTTAGAGCCATTTTTGATAAAATCAAAATTTTCGAAAAAAGTTCCATGTAAAGGGTATTGGGGTGAGGGGGATTTTTCTCAAAATCTTCCCGTCGCATCCCTGGAACATACTAAACTTAAATACCAAGTTTGGTGTTTTACCGACTTTTCGTTTTTGAGTTATCGTGTTCACAGACACACGGACACTGAACTTTTTCTGATTTTTTTTTTTTTTATACAGGGGACCCTAAAACATATATTTCCGGTGAAATCCCGGTATCTAATTTTTGAGTGGAGTGCAATAGCTTCTCTATACGCTATGTACATAGTACGTATACAGAAAGTAAAAATGAAGCATGTAGCTTAATATCTGTATAAAAATATATATTTTGAGTTTAGCTAATCAAATATGTTAATTGGTTTATCGAGAATGAAAAGACATATTTGTATGAAACTTGGTATGAATCCTTCTGTTGGTGCCATTTGTATAATTATTCTAACATGGAACATTTTTATTTTCTGAAATATGACTTACGATTTTGACTAAAATACCATATGATTAAAATATTTTCATGACAGATGAAATGCATATCTTAAACCACGATTCATGTAATATGCATTTTTCCAATATATTTCTTCTTATTATTTTGAAATATCCTATACTTATACTTCTCACAAATTGATAGTAGTCTAGATTTTTCTTTTTTACTCCTGGCCATGAAAACATACAGGAATTTCAAAGCCATTACACAGCAAACCGTTCATGAAAGATTTTACTGCCGCTTTGGCTTAGTATATTCCCTAATACCGAGTTTACCGTTATGTAAATATGAAGTCATTTATGATTAACATGACGTGTATAGCAGACTGAATTCTTTTATGAATATTTTGTTGCATAATAACTAGAAAAAGTAAAAAACTATTTTTTCTAATCATAACATACTTCTCTTTTAATCTTGTGTCTCTATATGGCTTTGTTATGTTCTTGTTGTCATCTTTAACCATATGAGTTAGTATTGTTGTTATGTATGTGTTATGTTTTATGAAGAGGCAGCTTTTCAAAAGAGAAGCTTTAAAATACATTTTATGGAAATAGTCTAATTATTTTAGAACACTACAATGACAGAATAAGTATGTATATATCCAATGTATTTAACTCACTGTAGTTTTAGGCAGGATGATCAGAAATGAGTGTTTCTATTCTATTTATGGATTTGGAAAAATAAAGGAACTCTAAGATATGTTACCGATAGTTAATGTTACTAGCAAGACCTAGTTTTTTATTTTAATTTTTTACAGTCTCATATATACTTTTACAATGCACATAGTAGGTAGAAAATATATTATATTGCAGCCAAAATTCAATACCAATATTTAATGTTTCGTAGCCCCTGAATCCAAATAAATGTTTTTTTAGAAAGCATCCGTATGTGTATGTGTGTTTGTAGTTATAAGTATTTGTGGGCAGCATAGCTCAAAAACGAAAGGTCCATTAAATACCAGACTTGCTATTTAAATTTAGTGTCTCCCAAGAATGTAACAGAAAAGTTTTCAAGAAAATACTCCACCCAAAACTATTCTTTACATGAAAAAGGTTATGTAAAGTTTAATTTAAAAAAAATGCTGTAACGATTTTCAGTAAAATACCGTATGCTAAAGCTAATTGCATCACAAAGAAAATGTATATCTTGAATTTTCTGCGAATAGCATCTGAAGGTCTCTTCATTCTGGATGAATTTTGCTCAACTAGCAAACCTAAGAGCTAGATCTAAACTTAGTAACCAAAAAACACAATTTATGTTCTTTACATTTTTTTCTGTAGGAAAGAGTTTCCGAGGTATGTCGCCTGTTTTACTTTCGGCCAAGCAAAGAAGTGAATTTCAATGAAATACCCACAGCGATATATTTTAAAACATTTGACTATTGCTATAGCATAGTGCATCCTTTAGTACCCTTCTACTTATGAGGAAAGTGATAGGAGTAAGTACGTTATAATATTGCTTATCTCAATTAGCATGGCGTAGAAAAAAAATAATCAATATTTTATAAGAAAGTTGTTTGTAGAGGAGCTAGAGAGATTCATGTGAATGTAACATGTCAAATCTGTAATTGTTCTAGGCCGTATGTACAATGTTAGTGGATAGAGAAGGTGTTGTATTCCACCCAAAAATTCGATGTCAAGATTTCACTGGAAATATATGTCCTGAGTCTAAAAAAAGAATTTTTAGTAAAAGGTCTGTTTGTGTGGGAGGGGTTTGTGTGTGTCTGTGGAAAGCATAGCCAAAAACAAAAATTCCGTTAAATACCAAACTTATTTAAGTATCTCCCAAGGATGCGACAAGAAGATTTTCAAGAAAATCCCCCCACCCCTAACTACCCTTTACATGTAAAATGTTCAAAAATGGCTCTAACGATTTTAATTAAAATGTCATATATTAAAAATATTTACCTGACAAACATGAAATTGATATCTCGAATTTTCTTGGAATAGCCTCTGAAAACATCTTATTCTGAATGAATTTTGCGGATTTTTGCATAACTGGTAAACCGCAAGAGACAAGCAAAAAAATTACTGCACAAAAATATAGGGCTCATTAAAACCACAATTCATGTTATATGCATTTTTCTTCCTAGAGTTGACCGTTTTAAAGATATTCCTTGTTATTGATTTCAGTTTTAAAATGCTTATACTTTTCTCATACGTGAACTTGTCAACGGTTTAGCCTAGTGTATCCCCCTTATTTCCCTCTACTTATAAGGAACTAAGTAATTAAACCGTATCTGCTAATGTTTATCTCGATTAGCATGAAGTGGTTAGAAGAATAAACTTATTAACAATAATTTGTTGCAGAGAGGTAGAGAAAGTCATGAGAATGGAGCACATCAGATTTTTTTTTTAAATATTGCTTCTCTAAAGTATATAATAAACCAATGCTTTTATAATTAAAACGAAGGCAGTACATCTGCATGTATTTGCGAGATTCGGTCATTTATGATTATGAGTGTCCTACTAATATTGTGTATAATATTCGAGCTCTAAGCTCCAAAATTACTCTTGTTCCGTTTTAACGAGATTGGTTATGAATCCTATTGTAATGACAACAATTCAAACATCCGGATCAGCACAACTGCTTCACAGGTGTGTTCCTTGTCACTA
This sequence comes from Hymenopus coronatus, assembly GCA_030762935.1. NCBI lineage: Eukaryota > Metazoa > Arthropoda > Insecta > Mantodea > Hymenopodidae > Hymenopus > Hymenopus coronatus. Next base: position 117,848,940 of record CM060897.1, on the reverse strand, counting down.
ATAATTGCATCATAGCACTGTAATATAACAATAATGTGCATATTAGCTTAAGCATTATAGTATTATTGAGCTAAAACAATTGCCCAAGAACAATCCTTAACTGTGGAAGGGAATTCCAATTCCCACAGATATGGGAGTTAGGAAGTGTACATTGCGATGAAGTAATAAAACCTGTATGATGTTTGGATACCCTCATTTTACTTTTCTTTCAAACACTCAGCAAAGTATATTCTAAGAAATACGTTTTAAAACTAATAAATAATCTTCTTTGGCTATTGGTAAAAATAAAACATTACTATCAATGAATGGATGGCTTAAACTCTGTATAACACCTGTTACTTTCTCTAGCGCATGTGTATAATGTGCTAGTAAATACAGAAGTTATTGTATTCCACCGAAAAGTTCTATACTGACATTTCACCTGAAGTACGTGTTTTAGAGCCCTCTGAAAAAAAATTAGAAAAATATCAAATCTGGTATTTAAGTTCGGCATCTTCCAAGAATGCAACAGCAACATTTTCAGACGAATACCTGCACACCAAAAATCCCTCTACATGGAATATTTTTAAAAAAATTCGACTTTCTCAAAAATAGCTCTAAATCGATTAATGTATGTAATGTATAATTCAGGATTTTTATAATAAAAGAAATGTATATATTGAATTTATTAGGAATAGCCTATGAAGACCTCTTATTCTGGATGACCTTTCTGTAATTTTTGTATAAATGGTAAGCTGTAGGACGGAGACAAAAAGCTTTTTGTCTTAGTCGGCTAACTCTCCCCTCATTTAGAACTGACACCCCCTAGGATTATAAGTGGATGCCTAGGGATCAGAAGCCGTCAGGGAATCAAAGGCACAAAACCACGGAATGGAGAACCTGAAACGAGGGTCGGCCCGTAGCCAGGTCTGACAGTGAGGAAGTGGATGATATGAAAAGCAAGCGAAATGGAAAGATAATGGAGAAGCAATAGGTGGAATGAGTGGCGGGGCAAACCGGAGAACCCGGAGAAAATTCACCCAGACACCGCTTCGTCCACCAGAAATCCCATGGGATCGAACCCGGCCGGTGGTATCGAAAACAACGATTCCTAGGTTTGAGGCGAGCAGCCTAACCACTCGACCACGGCCACCCGAGACAATACATACTGTGCAAAAAGTATATCTCATTATAGACACAACTTATACCATATACATATTTTGCGGAGTTAACCGTTTCGGCTTCAATGTTAAGCCACTTAAACTTTTCTTAAACAGAAGTCATCTTCTTTTCGTCTCTCTTTTGTTTCTCCAGGCAATCAAAGAGAAAGGAATTTCAATTGTTTGACATAATGACCGGTTATGACTATCGCTTTAGCGTAATGTATTCCCTTATTTCCTTCTACTTACAAGGAAATAAGTAATAAGTCAAAATCTGCTAACGTTTATCTCGATTAGTATGATGTTTGTAAAAGAATAATCTTTACCAAGAAAAGTTTTCTTGTGGAACAGCTAAAGAAAGTCATATGAATGGAACACATCAGATTTTTTCCGTGCTAATTACAATGTCTAGTATTTTACTTACTACTTTATGGTATGTTTTGAAATCCACTGAAAAAAAAATTCTTATTTAAAGGATAGCGTACGTATCTGCCTGTATATCTATGTGTGTGTGTGTGTATGTGTGTGTGTGTGTGGTATTTAAGTTGGTATTTTCTGAGGATGCGACACTAAATGAAAAAAAATTCTACTATTTAGATTTTTTCAACGACTTTGATTAAAATAGTGCACATTAAAGATGTTTATATGCCAAACAAAGTTGTGTTTTTGAATGTTCTGAGAATAACCTCTGAAGACCTATTTGTTGAGTTTTCCATAACTGGTAAACCGTAAGAGATAGATAAAAACTTACTAGACAAATAATGTATCTAGCAAAAACTTACAATTCCTGTCATATACCTCTTATTTTTTCCAACACATATATGCGAATTTGCCTACGTAGTTAGAAAGGTATAGTACTGCACCCAAAATTTTGATACCGAGATTTCACCGGAAATACATGGCATGGCTTCCTTCGGAAGGGAAGTAAAGCCGTCCCATGACGTAGACTTACACTCGTAAAAGAAACTCAAGCCTGATAAAAGAGATCTCTGAGCAAAATTAAGCGGTCTTTCACGCTCAATATTACCGAACCTTAATCCGGCAACTTCGTGACTCCGGACCGAGCTATAACACATGCAATGACGTTATATATGAAAATCAATCGTTTCGTGCTAAATAATTAGCAGAAATGTTCTTATTGCTTGCTTCCTTGTAAGTAAAAGGGAATACACTAGGATAAAGTGATTGTCAAATCTTTTAAAAGCCAGTCGCTGTGTTATTGAACTCCATTTCTTCTCATTCTTCATTGATGAATTCCCTTACGAGTAAATTTGATGTAATTTAAAACTAAAACTAATAACAAGGATGGTCCAAAAGTGTCAACTCCACGAAAATATGTAATGACATAAGTTGAGTGTTTTAACAAGATCTATAGTTTGTGGGTAATAAATGTTTGTCTACCTGTCTCTTACAGTTTATTAGTTTTGCAAAATTTAGTAAAATTCATCCAGAATTATACTTTCTCATTTTATGAGAAAGTATAATTTCTAAACGACCCGTTCTATATTCATCCCAAATGAATAGATCAATCGAATGAATATATAATTTTCCTCCTGCTGAACATACCTATAATGAATTAACTTTAATTACCAATTTGATTGATGAAAGTGTCAAACCCAATATTTTATATTCTAATAATTAAATAAAAAATAATTAAAACATTCTTATAAATAAAATTCTAGAATATTCTCTTAAAAAAATTAAGGCAAAACCGGCTATAATTGCAAAAACAGCTCCTATGGAAAGTAGGCTATTGCCAGAAAACTCAAGATATGCATATGGTTTGTTTTATAAATACATTTAATACACGGTATTTTAATCAAAATCGTTTTTGAGAAAATAAAAACTTTCGAGTTTTCCACCATGTAATGCTAGTTTGAGGCGGTGGGATTCGTTTCACATCTTTGGGAGATACTAAACTTATATACCAAGTTTTGTATTTTATCCATCTTTTTATTGTTATCGTGTTAGAGGCACTGGACAAACACAACAAAAATTTTGCTTTTTTCGATACAGGGGATTCTAAAACGTATATTTCCGGTGAAATCGCGGTATCGAATTTTGGGTGGAGTGCAATATCTTTTCTACCTGCGTTTCATGTATTATGTACACAAAATAAAATACACTAGTTTAAACAGGTGCAACTATGTGTAAATTTTCAAAATGCACAAAAATAGATCACCTCTTTGAATATGTCCTAAATTCTGCCAGCAACGCAGATCTTTCCAAATACAATCAAAATACCGCAGAAACAGGCCAATAAATCAATAACAGTTAAGAAACATTTAAAGGAAGTTGTGCACTTTGAAGATAGTATAAAATTTGCCAAGTTAGAAAACCCGGCTACGTTTTACAGATTAAATATGAATATGTATAGTCAGTCTTACATTACAACTTAGAAACTCCATAATATATATGGGAAATATGTTCAAGAAGTTATATTTAAAAAATCTGATGTGTTCCATTCACATGCATTTCTCTATAGCTCGGTAATAAATTATTGTTAAAATATATTCTTCCATCTACTTCATGCTAATCAAGATAAATATTAGCAGAAATGGTATTGTTACTTACTTTCTCGCAAGTAGAAGGGAAATAAGAAAATACACTAGGTTAAAACGCTAGTCAAATCTTTTAAAAGCTAGTTGCCATGTGATGAACTCCGTTTCTTGGCATTGTCAGGAGTTGACAAATTCCTGTATGTGAAAGGTTTAAGTATTTTATAACTGAAATTAATAACAAGGAGGATCTCAAAAATGCACAACTCCAAGAAAAAATGTATAAAACATAAATTGTGTGTTTTAAAGATTTCTACATTTTTATTTGGTATGTTTTTGTCTATCTCTTGTAGTTTATCAGTTATGCAAAATTCGTCCAAAATAAAGAGATCTCGGAGGCAATTCCCAGAAAAATTCAAGATATACATTATATTTTTCACGTAAATATATTTTGAATACTGTATTTTAAACAAAATCAACAACCATTTTCGAGATAATGAAAATTTTCGAAAACTTTTTCATATAAAGGGTAGTTTGGGGAAGTTCCTTAAAATATTCGTGTCGCATCCCTGGAAAATGCTAAACTTATATACCAACTTTGGTAATTTACTGACCTTTTGATTTTGAGTTATCGTGTCCACGAACGCACGGACACACGGACACACACGAATCTTTTTCTAAACATACCTTTTTTGGATACAGGGGACCCTATTTCCGGTGAAATATCGATGTCGGATTTTGAGTGGAATGCAATACCTTCTCTACACACTATGTACACACTATCTGTAGAGAAAGTAAAAGTGTAATATTAATAGTATAATTGAGCAGTACGATGAAACCCCAAATAAATAAGCAAATAAACACTAAATCTGTGTATATTTCAGCGTGACCACATAGTTTAAATTAAAACTGGAGTTCAAACCTTTGTGGAAGTGTTATTGGCATCAATTTTAGGGCGTCTCAAGGTGGATGTGCCGGCACATTGCATGGAGCAAGGTGCAAAAACGGTTTTTTAGGCTAGGCTGACCAGTGTCACACTCCTCGATTTTTATAGTACTATCTCACTCACTCTCTCTCTGTCTCTCTCTCTCTCTCTGTCTCTCTCTCTCTCTCTCTCTCTCCTGTACCTTTCTCGAGTTTAGAGTGTGTCCCTTTTCCTTACCTTCTCCACTGTTTCTTTTTCACTGTGAAATGATCGGTACACGGTGCACAGCACATCTGCACCTTGGTTTGCATCTATGGGAATGTAAATCACTTCACACCTGTTTTATAAAAATCGTTTTTCAATAAACTTGTTCTTCAGGCAAGAGATAAAAGGAAACACACAGAAATATGAATATTATATAATGATATGAATAAATATATTAATCAAATATGCACTGACAAAATTATAATCTTTAAAATAAATTTAAATAAATCAGAAGGTAAGCTGCAATATAAATAATACGGAATTTTAAACCAGTGCTTACGGGTCCCTAAGTGCTCGAGCCTCGAAAATCCCGTCAGAATTATATGCGTGCCATTGCTAGCTGATTCTTCATTCTCTGCGGCTTTAAATTCACCCCGGAGGAACGAGCGTTGAAATTTGCATATTGGTTTTTGTAAATTACCCGGAACGTTAAAACAACATACTCTCTCCCTCGCTGATGTTTGTTCTGGGACTTGCCTAAATATTATATTTTTTGGGACAGGACGAGCGCAGGAAGTGTTGGAAATAATACTACTGCTCTGGTTTATTCTTCGTTGCGTTGGAATACTTAAAATGGAAATATAAAACAAACACTGCATTTTAGTTAATAATGTTATTCTTAAGCGATTAACTTTAAATCGCCATTTGGGTTGCATTCTAAGTAATAAAAACTTTGCAATACAAAAACACATTTTTGCATCACTATTTTGATTTAAAACTTCGAAGTATTTCATTCACATGGCTTTCTCTATATCTCTGTAACAAAAACATTTTAAAGCTTATTCTGTATACTTCATGCTAATCGAGATAACATTAGCAGAAATGTTCTTCTTATTGCTTGCTTCCTTGTAAGTAGGAGGGAAATAAGGGAATACACTAGGTTAAAACGAGAGTCAAATCTTTTAAAAGATGGTTGCTATGTGATTGAAATTCCTTTGTTTTTATAGGTAAAAGGACAATTTCCGTTTGACAAAAGTATAAGAATTTTAAAGCTGAAATCAGTAAGAAGAAGTATCCCAGAAACGGTCTACTCTATCAAAAACCTATATCTATGACACAAGTTATGTGTTTTAACGAGATCTACATTTTTGTGCAGTAAGTTTTTGTCTATCTCTTCGGTTTACCGGTTATGCAAAATTCAGTAAAATTCATCCAGAATAAATGTCTCCAGAGGCTATTCCCTGAAAATTCAATACATGTATTTTATTTGTCATGCAAATATCTTTAACATATGATGCTTTAATCAAAATCGTTTTAGCCATTTTTGAGAAAATTAACATTTTCAGAAATTCTTTCCATGTAAAATGTGGTTTGGGGTTTGGGATGAGGGATTTAATGAAAATATTCGTGTCACATCCATATGAGATACTAAACTTAAATACCAACTTTGGTTTTTAATGGACTTTTCATAGCTCTTTACAGAACTATGCTGTCCACAGACACACACTGACCTTTTTATAAAAATGCTTTTCTTTTGGATTCAGAATTCCTCAAAATATGTATTTGCGGTGAAATGTCGGTATTGAATTTTTGTGTTCAATACAATACTTTCTCTATATACTATGTATAGGTATATAGAGCGTGTAGAGAAAGTAATACTCCTAAATCATGAACGAATCAGATGCTTTTGGGTGAAAAGTTTTGTCTTTGTCAGATATCATCATCTGCACCCCAAGCATCTGGTGGCTTAGGATTCGTGATTGATTATTTAGGTAATATTTACTTTCTCTACTATGTACAGTAAGCAGAGGAGCTATTGTATTCCACTCAAAATTCTACTTCGAGATTTCACCGGTAATATACAGCCTGTTAGGTATGTAAGTGTAGACATTTTATTGGTAAATGAGACAGTATAATGAACAACACTTCATCAATATTTGTTTCATTTGCGGATTTATAATGTTACTTGTTAAGCTCTGTATGTGTGTTTTCAAGTTGGTCAGTAGGCGTAGCATACACAAACTATATGTGTTTACTTTCCTTGAGACCGCTAATCGAAGACGTAGCGCAGAGTGGGCGGAGTTCGCTATAACGAATGTTATATGGGAAATGAGTTGAAATGTTTTCTGGAAGTTCAATGACCCCACACTACCTAGGCCAGCAGGTCATGTACTTAGTTGTAAAAACGTGGGAGGAAAACGAATAATCTATCTTGAGAAGCATTGTTTATTTCGCTGCGCAGACCATACAAAACTCATCAGATAGTAAATGATGTGATCAGTTTGTGGGAAAACTCTTTAGTCGAAAATAAAATACAACACACCGAAATTAGTGCACATTAACGTACTTTTTATCAGAATATCTGTATCTATAATCTAACACAGGTGGTCTCCTTAGCGCTGTGGTAGCGTTGCTGCTTGCCAAGCGGGAGACCTGGGTTCAATTCTCAGTACCGGCGTGGGGATTTTTCCCTACTGGGCGACTTAGACCGGGGTGCACTCAACCTCGTGAGGTTCCTGGGGGCCAATTGAGGAGCTACTTGATGGAGAATTGTTTAAGTTCAGCAACATCCAAAGGTACCACATGAAATTCTCAAGGAAACCCCCCATCCCAAATTACTGTTTACATAAAACAGTTTTCGAAAATTGGCATTAGATATCTAAAAATGGTTGTCACGATTTTGATTAAAAGTACCGCATGCCTTTTATGACAAATAAAGTTCTTATCTTGAATTTTGTAAGCCCTCTTGATTATGGATGAATTTTGCTAAATTGTAAGATATAGACAAAATCTTACTGCAAAAATAAATGTAAATATTTGGATAGCTACTTTTTTTGTGAATACCTATTTCCGAGATATTCCTTATTATTGGTTTAAATATTTCAGTGCTAATACGTTTCTCAAATTCGTTTATTTATGTTTTTATCTTTTTTTATGCAAAGAGAATTAAATCAACCAGCTCTTATGAGATACGACTATATTAAAGCTAATATATTGCTTATTTTCCTTCGTATCTACTTGGAAAATAATACACATAAATGAATTGAACACATTAGATTTTTGCATATTTCTTGTAAGGTTTACCAGTGATGCAAAATTCATCCAGAATGAGAAGGACTTTTTAGGATTTTCCCAGTAAATTCAAGATATACATTTCATTCGTCATAAAAATATCTTAACCATATGGAATTTTAATACATTTTGAGAATATAAAAATTCTCGCAAAATGTACCATGCAAAGGGTTGTTGGGGAGGATTATTCTGAAACTTTTCGGTTCTTATCCTAGGTAGATAATGAGTATAAACACCAAACGTGGTATAGAACTATCTTTTGTATTTGTGTTGTGATGTCCACAGACACATGACAGTTGTGATGTGCACGCGGACCTTTTTCTTAAATGATTTTTGGATTGAGGGAGCCTCAAAATATGCATTTCCGGTGAAATATTGGTATTCAATTTTTGGGTGGAATACAATATCTTCTCTGTTTATCATGTACATTGAATATGCGAGCTAGAGAAAGTAAAAATTGTGTCAAATTTCTAACAGGGATATTCATTGACCGGGCCTCGTAATGCTAAACAAAGCAAGCCAAATCCTGTAGGATATTCCTTGATAAACATACCTCAGGGGTATTACGTCACGTCGGAGTTTGAGAAACATGTTCTCGGTTACTAAATTCATTACAACACGTTCCCATGACTCACTTTATTACACGCGGAACCGAAAAGACAATTTCGGCGGCAAATTTCCATTACGCGGGTGCACGCTTTCTTAATTTGGGCAATTAATCATTTCTGTACTTACTATTTAACATCTCTGGGCCCTTTATTCAAGACAGCAAATGAGAAGGAAGGCCGCCTCCACGTTTTGTTGAGGTATCACTGCTCCTCACCCACCACCATAATGAATATGCATATTTTATTATCAAGTGCTTTCTGTCTTTCCCTTACCTTTCATATCCCCTAACTTTCACTGGAGTCTCTGTTTTATATTTCATCTTGCGTTTGCTCAAACAAGCAATATTTATGACGCGAACAGGAGATAATTTCTCCTAAAAGATGTATTTACCCAACGTTCTAAAATTGCCAGCGTAAGCCTTCATGTATATTAGCAAGGATTTACCTTCTAAGAAACATGTATTTCTATCTATTTATTCTAAAGTGCTTCTTTCCTTTGTTTGTGACTCATAGACTTGTAATAAAGGTCTCCTTATTGCTCAACCTAATTACAAACAAGGTCTTATCACGACCGATCACAAATACATTGTATATCAATTTACAGTTACATAGTCTTACATTACATTTACAATAAATCAGAAAGCTTTGCATGCATTATAAACTGTAGCGTCTTCTTCAGCATGTTGGTTGTGTTGACCGCATTAGGAAGACTGGAATTGCCGGCTTCTTTTCTTCTGCTGTGCAGTGGCCAGTCTACAAGGATGTAGTGTATGCTTCCTTGTAAGTAGAAGGGAAATACGGAGTACACTAGACTAAAGCGACAGTCAATATTTTAAAAATTCGTTGCTATGGGATTGAAAAGCATTTTTCTGCATAGCCAGGAGTTGACAAATTCTCGCATAAGAAAAATTGTATTTTAAAACTGAAACCAATGACAAAGAATACCTCTAAAACGGTAAACTCCATGAAAAAATGTATATACCATAAATTGTGTTTTATTGTGATTTACATTTTTTGTGAAGTAAGTTTTTATCTATCTTTTGCGGTTTATAAGTTATGCAAATTTCAGTAAGATCATCCAAAATAAAGGGTATTCTGAGACTATTCGCAGAAAATTCGCTACGTGCATTTTATTTGTTGAGTAAGTATGTTTAATATACAGTGTTTAATCAAAATCGTTAATGTCATTTTTGGCAAAATTAATATTTTCGAAATTTCTGCAGTGTTAAGGGTAGCTGGTGAATTTTCTTGAAAATCTTCGTGTCACATTTGTTGGAAGATACAGAACTTAAATAAAATTTTTGATATTTTACGGATTCTTTGTTGTTGAACTAGGCTGTTCATAGACACACACAAAACATTTTTTCTAAAAATGCTTGTTTGCGATCCAGGGGACCCTAAAAATGATTTTCTTGGAGTATAGAGATATCATACAACTCTGGTCATACGACCCTGAAACAATGAAGGAAATTATGGGTTCAGGAAATGAAGGACAGAAATATATTAGTAGAAAGTGGTCATGTCAGCATTCGCCTAAAACCTTGAGGTAATCACGAAGAACCCACCGTCAGAGTGGGATTCAAACCGGGACATCCCGAGTGTACGCCTTTCACATTACCGCGGAAACACCTGCTTTGTTGTTGTTTTTTTTTTCTTAATTTTTAATTACTTTTCTCTACCACTTATCTATGCTAGGAAGCTGAAGCAATACTACATTTTTGATATCGAAATATTATTATTAGACAAACAGATTTTAAGAATCCCTGATACCCTCCACAATATACTTTTATATAAAAAAATCTTATGTGTTCCATTCACAATATTTTCTCTACATTTCTGCAACAATGTACTGTTAAAAAAAACCTATTATTCTATTATCTTCATGATAATTGAGAAAAAAATTAGCAGCAATTGCCTTATTGCTTGGGAAATAAGTGTTACTCAAATCTTTTAAAGCTGGTTGCTATGTAATTAAAGTTCCTTTGTATGGCCAGGAGTTGACAAAGTTCCGTACGAGAAAAATATAAGTATTTTAATACCAAAACCAACAACAAGGAATATATAAAATTAGCCAAATCCAAGAAAAGATGGTTATAATATAAATTGTGTATTTTAAAGAGTTCTACATTTTTTGTTTCTCTCTTACGGTTTACCAGTTATGCAAAATTCCGCAAAGTTCATGTCTTTAGAGTCTATTCCCAGAAAATTCATATACATTTTATTTATCATGTAATTATATTTAATATACGACATTTTAATGAAAATTGTTAGAGCCATTTCTTGAGAAAACCAAAATTTTCAAATGTTTGTCCTTGTAAAGGATAGTTGGAAGTGGGGGATTTCGTGTCGCATTCTTGGAAAATACTGAACTTAATTAACAAGTTTGGCATTTAACGAAATTTTTGTTTTTGAACTTGCAGACACATATATGGACATTTTTCTAAAAATGCTTATTTTGAATTCAGGGCGTACCAAAACATATATTTCCGGTGTATCGAATTTTAAGCTACAATACACCTTCTCTATGTACTACATATGTACATAGTAATGTAGAGAATGTAAAAATATCTGATACCATAGACTATAGTCAGTTTTGGAAAATTAATAGTAGTTCAAAATTTTAGTGTAATCTTAGAATATTTTAGATATATATATATACTGCTTAATTTACCCTTTCCACTCATATATCTTAGTTTTGATATTACTTTACCAACTGCAGCTTCTCAGCCGTTATACCATGTGCTATTTTTGCTTTCTTGCAGGTCGTCTTCTGTTCAATCCATCATTAAACAGATATCTTCTCACAGTTTTTGTTGATACACGCGATCCATTTTCCTCTAATCTCTTGTTTACTTCTTTTCTGGTAGCCTTAAGATTTGTTTCTGGCAAATATTCCAGTTTTACTACACCCTTTGGTGATAATTTATTCTTTCGGCCATGTTTTCCTGTTCAGTGTTGTGTTCAGTGTTTTCCCAAGATCTTCATCTAGCTTTAGTTTAGTTTACTTATGGACTGGTGAGATATTTTCAATTTAGATGCTATTTCTTATTGTAAACAACGCTTTCAGCAAGTACAACTCTTACCATGCCAATCTGAAAGATATGATTTTCTCCCCATAACTTTAAAAAGCAATAATTCCTAGTATTTACATTCACTGTATTAAGAAATTACATTAAAATCAAATACAATAGTTGCCAGTACCTACATAACAATTAAAGCCAACAATTATGCAACGCAACATATTATTATGAGGGCAAATGTATCCATTACAAAAGGTAATTTATTTATTTATTTAATCTAATGCTCAGACTATTGAACAATTGTCATTAGCTTCCTGGTACAGTTGTCCGCTTGACTTGTCCCAAAATTGTTGAAGAGCAGAGCATGTACTAAGATGTTGCCAATTTTGAATGGCATCTTCTTGAGACAGAATGCAGTTCGCGAATTAAAATTTTTCATCCGGTGTAGATGGTATGCTAGACAATCATTTTGTGTTATTTTTCAACAGTTTCACTTCGAAGTATTTCTGATATAGAGTTATTATTGCTGAGGATGCTGGTCTATTTCTTTTCACTGCTTAGTCTGGTGATGAATTCAGTTGTCTCAGTTCTGAAAGAGGATTTGATTCTTTGTTTTGCTGAAGGAAAAGGATAAGATTTTTTTTCTCCAAACTATCAGCTTTTTAATTTCCTTTTAATCCAACATGAGCCATGATCCATTGAAGTTTAATTTCCTTTATCCCCTCTATTCAGGTTTTAAGTAGATCTTTACTTTCCGACAGTACATTAGTATTACGCGTATATTACTAGTTCAATCATTAGTTTTGTACACATTTAATACGAGGTACGTCCAGAAAGTAAGTTCCGTTTGGTAATAATAAAATTAAATTGTGTTCAGATACAGAATAATTATTTATTGCACAAAATTCTGCAATTCTTAAACTACTTTTCCACATAACTGCCGAAATTTTGCAGGCATTTGTCATAGCGTGGCACAAGATTTTGTATACCTTCTTCATAGAAGTTTGCCACCTGTGTCTTCAAAAAAATGGTACCCAACGTGAGCAAAGTTTACGAAATTTCAGAACAATTTCATGAATTAGTGATCGTGAGCTTTGGGGAAATTCCATAGCGAGAGCACTAATTGTAAACTTGCGGTTTTCCAGGATCTTGTCATCAATCGCCTGACACAGTTCTTCTGTAACCAAAGATGGACGCCCACTTCGTTCTTCATCGTGCACTTCACTACGTCCTTCATTGAACTGTCGGACCCATCTTCTCACCATTGAATCACTCATCGCATTTTGGCCGTAAACTTCGCAAATTTGCCGATAAATTTCAATTGGTTTCACTTTCCTAGCATTCAGAAAACAAATACAGATCTGATTTCACAAGCGGCGGGATTTTCAATCAACCGCGACATTGTAAACAAGCACAACAAAGCGTATGTGGCTGACAGCGATCTCAAAATGGCGCACGTTTCTTCTCCTTGATACAGAGCGTCTACCGCGCATGTGCAGAACAGCGATCGCAGCGCTGCAGCGGAGATAAATTGAAACGGAACTTACTTTCTGGTCGTACCTCGTATAAGAAATATCTGCTTCAGTAGAACGTAGAACCTTAGGGTGTATAAGCTTTCATTGTATTCTTCAAGGCTACTTGCTTTGTTAAATATAACAAGAAGTGTAGAGCATCAGGGACACAAGTAACAACCTCTGGTTGGAAGGAAGGTCTTTTCCCTTATAATCTGGATAGAAGGACCTTCTCATTGTAAAGAAGGGTCACGTGGGTGGAAAATAAAGAAATAAAGAAAAATCCCAGACAGTCGCTTTACGCGCCTTTTTCCAGCCAATCAAAAAGGAGGGCAATAATAGGATCTTTTGGTATAAAATTGATACGCGTACAAGAAATCGTAGGCAATATAAAAACTTGCGCGGCAGGTAATGTAAGAAATAGTGAGGCAGGTAGAGTAAGAAATACTCAATGTAAAATGTGACGACACACAATGTAAGAAGTGTGAGATATTCCTTGTTATTGGCTTGTTTTAAAATACTTATACTTTTCTCACACGGTAATTTGTCAACTACTGGCCATAGAAATGAAGGACAAACAGCTTTAAAAGGATCTGACTATCGCTGTGGCCTATAGTGCTCTCTTATTTCCCTTCTAATTACAAAGACGTAAGTAATAAGACCATTTCTTCTAATTTTTTCTGGATTTGATAAAGTAAATAGAAGAATAAGTTTTTTATCAATATTTTTGCAGAGATATAGAGAAAGTCATGTGCATGGAACACATCAGAGTTTTACAATAAAAAGCAGCTATAACTAGGATAATTTAATTGCTGATGGTTAGTGTGATACGGAGTTAGAAAAAAAATCCACTAAAACTACTAAAAGCTATCATTAATCATCTTTGTTGCACATTGCAACAGCATACAATAAAGGATTAAAATGTTTTTACTCTAATAATTTGACCATGTTTGTAAATAAAAAATAATCTATTGTAATGATAGTTTGTAGAAAAAGTTATGTGAACAGAATATACCATATTTTTAGTATTCTTTCCAAGCAGAAAGTTTGTTAAATCAATTAATATGCAATTTCGGGACTGCAGGCTCAATACATATTTTCTGCTTCTGAGGTTGATGAAGATTTTGGTTGGTAGGTAGCGGTTGATGAAGCCAATTACAGTCGTTATAGACAGGCAATTACTGTAATTACCAACAGCCGCTATTAGTGTGACATGTGGAGCTCCGTAAATCAAAGCTAGAGATGGGGATTCAGGTAAATAGTTGGCATCCCTAGGTACCACTATCGCTGTCCAGAAGACTCATTTGTTTCAGCCCCTCGCATTCAAAATGAAAAATACTGTTAGGTAATTCAATAACGGTCTTAGAGGGTTGGTAATCAATCGTGAGCAGGTGGCGCGGTTATTACTTGGTAGAGGCCATCACGGTTCCTGAAGATTCATATGGCCCAGTCCCTTAGAAGAGCCACAAAGAAAACCTTAAATAGTTTATTGAAAAGTAGCTATCCAATATGTGGATCCATGTTTCACATTGAACTACTTTTCGTGAGAGAATATGTTCCATTCGTACAGGAAATGCTTTGATTAAAAGCTATAGGTATCACGTACTATATGCGTAGTGTATAGAGAATGTATTGCATTTCACCCAAAAATTCCATACCGAGATTTCAACGGAAACATACGTTTTAGGGTCCCTTTATAAAACATCTGATGTGTTCCATTCACATGACTTTCTCTACATATCTGAAACAAACTATTTTTAAAAAGCTTATGCTTCTCTTTACTTCATGCTAATCGCGAAAACATTAGCAGAAATAGTTACCTAATTGCTTCCATATAAGAAGAAGCGAAATAAGGGAGTAGCATAGGCTAAAGTATTAGTCAATAACTGATTGCTAGGTGACTGAAGTTACTTTGTTTCTATAGTCAGAAGTTGACAAATTCCCATATGAAAAAAGTATACGTTTTTACTTTCTGTACACGCACTATGCACATAGTGTAGAGAAGGTATTGTATTGCACCCACAAATTCGATACCAAGATTTCACCGGAAATACATGTTTTGGGTCCCACTGAAATAAAATCTGATGTGTTCCATTCACATGTCTTTCTCTAAATCTCTACAAAAAATTAATGTTAAAAAGCTTATGCTTCTATTTACTTTATGCTAATCGAGAAAAAATAGCAGAAATAATCTAGTTACTTGGTTCCTTATGTAGAAGCGAAATAAGGGAGTACCATAGGTTAAAGTGATAGTCAAAAGCTGGTTGCTATGTGACTGAAGTTCATTTGTTTGTATGGACAGGAGTTGACAAATTTCTGAATGAGAAAAATATAAGTTTTTTTAAAGCTGGAACCAATAACAAGGAATATCTAAAAAAACGATCAACTCCAAGAAAAAAGTGTAGTAAATATTTTTCTATCTCTTACGGTTTACCAGTTATGCATAATTCAATAAAAATCATACAGAATAAAGATCAACTCCAAAAAAAAAGTGTATATAAACCGCATGCTTTATTCTGATCGACATATTTTGTGTAGTAAATATTTATCTATCTCTTACGGTTTACCAGTTATGCATAATTCAATTATTTGGCATTTAAATATCTTAAATATAAGAGATTTTAAACAAAATCGTTACAGCCATGTTTGGGAAAATCAAAATTGTCGAAATTTTTTCCATGTAAAGAGTATTTTGGGGTGAGGGAATTTCCTTGAAAATCTAAATTTCCTCTAAAATATGGTATTCTACCAACTTTTCTTTTTTGAGTTATCGTGTTCACAGACACACGGACATAGTACGTGTAGAGAAAGTAAAAAATCTTAAATAGTTTATTGAACAGGAGCTGTCCAATATGTGTATCCATGTTTCAGGTTGAATTACTTTTCGTAAGTTAAGATGTTCCATTCGTACATGAAATGCTTTGTCTAAAAGCTGTAGATATTAGGACTCGTGGATATTTATATAGTCAATATTTTAGAAGAGAAAACATCTGAAGTGTTCCATTCACATAATTTTTTAACTTTCTCTACACATACTATGTGCTTAGTGTATAGAGAATGTATTGCATTTCACCCAAAAATTCTATGCCGAGTTTTCAACGGAAACACACGTTTTAGGGTCCCTGTATAAAAAAAGGTATTTTTAGAAAAGGTCTGTGTGAGTCTGGGGGGCAGCATATCCCAAAAACGAAAAATTCGTTAAATTCCAAACTTGATATTTAATGTTAGTATCCATGGAACATTTTTCGAAAATTTCGGTTTTATCAAAAATGGCTCTAAAGATTTTGATTACAATACCTTATATTTGAGATATTGTTATGAGAAACAACATGTATATTTTGAATTTTTTGAGAATAGCCTCTGAAGACCTGTGAATGATTTTTATAACTGACAAACCGTAATAGATATACAGAAGCTTACTACACAATCCATATTTATATTTTTACTTTCTCTACACATACTATGTACATAGTGTATAGAGAAGATATTGCATCCCGAAATACACGTTTTAGGGTACCCTGTAACCATAAAAGCATTTTTGGAAAAAGTTCTGTGTGTATGTGTTTCCCTGAGCACAACTCAAAAACGACTGGTCGATAAAATACCAAAACTGGTATTTAAGGGGTGCTACACGAATATTCTGAGAAAAATATCCCAATTCCAAACTACCCTGCACAGGGTAGATTTTCTCAAAAAATGACTATAATGATTTTGATTGAAATAGTTTAAGTTTAAGATATTTTTATGACAAGCAAAATGTAATTATGGTTTTTCTGAGAATAGCCTCTGGATGACTTCTGTAGCTGGAAAAGAGATACACAAAAGCTTAGTGCTCTGAAATTACACAATTTATGTCATATATATTTTTTGTCGAGTTAGCCGTTTTCGAGATATTCCTGATTATTTGTTTCAATTTAGGCTACTTAAACTTTTCTCAAACGGGAAGACAATCGTAAAATAATTATACACAATCAATAAAACCCAAAAATGTATAATAGTTCCATTGTTCCGCGTTTATTTTGCAATGTTAATATAGGCGGCTTTGTTACTTTGATAATTAGATGAACCCAAGAATGGAACACAAAATTAGGTATTGTTACAGAAGTATGTATTACAGTGGAGACTTGTGTGGTGTAATGGAGGAAATATTGTGAATATTGTAATTGGAATATGTGGTGGTATTAATATTGTGGACATTGTAGTGAAATAATTGGTGACATTTTGACCACAGTTCATTCTGTAGTTGGCTGCAGATACCTTGGCAATCCTGAAAATAAGAACGGATTGAATAAATAACTCTCACTGGCACCGCAGTCTGTCTAACACGATAGCTTGGGTGGGTCATTTCTTTCTTTTGTTACTTTCACTAGCCCATAGGTACAATGTACTTAATGCATCGAGAAGGTATTGAATTCTACCTAATAATTCAATACCGAGATATCACTGAAATTATTTTTGAGATTCCCCGAGTTCGTAAAACACTTTTTTTAGAAAAAAATCCTGTGTGCGCATGCGCGTGGGTGTGTGTCTTCCTCTGTGTGTACCTGTGGATAGCACAGCTCAAGAATATCCCTACCCTAACATGGAAAATTTTTCGGAAATTTTGATGTTCTAAAATATGGCTTAATTATCTGCATTAAAATACAATATATTAAAGATAATTACATGACAAATAAAATGTATATTTTGAATTTTCTGGGACTAGCCTCTGAAGACTAATTTATTCTGGATGAGTTTTGCAGAATTTTGGATAACGATTAAACCATAAGGGATATACTAAAACTTACTACACACAAAATGTAGACCTCGTAAAAACTCACCATTTATGTCATACATGTTTTTCATGTAGAATTGACAGTTTTCGAGATATTCTTGTTATTGGTTTTAATTTTAAACTAAGTGTTGCCATACCGGAGCTCATTGTTTCACATCTTCATAATCTTTCGTAAGAATAGTTTGTGTATGGAACAACTAGAGGAAGTTTTGTGAAGGAAACACATCAGAGCTGTATATACTGTTAACGTCTGCTTTTACTACTATGCCACTGCACGCGGTGACACTTATGATACATGGAACGAATATGGAACACTGGTGGTATGTGATGACGGGGGAAACCGGAGAACCTGGAGAAATCCCCGTCTCTGCGCCGTTTTGTCCACCACAAGTCCCACATGCGTACTTCTTCCTGCCTTGGTGAGAAGCGATTGGTGTAACCACTCGCCCACGGCGCGACTATACACATTTTACTGTACCCTGTATCCAATAAAAAAAAAAAAAAAAAAAAAAAAAAAAAGCATTTTTGGAAAAAGGTCAGTTTGTGCGTGTGTGTGTTTGGGTATATCGGTGTATGCGTGTGTCCTAATCCCTGTGAACAGGATAACCAAAAACGAAAAGTCGTTTAAACACCACATTTGATATTAAAGTCCAAGGAGTAGCGTAATCTATGTTTACATGGATCATTTTTCGAAATTTTCCATTTTCTCAAAAAGGTTCTAACGATTTTTATTATAATCCGTATATTAAAGATACTTACAGGATAAATAAAATGTTTATTTTAGATTGTCTAAGAATATATTCTGAAGTCCCCTTCATTCACAATAACTTTTACATAACTTGGAAGCCTCAAGAGAAATCCAAAAACCTACTACGCAAAAATATAGATATGCTAAAGCATATTTGTCATATACATTATCCCGTACAGTAAACGATATTTGACGATACTCCTTGTTATTGCCTTCAATTTTAAAATACTTACACCTTTCTCAAACAAAAAGTTGTCATTCTATTTTCTTCTGATTTGCTCCACAGCTGGCAAAGAGAACCGAATTTAAAAGCTAACCGCAAAGCGATAGATTTTAAACGCTATGTCATTTGTTTAGATCAGTGTATTCCCTTGTTTATCTCGTACTCATAATAAATAAGTAAGAAGAACATTTCTGATAATGTTCATGTGTATTAGCATGAAGTAGATAGAAGATTAACGTTTTGTGAGAATAGTCCGTGTGCAGAAGGTAGAGAAAGCTATATGAATGAAACAAATAAGATGTTTTGTGTATTACGTTTTGGTTAGTCGATGGTTCTGCAGGTGTTCCTTGCATTAAAAATGCAGTGAACTTCAATCTTTACATACCCCAAAAACCTTCTCAAGTCTTCAGATCCAGATCCTGTATATTAACAGAAATAACAAAGGAATTTTCAGGTTTTATAGTTTTAGAAGGCATCCATATAAGTTTAACTTTTTCTACACGTATTATGTACATAGTGTATAGAGAAGGTATTGTATTGCACCCAAAAATTCGATACCGAGATTTCACCGGAAATACATGTTTTGAGACATCCTGAATAAAAAAGAAAAGCATTTTTTAGAAAATGTCTGTGTGTGTGTGTGTGTGTGTGTGTGTGTCTGTCACTGTGTGTGTATATGTGTTTGTCTGTAGGCAGCAGAGCTCAAAAACGAAAAGACCGTTAAATATCAAATTTGATATTTAAGGTTGACATCTTCCAAGAATGGGATACAAGATTTTCAAGAAAATCCTCCCACCCCCAACTACCCTTTACATGTAAAAATTCTAAAACATTGATTTTTTTCAAAATTGGCTCTAATGATTTTGATTAAAATATCGTATATTAAAGGTATTTTTAAGACAAACAAAATGTATATCTTGAATTTTCTGGGAATAGCCTCTGAAGAGTTCTTTATTCTGGATGAATTTTACGGACTTTTGCAATACTTGTAAACCGCAAGAGATAGACAAAACTTACTACTCAAAAAATGTACATCACGATAAGACACACAATTTATGTCATGTACATTTTTGTGGAGTTGATCGTTTTTAGATACCCCTTGTTATTGGTTTCAGCTATAAAATACTTACTTATACTTTTCTCATACTGTAATATGTCATATCCTGTTCACACAAACAAAGACACTTCAGTCACATAGCAACCAGCTTTTGACTATCACTTTAACCTATGGTACTCCCTTGCTTCCCTTCTACTTACAAGGCAGCAAGTAATAAGACTATTTCTGCTATTCTTTTCTGGATTAGCACCATGTAAAAAGAAGCCATAAACTTTTTAACAATAATTTGTTGCAGAGATGCAGAGAAAGTCATGTGAATGAAACACATCGACTTTTCTACATGTAGGGCTGGGGTAATTCGATAAAATATGTTTGAAGTAAATCTAATAGCTTGCACATGGGGAGAAGAAAATATAATGACTATAAATCAGACATGGACACCTCTCTACCCTACACAATGTAAAAACAAAATGGAAGGGACAAGTCCAGTTTCCACCATTTGCTGGACTGTGATACAAGACAAAGCGTTACTGCAGCTGAGCTTCATTCTTGCCTTAGGGAATCTAGGCTCTTGTTTTCCTAGCACTAGCTCTGTTAACTTTATGGCGTTGATTGCAGAAACCGTCTTTTATATCTCTCTGACTACCCCGTTTCCACGCTCTTCCTCTGTTTCCCTATAACCCTTGTTTACTCCCGACCTTTCTTAATTTTTACTTTCTCTACACGTACTATGAACATAGTGTATAGAGAAGATATTGCATTATACACAAAATTCGTTACAGAGATTTCACCAGAAATAGGCGTTTTAGGGTCCCCTGTATCCCAATAAAGCATTTTTAGAAAAAGGTACGTATGTGTGTCCGTGTGTCTGTGAACAGAATAACTCAAAAACGAAAAGTCGGTAAAATGCCATACTTGGTATTTAAGTTTCGTATCTTCCAAGAATGCGATACGAAGATTTTTGAGAAAAATCTCCCCATCACAAACTACCCTTTACATGGAAAACATTTCGAAAATGTTGATTTTCTCAAAAACCGCTTTAACCATTTTGATTAAAATGCCATAACATATATTATAAAACAATATTTACAAGGCGAATAAAATGTATATCTTGAATTTTCTGAGAACAGCTTCTGAAGACCTCTTTACTCAGAAAGAATTTTGCTGAATATTTATAGAATGAATGAATGAATGAATGAATAAGTGTATTTATTAACATAGCAATATCATACATAGAATTTCAACAGTCACACGGGCCACAGACCGTACGTGCTTTTGTAATACACATTACAAGCAATATTAAAACAACAAACACAACAAAGAATTAGAAGAGTAAACACGAAAATAAAAAGACAAAGGAAATACACAGTCAAAAGCAATATTAAACAACAATAAAATTAAGAATGAATCCGAAAATAAAGATACAAAGATATTAAAATATAGCAATTTAAATTTACAGCACAGAGTACACCTTCATAAATGCACCCTCTTATAATAGATAATTACACTTAAAAGACATATATACACATAATATATACAACCCTAGCACAACAGTGACCTAAGTATGACATAATATACATGTATGTAGAACATTGTAGTCACTTTTGTTTAGTTGATCTTATCACCCCCCCCCCTTCACTATTGGCAGCCTCCTCAGATATCAGCTGCCTTCCCTTAAGTATAAATTTACCTAGCCCGTCCATGTTTTCCGTGCCTGCCAGTAGCGTCCAACATGCTTCTATCCCTACATTCGCAGTGGTAAAAAATCGCGGCAAATATTTTTCCCACCATTCCTCCGTACCCCTACATCTTGCCAAGATGTCAGTCCACGACTCTTCCTCCTCGCAAATGGGACAGATTCTCGTACCATTCTCGTCAGAAATTTTCGTGCTCCTCCATGCTCCTAGTCTAATCCACGCGAGCCCCTCTCTAATGAGCTTGGTACCTGTTTTTATGTATTGCTCCATACCCCACTCCGATTTCAGCCCAGACTGTACTTCTAATGACACCTTCTCTGTGCATTGCGCAATCATTTGCTGTCTGTCAATATCACAGAAACGTTTCTTAATTTTTCTCCAAATACTTTGCCTGTTTTCCTGCCCCGCCATCCAAATGTCTCCCATCCCAATGGTTTCCAACCCTTTCTTTAATTTTGATGCCCACGTCAAATTACCTTCCATTCGCAACTGTTCACGGTAGCAGACTGCCCTAATTAGAGATTGGTGAACGATTCTCATCCAATATTTAACTGCTCTGATTTTGCACTCTATCGTTTCACTATGTGCCCCGAATTCCCTCATTATCCCGCAGTTTGCCGTACCCCTCCCTACACCCAAAATTCCTTTCAAAAATTGGGTCCTCACTTGATCCAGATTTCCTGTTTGTTCCCACCCCCATATTTCTCCTCCGTATGTCATCGTGGATCTAACTGTCGCTCCGTATACAGTTTCCATTAAGGTTACGGAGATATTCGGAATTCTGCAGCGTATCCGGAGAGCTTCCGCCGCGTTCACCCTTGCCTTGTGTTTCGCAATGTCAATGTGTTTTGTCCATTTTCCGTTCATTGTAAATGTGAGTCCTAAGTACACAAAATATTTAACATTGTCCAGTATCTGTCCTGCATATGTCCAAGTCTCCTCCCTGCTATAAACACAACCCTTTTTGAAAGTCATTGCCTTAGTCTTATTCACATTAACTGTAAGTAGCCATTCATCGCAATAGCTCTTAAGTTTGTCCAGTCCTCGTTGCAATCCGTTTACTGTCGTAGAGCACAATACTAAATCGTCTGCGTATAAAAGTGTTGGGATCTGCAAATCCGCTACTACTGGCGCTTGAATATTCTCTGCTATCATTGTATCAGTAATATCATCCACAAAGAGATTAAATAGCAAGGTAGATAAAATACAACCCTGCCTCACTCCCCTATAGCTTCGGCAGCTCTCGGACACTCTGTTTCTGTCGTACTTCACACAGAATTCGACATTTTGATACATTGCCTGCAATGTTCTAACCATTTTACTTGATAACCCCTTTCTGCCTAGTTTGTACCATAATGCATTTCGATTGATAGAGTCAAATGCCTTCTTAAAGTCCACAAAAGCACAATGAAGCTTTCCCCGCTTAACTAACAGTTGCTTCGTCCTTAAAGTGTCTAATATAAAAGCGGCATCTATGGTACTGTGTCCTTCTCTGAAACCCATTTGAAATTTTGAAAGTTTGCCAAATTTAGATTCCCAGTCCTTTATTCGGTTATATAACAGTCTACAATACATTTTCTCCATAATTGGCAAAAGAGTAACCCCCCTATAGTTATCCGGATTTCCAATAGTTCCCTTCCCTTTATAAATGGGATGAATAATGCCCTTTCCCCAACAGGTAGGATAATTCCCCTCAATAAACAATCTGTTACATATCTGGAGCATACTCCTACCAAACTCATTAACATTGGCTGCGGCTTTAAAAACTTCCGGGGGCAGCCCATCCAACCCTGGAGCTTTGCCTTCCTTCAGACTCCTCAGCGCCTGTGCTATTTCTCGTGCTGATATTTCTTCGTCCAGTATTGGGATCTCAAGATTTCCCAAAATTTGCACTTCCTTTATAAAAATTCCTTCCCTTTCACCTTTCCCGAATATTCCCATAAAATGCATTGCCCATTTTCTGGGAGAAATTTCGTTGGGCGCCTGACGGTTGCCTCTTAAATGTTTTACTACTTGCCACATCTCAGCGTTATCCCCCCGTGTTAACATATTACTAATTTTCTGAGTAATTTTGTCTTGCCACATAGTTCTCTTTTCCCGTAAGAGCTGTTTATACTCCCTTCGCTTTTTTGTAAACAGTTTCCTAATGTCATCTCCCCCCTCTCTTCTGAATTTTGACAGAGCCTCCTCTGCTTGTTTCTTTACAGCTCTGCATTGCTGGTCATACCAACCAATGAATCGTTTTACCTTACCATGCATTTGGACTTTCATTGTCCCCGCAGCCGTTGCTATTATATGCGTTAGTTCCTCCGCTGTGCCTGCGTTCCTTTCCCTGTATATAGGAAGTATTGCATTCCACCCAAAAATTCGATACCGAGATTTCATTGCAAAAATATGTATTTTGAGATCCCCTGAGTCCAAAAACATTTTTAGAAAAAGATCCCTAACCCATTGTAGCAGCAATAAGAATTATAATTGCAATAACTGGATTCATGAAATTATCCTATGAATTTAACGAAAAACATGTATTTACAGGTATAGTAATTTTAACATTAACTATCATTCCATGATGACGAGATGCAGTTCGAGAAAGAACATATCAAGGACGCCATACTACAGTAGACAGCATAGCTCAAAAACCAAAAGACCGTTAAATACCAAACTTAGTATTTAAATTTGGTATGTTCAAAGGATGAGACACTAAGATTTTCAAGAAAATCTTCCACCCTAAACTACCCTTTTCATTAAAAAATCTTTGAAAATGTTGTTTTTCTCAAAACTGGTCCTAAAGATTTGATGAAAATACTGCATATTAAAGCTATTCACATCAGAAATAAAACGCATATTTTGAATTTTCTGAGAATAGCCTCTGAAGAGCTCTTTATTCCGGTTGAATTTTGCTAAATTTTGTAAAATGTTAACCGTAAGAGATAGAAAAACTTACTATACAAAACTGTAGATCTCGTTAAAACACATAATTTATGTCATAATTTTTCCTGTAGAGTTGGTAGTTTTCGCAATATTTCTTGTTATTGGTATACATTTTAAATTATGCATCTTCTCAAATGCGGTCACCTTTCGTTTCATCCGTTTTGTTTTTCTCGAAATGCAAAGCATACGGAACTTCAATTGTTAACATATTGATCGTCATTTAAAAGATTTGACTATCGCTTTAGCCTGGCATATTAATTCTGTTAAATGTAGTGAATATAAATTACGGTCAGTAATTTACTAAAAGTAATAAAATTCATTATTTATCCTATCACGATAATCCTATTAAATCAGGCATTTTACTCAATGGTGTCAATATTTATCTCTTTTAGCATTATGCAGACAGAATAATAATATTTTGTAAGAATAGTTTGCTTGCAGAACACGTAGAGACGGTCTTGTCAGTGCAACACAGTTTTTTTTTTTTTTTTTTTTACACACATATTTGGCCTTCAGGCTTAACCTAATTGGCTATCAGAGGAGAGAGAATGACTTTCATAGAACACAAACACAGAAAAACACAACACTAAACAACCACGCCCGTAGAAGGTTTCGAACCCGCGGCCCTTTCGCGGCTGAGCGTTAACGCAAAACATGCCAACGGCCACGGCTACTGGGTCATAGTTCCACGCCCACTGTCGCCGATTCGAGTAATTAATACGTGAAGCCTTGGAGACCGAATCAGGTGGTTCAGGCATTTCGTGTGGCACTGGCATTTGGGAGGTCGTGGAAGCGGTCCCCCTTAGCCGACTTCTCTGACCCTGGTTTGTCAGGGGTTTTCCAGGGTCACTAGGCGAATGATGGAAAGGTTCCTTCATTTCCCTTCATTTCATCCCATCCGTTTTTGAAATGCAGTTCTTAGAGGCAGGATGGCTTGGAAGTCCATTGTGGGCGCTTGGCCAGTCTTGAGGCGGGCCTTTTAGCGCTCCTCGCGTCGAGATGATCTGCCTGAAAACTATTAGGTACCCTACAAGGTGGCTCCCTCCCCGTTCGTTTCCGGCTGCCCGCTCTCATATCATCCTAATCTCCTGGGGTACAATAAGCCAATAATGACCGAAGTATGAATTTCCTACGGCACATTCATACTAACACTAAAGTTTGGAATACAACAACTGAGCGCAATAGGCAGGGCTGAGAAATTTCTCTTATACTGAACATTTCTGATAAAAAAGCTAAAAAAGAAAGAGCTGCAAAGTCAGGCGAGTCAGTTTCGACTCTGAGTTCACAGTGTACAGCAGTTGTGTGAGAGAGCAGCCAACTGTGTTTGCGTGGAAGCGACGAGAAGATTGTACTGCATTATTGTTGGGAAAGCAATGGAATAAATACTGTTATTATATACAGATATTCAGTGCTAAATAATATATAGTAAAACTAAATAATAATACTAGTAATAAAACATTGCCATTGTGTACAAAAATTACGTCTGAATCATTATGTGCTTTTTGTTTCATACAAACAGTAAGCATTTACTGTCGTACTTGAGTTGATTATTGCACTGATGGAGTCGTGTGTATGTGTGTGTGTGGGTGTGTGTGTGTGGGTGTGTGTGCGTGTAAATCCGATGGGGTTCCACACTGCAAACTTCATGGGATTATTGTGCGCCAGACCCCAAGAAGACAGGAATACAAAGAGTATCTGAGGGGCAGCCGGAACCGACTGCGGGGAAAGAGTCTTCGTGTTGGGTCCCTAACATAGTCCAAGTAGTTCATCTCAACGCGGGGAACGCTAAGAACCCACAGCCCTTGATCTAACATAAGTTCGCAAGTCCTACAGAGGACTCCAATGCTATTCTGTCACAGGTAATGTATTTCGCTACCGCGAATATGCACCACCATTGTAGTCTCACCGATACAACCTTGAAAAAACCGTTTGGGATGAATTTGAGCTGGTATGAAGGGACAGGAATTTCGAAGGAATGATGACACCTCTCCAGCATTCACCTGGTAACCCCGTAAAATCTCTCAAAATTCTGATGAGTTTCATTCACATAGCTTTCTCTAAATCTCTGTAACAAATAATTGTTAAAAAGTTTATTTTTTTTCTATACCTTGCCACTCAAAACAACATATTAGCCGAAATTGTCTTATCACTCGCTTCTTAAGCAGAGTGGAAATAAGGCGATGGTCAATTTTTTTTTAAAACCTGGTTGCTATGTGATTGAATTCGTTTATTTGCATAGCCAGGATTTGAAAAAAATTATTGTATGAGTTAAGTGTATGTATTTTAAAACATAAACCAATAACAAATGGTCAAGTCTACGAATAAATGTACCCATGACATAACTTGAGTATTTTAACGAGATCTACATCTTTTGTGCAGTAAGTTTTGTCTATCTCTTACAGTTTACCAGTTTTGCAAAATTTATCCTGAATGAAGAGGTCTTCAGAGACTATTCTCAGAACATTCAAGATATACATTAAATTTGTCATGCAAATATCTTTATGATATTATATTTTAATCTAAATCGTTAGAGCCATTTTTGAGAAAATAAACATTTTCGTTTTATTTTTCTATGTAAAGGGTAGTTTATCAAAATCTTCGCGTCACATGCTTGGAAGATACTAAACTTATATACCAAGTTAGTTATTTTGCAGAATTTTCGTCTTTGAGTCATCGTGTTCACAGACACACGGCCCTTTTTCCAAATTTTCTTTTTAATACAGGGGTGCCTAAAACGTGTATTTCTGGTGACATCCCTGTATCGAATTTTTGGATGGAATGTGATATCTTCTCTATATATTATGTACATAGTACGTGTAAAGGAAGTAAAAGGTCATGGGTCAGAAAGGAATTCAACCCACGACCTTCGGAATGCCAGTTCGAAACTAAAAGTCTCAGCTACCTGGCTCAGTTGGAGTTAGATTGTGAATTACCTGACACTTTAATTAGAAACAATAGTTAATTAAATAAAGCTTTCTTAGAAAGATTCCTCTAGAGTTTATCAAGCGCAAGTGCTCATATCTCCTTCCTACCCAGCAGTTCACAATTGAAGGTAACTGTGAGACAGTTTCATCCTCTGTATTCCACACCTATACAGTGGTTCCTCTTTATAGATTCCCACTGTATACGAGTGCTTTCTCAATCTATAATATCCAGTCAAAAGCCCAGTTATCAAGTTCAGATCGGATCTAGTGATATTAAAGGTGTGACAAAAACTCTCTTTTTTCCATCAACTGTTTATTTATTTCACAAACCAATTACTGACAAATAACTTTTTTTAAATACTTCTGTACATTTCATATACCTACTTTTTCGACATTCGCTGCGGCGAAGATACAGCTTGCCATAAAATTCCCGTCGAATTCACTTGTATGTGATGCATTCATTCGCAATGAAAGCTGAGCAATGGGTAAGACTTCGTTGTTCTGAGTTATCCTGTTGGTCACGTCACTGGAAACTTCCAGAAGGTATCTGTCCAAACTACTGTGAGACACTTTCACTTAATGACACATGTACATGGTAACACTGGATTATCCTTATACCTGAACACACTATTTTAGTTTACGTTAGTCTTAATTAAACTCCACCTTCAAAAAATAATGTTTTCCAGATCGGAATTCCTGTGTACAAATGTCACACACTTTCACTCTATCATCCTTGTCAATCATCGTTATACCTGAACACATTTTATATTAGATTAGCTTAGATGACGTTGGTCCTAATTAAGCTCCACCTTTAAGCAGAACTTCCCAGAACTTTTTTATGGTATTTAATGCCCGCTTTTACTATAAACGGCACCGCAAGCGATGACACTGATGATACATGAAATGAAGATGGAGCACCGGTGGAATGCAGTGGCAGGGAAAACCGGCCCTGCGCCGCTTTGTCCACACAAATCCCACATGCGGTCGCTTGGGATCGAACCCGGGCCCTCTAGATGAGATGCGAGTAGTCTAATCACTCGGCCACATCGCGGCCGTTCCCAGAACTAAATTCTTGAGTGCAAATTACACTGAAGTACAACCTCCACGAAGTGCAAGTGTCACGGACTCGTCCAAACTCAATTAGGCTTAACAAGGCGCGGCTTCGACTCCAAAAAACCTTCCGACAAAACACGTGTTCATTCGTACAGGTATAACAATCACAGTTGCGATGTCAAAAAAATTGCCGCCGCCACAGGTGTCCAGTATTGCAGTGTAACAATGAATGCCAACAATCAGCTATGCTTTTCGAAGCAACCGCACACCGATTACGGAAGCAGGGTGTAGCAACAACACGTATAGTAAGCGGTGGAGGCATTGTATTCCAACCAAAAATTTGATGTCGAGATTATATCGGAAATACATGTTTTGAGAACGTTTTTAGTAAAAACATTTCTGTATATGTAACTGCGAACAGCAAAACTCAAAAATGAAAAAGCAGATAAACATTAAACTTGATATTTAATTTCAGTAGTTTCTAATGCGAAACGAGGATTTTTAAGGAAATTCACTCACTTTTGTTTTAAGTTCTAAAATACTAAATTAGTTTAGAGAAGCAGAAAGGATAAAAAGCGCTTGTATGCGTGTTAAATAAATATTAAACAACGTTAAGACAGAAAGTGTTATTTTAATTTGAAACTCTAAACTCTTTTTCTTAAGTTTGATTTCTCGACGTATTCTTATTTTCAATTTGTTCCATCGATATAGTTTTGGCATAAATCACTGTAAATTTGTACACTTCCTTCTAAATAGCAGGATGAAAGTATTATGAGACGAATTTAGTTAACATGTTAGATAACATCAACAAACGTTGCTTCATATTTTGTTGTAGGTACAAATTAAAAAACACTTAAGTTTAATTAAAAGCCTTTAAGAGCTGGTTCCTTTGCACTGATGTTGAAATAACGTTTTCTTTGTATATATTAGATAAAATAAAGAATGAAACAAAGAAAAAATGCTGACTTCTCATTTAAGAAAAATACAATATTGAGCAATTTAAACCAAACAATGAATATTTCGGAATTGGTTAACTCCACTAATTCCATATAAACAGTTTTGTAATATAAATTGCGCCTTTTAACAACATCTACATTTTTGTAGAACAAATGTTTGTTTATTTCTTGCGCTTTACCTGATATTTAAAATCATCCAGAATTAAAAGTGCTTCAGAAACTAATCCCCCAAAAATTCAGGACATAAGTTTTACTTACCATCTCAATACTAAGGTCGGCTGATGAGTCCCAGGCCTCTCAATGAAAACAACTTTATTTCTCAACATAATCTCCAAAAATGCTTATACGTTTGTCATATCGGTGTTCTAATTTAATTAAACCATCTCTGTAGTGCGATTTATCAAGGTCCTTAAAATAGCTGTTTAGCGCATCAATGACATTGCTGCTGTGAAATCTTTGTCCTCCAAGAAATTTGTTGAGGATTGGAAACAGGTGGTAGTCACTGAGTGCTAGATCTGGCGAATAGGGTGGACGTTCAATCAATTCCAAGTTTAAGTCGCACATTTTCCCATTGCAATGACTAATCGATGGGCCGGAGCATTGTTGTAATGAAACAGGATTTTTGTTCCCAAATGAGGTGTTTTTCTTTTCACCTCATCACTCAAACGTTGCAGTAAGCATGCGTGGTAGTCCCTAGTGATACTTTTACCTTTTTCCAAGTAATCAATAAAATAAGTCCCTGTGCATCTCAGAAAACACTCGCCATAAACTTGTTAGGTGATAAAATGGACTTTGCCTTTTTTGGAGTTGGTTCACTTGGCGCAATCCACTGTTTTGACTGTGATTTACTTTCTAGAGTGTTCCAAGTTTCACCGACGGTAATAAGCCGTCTCAAAAATTCATTGGGATTTTTACGGTAGAAACAGTTTTTCTTTGCAACTTTTGATCAGGTGTCAACAAACGCGGCACCCATTTTGCACAGACCTTGTGAAAGCCCAAAATAGAGGTACGTCTAGAAAGTAAGTTCCGTTTCAATTTATCCGCTGCAGCGCTGCGATCGCAGTTCCGGTAGACGCTCTGTATCAAGGAGAAGAAACGTGCGCCATTTTGAGATCGCTGTCAGCCACATACGCTTTGTTGTGCTTGTTTACAATGTCGGTGTTGATTGAAAATCCCGCCGCTTGTGAAATCAGATCTGTGATTCGTTTTCTGAAGGCTAGGAAAGTGAAACCAATTGAAATTTATCGGCAAATTTGCGAAGTTTACGGACAAAATGCAATGATTGATTCAATGGTGAGAAGATGTCCGACAGTTCAATGAAGGACGTAGTGATGTGCACGATGAAGAACGAAGTGGGTGTCCATCTTTGGTTACAGAAGAACTGGTTCACGCGATTGATGACAAGATCCAGGAAAACCGCAAGTTAACAATTAGTGCTCTCGCTATAGAATTTCCCCAAAGCTCACCATCACTAATTCAGGAAATTTTTACCGAAAACTGAAATTTCGTAAACTTTGCTCACGTTGGGTACCAAAGATTCTTACTGAGCAACACAAAAAAAAAACATCAAAAACGGATGGGTAGTGCACTTCAGTTTTTAACCCGTTATGATGAAGACGGCGAAGAATTTTTGAGACAGATAGTCACAGGAGATGAGACTTGGGTTTCTTACGACACCCCTGAAAGTAAGCGGCAATCAATGGAATGGAGGCACACTTCATCCCCAGCAAAGGTTAAGCCCAAACAAATCTTGACACCTCGAAAAATGATGTGCACAGTGTTCTGAGACTGGAAAGGCATCTATCTTACTCAATGATTTCTTACCTCGTGGTCAAACAATCAAAGCAGATGTTTATTGCGAGACATTTAGGAAATTGCGCTGCGCAATACAGAATAAGCGCCGAGGATTGCTGTCAAAAGCTGTTGTTTTGCTTCACGAAAACGCACGACCACACACTGCAAATGTGACGAAAAACCTCCTACAGGGATTTGGCTGGGACGTGTTTGACCATCTCCGTACAGCCCTGACCTCACTCCTAGTGACTTTCATCTGTTTTTACATCTCAAGTCCTTCCTTGGCGGTCAACACTTCAGCAATGACAAAGAGCTGAAAGAAAATGTTTCCAACTTTTTGAAGACACAGGCGGCAAACTTCTATGAAGAAGGTATACAAAAACTTGTGCCACGCTGTGACATGTGCCTGCAAAATTTCGGCAGTTATGTGGAAAAGTAGTTTAAGAGTTGTAGAATTTTGTGCAATAAATAATTATTCTGTATCTGTACACAATTTAATTTTATTACCAAACGGAACTTACTTTCTGGACGTACCTCGTATTACTTAAAATATCACCTGCACGTTCTTTTGATATGTTTACAACCTCTACTATCTCAAACAACTTTAATCTGCGGTCTTCCAGTACCAAACGACGAATTTTTTCAATGATATCTGGAATTGTCAGTTCTACAGGGCGTCCAGAGTGAGGCTCATGACTAGTGCTCGTGGGTCCCATTTTAAACTCTGCAACCCACCTTTTAATCTATAATATGAAGTTGCAGAGTCTTTCAATGTACTGACCATTTTCTCCTTGATTTTTTTAAGTGTTAAGCGTTCAAATGGTAGTATTTAATCACTGCTCGTTTTTCGAAATCCTCCATTTTCGTGAAAACTCTAAAGCTGTCTTGTTTAAAATGCTGTCATTCGAAAACTAAACAAGCTATTGACCTGTAACTATGGATATAAGCAAGTCTGGAGTTTAACTATAACCGTGGCGCCATATCTGTGTGAGGCCCGGGACTTAGCCGAATCTCGTATCTTTATTAAAACAGGACTTTAATATACATTTTAATAATAATCGTTAGAAACCTTTTTGAGTAAATCGAAAATTCTGAAAAAGCTTCCATCTGAGATGGGGGGGGGGGTATAATTCTAAATTGTTCGTGCTACATCCTTGGTATTTCAATGACGTTTCGTTTTTAAGTTATACTGTTCACACACTCACACACACACATACACAGACATCCATAGAGGTGGCGCACACATATGGAACTTTTCTAAAATTATTTTTTGGAATCAGAAGTGCAAACACATATATTTGGAGAATTATTGGATTTCGGTGGAATAAAGTATTTCTCCTTTTTACAAACACAGTGAACAGTAACACTGAGGAGATGAATTTTTGATAACAATTTGCCTAGTTTCCGTTTTGGCTATGTATTTTCTACCTAATATTGCTAAATAATAATATTTATATTATATACATTTCAAGGCAAAGGTTTCAATTCCCTTATTATATTTTTTGCTCTCAAAATAATAGGCAAATTTAAAATTAATTTGTAAAAGTTATCGATTTATGTAATATTATAGAGTTTATCTATAAAAACAATTAAATTCTCGTTTGGATAAATTTTCAAAGCAGAAAAAAATAATAAAATCGTATCTGAAAATGGTATACAAATACGAGATAAATACATGAAATTTAATCTAGGTATTATATTAAACCTTCATTTTGAATAAAGCTGTCTAAAATCGTAGAGTTTTTGCTTTTTATAGATGGCTATCATAATAAAGCTGTTTGAATGATGTTTTTGGAATAGTTAAAGTTCCAAGCAAACCGCTTCAATAATTGAGGGGGTCAGTGCAACAGTGGTCTAACCCATCTTTTTAAAAAATAGAGCATAACTCAGTTAAACACACCTGGTTTCTTTGAGAATAACAAAAACCTAATTTTAATCGAACTGATTATTCACTGACACTTTTCCACATTATTACGCAACAACACACTGAGTACTATTAACATAATGCTGAGCTATACCTAATAATTTTTATTAGTGTGATGCAAATATGTTCCTGGGTTAGACCACTGTTGCGCTGACCCCTTCAATTTCGGGTTTTAAACACCATTAATTTTTAGGGTACCTAATGCTGTCCAGAATAACACTAATGGTGCTCCTGGGTGCATTATCCTGTCAAATATTGAGCTGCACACAATTCAGTGAGAGTGTGTAGAAGCATAAGGTTACTGCTGCCATAGGAACTTAAATCAACGTTCCACGCAAGCTCACTCGTTATGTATATTTACCGGCTTGGAATGTGCTTGTTCCAAGCGTGGAGTAAACGAAATTTAATTAGATTATCGGGTAATCCATATCCGTTGAATTACGATTGACTTCAGCTCACAGTGTTAAACTGTAAATCAATCACATGCAGGAGAGGGATAATCTGGTTCTCATGCATGGAGAGGTTTAAACGCTTTTAATGCGTTTACTCCAACAGTGAACTCATTCTGAATCAAATACGATTATAAGCCATGGATAAGGCGACGGATACTAAAGACTAAAACATTTTATGTAAATTTCTGCTTGTCGTATATGTGTTACTTCACATGACTTTCTTTACTATTCTGCAACAAACTTTTCTTAAAACAGATTAGTTTTCAGCTATTTAATATTAATCAAGATAAACCTACAGGACTCACTTAAAATCGCTATACCAGGTGACTAAAATATCTTTAAAACTAAGGAGGTCTTCAAAGGCTATTCCAGAAAATTCAAGATATGCCTGTTATTCGTCATGAAAATATTTTGAGTGTAAGAGATTTTAATCAAAATCGTTAGAGCCATTTTTGAGAAAATCAAAATTTTCGACATTTTTTTCATGTAAGGGGGTAGTTTGTGGTGCGGGGATTTTCTTGAAAATCTTAGTGTCGCATTCTTGGAAGATGCTGAACTTACACATCAAGTTTGATGTTTAACGGACTTTTCGTTTTGGACTGCTATGCTGCCCACACACACACACACACACACACATAACAGACACACAGACACACATACAACACGGACACACACAGACACACACATAGACAGACACATAGAAACACAGAAACAGAGACACACACAGGGATACACACGCACACACAGACACACACACAAACACACACACACACACCACACACACACACACAGGGACATTTTATCAAAATGCCTTTTGGATTCAGGGGTCCCAAAACATATATTTTATGTGAAATTTCGGTGTTGAATTTTTGGGTGCAATACAATTCCTTCTCTATACACTATGCACAAAGTACGTACAGAGAAAGAAAAAAATATGTGTTACATTTACATATCTTTCTCTACATCTCTAAAAATTATTGTTAATAAGCTTATTCTGCTCATTGTTAATCAATATAAACATTAACAGAAACGGTGTTATTACATATTATATATTTGCGTATAAGTAGCAGGGAAATTAGAGAAATACACTAGGCAAAACCGACAGTCAAATGTTTTAAAATGTGGTTGCTATGGGACTGAAATCAGTTTCTTTTTGTTGCCAGGTGTTGACAACTTCCCGTATAAGAAAAGTTGTATTTGAAACCTGAAACCAATAACAAGGCATATCTCGAAAACGAACAACTCCACGAAAAAATTGTGTAAGACATAAAATATGTGCTTTAACGAGATCTGCCTTTTTTTAGTAGGTGTTTGTCTATCTCTTACCTTTTACAAGTTATGCGAAATTCAGAAAAGTTCATCCAAAATAAAAAGGTCTTCAGAGACTATTCCTTGAAATTTCAAGATATACTTTTCATTTTTCATGTAAATATCTTAGATATAAAAGGTTTTAATCAAATTCGTTGGAGCCATTTTTGAGAAAACCAATATTTTCCACATTTGTTCCATATAAAGGGTAGTTGAGGTGATTTTCTTGAAAATCTTGGTGTCGCATCCTGGGAAGATACTGAACTTATACATCAAGTTTTGTATTTAACGTACTTTTAGTTTGTGAGCTATGCTGCTCACAGATACACATGGACATTTTTTTAAAATTCTTTGTATTTGCATTCAGGGTGAAATATTTCCGATGAAATCTCGGTACCGAATTGTTGGGTTCAATACAATGCCTTCTCTATAGTATGCACATAGTAAGTGTAGAGATAGTAAAAATAGTGAAAAAACTATACATACTGGATCATCACATCCTCCTCAATCGCTGATACCAATATTGGTATTTATTCACCCCTCACCCCGTATTTTAAATAAATATAATCAGTGAGTTGTGAAAGAATTAAAAAAGATATAAAGAATTTTAATCGTAATGTCAATGACAATTTTAAACAAAAGCTTTTGTATGTGTTATATTTAATGCAGTTGATTCTATAGAGTGTTAGTGAATACTTCTGTACATTCTGGGAAATGTTAATGAATCGTAAAAAAAAAGCTAAAGCACATGGCATATTTTATAACTGTGAAAATATAGTTTTGAGAAAAACATTGTATTATAAAGCAGTATTATAAGTAGCAAGTGTATTGTAGGATCTTTAAATGACTGTAGAGCATGTAGCGAGTGCTCTGTCGATGGCCAAAGGTTCCATCAACCGTTTACTATAAAATAAGAAATACTTTACAATTTTTTGGACGCTTTTGATCAAAAATCTTCTCAATGTACCTTAACGTGTGATTACACAGCACCTCAGGCATGAACAATCAGTTATAGCTGACTGAGAAAAAACTAAGAAATAAAAAACAAACAAACAAACAAAAACGGTGTGTTCCATTTGCATGACTTTCACTACCTTATTCTTCTATCTGCTTTATTCTAATCAAGATTAGCATAATTGCCTTATTACTTAGTTCCTTTAAGTATAAAGAAATACGAAGGATTATGCTAGGCTAAAACGATAGTCACATCCTTTATAAGCTGGTTGTATGTGATTGAAATTCGGTTTTTGTAACAAGCCCAGGAGTAAAAGAGAAGAAAAAGGGATGAAAAATCCTCGTTTGATAACAGTTTAAGTATTTTAAAACTGAAACCAATATCAAGGAGTATCTTGGAAACGGTCAACTCTAAAAAAAAGTATATGACATGAATCTACTTTTTTGTGTAATAAATTTTTGTTTATACCTTTTAGTTTACCAGTTATGCAAAATTCATCCAGAATGAAGAGATTTTCAGAGGCTAAACCCAGAAATTTCAGGATATAAATTTTATTTACGGTGTAAATAT
The DNA here is from genome assembly GCA_030762935.1 of Hymenopus coronatus. Classification (NCBI taxonomy): domain Eukaryota; kingdom Metazoa; phylum Arthropoda; class Insecta; order Mantodea; family Hymenopodidae; genus Hymenopus; species Hymenopus coronatus. The sequence continues at coordinate 117,812,597 of CM060897.1, read as the reverse complement.
ATTTAATATACGGAATTTTAATCAAAACCATTTTTGAGAAAAAACACATGTTCAAAAATATTGTATGCATAAGGTTGTTTGGGGTGGAAAGATTTTTTTAAATCTTCTATGTATGCACATTGTGTTTAGTAGAGAAAATAAAAAACGTCATCATGCATTCATTTATATATCCGCCTTTTTCTTAGACAATCCACCATTTATAAATCTTGGTGTGCAGTTTCATTTTGATCGGTATTCAAATGCAGGGCGCAAGTAACGTTGGCTATTCTGCTATAGTAAACTTGCATATGAGGTACACAGTAAAATATGATATACTTACTAAAGCTGCAGAGGAATGTAGGTGACAGCACTCAAAATTCAAATGAAAGTCTGCAGGCTACAGCAGACGTCGTAAGGAAAAATTCATTACCAAACATAAACCTGAACTTGGTATAATAAATCAGAATCAGCATTCACATCAACTACTAAAAGACAGCATGGCATAAAAGGTGAGGCCTTCAGTTCTGCTTGTAAGTGGGAAACAAGATGGAGAACACTGACCCTCAGAAGAAGAGGAAGTGATAACAAGAACATGTTACTGAAAGACAAAATATTGAAGTTTTCTTCAGAAGAGAGGAAGAAAAGGGTGGAAGCAGATACATATGGGGTTGGGCACTTGTAGAGTGAGTGTAACTGCTTAAACGTTTCTTTTTAAGCTCTTTGCTATTAGCATTTTCTTGGCTATAATAACTTATGGCATAGAAATATTTATCAAAAGAAATATTTTCTGTTATCGAATTTACCAAATGCTTAGTATTAAAAGGTTAGTATTATGTATATTATTTCACAGTGTCACCTTCCATGGTTATCAAGCTAGAGGAGGTGAAGAATTCTTTCGGATATAAAAATGGTAAACATAGCTTCCTTCGGAAGGGAGTTAAAGTCCCACTCGAAACATAGTAGGGGCCACAGACAATTTGCACTAAAAATTAGGTCTAACAAAGGTGTAAAAGATGAGTGTGGGGAAAAACGCAATCATGTGATCCATTCGGAAGATGGTTTGGCACTTTTACGTCGCAAACCTCATGAATTTCTGCGTTGATATATAACTTTAGTAAAACATGGATACAGTACTACACTCCTGGGATAAAAGTAATTTGAAACTGTTGATTTTAAAAGAAAACCGGCTCCGAAGAACGCAAAGGTGCTGAAATCTGCAGACAAGATGATAGCTCCAGTTTTTTTTTTTTGGGGGGGGGGGATGCTCGCAGAATCATTTACGAGAAAAAAAAATTTTAATGTGTTACACTCACATGACTTTCTCCAGCTGTTCTACAAAACTCCTACAAAAGATTATTCTTCTAAGTACACAATGTAAATCAAGATAAATGTTCGCAGAATGTTATTACTTAGTTCCTTATAAGTAGCAGGGAATAAGGGAATGCAATATGCTAAAATGATTGTCAAATGTTTTAAAAACTATCGTTCTGCGATTGTCATTGCAAATCACTTCTTTGCTTGGCCAGGAGTAGAACAAAAGTAAAACAGACACGTCCTGTGTGAGAAAAGTTTAAGTACTTCACAATTGAAACAAGTAACAAGGAATATCTCGAAAACCTCCACAACAAACACGTAAAGGACAAAAATTGTGTGTTTTGTCATTAGGTACATTTTGTGTTTAGTACGTTTTTTTCTATCTCTTGCCGTTTAGCAGTTAAGCAAAATTCAGCAAAATTCATCCAGACTAAAGAGGTCTCCAGAGGCTATTCCAAAAAATTCGAGATATACCTTTTATTTCGGACATAAATAGTTTTAATATACGGGATTTTAATCAAAATCGTTAGAGCCATTTTTAAGAAAATAAAAATTTTCGAAATTTTTTCCATGTAAAGGGTATTTTGTGGTGGGGAGAGTTTTTTGAAAATCCTCGTGTCGCATCCTTGGAAGATAATAAACCTAAATACCAAGTTTGGTATTTAACAGTCTTTTTGTTTTGGGGCTATGCTGTCCACAGACTCACACACACACACACACACACACACACACACACACACACGGTTTTTTAAAAATACTTTTTTCGGGCTCAGGGGACCCCAAAATATATTTCCGATGAAATCTTGTTATCGAATTTTTGGGTGCATTACAATACCTTCTCTAAAAAGTAAAAAAACTAGGGGTACACCTGCACAGTTTTGATGTCGAAAATTGTAGAATTAAGGTTCGAATTACCACAGCATCCACCGTTTTCACCAGGTTCGGACCCCTGGAACGCTTATTTATATCCACACTTGAAAAAGTGGCTCGGCGGAAAACGATTCGCGTCTAAAGAAAAGGTGATAACGAGAGCCGATGCCTATTTTGATGGTTTCCAAAATCCTACTTTTTGGAAGGTTTAAAACAGTTGGAGAAACGCTGGGAGAAGTGTATTGAGCTAAAAGGGAATCATGTTGAAAAAAATATCTACATAAGCTATCTATCTTTTTCTAAAGACTTATGAACGCCCCTAGTACGTTGTACCTTGTGGTATATATATATATATATATATATATATATATATAGTAGTTATTTATGATACAAGTAGTAAAGATGGTATTTTATATTATGAGTAGGAAGCTTGCAAAACGGAGCGCAGGCCGATCACGATTGCTATGAACTATTTTTAAACAAATATCAATATTTATAAACAGATTATATTTATAAATCGATTGTTTTACCTATTTCAAAGAGTTCATGTTTAATGGTCTGCGATATTCAGCTTTCTTGCTTAGAATCAGTGCTGACAACATTCTACACAACGGATGCAGTGTAATTTTGTGGTGGACAAAGCGGCGCAGGTCCGGGTTTTCTCCGGGTTCTCCTGTTTTCTCCGCCATTGTATTCTACCGGTGCTGCATCTTCAATCCACGTATCATCAGTGTTAACGCCTGCAGTGCCGAGGTAGTAAAAGCAGGCGTTATACACTATAAAAAAAATTGTAATTTTGCTCTCTCCGCTGCTTGCATAAATTCGTGTGGTTCAGCGTATGCCAAGTCATGACTTTTTTTTTTTTAAATACAGTTCCGGAGGCTTGTCAGGACTTCGGCGCTGTATTCCTTTTTTCTCAGTTTCCTATATTTCCTTAGTAGACTTTATTATTTTTAACGTTTTCCTTTTACATATACAAACACAAATATAGACACATTTATAAACACAGAAACACCCATTCCCAACGCGGGACTCGAACCCACGATCCTGTGCACCACGAAGCGCCAAAGCGAGACACTTTGGCGAGCGCGGCCACCGGGATCGGCATAACAATCAAATATCCGCCATGTTATGGATCGATACGAGCTTTCAGTCATAGCCTACTTGAATAAGGACGTGTACCAAAGTTGGCTACATTGTAATGTTAAAATGTTATAATGCTGAATGACAGAGTTTTCTACGTTTACCACTACGTGTGGTAAAATACCTACTTTTAGCGTCAACTGTCTAAAAAACAATAAAATTTATGCCTGTTTTATAAAGCGCGTTTTAAGTATAAATCAAATGAAAACAGATGACACGAACTGTAACACAAACCTGTTGTATGTTGATACGCAATAGGGATATCAGTTAGCGCCGAAGTCCTTGACCTGATTAGTACGAATTATTGATTGTGGAAACTCTACACTTCCCAACAGGAATGCGACAAGCATATATTTCTATTCCCTATATGGGTTTTCGATTCTGCTTACTTGATGCCGCATCCCTTGATTAAAGGTAAACAAACCCGATGTGGGCGAACAGATGTGGAACTGGAGAAACAAAACACCGCGGATATGAGGAGAGAAATTGGCACGACTGTTCTGCAGCACCCAAATATTCAGTAAGTATATTTGACATACGTTCTCTACACTTACATGCACATAGTGTATAAGGAAGTAATATATTCCACCCCAAAAAAATCTGATGTATTACACTCACATGACTTTCTCTAGCTGATCTACAAACACACTTGTTACAAAAGAGTATTCTTCTTTCTACACAATGCTAATCGAGATAAACATTAGCAGAATGTTCTTATTACTTAGTTCCTTATAAGTAGAAGGGAACTAAAGGAATGCACTATGCTAAAGAGATAGTAAAATGTTTTAAAAGCTGTCATTATGCTATTGTCAGTGCAAATCGCTTCTTTATTTGATCAGAAGCAGAACAAAAGAAAAACAGACACTTCTTGTCTGAGAAAAATATAAGTACTTCACAACTGAAACTACTAATAAGGAATATCTCGAAAACAGTAAACTCCACGAAAAAATGTATTCGACATAAATTGTGTATTTTAACGAGATCAACGTTTTTTGTGTAGTAAGTTTTCGTCTATCTGTTATGGTTTACTAGTTATGCAAAATTCAGCAAAATTCATCCTAAATAACCAAGTCTTCAGAAGCTATCCCAGAACATTCAAGATATACATTCTATTTGTGACGGGAATTATTTTATTTTCGAACATTTTTCCATTTTAAGGGTATTTAGGGGGTGGGGAGGTTTTCTTGAAAATCTTCGTGTCGCATCCTTGGAAGATATGAAACTTTAAATGCCTAGTTTGGTGTTGAACCGTATTTTCGTTTTTGAGCTATGCTGTCCACATACAGACAGACAGGTACACACACACGGGCCTTTTTCTGAACTTTTTTTTTTTATTCAGGGGGTCCTAAAACACGTATTTCCGGTGAAATCTCGGTATCCAATTTTTGGGTAGAATATAATATCTTCTTTGTTAGCTATGTACATTGAAAATACGAGGCTAGAGAGAGTAATTAAATACAGAGATTTCATCCTAAATACATATTTTGAGATATCCTGAAATCGAAAAAAGAAAAAACATTTTTAGAAAAATATCCGTGTGTATGTGTGTATACGTGTGTGGGCATCATTACTCAAAAACAAAAATACTGTCAAATACTAAACTTGGAATTTAAGTACAGCACCCTCCATGCATAAGACTCGAAGATTTTCAAGCAAGTGTCCCTCCACTGACACCGCAGCTACCATTTGAATGAAGAATGTTTCGAAAATCTTGATTAAAAATGGCTGTAGCGATTTTGATTAATATATCGTATATTAAAGGTATTTACATGCAAAATAAAATATACATCTTGAATTTTCTTTGAATAGCCTCTGAAGACCTCTTCGTTCTTTATGACTATTGCATAACTAGAAATATTGGTTTTAGTTTTAAAAAATCTTATGTGTTACACATGACTTTCTCTAGCCGTTCAACAAACTTCTTACATAAGATTAGTCTTCTTTCTGCACCTTGTTAATCGAGGTATTCAGCACAATGTTCTTATTACTTAGTTCCTTATAAGCAGGAAGAGCCCGCCTGGGTAGCGTGGTGGTAGCATGTCTTCCTCACGTTCAAAAGGTCGCGAGTTCGAATCTCGCTTAGGGTGAGTTACCCGGGTAAGGTTTTCTTCGGGGTTTTCCCTTATCCTGAGAAGACGAATGTCGAGTAACTTTAAGCTCCATGGACCCCGAGATCATTTGAGCATCATATCATCAATTGCATTCATCGTCCGATATGACCAAACCAGGTTAAAGGACGTTAAACTACTACTAGGCTAAATCGATAGTCAAATGTTTTAAAAGCTGTCGTTATGCAATTGTTATTACAAATCGCTTCTTTTCTTGGCCAGGAGCTGAACAAAAGCAAAAAGGAAACTCCCGTCTGAGAAAAGTATAAATACTTCACAACTGAAACTAATAACAATGAATACCTCGAATCCCATAGCAACCAGCTTTAAAACGATTTGACTATCGCTTTAACCGAATTAAATCCTTATTTCTCTTCTGCTTATAACGAGTCAGGTAATACGACCATTTTGGCTAATATTTATCTCGATTAGCATGAAGTAGATAAAAAATAAGCTTTTAAGAATAATTTGTTACAGAGATGTGAATGGACAATATCAGATTGTTTTCATGCAAGCCTTGTGTAGGACAGGAGTTGGATAGTAGAGTCCGACCGAAAAAGTCAATGCCATAGTCGGAATTTGAGCCACGGATCTCCCGGTCTATAGCGGATTGCTCTACCACTGAGCTACCATGGCAGCGTGTGGCTTATCGGGAAACATTCTACTCTAACTTTCCAATTACAAATATATTTATGGCATGAAGGGTGAAATATGAAATACAACTAATAAAAGCATTAAACAAGCGATCACACAGAACATACCCATCCAGGTGGCTCAGGTATTTCGACTGAGACTACCCTTCGGGAGGTCATTGAATCAATTCCCGCTGCCGACCTCTCCCATAGGTTTTTCGGCGCTTTCCTCGGATCATTGAGCAAATGTTGGAGGAGATTACTTCATTCTCTTCATTTTATCTCCATTTAATCCAACCGGTCTCTTTCAGGGTTGTAAGTGTCGGCGAGGACTGGGGTGATGAAGCCCTTCCGTGGTGGTAACTGCGCTCTGGAAATACAGCTCTCGGTGGCGGGATGGCGTTGGAAGTTGTCTGTACACCCAGGGATTTTGGTCAGAACTGGGGGTAGGCTGCTAATGCTTCCCGCGTCGGGATGAAGAACTGTTTGGAATATGTTAGGTGGCGGTTCTTCCGCCGTCCGGCTTCGGCCGCCCTTTCAAGTTACACTTATCTCCCCTATCTTCCTAGGGTCTGAGATTTAGTGCAATGTGGAATCCCCTTCGACATCACACGAACACACTCACACATACACAGAGAACATCATGAAGTTTTCCATAGCCATCTTTCGGAACTATGTGTATGGCATAAACATCATGTAAAATGTATAATGGTTTAGAAAGCGCTTAATTCCTTTTTCTACACGCACTGTGTATACCAGATGACCCTGTGTTAGATGTGTGCAGATATGCATTCAAAGAGCTGCATAACTCAACGAGGCTATTTGAAGTTAAAATCTGCCAGTAGAATGCGGCGAGAGTGGCCCTCGCTTATCAGTGGAGAACTGTGAGCAGAACGCGTTCATTGCGAGGGGTAAAACGAAGGTTGCTCTCTGCCAGTTTCCTCTCTCCTGGCAAGTTTTAACTTGAAATACCCCCGTTGACTTCAACACTTTGACACACCACATGACATCTGCATACACCAAATACGGGCAGTTGGGCCAACTGTTATAGTAAGTTATTGTTTGCCATCCAATATACAATGTCGAGATTTCACCCGAAATATATGTTTTGAGGTCCGCTAGGACCAAAAAAATTTTTTTAGAAAAGATCCATATGTGTATGTGTGTGTGGACAACATAACTCAAAAATAAAAACACCATTAAGTACCATATTTGGTGTTGAAGTTTAATATCTTCTAAGTGGCGTCTGGGCAGGTTTTCTCCAGGTCCTCCGTTTCCCCGCCCCTCATTCCACCAATTGCTCTATCACCATTTCGCTTAGGTGCATTTCATATAATCCACTTCCTCATGTTCATGCCTGGCTACGGGCCGACCCTTCGTAACAGGTTCTCCATAATGTGGTTTCGTGCCATTGACTCCCCGACTGGCTTCTAATCCCTAGGGATTGACTTGTAAGTCTAGGGGGGGGGTGTCGGTCCTAAATATGAGGAGGGTAAGCCGATTACGAAACGAAACGATCTTCTAAGGATACGACACAAAGATTTGCCAGAAAATCCCTCCACCCCAAACTAAGCTTTACATGGAGCATTTTCTTTAAATTATTTTTCTCAAAAATGATAATTTTGATTAAAATACTCATATGACACATAAAATGTTGACACATGATTGATTAGCATGAAGTATATAGATAATCAGATTTTTAAGAATAGTTGATTACAGAGACGTAGACTAAATCATGTGAATGGAACATCAGATTGTTTGTTGTAATTATTTCCTTTTATTGTTATAACTCCTTTGTTACTACTTTATTATTATTTGTAGTAGTTTATCATTGTTTAACCTAGTTGGTGAAATGGTTCACAAATGATGTTGATGTCTATGGAGCTTAAATAATAATTCGTCTTATCAGAATAAGGGAAATCTCCGAGGAAAAAAAAAAGTTATCCCCATACCTCAACATAAGTTGTATCGACGTTGCATTTTATTTATAACCTTTGTTATAATTTGTTCATAACTTAATTGTTGTATAACTATAATGTACCACGCATGATAAAATGGTAAAAGTAGGGCTTTGTTGAATGTAGCCATGTCCTCATTTAAGTAGACCGCAAATCTGACTTATAGAATGCTTGTATCGATCATAAAATGGCGGATGATATGAATGTCGCCAAATGGAATGTGCATAATGTGTATTAATGAATGATAAAATTTGCAATTTACGGACGGAGCAAAATTACAATTGCTAAGTTGTAACCTATTAATAAATTGAAATGATGTTGCATTATTTTCAGCGTTTTATTATTTTCACTGCCCCCGTTATATAGGATGTTGTGGTTCTGCAACTTACCATGTTATCAACATTGGCGCTAAGCAGCGCAATAACTGAACATTGTATCACATTGAACATCAAGTCCGTGAAATGGGTCAAACAAACTATTTATAATCTATAATATATCTATAAATATTCAGGACTGTCTAAAATTAGTGTATGCCACTATTGGTCAAAACAATCGTAGGATTCTACTCACTGCGCATGCTCCTCAAACATTTCTGCTCACAGAATAAAATTATCGTTTTCTACAGGTAACACAAAGAACTGTTTTATAATACCTACTTATATATTTTTAGAAAAATGTCCGTGTGTGTGTCTTAGGGCAGCATAGCTCAACAACGAAAAACCCGTTAAATACCAAAATTGATATTTAAAATCAGTATCTTCTCAAAGTAGCAATATCTGGAAAAAGAGTCGTATACACTCGGAACTGTAAATGTACTAGACAAAGAAATTCATTGAATCCAAATCAGGAGATCGACAAGGCCATCCAAAGGATATCATCACAATATGATATAGTTCAATTCTGAGAAGCTGTAAATACATCTCTACATTTTGTCGCAGAGGAAAGAATTAAATTAAATTATTTGTTTGTTAAAGAAGCTTTTAATTGCCAGGTTCATATCAGCACCCCCGGAATTTAGTCCAGCAGGAGATTTTTAACATGCTAGTAAATTTACTGGCATGATGATGCTAATTTTAATCAAATTTCAAAACCATTGCTCTGGGCCGGGTTTGAGCCCGCGATCTTGAGTTGAGAAAGCCAGCGCCTACTACCAAGTAGGGACCAATAAGCCAGAACCTCTATTGATATCTGTCCTGCCGAACTTCATATCGATTTTCATAAGCCCAGTTGTGACTATTATGAAAATTGAAGATACTGTCGCCAGTAAGCCAGCGCTTTATTAACAAGCTCTACTTTTTTCACACTATTTATTTGTACATAAAAGAGTATCATTAACCTAATTTTAGACATAGTTTCCACCAATAATCGGGCATTTTTCACAGCGGGTCATCAACTTTTGTATGCCCTCTACAAAGAAAGCCATCATCCGTGAATACAAGCACTGCTGAACACATCGCTGTGAAATTGCCTCCCTCCCAACTCATGCTTCAGTTTTAAGAAGAACCAGTAGTCATGAGGCGCGAGATTGGGGCTGTGATTGAACTGTTCCAACCGAATAAGATTTTGTATGACACCAGCAGTATTGAGACTGTGTTATCAATTGGCAACCCAATGTCTTGACTTAGCATTCCATGACTTTTGTTATCAATTGCGTGCCGATGATTTCTCACTGTTTCACAGTATCGTTCAGCATTGATGCTTGACTGTGAGGGAAGGAACTCAAAAAGCAGAATGTGTCGGTCCCATAGCACAGAGCACATGCTTTTTCGTGATGACAACGTTGTTGAAAATTTTTGTTGTTTGGGAAATCCTGTGTGCCTCCACTCCATCGTCTTTTGTTCTGATTCTGGAGTGACACGATAAACGCACGTTTTATCACCTATCACGGCCACTATCCTACTTAAGAATTCATCTCCCACATCACTGTATCAGGTAAGAAATGTCAAAGCAATTGTTTCGGTTTGTGGACATCCGTGAGCATTTTCGGAATCCAATAAGAACACAGTTTGCGATAATTTAAGCGTCTTATGACAGTCTCATGCAAAACCATTTTTATTCTAATTTGCGAAAATAAATCACAAAGCATTCTTGTTCTGAACCGTCTGTCTTCACAAGTTGCTTCATGCACATTTCAACTATACTATCAGTGACAACAGAAGGCCACCCATTCCGTACTTCGTCAGCAGCATTGATCGTCATCATTCTTCAACATTGAATTGCGCAATCTTTTTCTCACCATTCCATCTGTAAGACATTTTCACCGTAAATCACTACAAGTTGATAATGAATTTCAGCTGGTTTCACATTCCTTGCGTTCAAAAACCATATAAAGAACGCCCTTCACAGTCGGTGGGATCAGAAATTGTCTTAAACATTTTGAATGTACACTAACAGCTGTAAACACAACACGACATGGCTGTAATGGCGTTAGTGGATAGACCATGAACCAGAGAGACGAAATCACACTAGCGCTGCAGTGGCGGTAAAACGAAATTATACATACTTTCCCGACACGCCTCGTAGCTACCGGCACGTACGTGTAAGAATGCGTAATAGTTCGTTTATATCCTCGTACTTCATAGTTGGTGACTATTCCAGCATAAGATAACCAAATAAAGTTGGAGATTACAATATATAAATACCTATTGATGGATCCATTCATCTGACATTCTCTACTTATTCTGCAAAAACCTATACTTATGAATGCTTATTCTTCTATCTACATGATGCTAATAAGATAAATATTCGTAGCAATAGCTTTATTACACATTTTCTAATAGGTTCAGGGTAATAAGAGAATACATTGGGCAAAACTGATAACTCCTTTAAGAGCTGGAGGTTAGGTGAAATACGAAATTCCCTTCTATTTGCATGGCCAGAATAACAATTTATTAATGTAACATTCGCATTACAGTCTCTCCAATTCTGCAACAAACTGTTCTTTCAAACGCTCATTCTTCTAACCAATTTATTTTAATCGAGATAAACATTATCAGAGATAGTTTTACTGCACATTTTTATACAAGTAATATGAATAAGGAACACAGACTGAAGTTACACTCAAATATTTTAAGACTTGTTGGAAATGTGAATGCATTGAAATGTTGTTTTATTTGCTGAAAAAAGAAAAGAACGAATAATGACGATTTATCATTTGAGAAAAGTATAAGTTTTGGGGAAAATAAACACAAGCATAATTTCTCAGAAATGGTTAACTCTATAAAAATGTACATAAATTGTGTGTTTTATCGAGATCTAATAGCATTTTGTCTGTTACCACTTATCAGATATGCAAAAGTTTTTCGGAATAAAGATATCTTTAGAGCTTATTCCCAGAAAATTAAAGATATACATCTTATTTGTAATGCAAATATCTTTAAGGTATGTAGTGTTAATCTAAATTTAGAGATATTTTTAAGAAAACATAATATTTAAATAAACTTAAAACCAAGTTTCTATTTGATTGACTTTTTGTTACTTTCTCTAGCGCATATGTACAACGTAATACTAGGTATATAGAGAAAGTAATTTATTGCACTAAAAGCTCAATACCGGAATTTCGTAGAAATATATGTTTTGATACACATTGAATAAAAATACAAACAAAATTAAAAAAGCATTTTTAGACATGGTCAGTGAGTGTCTGTCTGTCTGCATGTGTGTATGTCTGTAGACAGCATAACTCAAAAACGAAACGCCCGTTAAATACCAAACTTGATATTTAAGTTTAGTATCTCTCAAGAATACGACATAAAAATTTTAAAGAAAATCCTCCCACCCCAAACTACACCTTACATGGAGCAATTGTCGAAAAATTCTATTTTCTCAAAAATGTCTCTAGCCGTTTTAATTAAAATGCCTGTATTAAAGATATTTAATTGATTACTAAAAGTATATCATGATTTTTTCTGTATACATCCTCTGTAGTCCTCTTTATTCTGAAAGAATTTGCATAACTAGCAAACCGTAAAAGATAAGACAAAAGGGTAAAACACAAAAATGTAGATCTCATCAAAACACAAATTTACGTCCTTTACTTTTTTGTTTTGAAGCTAACCGATTCCGAAATATACCTTATTATAGGTTTCAATTTTAAAATACTTATACTTTGCTCAGACAGGATGTCAGCCGTGTTTCTTTTGTTTGTTTTATTCCTGGCATGCAAAGAAGTGAATTTCAATGATAATCGCATAGCGACATCTTTTAAAAGATTTAACCATCACTTTAGCATAGTGTATTCCATTATTTCCCTTCTAATTATAGAATAATCGTTTGTAAGGAGTTTGTTTGTAGAACAGCTGAAGAACGTCATGTGGAAGGAACACATAATATATTTTAGTTGTTCACAGATAGAAATACACTTTCTCTACACTGACTATGTATATAGTGTATAGAGAAGGTGTTGTATTGCACCCAAATACTCGATACTGAGATATCACTATAAATACAGTTTTGGGATCCCTAAATAACAAAAAAAACAGCTTTTAGGAAAATGTCCGTGTGTGTATGTGTGTGTTGTGTATAGGCAGCACAGCTCAAAAACGAAATGTTCATTAAATACCAAACCTGATATTTAAGTTCTGATCCTCCAAGGCTGAGACATAAAGATTTTCAACAACCTTCCCCCACCCCACCTTTACATGGAACAAATTTAGACATTCTTTATTTTCTCAAAAACGGTTCTAACGATTTTTATTAAAATATCCTATATTTAAAACATTTACATAAAATGTATATCTTGATTTTTTTTGAATAGTCTCTGCAGACCTCCTTATTCTGGATGTTTTTTTTTTCAATCTTGCATAACCGGTAGACCTAGGAGAAAGATAAAAACTGTACATGTTGTTAGAACTCATAATCTATGTTATATAACTTTTTTGGTGAAGTTGGCCGTTTTTTGAGATATTGCATATTATTGGTGTCAGTTTTAAAATATCTCAACATTTCTCATACGAGAACTTTCCAACTCCTGGCCAAGCAAGAGATCGATGTCAATCCCATAGCAACCACACTTTAAAACATTTCACTGTCGGTTTAACCTAGTGTATTCCTTTATTTCCCTTTTACTTATAACGATCTAAGTAATAAGACAATTTATGCTAATTGTATAGGTAGAATCAGACCGATCTCTCGCCAGTTGCTCTACCACTGAGCTACCATGACAACATGCCGGCGTATTGTGGAATTTCTCAAATGACTCGCATGTTTCCCGGTGAACCACAAGGTGATCTCAAATTATTTTGAGATGATAACCCCAATGGCGACTTACAATGTCGCAAGTACTTTATCTCCCAGAATTCATAGCATAGCCGACTATTATGATCAATTTGCATTGATTTAATTATATCAGTTTCTGCTGATGTTTATCTCGATTAGTATAACGTAGATAGAAAAATAAGCTTATTAACAATAATTTGTTTGTATAAATTTTATATACTATTTGTTTTATCTACAGAAATGTTGAGAAAGACATCTGAAAGGAGTGCATCAGATTTTTTAAAAATGCTTTTCTTTTTCAGTGGTCTCAAAAGACGTATTTTCGGTATTGCAATATCATTTCTTATCTATGTCTACAATGTGCATTGTACGTGATGAGGTTGGAAAAACTAGAGAATGAAAATTCAGCAGAAGTGGATAGTTATAAAACGTGCCTTACTCAGCTGTCCTGTATGATTTCCTTTGATAAGTGTGGAGTGAAATAATATTTGCTTCAGTGTGATGTCTGTGTTATTTTTGCTTTATCGTGATTGATGGATTATCCGTTCCACACACAGACAGTGAGAAATCTAGCAAAAATGATCTGACGTGCTCCATTCACACGACTTTCTCGGGGTGACCTACAAACAAGTTTTTCTTACAATACGAATGCTCTGTTATAAGCAGCATACTAACCGAGATACATTAGCAGAAATAGTGTTGTTACTTGCTTTATAGTAAGTAAAGGGAAATAAAGAAATACACTGGGCTAAAGCTACGGTTAAATCTTTTAAAAGCTGTCGCTTTGTGAAACAATTGTAATTCCAATTTGTATTTCCGGGCGTAAAACAAAAGAGATTAAACCAAAGTTTACTTCCGGCTTGAGAAAAGTTTAACTAGTTAAACATTCGAACCAAAGGAATATATCGGGAACGGTTAATCTATATATATAAAAGAAAGAAAAAAAAACTGATGTGTTGCACTCACATGACTCTCTCTACATCTCTGCAACAAATTATCGTAAAAAAGATTATACTTCTATTTGCTTCATGCTAATCGAGAAAAAAAAATAGCAGAAACAATATGTACATTGCACATAGTGGAGTAATAAAAGTTAAAAGACTGAAAAAAAAAATCTGATGTTATACACTGGGCCTTTCTACCAATGAAAGTAGCTCAGGCATTTCATTTCATTTGGGACTGCCATTTGAGACAGCATGTTTTTTGGGGGGGATTTCCAGGTCACTGGGAAGATTCCTTCATTGCATTTCATTCCAAGCAGTGTCTTTCAGTCTTTCAGAGTTGTAAGTGTAGGCGAAGACTGCGGTGCTGATAGAGAATGCGCTTAGGGTATACAGCTCTGGGCGGCGGGATGGTATTGGATTCGTCTGTGGAACCAAGGGTGTTCAGTGACACCTAAAGCGCGGGCTCGTAGTACACCCCTCAGTAAATTTAAAATCAAATTAATACATAATCTCTCTTCAAATACAATAAATTTAAAGGTAATCAATGTAACATAAGTAATAAATATTCACGTCGGGATGACTATGTTAGGGACCCATCAGCATTGCTCTTTCCCTACGGTTCGGTTTTGGCTTCCTGTAGATAATATTCTCATATCGCAGAAACGGTCTCATCACTTAGTTCCTTATAAGTAGGAGGAAAATAAGGGAATACACTAGGTTAAACCGACATTCAAATGTTTTAAATGTGGTTACAATGGTATAGAAAGCTGCTTCTTTGTGTGGCCAGGCGTTTACAAGTTCCCGTCTGAGAAAAGTTTAAAACAAAATGTAAATCCAGGAAAAACTGTATATGACATAAAATGTGTGTTTTATCGTGATCTACATTTCTTGTATGGTAAGTCTTTCTTTGTCTCTTACGCTTTAGCAGTTATTCAAAATTCAATAAAAATCATCCAGAATAAAGAGCTGTTTAGAGGCTATTCCCAGAAAATTTAAGATATACAAAGAAGAGTTGAAACTTTCAAGATATACATTTTATTTGGTATGTAAATATCTTGAATATAAGAGACTTTAATCAAAATCGTTAGAGCCATTTTTGAGAAAACAAACATTTTCAAAATTGTTCCATGTAAAGGATAGTTCGTGGGGAGAGGATTTTTTTGAAAAGCTTTATATCGTATCCTTGGAAGATAGCAAAATTAAATACCAATTTTGGTGTTTAACGTTATTATCGTTGAGCTATGCAGTCCACAGACACACACACCACACACAGACACACACACCACACACAGACACACACATATACGGACTTTTTTCTAAAAATGCTTTTTTGGATTCAAGTGGATCCAAAACATGTATTTTCATCGAAATCTCGGTATCGAATTTTTCGGTGCAATACAATACTTTCTCTATACACTATGTATATAATACTTGTAGAGAACGTAAAAACCAGAAACACGTCCGTATGTGTATGCGCAAGTGTGTTGTGTGCAATGAAGCCTTGTGTCGCTTAAGGTATACACAACGGCGTTTTTATTCCTAACTCCGCATTTATTGAACCACTCTCGTAGCGAGCGATCCATGCTAGGATTTGCTGAAGAAAACTATTTGTCTCTGTAGCAATATAATTGATTAGTTAGAATAAATAAAGCCCTCAGACATTATACATGAGTATATAGTAATGTTCTAACTTTAACCCCGAGATAAGTACGAGAGGTTTCCGAAAAGTAAGTGCTACTCTGTTCTACCGCCAGAGCTGCACTAGTGTCTCAGTTCCACGCAAGCGTACTCTTCTCTCTGGTTCATTGTCTGTCACTGGACAGACAACAGTTTTGGTTATATTCCATTTAAAAATTCCATACCAAAGTTTCGCCGGCTATGCACGTTTGTGTTGTTCTCTCTCTCTCCCTCTCTCTCAAAAAAAAATAGAAATAGGTCCGTGTGTGCGCTTACAGTAATTAGTAATCGTTCAAAATGCTTAAGCCAATTTCTAATCCCGTTGACTATTTTAAACGCAAGGAATATGAAACATCGGCAACTTGAAGAGCTTTATAATGAAAAATGTAAAGAGAAATGGAATGGTGAGAAAGCGAGTTAGGCAATTCAATGATGGACGATCCAATGCTCGTGACGAAGCATAAAGTGGGCGGTCTTCAGTCGTCACTGATGTTCGGCTGAACAAGTGAGTGAAGTAATTCGTGAAATCAGACGGATCACGATAAGAATCCTTTGAGGTGTACTTCCACAAAACCCGGCTAATGGTTGTTTTCACTGGCGAAAGCTTTCCTAGAAGAGACATAGAAAGGTTGATTCCCCGCTATGACAAATGTCTGAACAATTGTGGCAACTAAGAAATGTAGGATACTGGTGACGGTCGCCAGTAACGGACTGATAAAGATACATTCGTTTGAACAGGAGCATTTATTCCAGGATACTCACTACCTCACCGAGTCACTTCAGTGTCTCTCTCGCTACGTGTGACAGATCAGTCACCGCCAGATGTGCATCAGTTCGAATTGGGGTGTTCACACTGGAAAACAGATCACAGACACAGCGTTGCAGGTTTTCCAAAAGACAGACAGCCATTTCTGAGCACATTGATACAGAGAAACATTCAGTCCAAATTATACTGAAAACGTTATATCCATAAGTCTAGATCTGATTAACACGGAAGATTTTAAAAGTAAAGTAGAAGTCGTTCTGGGATATCAAAAGCGGTGACTATAACGTTTGTCTCAGATCGTCATAAAGAGTATAAAACCTTTCTTCAGCCGATGACTTAGCGGGGGTTGTACGTGTAATGAAAGTTTTATCTTTATTCTCCTCCTGCTTAAAAGTATTAATAAAAGTTCCTCCTCCCTCGAGTCTATTTCAATAACTAATCAGTTGGCAATACCTGCAGAGTCAGAAAGCAGTGATCCAGGAGTTTCATCACAATCACCAGTGACCGTAATTGGCGACCGTCAACTGTGTTATCACCCTCCGTGGTGTAATGGATACCATGCTAACTTCATATATCCAAGGTCACGGATTCAAACCTGGCGGAGGGTGATGGACTATTAAAACACGTCTCCCGAATTGAGTTATTTGTTGGATACTATCTATGAGGAGGACAACCATTTCGTGTAGATAAAACCCAGTTGTGGCGAAAGCGTAACGAAGTAGGCTTAAGTCTCATCGCAATGGACCTAAGAGTAAAGCGCTCCTTGAAAAAACCATTATACTTGCCACTAGAGGATATGAAGAGGAGCAAGAAATAGCATTTTGGGAACATTTCAAGAATTCCCTTGCAACTCAGTTCGAGTTGTTCCTGCCGGTTTTGTAGATCACTCTATGTTTTAGATGATATTGGTGTCGATGCCCTACCTCAACAACCTAGAGAACTAACATCTGACCTCTTTTCCTAATAAGCTGCTTACACCAATTCATGTGGTGCATCGAATTCCCAACAGACCCTAGTGTCAGGTATGGCGGAATATCTATTTGAGAAATTTCTCTACGGAATGGAGTGAAAGTGCATATTTGGTCGCCAATGATGTTGTGGCCACACAGGATAAAAAGTTCCGATACGGCATTTTGATGACCCTCACATGCAACATCGTTATGTTACCTGCAACAGCACGGCAGATATGACAATGGGTTATTTCGCAACTACAGCGTCTTGCTCCTTCGCAAAATCCAAACGATTATGCCTGCTGATTAATAGAACTAGTCACTCGAAGTACTACAGATCGCTTTGCGCAGGTGTGGCTCGCTTTCAGCCTTATACGCTGTCTGAAACGCATCCGAGCATCGACGGTTCAACTTGTCAACTTAGAGCAGCAAGAGAATATTTGCAAAAACATAAGCGTCTCTCACCACAGTCGACAACGGCACTATTTGCTGGTCCTATAGCCCTAACAACATCACCTAATTTTGCCTCAATTTCACTGCGCAGGTTTAATTTAAACAAAACAAAAATACAATTCCAATAAAAATAAATAAATAAAAAAACAAAAAAAGTGGTCAACAATAGGAACTGGCAAAACATGGTTAAAGTTCTCCAAGCCAGATTGCATTTCTTAATTAGTCATAGGTGGTTTATTGTGTTTTCTTTTGTTACATTTAATTTATCTTAGCGCATAGGTAGGTAATTGACCATACGTGTATATCTAATTTTTGTAAATAACCATTATAATTTGAACTAAATAAAATGCCATAAGTATTAAAAAAAGCATGGAATGGAAAAAATGCAAAAAAGAAGATAGAAATAACTTTTTAACATTTCTTACAGTCCACAGTTCACTAATTAAATTAAGAAAATAAATTGTTTTGGATATCCTAGAATAGGTAAGTCAGCTATCATAAAATAAGTAAAGTAGCAACAATACTTTACATCAGCTATAGGGGACTATGCAAAAGTTTCAGCATCACAGACATCATTTAAAAAAAATCTAATGAGTTCCATTCACATGACTTTCTCTACATTGCTGCAACAAATTATTGTTAAAAAGCTTATATTTCATTTTACTTCATGTTAATTGAGAAAAAATAGCAGAAATAGTCTTATTACTTGCTCCCATGCAAATAGAAGGGAAATAAGGGAGTAGTACAGGCTTAAAAAGAAAAGAAAAAAAAGCTGGTTACTATGTGACTGAAGTTCTTTTGTTTGTATGGACAGGAGTTGACAAATTCGTATATTTTTAAAGCTGAAACCAATAACAAGGAATATCTCAAAAACTGTCCACTCCACAAAAAATGTATATGGCATAAATTGTGTGTATTCACGAGCTCTACATTTTCTGTTATGTAACTTTTTGTCTATCTCTTACGGTTTGCCAATTATAGAAAATTCCGTAAAATTCATCCAGAATAAAGCAGCCTGCAGTAGATTTTCCCAGAAAATTGAAGATATATATATTTTATTTAGCATGTAAATATCTTAAATATAAGAGATTTTAATCAAAATCGTTAGAGCCATTTCTGAGAAAACCTAATTTTCGAAATAGAAAGGGTAGTGGGGGTATTTTCTTGAAAATTTTTGTGTCGTATCCTTGGAAGATACTAAACTTAAATACCAAGTTTGGTATTTTTCCGAATTTTTGTTTTTGAGTTGTCATGTTCACAGACACACGGACACACACATACACACGGACCTTTTTCTGAAAATGTTTTTTTTTTCGGATAGAGCGGACCTTAAAACTTATATTTCCTGTGAAATCTCGGTATCAAATTTTTGAGTGGAGTGCTATACATTCTCTATACACTACGTGCATAGTACGTGTAGAGAAAGTAAAAATACGCTAAGGAATTTTCTTTAATGTCGTATTTTTATGCCTTTTTTCAAACCGGTAACTAGTTATATACTGGATAGGCCTCGTAGCTCTCAGTTTTATATTACGCATTAGTTATAAAGGTTTAAATAATTACAGGTAGGCGTTAAAATGTTATTATTTTCTCTATAGGCACTATCTGCATAGTGTATAGAGAATGTATTGCACTCCACCAAAAAATTCGATACCGAGATTTCATCGGAAATATATGTTTTGGGGTCCCCTTTATCTAAAAAAAGGATTTTCGGAAAAAGGTCCGTGTGTGTCCGTGTGTCTGCGAACACGATAACTCAAAAACGAAAAGTAGGTAAAATAACAAATTTGGTATTTAATTTTAGTATCTTCCAGGGATGCCACACGAACATTTTGAGAAAAATCCCCTCACCCACAACTACCCTTTACATGGAACTTTTTTAGAAAATTTTGATTTTCTCAAAAATGGCTCTAACGATTTTAATTAAAATTTTGTATATTAAAGATATTTAACTGACAAATAAAATGTATATCTTGAATTTTCTGGAAATAGCCTTTGAAGAATAGTTTAATCTGGATGAATTTTACTAAATTTTGAATAACTGCTACATGTAAGAGATGGACAAAAACTTATTACACAAAAAATGTAGAGCACGTTAAAACACACAATTTATGTTATATACATTTTTTGTGGAATTCGTCGTTTTTGTGACATTCCTTATTTTTGGTTTCTGCAATGAAAAACTTATACATTTCTCATACAGGAATTTGTCAACTGCTGTCCATACAAACAAAGGAACTTCAGTGACATGGCAACCAGCTTTTGATTATCACTTTAACCTATGGTACTCCCTTATTTCACCTCTACTTACAAGGAAGCAAGTAATATGGCTATTTCTGCTAATGTTTTACTGATTAGCATGAAGTTAATAGAAGTATAAGCTTTTTAAGAATAATTTGTTGCAGGGATATAGAGAAAGTCATGTGAATGGTACACATCAGATTTTTTTGGATTATACAGTGGAATATAATATCTATGACAAACTATAAGGACCAATTATAGCTTCAGTTGCATGAAAGAAGAACCTCTGTTGAACATACTCCTAATTAACAAGAAGCAAGTCAAAATAACATCCCAGTTTGGCATATAGTTTATAAATCCTGACATAAAGCCAGAGGAAACTATTATGATAAAACAAGAATATCCTTGCAAAAACTACAAGTTATAGCACACTACTGACTGCTGTAAAGGTCTCGTTTATTCAAAGGGATTGCACAACTTCAGAATACTTTGAGCTATCCTTTATTATCCAAAACGCGAGAATTCTGCATTCACCTTTCTCGCAGAAGAAAATTAAAGACAGTGCTAAAATGAAAACTAAGACAGTTCGCATTTTAGAAACTTTCCAGAGAACTCTCTGTGCACCTTCTGTGAACAAAGAATGAATAGAATAATAGAAATGCATAAACGTTTGTAGCCGAGTTAAAGAACGCCACAACTTCAACAAATACAAATAAATCAACCACTGCCTTAGAGAAACAGTAAGATTGTAAAGCACCGCGCATTATTTATGTGTCTTAATTTAATTTTTTTTCTCACAGTCACCGTATGTAGAACAGGTGTAAGGCGGATATTCAGATTGAAGAACTCAATTCCTTAGCCGGGATTTGAAATACGGATCTACTGGTCTCTAGTCGGTTGCGCCACAACTGAACTAACATGGCAGTAAGGTATGTAACTGCGAGTCATTTGAGAAATTTAATGTTGTGCCGGCAAGTTGCCATAGTAGCTCGGTGGAGAAACAACTGGCTAGAGATCGAGAGAACTGTGGCTCAAACCCCGACTATGGTATTCAGTTTTTCGGTCTGGCTCTATCTATCCAATATATGTGTCTACCAGTAAGGATGAGACTTCGATACCGAAGATACAGCGATACTCAGTGCTATCGAAGTATGTCTAATACTATTTAAGTCTCCAATATACAGAGTGTACATAAATGAATATCGGGGTTTTAACTCTTTATAATATTTATTACATTCAACTTACAGTTATAAATTATATGCCAAATGCAAAAGCAACTCAAACAGTTTTGTTTGTTGGCACAAGTGCAATGTTTCTGCCGCAGTCCGCTAGACAGCGGTAGTAGCAAAGATGGCGACTAGTAAACAAAAAGCGTTTTGTGTTTTGCAGTTTGCAAAGACTGAATCTGTAGTTACTGTGCAACGTGCGTTCCGTAGTAAGTTCGGTTGTGATCCTCCTAGTGATAAAAACATTCGTAGATGGTATAATCAGTTTGAGATACCGGCTGCCTTTGTAAAGGGAAGAGCACGGGACGACCAGGAGTAAGTGAAGAGACTGTTGAGCGAGTGAGAGAGTCGTTCACTCGTAGCCCAAAGAAATCAGTCCGGAAGGCTAGTCGTGAATTACAAGTTCCTGTGTCGACTGTTTGGAAAGTTGTAAGAAAACGCTTACAGCTACGTCCTTACCGTTTACAGTTATTACAGGTTCTAAAGCCGACAGACCACGGATTACGTGCCAAATCGCAAACGACATGTTGTTTCATGACGATTTTGTGGATCGTGTTGTCTTCAGTGATGAATCGACTTTTCACCTTAGTGGACATGTTAACACTCATAATGTGCGCATCTGGGGCTCAGAAAATCCTCACGAGATGGTACAAATGCAACGAGATTCCCCTAAAGTGAATGTCTTTTGTGCCGTAATCCGGCGAAAAGTTTATGGGCCTTTCGTTTTTGGTTAACCTACTGTAACTGGCACTTCCTACCTTGATATACTAGAGCATTGGCTCTTCCCTCAGTTGGAAGAAAATGAACCAGAGAACTTGATTTTCCAGCAGAATGGTGCGCCACCTCACTGGCATAACGAAGTACGCGATTGGTTGAACGTCACTTTACCCGAGCGCTGGATAGGCTGCAAGGGCCCCAATGACAGGGCTTGCTATGCATGGCCTCCACGTTCTCCTGACCTAACGCCATGCGATTTTTACCTTTGGGGCTTCATCAAGGATCGTGTCTACGTGCCTCCACTACCAGCTGACCTCCCTGAATTTAGAAACTGGATTGAAGCAGCTGTTGCTACAATTACTGAAAACGCACTTATCAACGTTTGGGAAGAACTCGGCTATAGACTTGATGTGTGCCGTTTGACAAAGGGTAGTCACATTGAACATTTTTAAGCTTCTTGGTAAAACTGTTTGAGTTGCTTTTTCATTTGACATATCATTCATAACTGTAAGTTGAATGTAATAAATATTATAAGGAGTTAAAACCCCGATATTCATTTTTATACACTCTGTATTTTACTTTCTCTAATACATATGTACAGACAATTAATATAGTATCCAGAGAAGCTATTGTATGCCATCCGAAAATTCGATGTCGATATTTCATCAGAAATATACGTTTTAAGGTCCACTGAGTAAAAAAAGTATTTTTAGAAAAATGTTCATGTGTTTGTATTGCTATGGAAAGCATAGTTCATAAACGAAAATACCGTTAAATACCAAACTTGGTATATAGGTTTAGTATCTTCCAGGGATACGACACGAAGATTTTCAAGAAAATCCCCCCACCCCAAGCTAATGTTCACATGAAAACATTTCTGAAAATGTTACTTTTCAAAAATGGCTCTAGCCGTCATATTAAAGATATTTACATCCCAAATAATATATATATATATATATCTTGAATATTCTGGGAATAGCCTTTGAAGACTTCTTTAATCTGAATTAATTTGCTGAATTTGCCATAACTGGTAAAAAGTAAAAGATACTACTACACAAAAAAGAGTTCGTTCAAAACACATAATTTATATCATATACCTTTATTGCGTAGAGTTTATCGTTTCTGAGGCATTCTTTCTTATTGATTTCAATTTTAAACTACTAAATTTTCTCAAGCAGGTCACCTTTCGTTTCATCTCTCTTGTTTTACTGCTGGTCATGCAACGCGAACCTAATTTCAATTGTTTCACAACGGCAGCCTTTAAAGGGTTTGACTATCGCTGGGTGTTCCCTTATTTTACCTCTGTTTAGAAGGAATCAAGTAATAGGGCGATTTCTGCTAAAGTTTATCTGAACCAGTATGATGTAGATAAAACGTTAATCTTTTGTAAGAATTGTTTGTATATGAAACACCTAAAAAAAGTTATGTGAAAGAACACATCAAATGCTTATTTTTATACACGTACTATGTAAATAGTATATAAACAAGGTATCGTAATGCATCCAAATATTTGATACTGTAATTTCACAGGAAATATATGTTTTTGAACAACTGAATACAAAAAATGAGCATTTTTAGCAAATTTATTTTCCAAGGATAGGATACGAAAATTTTCAAGAAAATCCCCCACTCGGAACTACCTTTTTCATGGGGAAATTTTCAAAACTTTTGATTTTATTAAAAATGACTAAACGATTTTGTTTAAAATGTGGTATATTTAAGATATTTACATAGCAAATAAAATGTATATCTTGGACTTTTTGGGAATAGACTCTGAAGACCTGTTTATTCTGGTTGAATTTTGCGGAATGTTGCATTACTGGTAAAGAGATAGACAAAAACTTACTTAACGCAAAATGTAGAGTTCGTTAAAACACACAATTTATTATATATGCATTTTTTTCGTGGAGTTGACCGTTTTGAGATATTCCTAGTTCTTGGTTTCAATTCTAAAATACACTTTTCTCATAAGGGAATTTTTCAACTCTTGGCCATGTAAAGAAGCTTCAATCACATAGCAAATAGCTTTTAAAAGATTTGATGTCGCTTTAGCCTTCGGTGTACCCTTATTTCCCTTCTAGAACAAGGAAGAAAGTAATAAGAACACTTCTACTAATTTCTTTGCGATTAGCATGAAGTAAGATGTAGTGAATATCATGTGAATGGAACATATCAGATTTTTTAACGTTATGACACTGTGCCATTGCCGTCCGTGTGCGTCCGTTCTCACGTTCGCCTAGCTATGTGAGTCGGTGGAGTTGGAGACCTTGAAATACGTAAACACAGAAAGTGCAATGGGCCAGTAAATATTCGGAGGTTTTGCAACTCATCATGTGTGGCACATGCGTGATTCTACCAAAGATTTTAGATTCGACAAGGTTCCAGAAAGTTTAATGACGTCATTTCTAGCTATAAAAAGCTGATGTGTTCCATTCGCATGACTTTCTCTACATCTAAACATGATATAGACAAAAGGCTAATTCTTCTTTATATTTCA
This sequence comes from Hymenopus coronatus, assembly GCA_030762935.1. Classification (NCBI taxonomy): domain Eukaryota; kingdom Metazoa; phylum Arthropoda; class Insecta; order Mantodea; family Hymenopodidae; genus Hymenopus; species Hymenopus coronatus. The sequence continues at coordinate 117,787,905 of CM060897.1, read as the reverse complement.
TGCTAATTGAAAAAAAGGGTCTGATTACTTGCATCTTTGTAAGTGGAAGAGTAATATGGGAGTACTAATCGCTAAAACGATAGTCAAATCTTTTAACAGTTGGTTAAAAATGCCAATATTTGCACCATGCAGTTATAGGGAGGTACTTATAAATCAGAGAGAGAGAGAAAAATATTTCCAAGAATACCCCCCCCCCTACTCCATAGGAATAAATGGAGCTTTTATTTTCTTAAATGCGTCTCTAACGATTTTTAGTATAATACTATACGTTTAGGAGGCGCCGTGGTTGAATGGTTAAATTGCTCGCCTCCCGTATAAGGCGTCCCTGGTTCGATCGCAAGCGCCCACATGTGGGATACGTGGTGGACGAATCAGTGTCTGGGCGGGTTTTTTCCGGGTCCTCCGGTTTCCCCCGCCAATCATTCTACCAATTGCTCCATTATCACCTTTCCAATCATCAACTTCGCTTACATTTCATACCATCCATTTCCTCCTGTTCATGCCCGGCTACGTAACAGGTTCTCCATTCTGTGGTTTCGTGCCGTAGGTTCTTCGACAGGCTCCTGGCCTCTAGGTATTGGCATGTAAGTCCTAGGCAGATGTCATTCCTACAAATACGGGGAGGGTACGCCGATTACGTAACGAAACGATCTTTCTGAAATGCAACAAAAAGATTTCCTAGAGACGTCCCGGCTATGGTTTCGAAATTTTTCTCTAGCTCAGATTGTTCCCTGTCCTCCCCAAAAATAGGAATCTGAGTGTGAATGTGTCTGTGTGTGATCTAATGACTAAATATTAAAAGATAAAATAGAAGACCAATGACAACAGTGTACAAGTTAACGCTATTATCGATAGGAAAATACAAGTTTCAAAGGCAAATGACACTATTTGCAACATGCAGTTAAATGGAGGTATAAATGAGAGAGAGAGAGAGAGAGAGGGAAAACAAAGATTTCCAAGAAACACCCTGTACTCCATACGATTAAATGAGTTAAGTTCTTAAAAATGTCTGTAACGATTTTGAGTAGAATATTGTACGTTTAAGAAGCCTTCATGACAAACGAAATTTATTTCTTTAATTTTCTAGATATATCCTGTAAAGATTCTGAAAGATATAAGATCATATTACACAAAAAGTATACATCTCGTCAAAGAACAATTTTTATACATGCTTAGGCTTTCATGGTCGGCGTTAATCCAGTAAAGTGTGGAGGTTTCCGGGTTTGTAGGCCGTGGTCGACTGGACAAAATGTCACTGGATATTTTGCCTCGGAAACCTGTACATTTTATTGAACATAATTTTTGTCAACCACATTTTTTGTGCAGATATACATTTTCGAAATTGTCTTTGTTATTGGTTTTGATCCTAAACCATTCACAGTTTTCACAGTTTCGTTTTTACTTTCTCTAGCGCCGTATGCACAATGAACATAGTGGATAGAGAAGGTATTTTGTTGCACCCAAAAATTCGATGTCGAGATTTCACCGGAAATACATGTTTTATAACCCCCTGCGTTCAAAAAAAAACATTTTCAGAAACAGGTCCGTGTGTCTGTGTGTGTGTGTGTGTGTGTGTGTGTGTGTGTGTGTGTGCGCGTGGGTGTGTGGGTCTGTGGACGGCATAGCTCAAAAACGAAAAGACGGTTAAATACCAAACTTGGTATTTAAGTTTGGTATCTTCCAAGGATGCGACACGAAGATTTTCAGGAAAATACTTCCACCCCTAACTACCCTTTACATGGAAAAATTTTCGAAAATTTTATTTTTCTTAAAAATGATCCTAACGATTTTAATTAAAATACCACATATTAAAGCCATTTCTATCACAAATAAAATGTATATCTTGAATTTTCTGGGAATATCTTCTAAACACCTGCTTATTCTGGATGAATTTTGCTTAATTTGGCATAACTAGTAAACCCTAAGAGATAGACAAAAACTTACAAAAAATGTATGTCCTGTTAAATACAAAGTTTTATCATATTCATTTTTTTCGTGGAGCTTGCCGTTTTCGAGGTATTCCTTGTTATTAGTTTCAGTTGTGAACTACTTACACTTTTCTCATACGGGAGTGTCAGTTTTTCTTTTATTCTACTCCTGGCCATGCAAAGAAGCGATTTGCAATGAAATTCGCATGACAGTTTTTAAACATTTGACTATCATTTAGCCTAGTGCATTCGCTTAGTTCCAGTCTACTTATAAGGAGCTAAGTAACAAAATTCTGCTAATGTTTATCTCGATTGGCATTTCCCCTGTTGCAACGATAAGGGAAGTGTCGAACCATCTCATAACATCTAGTTCTTAAAACAAATTGATTATCTCTTAAACCTAACGTATCCTCATTCGCTTTGTATCTATAAGGGAATATGTAATAAAAGGTTTTCCGTAATAGTATTGGTAGAGAAATTCACGTGATGTAGCACATCAGAAATTTTTCATTGTGGCTTTGATAAAAAAAGGGTTTCGATCTATAACAATACAAGGAGTATTGCTTCAAAGCCTGCATTTTCGGATGAGCTGATTAAAACTTTAAAACGACTATTTTTCACAAAAAGTCACTGGGTTGCGTTGTATTTATTGATTTATTGTGTTTGAGCTTCAGTGTCCAAAGGACAAAAAAAAAAAAAATAAAAAATAAAAAAAACTTTGTACACAGAATTGACTATCGCTGTGCTTAATTTAAACTAAATAACAAAATTAAATAATTATTCGCGAACTTTTACCCTTTTAACCTTTCTGTTAAGCAGTCGGTTAAACTGATATATATTGTAATAGTAGTACTTCAAATAAAAGTAATACTTTTATGAAGAAATCGTATCAAATTACTGTAAACATAACAAATCCTTCCTAAGAATACTGTGTTGTCGAGTGCCACTGTTTTTTTTTTGTTTTGTCTTTTTTTCCAAAATTGTGTTTATCTACAGAAGCTTTTTCAGAACGAACCACTTTTTCTAAGCCATTATAGGTACACTGCTAGCAAAAAACAAAAAAAAAACAAAAAAAATAACGGATGAGTTCCATTCCATTCATATCACTTTCTCTACATCTCTGTAACAAATTATTATTAAAAAGGTTATTGTTTTATCTACTTTATCCTAAACGAGATAAAATTACCACAATTAGTCTATCACTTTCTTCCTTATAGGTAGAAGGGATAATAAAATCTTTTAAAAGCTTGTAGCTTTGTGATTGAAATGTCTTTGTTTGTATGGCCAGAAGTTGACACATTCCCGTATGAGAAAAGCATAGATGTTTTAAAACTGAAACGAATAACAACGAATATTTCCAAAAAAAAAGCTTTAACGAGATCTACAGTTTTTATGGTAAGATTTTGTCTATCCCTTTCGGTTTACTAGTTATACAAAATCATGCAAAATTCATCCAGAATAATGAGGTTTTCATAGGTAAGTCCCAGGAAATTCTATATATGTATTTTATTTTAGTACAATGCAAATTTCTTTAATATGACAGACATTTTCATCAATATGACCAGAGCCATTTTTGAGAAAATTAACATTTCGAAAATTTTGTCCATGTAGAGGGAAGTTTGATGAGAAGATTTTCTAGGAGATACTTAGGAGATACTAAACTTAAGTACTAAGTTTCGTATTTATTGGACTTCGTATTTGAGTCATTCTGCACGAGACAGACACACATACTCGCACTGACCTTTTTCTAAAAATTATATTTTGGATTCAGGAGGTTTCAAAACATGTATTCCGGGTGAAATCCCGGTATGGAAGTTTTGGGTGGAATACAACACCTCTATACACTTTGTACATAGAACGTGTAAAGAAATTAAAAATGTGTAGCTATGAGCTCAGTGTTATGTTGGTTAATCAGCTCCTCCTACGTTCGTCTCCTCCTGGTTCTAGCTAACCAAGCTGACTGGCACATCCTCTTCCCTGGATGACGAATGTGCAGCAGAGACTAAGGTCAGAGACCGTTCTATTCATTAAGAAAACGTAATCAATTCAGGTTTATTATTAACAATTTTAAAAAGCCATTACATACAGTGAAGCTATCTTCTTGTTCAAATCTGGACATCTATTGCCTACACGTGCTCCACATAGACATGGTGTAGGTGTTGGTACACTGGACACGTTTCGACAACCTTCGCTGTCATCATCTTTTGCAGGTTCGCAGACTCTGAGGTAGTTGGGCAGCTTCGACATCTGATATAGGTGTCGGAGCGATCGAAGTGGCATCAGATGGATACGATATATTAGATGTCGAAGCTGCCCAACTACTTCAGACATCTGCGAACCTGCAAAAGATGATGACAACCAAGGTTGTCGAAACGCGTCCAGTGTACCAACACCATGTGGAGCACGTGTCGGCAATAAATGTCCAGATTTGATCAGGTTTATTAGTTGTTCTTCCGTTAAAATGTTGAGTACAAACGGATTTCCGACTTTTTTCCACTAATAATAATTATTATTTATTTCCTTTTTCAAAAACACTTTCGGATAGCTTTTGAAAACTCCATTTTTATCTATTTCGACCTAGGACACATATATAAACACGCACTAAACCTAACCTAATATGGTCGAAATCTCGAAGCCAGAGAATCCTGTCGTTCGCATCGGTAGACTACCGACTAACGGCTTCCGCTTGTTTTTCAAAAACACTCTAATATTTCGACTGACAACGCAGCAGCAGCTTCTGGGTATGTATTATTGAAATTTAATGAAAAATCACAAAAATCAGATTTTTTATTTTAATTCCATAAAACAAGTTAAACATCCCTGAACATAAAAATGTATATAATTGGCCATTAGGCGCCATTTTTAGATGCTCTAACTGGAGCTACAGCTAAGAAATAGAGGTGAAACTGTAGAGGACACAGCAAGAAAAACTTCAGTTCGAGATCTCATTCGCCATATGCAAAGTCAAAAAATGAAGTTGTGGAGAAGAAAAGCAGCAATGCAAGAAGAAAAGGACAGAAACGGCAGCAGTAGAGAAGAGGAAAAGGAAAGCTGATGGTGCAAATTATCAACCTGGTGGATTTCATGTGAGTCATGCATTCAAATCTTTCCATGTTTTCTCGCTATTGATATTTTCAGATTTTTCGTCCTATAAAATGTTTTTGTGCAGCAGATTTGCTGCTACACAAATAGAATTTGTTGTAAATGTTCAAAGAGATACAATGAACGATAATTATTGCCTTAGTTCATATGTCTTTAAGCATATGTTTTTAATTTTCAAACATAAAAATTATATTTTTTGTGTCAAAGAAAGCACATTCATAACTTTAAAAAAATTTGAGCCTAAACCAAATAATATACAGAGAAGTTTAGGGAAATATCAAAAAGTAGATGTAGATGTATGTAGAGTATGTAGAGTATGTAGAGTTAAAATATTAGACCACAATTTTAAATTTTTTATCGCAAGAGACTTTTTAGTGAGGTGACAAAAACATAAGCAAATTTGACCATAACCTCCAAACCATTAGAACGAAATAGATTAAATTTGTATTGAAACTTATTTGTATTATATTACATCTGTGGTATAAATTTAAAAAAACTACATTACTACTTTCAGCCATACATAACCTTAAAAATTCCACAAACGTTTTTGTTTGGTCCATATTTACTCCTGAACTTACACTCTGTCAAGTATCTAGTTACATAACCGTGTTTAATAAATGGCTGAACAATTTCTCTGTAAACTCAGTACACTGAAAGTAATTCAGCACACATTCATTTTCAAATTTGCACCACATTATAGTTTCTTTTTTTCAATTCAGAGTGTTAACCAACTATAAATATCGTACCACCGTATTAGGTGATTAAATCCACGAATAGTATTGGCCACAACATCGGCCACACAGTAGGGAAAAACAATTAAGCAATGAGATTATACCTTTTGGATCACTGCAAGCTCTGGTTTTATCTCGTAATACAGGAAAATGTTCAAGACTGAGAAAGTAGTAAAACGTTTAAACACCAATTTCTTCCGAGAAATAATTAAAACAATCATAGCTCAAAATAACACCATGCACTATATTTCACAAAAGCAAATTTCCATACCTGTTTGACTATGTGATGTGTCATCAAATTATCAACCGTTTCTGCATAGTGGTATGAGAATGAAATTACCCGTATACCTCCCATCCCATCGCGTACAAGTGGGCATGGCAGCCATTCGTTTCCCCGCAGTTTTGGAAACCAATATTTCAGCAATCATACCCAAAATATATTACAAATCCAACTTATATATACCTGTATTTTACTGTGTTTGATTAATTAGTGAATCGGAAGAAAAACGCTCCTAGTGTTGAGTACTTTGCTTACAAAGGAAAGTTTAATCAGCAGCAGTCGTCCCAAAGACTAGAATAGCCGAAGTGGTTAAAGTTGTTTCTATTGAATATCAAAAAAATTTGAAGGTGGATAAACTCCCATAAAACGTCCGACACTTTTTCTTTCTTTCTCTTTTTTGAATATCTTTATGCACCTGATTTGTGCGAAATATAAATTTGACAGATTAACGAAACTTGTTACCGATAAAATTCCTCCCATCTTTTGAACGCGTCGATTGAAATCTTACAACCAAGATATAACATCGTGATATATTAACTCGGAATTTAAGCTTAGAAGGCAGATAAATGCACAGTAAAACATGCATGTTGAAGTAATGCAAAATTACATTTACTTTCTCACGTACTATGCACATAATGCATTGAGAAGGTATTTCATTCCACCAAAATTTCGATACCGAGATTTCACCGGAAATACGTCTTTTAGAGTCACCTGTATCCAAAAAAGCATTTTCAGAAAAAAATACGTTGTGTGTGTGTGAACACGATAACTCAAAAACGAAAAGTCAATCAAATACCAAATTTGGTATTTAAGTTTAGTATCTTCCAGGGATGTGACACGAAGATTTTGAGAAAAATCCCTCTATCCCAAACCATCGTTTTACATGGAAAAAATTTCGAGAATTTTGATTTTCTTAAAAATGGCTGTAACGAAGATATTTATATGCCACATAAAATTTACATCTTGAATTTTCTAGGAATAGCCTTTAAAGACCCTTTTATCCTGAATAAATTTTCCTGAATTTTGCGTCACTAGCAAATCGTAAGGAATAGGCAAAAACTTACTACACAAAAAATGTAGATTTCGATCAAACGCATAATTTATACCACATACTTTTTTTTCGTGGAGTTGGCCGTTTTCGAGATATTCCTTGTTATTGATTTCAGTTTTAAAATACTTAAAACTTTTCTCATACGGGAACTTGTCAACCCTTGGCTACGCAAAGAAACGGATTTCAATCCCTTAGCAATCACATAAACATTTGACAGTCGGTTTAGCCTTGTTATTGATTTCAGTTTTAAAATACTTAAAACTTTTCTCATACGGGAACTTGTCAACCCTTGGCTACGCAAAGAAACGGATTTCAATCCCTTAGCAATCACATAAACATTTGACAGTCGGTTTAGCCTAGTATACGTCCTTATTTCCAGTAATAAGACTCATTCTGCTAATGTGTATCTCCATTAGCATGAAGTAGATAGAAGAATAAGCTTTTAATAATAACTTGTTTCAGAAATATAGAGAAAGTCATGTGAATGGAGCACATCAGACCTTTTAAAATGTCATCCATTTTACGGAGTTTATTGCTATTTATCCCCGTTTATTACAAATTAATTTCTACTTTAGATTGTAACATTACACTTGTGGAGTTATTTTTTTCTCTAGTTAATTTTTCTGTTAGTTGGCCACGTCCTTTGTGCCTTTCAAATTACATATATAATAAAGAGAAAAACGCAACTCCATCCAATCACTGTTCATAATGTTTCCCTTACATCCCTGCTATTCCACTGTTCCTAAGCCAGAAATGATCTGTGTTATTTGGTTCAGGTTTCAGTGGCAGAAGTTGTAATACAACCAATAGAAGACGAAAACATATAACGAGTATCTGACAGCCACTAAGATAAGATGGTCCCATTTCCGACCACTTCACTGATCATTTTGTTTAATCCAGTAAGAGGTTGGATAGGTGTGCAACACCTATTCTGCCAATATTAAATCAAGAGAAACAATATAAGGAACCAAACGCATAGGCATTTCTTTTGTTTTTTGTTGCTTTATGTTCTCGATTGTACGTAAGCAGGATAAGACTCCAGGATATTAATGATGTTTATTAAAATGCCATGTATTTAAGATATTTTTATGGCAGACAAAATGTGCAGGAATTTTAAGTGTTCTGAAAACCTCTTCATTCTGGATAACTTTTATAACCTTTGAAAACTAGTAAAGCCGTAAGAGATAGACAAATACGTACTCCACAAAAATGTAGATGTCAATAAAACACGCAATTTATGTCACACACACTCTTTTGTAGAATTAACCATTTATTTTTTAGACATTCTGAACTATAATTTTCAGTTTTAAAGCTTAAATTTTTCTCAAACAGGAGATATTCGTCTCTCGTTTGTTTACTCATATCAAACAAAGGGAACAGAATTTCAATTGTTTCACTTAGAGACGACCTTTTAGAAGATCTGACTATCGTTTTAACCTGTGTATTCGCCTATTTTCCTTCTACTTATAAAGAAGCAAGAAATAAGACCAATACTGGCAATGTTTATGCTGATTAGCCTGACATATATAAAAACAGTATTTTATAAGCGAAGATTGTATGTAACAGTTAGAGAAAGTCATGTGAGTGGAACACATCACACTTTTTTTTTTCTATGTGCTTCATAAACATTTGCAGAAATAGCAGTTATAGTCTCAATAAATGAACTAGCATAACAATCGACTAGAACATTATGCAACATACAACAGCCTCAACAAGTCACCCCAGAAACAAAGGCTGACAGTATCGGCATTAAGGGTGGCAAAATATTCTGTTATAAGTTTTTGTCAATCTCTGCGTGTGTCAGCTCTCTTTTGTTTCAGGTAGGGGCAAAGGTCAAAGACTGTCTTGATAGTACTCCCATTAATCACCGGTTCATGATACTATAATGATATTTATTCTTACCGTTAGCATTTTCGGGCTTGCATTTATGAATAGTTATGAAGCGATAACGTTTAGTTATAGTGAATAATAAGAGTTCTTTTGTTTTATGTTTGTGACTTAGGAATAAAGGAAATAATTAACTTTTTACTGTGACCTAGTTGTATCATTTAATAACAGCAATTTCTGTCTGAATTCTGCTAAGGCTAACAATACAATTATCGAGTTTCTGAAAGCTTTGCACAACGCGAGATTATTTTACGGTGGCATTCTATAGGTTTATATTTCGTGCACATTTGGTTAAGGATTTGTGAGTGGTTATTACGGGGAGTCAAAATGGGATTTTCATAATGTTTTTCCATTTTCGCCTTTTCATTGCATATGAATATTTTGAATTTCCCGCTCAATTTGGAATAACTTTTATAGAGGTACGCTAATTGTAATTAGTTTGAAAATATTGTTGAAAATAATCGTGCGTAGTAGTTTTTACTTTCTCTAGCCCCATATGTACATAGTACATAGGGATAGAGAAGTATTATATTCCACCCAAAAATTCGATACCGAGGTTTCACCGGAAAAACATGTTTTAGGACCCCCGTATCCAAAAAAAAGGATTTTCAGAAATAGGTCCGTGTGAGTGTGTTTATCCGTGTGTCTGTGAATACGATAACTCAAAAACGAAAAATTTGATTTTCTTAAAAATGGTTCTAACGATGTTGATTAAAATATATATTAAAGATATTTATCTAACAAATAAAACGTATATCTTGAATTCTCTGGGAATAGCTTCTGAAGACCTGTTTATTCTGGATGAATTTGGCTTAATTTGGCATAACTAGTAAACCGTAAGAGATAGACAAAAACTTACTACACAAAAACTTTAGGTCTTGTTAAAATACACAAGTTATGTCATATACATTCTTCTCGTGGAGCTTACCGTTTAAGAGGTATTCTTTGTTATTAGTTTCAGTTGTGAAGTACTTATACTTTTCTCAGACGGTAGTGTCCGTTTTTCTTTTGTTCTACTCCTGGCCAAGAAAAGAAGCGATTTGTAATGACAATCGCATAACGACAGATTTTAAAACATTTGACTATTGGTTTAACCTAGCGTATTCTCTTATTTTCTTCCTACTTATACGGAACCAAATAATAAGAACACTGTGCTAATGAGTACCACGATTAGCTAGGTGCAGAAAGAAGAAGAATCTTATGTATAAAGTTTGTAGAACAGCTAGAGAAAGTCATGAGAGTGTAACACATCAGATTTTTTAAAACATTTTGACATCAATAACTTCGTAAATATTAGTGTTAGAGAAGATATCCTTTTTATTTCTATGGGGAAGGTTTACTTTAGTTATTCATAGCATTGGCATCCCGCTCATATTTTCTTCACGTGAGAGTTTCCAGCTACCGCGAAATTGTATTTACAAGATTAGGATACATGTTTTATTAATTTTATGCTCGAAAGCAATTTCTGAAGAAGTAGCACTTTCTATACAAATGTTCCATTATTTCAGAAATCAATTGACACTAACGGCTGAAATTTTTACCGCAAATTTGCACCTAAATGGGCTTTATTTTAACTAAAAAGACTTTATGTGTATGGGTAAGTTTTTTTTAATTTAAACATTATAATGTTTCATTAGAATTTTAAGAGATTTATTAAAACGGTCATCCTTTTCCTTCTAATGAACTGAGGTATTCTATCTTTCAACACCAATCAGTAATCAGGTGTTGCTGAATATACCTCAAAATTAGCTCATTATCTAAAATAGTAGCTGAGATAATGGGTCAATTTTAACTCCCCTTACGTGAAAAAAATGAAGGCCTACGCTGCCAAAATAATCAAATATGTGCAACAATTATATTTTAAGTATCTTTCAAAGCATTGGTTTGTTTAAGAATACTTTTAGTATTATTTTATAACTACACAGATGCAATTTAATAAAACGGTAGTAGCCTTAAAAGTGCATAGGTAGTATTAAGATGGAGATAAAGCATCTGATGTGTCACATTCCAAAAATCTGATATCCTAAAGTCGCTTGATTTTCTCTACAGCTCTGTAACAAATGTTTGTAAAAAAGCATGTTCTTCTATTTCATGCTCAAAGAAATAAACTTTAGCAGAAATGGTCTTATTACTTGCTTTCTTGTAAGTAGAAGGGAAATAAGGTAATACCATAGGCTAAATCTACAGTCAAATACTTCAAAACTGGTTCCTATGTGATTTAAACCCGTTTCTTTGCATGATCGCACGGTGGCCGACTGTTTAGACCACTCGCCTCTCACCTAGACGGCCCGGGTTCGATCGCAAGCGACCGCAGATGAGATTTGTGGTGGACAAAGCGGCGCTAGGGAGGGTTTTCTCCGGCTTCCTCCATCATCACATTCCATGTATCGGTGCCATTGCCTACAGTGCCACATGTAGTAAAAGCGGGCGTTAAGCACTATAAAAAAAAGTTTCTTTGTTTGGACAGAAGTTAACAAATTCCCATATAAGAAAACTTTTAAGTACTTTAAAATGACATAAATAGCACGGAATATCTAAAAAATGGTCAACTTCACGAAGAAAATGTATATAGTATGAATTGTGTTTAACGAAGCCCCATTTTGTGTAGTAAGTTTTTGTCTATCTCTTATGGTTTATCACAATTCAGCAAAATTCATTCAAGAATAGGGGTCTTCAGAGACTATTCCTAGAAAATCCAAGATATAGGTACGCCTTTTTTACCATGTAAACATCTTTAATATACGGTATTTTGATCAAAACCATCCTGAGAAAGTTAAAATTTTAGAAATTTTTCCAAGTAAAGAGTAGTTGGGTTAGTGGTAGGGATTTTCTTGAAAATCTTTGTGTCACATCCTTGGAATATATTAAAATTACCTGCCAAGTTTGGTATTTAACGGACTTGTCATTTCTGAAGTCTGCTGCCCACAGACACACACACGGATATTTTTCTAAAAATGTTTTTTTTATTGTGGGGCTCTCAAAACATGTATTTCCGGTGAAATATAGATATCCAATAATCGTGTATAATACAGTGCAATCTGTGTACACTATGTACATAGTACATGTAGATAATGTAAAAAAAATTAAATATTATTTATTAATAGTAATTCCAAAATTAAACTTTATAAAACCTCTAGAAAACGAATTATTTATTTTGTTACCATAGCAACGTTTGTTGTATAAAAGAATTGATAGTTTGTACCATAATAAAATCTTTTCGATGTTATATAAAAGATTATTAATTTATTTATTAACCCTGGTTAGATTTAAGACCATAAACCCTTCTCTTCCACTCTATCGGTGGTTAAAATAAAGCTCAATACAACCTAATAAAAGGAAAGATCTGATGTGTTACACTCGCATTACTTTCTCTAACTGTTCTACAAAGAAACTCCTTGCACAAGATTATTCTTTTTTCTACACAATGCTAATCTAGATAAACATTAGCAGAATCTTCTTGTTACTTAATTTCTTATCAGTAGAAGGGAACTAAAGGAATGCGCTATGCTAAAGTAACAGTCTAATGTTTCAAAAGCTGTCGTCGTGTGATTGTCATTGCACATCACGTCTTTGCTTGGCCTGGAGTAGAACTAAAGAAAAACGGACACTTCCTCTGTGAGAAAATTATAAGTAATTTACAATTGAAACTAATAACAATGAATATCTCAAAAACAGCCAAATTCATGAAAGAAATGTATATGACATAAATTGTGTATTTTAACGAGTTCCACTTTTGTTTGAGTAGTAAGTTTAAGTCTATTTCTTAAGGTTTACTAGTTATGCAAAATTCAGCAAAATTCATCCAGAATTCATCAGGTCTTCAGAAGTTATTCCCTGAAAAATCAAGAAATACATTTTATTTGCTATGGATAAACATAATTTCCAAAAAATTGTCCTTGTAAAGGATGGTTCTAGGTGGGGGGATTTTCTTGAAAATCTTCGTACCGCAATCCTTGGAAGATATCAAATTTATTACCTGGTTTTGTATTTAACCGTCTTTTCAATTTTGGGTTATAATGTCCACAGACATACACACACAAACAATAGATACACACTCACACGGACCTTTTTCTGAAGATGTTTTCTTTGGATTCAGGGGGTCCTAAAACATGCACTTCCGGTGAAATCTCAGTATCGAATTTTTGGCTGGAATACAATACCTCCTCCATCAAACATGTGCATTGTACATACGGGGCTAGAGAAAGAAAAAATACAAGGGTCCAACAAATATAGTAAAAAGTGCAGAGTAATCTTCTCCTAGCTATTGTCTTAAAACAAACTCTACTCTACTCTACTCTACTCTATTCTACCCTTCTTCGGGAGAGGCGCTCTAACTCTAAACGTAAGGAAAACGTGAAAAGCGTTAGCCAGGATTCTTTAAACGCTGAAGCCTGAGTGCATTTACTACATAACTTAAATATAAAAATGAAGAACAAATCTTCATGTTAATGTATTAAAATTGTTAATACTTGAGATATAATCATGTGTAGTATTTAAAAAAAAAATTAATATTACAATTTGGACAAATCATGAAATAAATCCTTGGTGAATATTAGAAGCCATATTAGAACATTAATAAATGCGTTTACAATTAAAAGAGAATTAATCACAAATGAAACAATCGCAATACATTGACATTTTAGGATTAAAAAATATGAGAACAAAATAAATTTTCCATTTGCATGCACTAGAGAGGAAAATAGAATACAATACAGCTGCATGTAAATGTATAATGGAATATTACCTTAAATATAGTGTGTTTGCATAAATACAAACACTGGGTCTTGCAATCCTAATACCCAACTACACAAGCAAACGTGGCTGATTCAGTCGTTTAGACAAAGAAGGCTCCCGAACTAGCACCACGAAACAACATTTGTGAATGTATATGAAACTACATCACTTCCTTAGGGAGATATAAATGCTGCTATAGTTTAGCATTGCCTTGTTTAAGGAAAATACAAAGTCTCAAACTAAGATAAATGTAAAATTGCAGCTGTATGTGGATATAACAGAAAAAGCTAATTTTTAAAGTTTAGGCATGGTATAAGAACATTTAGCATCGAGTAATTTTACGGGTGTATGGCCTCATGAGGAATATCGTTAAAAACGACATTACATTCAAATATGATGTTCCAGTCATTGACTTTCTCTTGTTAAAAAGGTTATGCTTCTATTTGTTTCATGCTAATTGAGAAAAAATTAACAGAAACAGTCGTATTACTTGCTTCCGTGCAAGTAGGAGCGAAATAAGGGAGTACCATAGGTTAAAGTGATAATCAAAAGCTGGTTGCTAAGTGATCGAAGTTCCTTTGTATGGACAAAAGTTGACAAATTCCCTTATAAGTAAAGTATAAGTATTTTAAAGCTGAAACCAATAACAAGGAATATTTCTGAAACGATCAACTCCAGAAAAAAATGTGTATAACATAAATTGTGTGTTTAAACGAGCTCTACGTTTTCTGTAAGTTATCGTTTGTCTATCCGTTACGGTTTACCAGTTATGCAAAATTCCGTAAAATTCATCCAGAATAAAGAAGTCTTCAGAGGCTGTTCCCAGAAAATTCAAAATATAAATTTTATTTGTCAGGTAAATATCTTTAATATACGCTATTTTAATCAAAATCGTTAGAGCCATTTTCGAGAAAATCAAAATTTTAGAAAAAAAGTTCCAGTTAAAGGGCAGTTGGGGGTTGGGGATTTTCTGAAAATCTTCTAGTCGCATCCTTGGAAGATAATGAATTTAAATAGCAAGTTTGGTATTTAACGGACTTTTAGCTTTTGAGCCATACTGTCCACAGACACACACACACACACACACACACACACACACACGCACACACGGACCTTTTTTTAAAAATGTTTTTTTCGGACTCAGGGGACCCCATAACATATATTTCCGGTGAAATCTCGACATGAAATTTTTGGGTGCATTGTAATACCTTGTATATCCCTAAGTACATTGTACATATGGAGCTATAGAACATAAAAATATCTCATTTAATATAATACATAGCACTGTATGATAAAATCTGCAGGGGGGTCGATTCACTATGCAATATAAAACACAGTCGTTTTGATATATCCTGACGAAGCAATTCCCTTAATGTTCGCAAAGTGCAATGACCTTTAATTTAAAATATAAATCGTGCATAAGCAATAAAACTTATTCATGTGGTAATATCATAACGTGCTTAAACTCGTGACAAATGCTCACGCTATTCACGAGGGTGACGATTGATGCAATACAGAGTAGGAAATTCAAGCACTGCCGGGTTAAATAGATTCTTTTTGCTGATTGTGCTATTCGTTAAGAGTTGACAGAAGCGTGACGTGGATGTTATTCCTTAAGTTAGAATCTTAAATCGTTCGATTACTCAAAAGAGATAATAAAGTTCTTTTACTGTAAGTGAGAAGGGTAAGAAAATCCAGAAGAGAAAAGCAGAACAATAAACAGAACAGAAAACCCGATATAAAACCGTAAATAAAGTTAAGGAGATTCCTGATTGCCTTACCTTTCGACTGGCAAACTCTTCAGAACATTTCGATGAACATTTCCAGTAGAAAGGCTTTTTGTATGCTTCGTTGCAAACCCCAGCAAATTTACTTCAAGTCGTTTCCAGTAGCATAAAAGCAAAGCTAGACATTCTGCGCTGGAACACTGTATTGGTGTAATCTATTACAATGAGCACTTCGAGTTCGGACGATACAAACACGTCTAGCTTGCTGTAGAAGGTCCACTATTTTTGTTTCTCTTTGTCTAGTGGGAAGATTTAGAAGGAAAAACAGTAGGTATGAATAAATGTATATATTGAAATACCAGTAAGCAAACATTGATCTTCATAAATCGCACGGGTTCACAGACCGTAGGTGCTTTTAAAATATATAAAATAGCAAGCCATATTAAAAAATCTTATGTGTTCCATTCACATGACTTTCTCTACATCTCTAAATTATTGTTAAAAAGCTTAATCTTCTATTTCCTTAATACGAATCGAGAAAACAACTAGCAGAAAGGGTGTTATTACTTGCCTCCTTGTGAATAGAAGGGATATAAGGGCGTTCCATAGGTTAAATCGATAGTCAAATGTTTTAAAAGCTGGTTGCTATGTGACTGAAGTTCCTCTGTTTGTAAGGACAGGAGTTGACAAATTCCTGTGGGAGAAAAGAATAAGTTTTTAAAGCAGAAACCAATAAAAAGGAATACCTCAAAAACGATCAGCTTCACGGAAAAAATGTATGTAACATAAATTGTATCTTTTAAGGAGATCTACACCTTTTCTTGAGTAAATTTTGCCTATCTCTTACGGTTTATGAGTTATGCAAAATCCATCGAGAATAAACAGCTCTACAGGGGCTATTCCCAGAAAATTGAAGATATGCATTTGATTTGTCATTAAAATCTTAAGAGATTTTAATCAAAATCGTTAGAGCCATTTTTTAGAAAATCAAAATTTTCGAAATTTTTTCCATGTAAAGGGTAGTTGGGAGTGGGGGGATTTTCCTGAAAATCTTCTTGTCGCAGCCTTGGAAGGTACCAAACTTAAATACCAAGTTTGGTATCTAATGGTGATTATGTTTTTGAGCTATGCTGCCCACAGTCACACACACACACACACACAGACACACACACACACACACACACACGGAGATTTTTCAAAAAATGTTTTTTTTTTTATTCAGGGAGTCTCAAAATGTGTATTTCCGGTGAAATCTTGATATCGAATTTTTGGGTGCTTTACGATACCTTCTCTATACACTATGTACATAGTACGTATAGAGAAAGTAAAAATCTGTGTTCCATTCACACGACTTTCTCTACATTTCTGTATTTTTTTTTTTTTTTTTTTTTTTTTGTAGCTTAACGCCCTTTAACCTGGTTGGTCATATCAGATGATGAACGAAATCGTGATATGATGCTGAAATGATCTCGGGGTTCATGCAACTTAAAGCTACTCGACATTCTTCTTCTCAGGATAAGGGAAAACCCCGAAAAATGCTTTATCCGTGTAACTCATCCTAAGCGAGATTCGAACTCACGATCTTTTGAATGTGAGGAAGACACACTACCTAGGCGGGCTAACAAATTGTTGTTAGAAAACTTATGCTTCTGTCTACACCATGTTAATCGAGATGAACATTAGGAGAAATCCTTTCTTGTAAGTAGAAGAGATTTAAGGGAATAAACTCGGCTAAAACGATAGTCAAATCTTTCGAAAGCTGTTGCCATGTGGTTTAAATCTGTTTCTTTGCATTGCCAGATAACAAATTCCCGTGTGTGAAAAGTATAAGTATTTTAAAGCTGAAACCAATAGCAAGGAATATCTAAAAAAAAATGGTCAACTCCACAAAAAAGATATGTATGACATAAATTATGTGCTTCAAAGAGCTCTGCACATTTTGTGTTGTAAATGTTTGTCTATCTCTTACGGTTTACTAGTTATGCCAATATTTATCAAGGATAAAGAAGTCTTCAGAGGCTATTCGCAGAAATTCAACATATCCATTTCATTTGTCCTGTAATATCTTCAATATACGGTATTTTAATCAAAATGCTTAGAGCCATTTTTGAGAAAATGTCTCCAAATAAAGGGTAATTTGCGGCAGGGGGAAGAATTTCCTCAACATCTCCTTGCCGCATCCTTGGAAGATACTAAATGTATATACCAAGTTTTGTATTTTACCGACTTTTCGTTTTTGAGTTATCGCGTTCACAGATACACACTGACACATGACCACGCACACACACACACACACACGGACCTCTTTCTAAAAATGCTTTTTTTTAAATACAGGAGATCCTAAAACTATATTTTCGGTGAAATCTCGGTATTGAATTTTTGGGTGAATTGCAATACCTTCTCTATACACAATGTATATATTACATGTAGAAAAAGTAAAAACAAAAAAATTAAAAGAGTAAACTGAAAATAAACGGACAAGGATATTCAAATACAGCAACTTAAATTTACAACACAGAATAAACCGTAATCAGATGTATTATAGTAGACAAATATACTTTACGCAGGCAATACTAACCTCACAAACAAACAATGACCGAAAATTTTGACATAATACATATGTAAAACATTATTGCTTTTAACTATTCTTATCACCTCCCCCCTCAGTTGTCTTGCCTTAAGCAGAAATTTATCTGGCCTGTCTTCGTCGTTTGTGCCTACCAGTAGCGTCCAACATGCTTCTAACTCTACATTCGCGGTGGTAAAACATCGCGGTAAATACTTTTCCGTCCATTCTGGCGTTCTCCTATGATATCTTGCCAAAATAAGGGTCCACTACGACTCTTCCACCTCGCAAATGGAGGAATCCTGGGTACATATACCGGCAAACTGTGAGCGGAAGGAATGGAGAGGAAAGTTGCTCCTAACGTAGTAAATGGGAAGTAATGGACATGTTGAGCACTACTGGCAGGCAGAGAAGAGGAAGGATTAATAATAGTTAAACGTTTCTCAAATTATGTCATTTTAATTCATTTTATTTTAGTGTCCTTTTACCTCTTAGCAACACCTTTGTATCTCCTTCGTTTATCTTATCTGTGATACTGTGCTTTAATAATACTTCTGTATTTTGGACTCGCATATTAGTAACGGGAACATTTTTGATCAATTTGAGGTAAAGTTGGAGCTCATTGGCGGCATGCTTACGTCTAGATTAAAAGTTCTATCCCACCAAGGTTAAATTTACTAAATTCATATACCGTTATATCATACTGAGATTATTACAGGATGTAGACGTAGTAGAATGAATACGTTCTCTTATATGTCTTTGTCCGATAATTTTTAAAGGAAAATGGGGCTTTTATAGCTATTATATGAGTCATATTTGGATTAAAATCGATCAGATGTTATTTTCTTTGAAAAAATACTATTAGCACAAAGTAGTTTCGCAATAGAAGCTATAGTTATGCTAGAATGTGATTTACCTTTGAGAAAAGGGTAATTCATACCATAAAATGTAATTTAGAGAAACAAGTTCTCCAAAACAAAACTGGAGAAAGTAACTCTAATAGAAGGAGAATAAATGCTTTGACCTCGCAGATGGAAACTGGTAAGATATCTGGTTAAAATTTATATCAACTACAGCACACATTACACTAATAGTATATTTCTGGTCTTAAGGCAAAGAGCAATTTGACTCGTACCAAATGACAGTGTAATAAACACAGATTATTTGCATGACATTGTAATTATGCATACAGCCCCCCTTAAGTGAGAGACAGATGAATGGATATGCAGCAACAGTAAACCCTCTGTAGACAATTCCATGAATCAAGGGACATGTACACCTGTTGTAAAAGACATAGATCACATACTATACATTTATTATTTAGTTTTGAAATGTATCAACTATTCATGCGCCACCTGTATATGGAGTACTTCTGAGGTACTTCATTAAGACCTAGTAGTCTACGGATTCGGGAAAGAATTCTCACATGAAAGGCTTTAATATTTCAGAAAGTTTTCCTTTTACATATATGTGAATAACACATTTTTAGTTTTTCTATAGTGCTATGTAATCGACAGTAGAGTAGCTATTGCATTCGACCCAAAATTTCTATATAGAGATTTCATCGGGCGGGCGGGCGGGCGGGCGGGCGGGTAGGTAAATAGGTAGGTAGGTGTCTGTGGGTATCATAGCTCAAAAACGAAAAGTCCGTTAAATACAAAACTTGATATTTAAGTTCATTATTTTAGAAAGATGCAACACGAAGATTTTTAACAAAATTCCCACCCCCAATTACCTTTTACATAGAAAAAACTTCGAACATTTCGATTTTCTCAAAAATTGGTATAACGATTTTGATTAAAATCTGTAGTTTAAGATACTTACATGACCAATAAAATGTGTATCTTGAATTTTCTGGGAATAGCCTCTGATGACCTGTTTATTTTGGATTAATTTTTCTGAATTTTGCATGGACAACTAGAAAATCGTAAAAGATAGAAAGAAGCTTGCCTTATAAAATGTAGATCTGGATAAACCACATAATTTATGTCATATACATTTTTTTCTTGGATTTGGTCGTTTTCGAGATATTCCTTGTTCATGGTTTTAATTTTAAAACACTATACTTTTCTCATACGGGAACTTATCAACTCCTGGCACGCTTAAAGAATCACATTTCAATCCCATAGCAACCCCATTTTATAACATTTGACTATTAGTTTCGCCTAGTGTATCCCTTTTTCCCTTCTACTTAAAGGAAAACTAAGTAATTAGACCGTTACTATTAATGTTTATCTCCATTAGCATGAAACAGAAGAAAAAGCTTATTAACAATAATTTGTTGCAGAGATGTAGAGAAACTCCTATGAATGGAACAAAGCAGATTTTTCTTGCTCATGTTTAGCCTCTTTTATATTTTCTGGCTTCACAAGCAAGAAGAAATACATTACCGCGAAACTTGTTTACAATAAACAAAATCGCAGAGAGAAAATCAAGACAAATAAATAACGAAAACACAGAATAGTAAACTTGCGCTCTCATGTCGGTATGAAACGAAAAGACATTCTGAATGACAAATATATACAAAATGGAGTACTGTTTACAAAATGTCCGTAACAAGGTGTAAAGATTCAAATATTGGTTCAGATGTGAATGGAATACATCAGATATTTTTTGATATTTTTAGATCAAATATTATTATTGTTCTGGTGGCACATATTAGACAAAATGAAGGAATGAAAGATAACGAAAGAATTCTGATACGTGTTGTTCGCGATTGATGAACAAAATCTGATATGTTTCATTCACATGACTTTCTCTGCATAGCTGTAACAAATTATTGTTAAAAACTTAATCCCCCATATACTTTAAGATAATTGAGATAAACATTAGCAGAAATTGCCTTAATTACTTGCTTCCTTGTAAGTAGACGGAAAATAAGGAAATATACTAGCTAAAACGACAGTAAGGAGTTTATAACTTTCCATATGAGAAAAGTTTAAGTATTTTAAAACTGAAACCAATAACAAGGAATATCTCAGAAATGGTCAGTACGACGAAAAAAACGTATGTGACATAAATTGGGTGCTTTATCGTGATCTACACTTTTTGTGTAGTAAGTTTTCGTCTAATTCCTACGGCTTATGTTATGCAAAATTCAGCAAAATTCATTCAGAATAAAGAGGATTTTAGAGGCCATCCCCAGAAAATTCAAGATATACCTTTATTTGTAAATATAAGAATACCTTTAACATACAGTATATTAATCAAAATCGTTAGAGCCATTTTTGAGATCAAAATTTTCGAATTCTTTCCATATAAAGGTTAGGGGATTTTTCTCAAAAGCTTCGTATCGCATCCATGGAAGATATTAAACTTAAATACCAAATTTTGTATTTTACCGATTTTTCGTTTTTCAATTATCGTGTTCACAGACACACGTACACGGACTTTTTTCCAAAAATATTGTTTTTTGGATCAGGGGGTCCTAAAACATGTATTTCTATTGAAATATAGATATCGCATTTTTGGGTGGAATGCAATACTTTCTCTATACCTACACTATGTACATAGAACATGTAGAAAAAGTAATAATTAGATGGACAACATATTGTAAGCTTTAGAGAAATATGGATTGTGATAGGCGTTTGTGATCACCATGTTACAGGCTCTAAAGATGTCTTCAACTGTCCACACTATGTGACCTGACCCCTAGTGGAACTGGAAGGGGATACCTCGACTTCACAAAGCCATTGAGGCATGCTTGAAAGGCCGCTTTGTTGAATATCAAGCACGGACACAAGACACATCCAATTGCACTGTTAACCATAATACCCTCCGTTGAACCTGTTCTCCTCTACACAACATTCCGCAGAAGCGCTCTAGCGCCTTCAAATTCCTATAGAAATGATATACATTTACATGTCTCATATTATCATCTCATAAAGCCAAATGCAGTGATGATACGCTTAAGCACTTTACTTACTGAGAGCGAAATTTTTATTACAACCGGTCATAAATTAGAAAATTCCAATTTTATTTTTCTACACATACTATAAAGGCATTGTATTACATCCCAAAATTCGATAATGAGATTTCACTGGAAATACCAGTTCTGGAACCCCCTGAATCCAAAAAATCTGATGTGTTCCATTCACATGACTTTCTCTATATCTCTGTAAATTATTATTGTTAATAAGCTTATCTTTTATTTATTTCATGCTAATCGTGAAACATTAACAGAAATAGTCTTATTTCTTACTTTATTGTAAGTAGAAGCGAAATAAGGGAGTACCATACGTTAAAGTGAAAGCCAAAAGCTGGTTACTATGTGACTGATGTTTCTTTGTTTGTATGGACAGGAGTTGACAAATTCCTGTATGAGAAAAGTATAAGTTTTTCAAAGCTGAAACCAAGAAAAAGAAATATCTCAAAAATGATCAACTCCACGAAAAAAATGTATGTAACATTAATTGTGTGTTTTAATGTGCTCTACATTTTTTGTGTGTTAAGTTTTTGTCCATCTCTTGCGGTTTAGTAGTTATGAAACATTTATCCAGAATAAAGTAGTCTTCAGAGACTATTCCCAGAACATTCAAGATATACATTTTATTTGTCAGGTAAATAACTTTAATATACGATACTTCAATCAAAATCGTTAGAGCCATTTTTGAGAAAATCAAAATTTACGAAAAAAGTTCCATGTAAAGGGTAGTTTGGGGTGGGGGGATTTTTCTCAAAATCTTCGTGTCGCATCCCTTAAAGATACTAAACTTAAATACCAAGTTTGGTATGTTACCGACTTTTCTTTTTAGAGTTAACGTGTTCACAGACACACGGACACACTGACACACGGACACACGGACACACACACACACACATTCACACACGGACACACACACACACACACGGACCTTTTCCTGAAAATACTTTTTTTGGATACAGGGGACCCTAAAACATATACTTCCGGTGAAATCTGGGTATGGAATTTTTTGGTGGAGTGCAACACATTCTCTTTACACTATGTACATAGTGAGTATAGAGAAAGTAAAATATCTGATGTGTACCATTCACATGACTTTCTCCATATCCCTGCATCAAATAATTCTTACAAAGCTTATACTTCTATTTACCTTATGCTAATCAGAAAAAATTAGCAGAAATAGTCTAATTACTCTATTCCTTGTAAGAAGAAGCGAAATAAAGGACAACCGTAGGTTAAAGTGATAGTCAAAAGCTGGTTGCTATGTTAATGAAGTTCCTTTGCTTATATGGATAGGAGTTGACAAGTTTCTGTATGAGAAAAGTATACTTTTTCATAGCAGAAACCAAAAATAAGTAATGTCACAAAAACGACGAACTCCACGAAAAAAATGTATATAACATAAATTGTGTGCTTTAATGTGCTCTACATTTTATGTGTAGTAAGTTTCTGTCCATCTCTTACGGTTTAGCAGTTATTCAAAATTCAGTAAAATTCATCCAGAATAAACTACTCTTCAGAGTGTATTCCCAGAAAATTCAAGATATACATTTCATTTGTCAGGTAAATATGTTTAATATCCGACATTTTAATCAAAATCGTTAGAGTCATTTTTGAGAAAATCAAAATTTACGAAAAAAGTTCCATGTAAAGGGGTGGTTTAAACTTAAATACCAAGTTTGGTATTTTATCGAGTTTTCGTTTTTGAGATATCGTGTTCAAAGACACCTGGACACAGGGACATACACAGACACACACACACACGGACCTTTTCCTGAAAATACTTTTTTCGGATACAGGGGACCCTAAAACATATACTTCCGGTGAAATCTCGGTATCGAATTGTTTGGTGGAGTGCAATACATTCTCTTTACACTATGTACATAGTGAGTATAGAGAAAGTAAAAAAAACATTTTTATAAAAAGGTTCGTGATTATGTGTGAATGTATGCAGCATACCTCAAAACCGAAAAGTCCGTTAACACCAAACTTGATAGTTAAATTCAGTATATCCCAAGGATGCTACACGAAGATTTCCAGGAAAATCCCCACCTACATGGAAACATATCGAAAGTTTTGATTTTCTCAAAAATTTCTCTAAAGATTTTGATTAAAACCTCTTATACTTAAGATATTTAGATGACAAATAAAATGCACAAGTTGAATTTTCTGAGAATAGCCTCTTATTCTGGATGATATTTTTTTGTAATTTTGCATAACTGGTAAACTGTAACAGATACTTACTACACACAAATGTAGAGATCCTTAAAACACACAAGAGATTTAGGAGTATTTTAAAACTGAAATCAATAACAAGGAATGTCTCAAAGATAGTCAATTGGTTAAAAAAATGTATATGACATAAATTGTGTGTTTTAACGAAATCTATATTTTTAGTTAAGTAAGCTTTGGTCTATCTCTTATGGTTTATCAGTTGTGCAAAATTCCGCAAAATTCATCCATGAAAATATTTTGAATATATTATGATATTTTAATCAAAACCGTTAGAGTGGTTTTTGCGAAAATGACAATTTTGGAAAACTTTTCCATGTAAAGAGTAGTTGGGGAAGGGGATTTTCTTTAAAATCTGGGTGTTGCACCTTTGTAAGACACTGAACTAAAATAGCAAGTATGGTATTTTATGAGCTATGTCATTTATGAGCTAAGCTGCTCACAGACACAAACACACACACAGACATACACACGGACCATGTCACGGAATGTTTTTTTTTTTTTTGGATTCAGGGGGATCCAAGCAGGTAAAAATTAAAAAAGCAAGTAATTATGTAATTTATGATAATTTGTTGTCTCAATTACCATTATGTAGCTAAAGAATATTTTAGTAATAATTTGTTAGCAGAAGAGATAGGGAGAGCCATGTAGTTAGAATACATCAGATATTTTTGTCATAGAAAAAAATTAGGTAGAAA
Source organism: Hymenopus coronatus (assembly GCA_030762935.1). Taxonomy (NCBI): domain Eukaryota; kingdom Metazoa; phylum Arthropoda; class Insecta; order Mantodea; family Hymenopodidae; genus Hymenopus; species Hymenopus coronatus. Next base: position 117,763,047 of record CM060897.1, on the reverse strand, counting down.
ATATTAAGCATATTCCCATTATATGTATTTTTGAATGACATCAGCACCTAACGCCAGCAAAAATATAACAGCATGATGCTTATTTACGTAACTGTTTAAAGACCAAAAACGATCTCAAAGAATACAGCCTTACGGCCCCAGAGTAGAACAGAAAAACTGCTATTCCTTCAAGATCAAAGATTTCAGCAAACAACTTCACCTCTATCTCACAGAAGCGCTGCTGCTGCATTTTATGTTGCATGTTATTGCAAATGGAAAGACGTTTCAGAAACAAGAGATAAAGAGGGAAAATCAAAGATATTCTGCCACATTCAACAGTGCACATCAATGTGGGGAGCCTTTCGACTGAAGAAAGAAAGTTCTTGACGTTTACTTACTAGAAGCTATTCATGGATACTCCTGATCAAATAACCGATTTGGAACATCGATTTCTAAAGCTATAAAATAAATTTCCTTTTCCAGAAATGGGCCACCCTTTAGGTTTGTGATGTGTCACGAACTAAGCAAATTTCTTACAAAAGTAAACAAAAACCTAAGAACTGACAGTTTCTCAGCGATACTTAAGGACAATATATAGGAAAAAGAACGTATTTCTGTTAGATAATGAAATAGTGTATCTTAAGACAAATAAAATTCATATATTCGATTTTGTGGGTAGAATCTGTGAAGTTATCTTTATTCTGAAGAGATTTATTAGTTGTATGAGGACTTTCATTGCTAAATATAATTCAGTATACACTTGGAATAATACAATAATCGCATGGGCCTCGTGTCGGTTCCTGCTTTTTCTCTTCTTTGATATTTGCAGTAAGATTTTTGATACGTATATTTAGCAACAAATAATAACTCCATGGCACGACAGCTCACGGGGAACCTTGGCCTACCGCCCGGCCGCTGCGTCCCCCATCTCGGTCCACTACAGACGTCATGGATGGGGTGCAGAATTGGAGGGTGAGACGTGGTCAGCGCCTCGAGTCCCCCCCCCGGCCGGTTAATGCGGTTCTCATGACCTGGAGCCGCTACTTCTCCATCAAGTAGCTCCTCAATTGGCCACCCAGGGACCTTACGAGGCTGAGTGAACCCCGGGCCAGGCCTCCCAGCGGGGGAAATATCCCCACGCCGGTACTGGGGATCGAACCCAGGTCTCCCGCTTGGTAAGCAGCAACGCTACCACCGCGCTAAGGAGACGACCTTTAGCAACGACTACAGTAGACAAATGAGAAGAAACACACAAAAATGTGAAAGATATATAATGAAATACAACCATAAACTTAGCATTAGATACATATAACATAAACAAGTTTGACTACTAAGAATAACCACTCCCTAACTCTCATGTTCCCTGTCCCCTCTTCCTTCTCCATGGTAACATTTTTGTAAGACAGTAATGATATACATTTACTTACTGCGTAATAACATAGCAGAAAATTCTGATGCTTTAATCACGTGACTTTCTCTACATCTCTGTGACAAATAATTGTTAAAATGTTTATTACTCTTATCTACTTCTAGCTAATCGAGATACATATTAACACAAACGGTCTTTGTTTTTAGTTCCTTATAAGTAGAACGGAAATAAAGGAATACACTAGACTAAAATATGATTGTAAAAGTTGTAAAATATGGTTGCTCTGGGATTGAAATTGTTTTTGTTTTTTTTTTTTTGTTTTTTTTTTTTTGCGTGGCAAGGAGTTCACAAATTCCCGCATGAAATTAGTTCTCTTAAGCTCAGTTCTACATACTTGGTAAACCGCAAGAGAAAGATAATGTCTTGCTACAAAAAAAAATCTGATGTGTACCTACCATTCACATGATTTTCTTCATATCCCTGCAACAAATAATTCTTAAAAAGCTTATACTTCTATTTACTTTATACTAATCAGATAAACAAATTAGCAGAAAAGGTCTTATTTCTAGCATCCTTGTAAGTAAAAGCGAAATAAGGGACAACCGTAGGTTAAAGTGATAGTCAAAAGCTGGTTGCTATGTCAATGAAGTTCCTTTGTTTATATGGATAGGAGTTGACAAGTTCCAGTATGAGAAAAGTATACGTTTTTCATAGCAGAAACCAAAAATAAGGAATGTCACAAAAACGACGAACTCCACGAAAAAAGTGTATATAACATAAATTGTGTGTTTTAATGTGCTCTACATTTTTTGTGTAGTAAGTTTTTGTCCATCTCTTACCGTTTAGCAGTTATTCAAAATTTAGTAAAATTCATCCAGAATAAACTACTCTTCAGAGGCTATTCCCAGAAAATTCAAGATATACATTTCATTTGTCAGGTAAATATGTTTAATATCCGAAATTTTAATCAACAGTTTTTGAGAAAATCAAAATTTTCGATAAAAGTTCCATGTAAAGGGTAGTTTGGGGTGGGGAGATTTTTCTCAAAATCTTCGTGTCGCATCCCTGGAAGATACTAAACTTAAATACCAAGTTTGGTATTTTACCGACTTTTTGTTTTTGAGTTATCGTGTTCACAGACACACGGACACACGGACACACACACACACACACACACACGCGCGCGGACCTTTTTGTGAAAATGCTTTTTTTGGATATTGGGGACCCTAAAACATATATTTCCGGTGAAATCTCGGTATCGAATTTTTGGTGGAGTGCAATACTTTCTCTATACACTATGTACATAGTGCGTATGGAGAAAGTAATAATGTGTCTTTAAAACGCACAATTATGTTCCACACATTTTTGTGGAGACATTCCTTGTCCTTGGTTTAAAAAAAATCCTCTCAAGAATTTGTGAAGTATTTATTCACTTTTTTCTTCCGGGTCATGCAAAGAGAACGGGATTTTAATTGCATCACATAGCGTCCGGCTTTTAAAAGATTTGATTTTAGCCTAGTATGTTTCCTTATTTCCTTCTACAAAAAAGCGTGTAAATTTGAAATAGGAAAAAAAATTATTATAAATATCTCACTTATTTACATTCCTAAACAAAGTTTTAATATTGGAATCATTAAAATTTAGTTAGTTCAGTTGTAGTTGCGCGAAAATCGTGGCGCGATAGACCCTAGTTGTATCTTTGCTGAATGTTCGCAGCGTTGTGTGAAATACAGTGGTGGTAAAACGGTCGCGCGCACCCTCCAAAATAAAAAAAAATCTGATGTGTTCCATTCACATGACTCTCTCTCTATATCTCTGCAACAAATTATTGTTAAAAAGCTTATGCTTCTATTTACTTCAGCTAATCGAGTAAAATGGCATAAATAGTATTATTGCTTGCTTCCATGTAAGTAGCAGGGAAATAGGGGAGTAGCGTAGCCTAAAGTATTAGTCCAAAGCTGTTTTTTTAAAGCTAAAACCAATAACAAGGAACTTCTGAAAATCGATCCACTCCACGAAAAAAATGTATGTAATATAAATTGTGTGTTTTAACGAGCTCTTACATTTTCTGTTAAGTAAGTTTTTCACTAGCTCTTACGCTCTGCCAGTTATTCAAAATTCCATAAAATTTCTCCGGAATAAGGTAGTCTTCAGAGGCAGATTGATATGCATTTTATTTGTCAGGTAAATATCTTTAATATACGAATTTTAATCAAAATCGTTTGAAACATATTTTAAAATATCCAGATTTTTCTATGTAAAGGGTAGTTGGGGTAGGAGAATTTTCTTGAAAACCTTCGTGTTGCATCCTTGGAAGATACTGAACTTAAATTCAAGTTTGGTATTTAGCGGACATTTCGTTTTTGAGCTATGCTGTCCACAGACACTTAAACACACACATACACACTCAAGCGGACCTTTTATCCAAAAATGCTTTTTTGGATTCAGGGAACACAAAACATGTATTTCCAGTGATATCTCAGTATCGAAATTTTGGGTGCATTGCAATACTTTCTCTAAACACTATGTGTATAGCACGTATAGAGGAAGTAAAAATCAGATGTGTTACACTCACATGTCTTTCCCTAGCTGTTCAACAAAAAAAATCTTTGAAAACATTCTTTCTTCTACACCATGTTAGCTGGGATAAGCATTAGCAGAATGTTCTTATTGCTTAGTTCCTTAAAACAATGCACTATGCTAAAGCGATAGGCAAATGTATTAAACACCATCGTTTTGCGATTCTCGCCTCAATTCGCTTTTTTGCTTGGCCAGGAGAGGAATAAAAGAAAAACGGACACTTTATGTCTGAGAAAAGCATAAGTGTTTTAAAATTGCATCCAATAACAAGGAATACTTCGGAAATGGTTACTTCCACAACAAAAATGTTAAGGACTCGAATTGTGTCTTGACGAAACCACATTTTTGGTGCAGTAAGACTTTGTCTATCTCTTACGCTTTACCAGTTAAGCAAAATCCAGGTAAATTCATCCAGGACGAATAGGTCTTCAAATGCTATTCCCAGAAAATTCAAGATATACATTTTATTTACCATGAAAATATCTTTAATATACGGCAGTTTAAACAAATTCGTTAGAGCCATTTGATAAAATTAAATCTTCCGAACTTTTTTTCCATATAAACGGTAGTTTGTGTTTTTTTTTTCCTTCGTGTCGCATGCATGGAAGTTTTGTTGTTAATGGTCATTTCGTTTTTGAGCTACGCTGTCCACAGACAAACAGACACACACACATAAACATGTACTTTTTCGAAAATTCTGATGTGTTCCATTCAGGTGCCTTGCTCTATATCCCTGTAATGAATTATTGCTAAAAAACGTATTCTTCTATCTACTCCATGCTAATCGAAATAAATATTAGCAGAAGGATATTATTACTTAGTTCCTTACAAGTAGAAGGGAAATAAGGGAGTACACTAGGCTAACTTGACAGTCAAATGTTTTAAAATGTTTTTGCTATGGGACTGAAATCGTTTCTTTACATGACTGTTTGAGAAAAGCTTTAAGTATTTTAAAACTGAAGCTAATAACAAGGGCTATCTCGAAGACAGCCTACTCCACAAGAAAAATGTATAAAAAAATCAATTGTGCGTTTTAACAAGCTTTTCATTTTTTGTGTATTAAGTGCTTGTCTATCTCTAACGGTTTACTAGTTATGCAAAATACAGAAAAAATTCAGCCAAAATAAAGAAAGTCTTCAGAGGCTTTTCCCAGAAAATTCAAGATAAACATTTTATTTGTCATACAAATATCCTGAATATAAGATATTTTAATCCAAATTATTAGATGCATTTTGATATTTTTTTCCATGTAAAGAGTAGTATAGTTTAAGGGCATCTTCTTGAAATTTGTGTCGCATTCTTGGAGAATATCAAACTTCAATTCCAAGTTTGGTATTTAACGGCCTTTTAGTTTTTGAGTATGCGGCCCAAAGACACACACAAGAACCTTATTCTAAAAATGTTTTTGGACTCCGGGAACCTCAAAACATAATATATTTCAGGTAAAATCTCAATCTCAAATTTATGGGCGGAATACAATACATTCTCTATACACTATATACATAGTATGTGTAGAAAAGGTAAGTATATGCACAAAAATATGCACATAAATTCTTTCAAGTATTCTTTTTCTAATTTGTTGCTAGCAATACTATATTATACTTTATGGAGCGATTTTGTGAGATGTGACGTCCTTTACCTACTCTCACCGTTCTTTCTTTCTACTCACACAAATCACACCTCTAACCTCTTCAGCTGCTCCGGTGTGAGCGCTGCGGACCCCGAGTACCCGTGGTACTTATGGCATTACTAGAAGCGGTTCGAACATCTGAGCCCCTCCCGAAAAGGAGCTGTGCGGATTGGGTTGGACTTGATGTTGCAGTGGCCCTGATGTTCCATGAGAGACCCCATACGTCAGGGCGGTGACGCCTGGCATCTCAATGCCCTCCCGCATTAGTCCGGGTAGCTAGTAGACTGTATGCTAGGCCTCTATCGATCCCTCCGAGGCCTTCGGCAGTCTTTCCTGTGGGGTTGACGCACGTAAGTGGTGTATTCACATCCGTCCTGGTACGTCCCCATACCGGGGTGTTTTTTAGAGCGACAAGGTATTTCCGTAATGGAAAGACCCACGAATGATATTTCCCTGGTTTAAGTGTGAGGGTTTCGACCCCAGATAGACACTCTACTCGTACTGAACAAATCACACATTGTTGGCGTGAACAGGTTAAAACATTTTATCTACATGAAATTAAACTTTATTATCTGCTTATTAATATCGCCTCAGCTCTGCACATATACGTAGAGTCATTGCATTGTATGGTAGCCCCTCCCGCGCCTCTCTCCACTGCGCGAGAGATCCGAAAGTCGCCGGGAAAGGATACTAGCAAACGCGCACTGGAGTCATTACCTTAAATAAAAGCAGAAATTATTAACCATCTGCCTCCATACACGCAGAATAACAAGATTTTTCGCTCATTCACCTATGTTCAGCAGCAGAAATCCCTGTGTAATCCACAAAACTTAGTGACAACTTAATGCAAGAAATCAGAAGGATTCCTTCCGCTCCACTTAGACGAGTGAGCGAGAATATTTTCGCAAATTGTGCTGCCCGCATGTGAGTAGAAAGTCAATATTTCTGTAATTTGTCTTAAGATACGTATTTTAGTGGGTCTTTTAAGGCATCACTTTCTCAGTGTCTCTCGGATCTCCCGCGCAGTGGACAGAGGCCGCGACAGGAGTTAGCGACCCTTTATTTTGGGATCCATATTTACTGAAACACACTGTATATCTGTTTTATTAACGAATGTCGATTACCTAATGGGATTTTGCGAAAATGATATGGATTTCTTGCAAATGTTACTATAGACAAAGAGAAAGCCAGTAATGGATGTAATGCATTTTTTAGTTCAGCCCTTTTACATTAGCAGTGTAATACAGGCAGTTTTATATCAGGCAAACATAAAACTGTAACAGCATAACAATATAAAATCCTCGGCTCTACTGCAACAGCACATAAATCCGCAGGTTAATGTAATAGACAACCAATTTTGGAACCGTGACATTTTCCAAAAGAAGGTAATCAATAGTACCTAACTTCCGACCATGCGCACATACTACGTATCATGAATTTAGTTGCTTTAATTCAGTTACCTGTCTGCACAGGTTATAACTTCGTTTATTTTACGTCCGTCATGCATTTTTAATTGCAGAGTGATTACGTGCTATAGCATGGTTGGCAGTAACGGATGGGAACATGGGAGGTAATAGCATTTCCACATCCTCGCCGCTTCCCTTCATGAGCGCGCGCACATACATAAACATACCACGTATGTATGATGAACTTAACGGGATACCCGCCTAAGTCTCTAGAGGTACGTCAGGGCTTTACAAATGGATACCCTTTCACTGTTCGTCAAGTCTCCTAATGGACAATGCTCTGGTAAAACCTGTCTATAATAAAGAGCATGAGATCAGTTTTCCAGTAATCGACAGCCACATTCGACCTTCATTCAGTTCAACCTTTTATTTCAAATTCAACCAATCCAAAATTTTCATATTTATTCTCTCCCAACAGGTATCTGTACTAAATCAGGATGAAAGACATTTTAGAACTTAAAAACAAAATAAGACAAGCCTGATGTGTTCCATTTACATTACTTTTCTACATTTCTGCAACAAAGTATTGCTAAAATGCTTATTCTTCCATCTAATTCAGTTATTCGATATAAAATTAGCAGAAATTGTGTAATTACTTGCTTCTTGTGAGTAGGAGGAAACTAAGGGAGTACCACAGGCGAAAATGATAGTCAAATCTATTAAAAGCTGGTTGCTATGTGATTGCAATTTCTTTATTTGTATGGGTAGGAGATGACCAAATTCCTATATCAGAAAAGTTAAAATCTTTTAAAACTGAAACAAATAACAAGAAATATCTTGAAAACGGTCAACTCACAAAAAAAATGTATATCTCATAAGTTGTGAGTTTCAACGAGATCTACATCTTTTTGTAGTAATTTTTTTTTCTTTCTCTTACGGTTTACTAGTTATGCAAAATCCATCCAGAATAAAGGTGTCTTCAGTGGCTATTCCCAGAAAATTCAAGATATGCATGTTACTTGTCATGTAAATATTTATAATATACGACATTGTAATCAAAATCTTTAGAGCCATTTTTGAGAAAAACAAAATTATCGAAAATTGTTCCATGCAAAGAGTAGTTTATAGCGGGGGGATTTACTTTAAAATCTCCGTGTCGCATCCTTGAAAGATACCAAACTGAAATGCCAAGTTTGGTATTTAACGGTCTGTTCGTTTTAGACCTATGCTGTCCACAGACACAGACACACACACGGACATTTTTCTAAAAGTTCCTTTTTCGGGTTCAGGGGGTCCCAAAACATATATTTTCGGTGAATTCTCGGCATGGAATTTTGGGTGCATTGCAATACTTTCTTTATACATTATGTAGTTACATAGTACGTGTACAGAAATTAAAAAGTGGATGAAATTACAGCCTGATAATTATCACAGAAAAAACATTTGATGTATTTTATTCACATAGCTTTTTCTAGTTATTACAAATACAAACTGTTGTTATAAAAGCTTATTTTTTATCTACTTTATGCAAATAGAGATAAACATAAGCAGAATTGGTCTTTTTTTACTTGCTTCATTGCAAATAGAAGAGAAATAAGGTAATGCAATAAGCTAAATCTATAGTCAACATTTTAAAAACAGTTTCTTACGTGGAACAATTAAGGTTGGATTCGTTTGAGAAAAGTTGGGTAGCTCAAAACTGAAACCAATAACAAAAAATATCTCGAAAACGGTCAGCTCTAAAAGAAAATCATATATGACATAAATAATATATTTTAACAAGATCTACTTTTTTGTGTGTGGTTTTTTTCTATCTCTTAGGGCTTAAAATTATGCAAAATTTTCCAAAACTAATCCAGAACAAATCAGTCTTCAGAGGCTACTCCCAAAAAATCAAAATATGTATTTTATTTTTTATGCAAATATCTTTAATATACAGTATTCTAATAATAATCGTTATAGCCATTTTTGAAAAACAAATCTTTAAAAATAAATTCGCTAGTAAAGTGTAGTTTGTGGAAAGAGGATTTGCTGAAAATATTCGTGTCGCATCCTTGGAAGGTACTAAACACAAACACCTTGTTTGGTACTTAACGGTGTTTTCGTTTTTGGTCTATGTTGCCTTCAGACACATACACACATTACCTTTTTCTGAAATGCTTATATTTGGACTCAAGGGACCGCAGAACATAAATTGCAGGGGGAATCTTGACATCGAAAAGTTGAGTGGAATGCATACCTATCTAGCTATGTACATATGAGCTGGAGAAAGTACGAATACAAAAATTTTAATAACATGGGAAAAGATCTCAGGAATCGTATGTACAAAAATAAATCTGATGTGTTCCATTAACTTGACTTTCTCCACATCTCTGCAATAAATTATTCTTAAAAAGTTTACTCTTTTATTTACTTCGTGCTAATCGGGTAAAACTTAACAGAAAAGGTCTTATTGTTTGCTTCCTTGTAAGTAGAAGGGAAGTAAGGGAGTACCATAGGTTAAAGTTATAGTCAAATATTTTAAACCTGACTGCTATGTGATTTAAGTTCTTTGTTTGTACGATCAGGATTTGACAGATCCCCGTATGAAAAAGTACAAGTATTTTAAAACTGAAACCAATAGCAAGGAATATCTAAAGAACAGTAAACTCCACGAAAGATGCATATAACATAAATTGTGTCAAAGTTTTTGTCTACTTCTTACAGTTTACCAGTTTTGCAAAATTCATACAGAATAAAGATGTCTTCAGAAGAAATTCCTAGAAAATTCGAGATATTTTATTTGCCAACTAATAGCCATACAAACAAGGGAATTTCAATCACATAGTAACCAGCTTTCAAAACATTTGACTATCTTTATTCTAGTGAACCTCCTTATTTCTTTTCTACTTACTAGAATGCAAGTAACAAGACCATTTCTGCTTATTTTATATCCATTAACATGAAGTAGACAGAAAAATAAGTTGTAAGGTTGAATAAGCCGAGCTTGACAGAATATGAAAGTACTGCTAGGTCGTAAAAATAAGAGAACAGGAAGTAGCTATCCTTTAGTTAATTTTGAAAGCAGTTTCAATGAATAAACAAATAATTCTGTTTTGTTAATTTTATATTTGCGAAAATCCATTAACGCTCTCTCTTAATGTTTTATAATGAACTTTAGAATGGTAAATATTATTTATTCCCCAAAAATTTTCCATGCTAATAAAAAATTTAAACGTCTGCAGCTCTTTGGGAGCAAAGCATATCATAAAAATTTACACGCTTTGTCACGGTATAGGGAATTACTTCAATTTTGTAACTTTAAGAAAGTAATGGATAAATTATTTACATAGTATTACATTTGGAAGGAGATTTTCTAATTAAGTTGATAACTTGCTTCTTTTTTTTTTTTTTTTTTTGCTGACTAAGTTTTATTGTTTATTTATACTCCACTATATATTCGCTGTCATATAAATCACTATAATTAATGTGTTCATTAATTTTCACTGATAAACATGCGATAATTTGAAATTCAATTGATCTGTGACATAATATGACCAGCCGTGTGCCGTGATTATGGATAGAGAAATGTTAAAATAAATATAAATATCAAACTATTCAAACCTTTGCGATGTATAATAGATATTACGTACAGTAAAAGCATTGTATGTGTTCCATTAACACGCCTTTCTCGACCTGTTGTTACAAAAGATTAGTATTTTATCTACACCATGATACTCGAGATATACATATACATCGAGATATGGTCTTATTGTTTTTCTCCGAGTAAAGAAACGAGATAAAAGAATAAACTACGTTAACGCGATAGTCAAATATTTTAAAAGCTATCGCTATGTGAAACAATTTAACTTTGGTTCCTTTTGAGTGGATAGGAGTAAAACAAAAGATTTATGAAACCAAAAATTGTTTCCCGTTCGAGAAAACATAAGTAAGCAGTTTAAAATTGAAACCAATAAAAAGCAACATATTCGAAAGTTTAACTTCACAAAAGAATACATATATGACATAGATTGTATGTTTTAACGAGATATATATTTTGGTGTAGTAAGTTTTTGTCTATTACTTATGGTTTACTAATTACATAGAAATCATCACAGCAAAGAGATCTTCAGAAACTGCTCCTAAAAATTCAAGATTTACCTATCGTTTGTCATGAAAATAGCTTAAACATGATCAAAATCGTCAGAGCCATTTTAATAAAATAAACATTTTCGAAAAATGTTCTATGTGAAGGGTACCTTTGAAGGTATTAAGCTTAAACACCAAGTTTAGTATTTAACGGATTTTTCATTTTTGAGTTTTACTGCCCCCCATATACACAGAGAGAGATAGTAGTATACACACAGAGACACACAGACACGCATAAACACACTCACACAGGTAGATTTTTCTAAAAAGGCTTTATGTCTGATTCAGGGGGTTCATAAGATGTATTTCCGGTGAAATCTTGGTATTGAATTTCTCTATACACTATCTACAGTGTGCATGCGTGCTAGATAAAGTAAAATAAAATAAATTACGATGTGTTCCATTCACATGGCTTTCTCTACTTCTCTGTCACAAATTATTGTTAATATGGTTATTCTTCTCTTTACTTCACTCTAATCGAGATAAACTCGAGCAGAAGCAGTATTATTAATTATGTCCTTATAAGCAGAAAGGAAATAAGCGAATACACTAGGCTAAACCGACAGTCAAATGTTTATAAAATGGAGTTGTTAAGATATTGAAATCTGATTATTTGCGTAACCATGAGTTGGCAAGTTCCCTTAAGAGAAAAGTATTAATGTTTGAAAACTGAAACTAATAACAAGCAATATCTTAAAAACGCTTCAACTACACGAAAACATTTTTATAATATTAATCATGTCTCTTAACGAGAACTATTCTTTTACGTAAGTTCTTGTCTATCTTCAACGGTTTATCAGTTATGCAACATTTTGGACAATGCATCCAGAATAAAGATACCTTCAAAGGATAATTTCATAAAATTCAAGATATACATTTTGTCATATAAATATACTTAATATGCGATATTTTAATCAACAGAGTAGGAGCCATTTTTCAGAAAATCAAAAGTTTCGAAAAATTTTCCAAATAAAGGGTAGTTGGGGGGGATTTTCTTGAAAATCTTCGTCTCCGATCCTTAGAAGATACTGAACTTAAATACCAAGTTTGGTATATAACAGATTTTTCGTTTTTGAGCTACACTGCCCACACACGAGCATGTCTCTAAAAATGCATTTTTAATTCAGAGGGTCTCAAAAGATGTATTTCCGGAAATCTTGGTATCGAATTTTTTGCTGCAATACAATACCATCTCTATACACCATGTACATAATAGGTTCAAAGAAAGTAAAAAAACAATGCATTACAATACATGGTTTTCACTGCCCTGTATCGTTTATTAGTGGCTATGTAAATTACTTTTACGAGGGCTTATTTCCTTCTTTACTATGTATATTATACTTAATAGGTAGAGAAGGTTCGAATTTTCACTGGAAATTCATCTCTGACAACCCCTGTATCCAAATAAAACATTTATAGAAAAAAAATCCGTGCATGGTGTGCATTTGTACATATTTGCTGTTTGTGTGTATATGAGGACAGTATTATTGAAACGAAAATACCGTTAAATACCAAATTTGAGATTTAAGTATAGTATCTTCCGAGGATGTGACAGGAAGATTTTAAGAAAATCCACCTACCGAAACTACTTTTAACCTGGAAATATTTTAAAAGTTTTGTTTTTCTTAAAAATGCCATCTGATTTTGAGTAAAATACCGCATATTAAAGATATTTTGCATGACAAAAAACATGTACAGTTTGGATTTTCTTGGAATACCTTTGAAGACCGCTTCATTCTGGATGAATTTAAAGAGATAGATAAAAACTTACTTTAATATAAAAAATTGTGAATCTAGTGAAAACTTATTATTTATATCCTATACATTATTTTGCAGAGTTAACCGTTTCGGAGATATTGCTTGTTATTGGTTTCAATTTTGAGCTACTTTAATTTCTCTCAAACTTTCTCTACAGCTTTAGTCTAGTGCAACGGTTCCCAACCGGTGTGCCCCGGCACCTTAGGGTGCCGTGTGATTGGCTAAGGGGTGCCGCGAGATATTGAGATAAACAACAAAAAATACCTTCTACTGAAGCCTAAGTCTTGTAAGGTCTTGAAATAAAATAAGTCAAATCAATTACTCTCATGCACGGCAGATGTTGATAGTGGTCGATTCATTTCAATAATTCAGTTATACTAGTATCCCACAGATGGCATTACAGCTATACCCTGCCGAACATTCCCGAGACTACTCGCTTCCTCACGAACATTCCCGACACTTCGACAGATGGATATATAAAAGTGTACGCCGCTTGGCGATTTCAGTTCCCTACGAGGCGGAGTCCCAGAAGGCTCTGTATAATCACCCACCTGTTTAGCCTTTATATGGCAGACTTCCCTACGGTGCAGGGCGTCAATATGGCCCAGTTTGCTGATGACGTCCTGCTCTACCGCACCGACAGGAACATACGCAGAGCCTTCAACCCCATACAGAGACACCTTCGTCTCGTCCAGGACTGGTGCAGACAGTGGCGGATGTCCGTTAATCCGGGCAAAAGTCATGCTGTTCTGTTCACCAGAAAACGCCCCGAAATAAACCAGATACCCAACTTTTCCTATCAGGGCCAAAGGATAGAGTGGGGGAATTCCATCAAATACTTGGGCGTCATTCTTGATAAGGGCCTAACTTTTCGTGAACACGTGCGGGGAACGTCGGACAGGGCGAAGGGGGCGGTAGCCTCCCTTTACCCTGTGCTGGCCTCCCAGATGCCGGTTCACTTAAAGTTACGCCTTTTCAAGGCGCTTATAGTCCCCCTGATGCTCTATGCCTGCGAAGTGTGGGATATGGCAGCAGACTCCTGGCTTCTCTGGTTACAGTGGGTGCAGAATAGAGGACTCCGGTCCATATATTCTGTATGTCGACGTTTCCCTTTGAGGCTACTACATGAAGCTTCGGCCCTCCCATATGTGGAAGATGTTATTAGGCGCCGGGCTCAAAAATTCTACGCCAGATTGGGCGAACATGAGAACGTTCTTGTCAGATCTCTGGGGGAGTACTTACCCTCTGAACGCCGAAAAAGGCGGTTCCGGGTTCCCCGCACGGCTTGCGGGCACCCCCGGTAACAACGGCTTTAAACCAGCCAACAGTGTAATAGCTGAACAAAGCACTCCTCCCCTCCCATAGGGAGAGGTCTATAAAAATTCACCACCATATTTAAATAAATAAATAAACACCAGCGGAGCAGAGGAAAGGATGCTGCTCCTGAAAATGCAACCGCTCGAGGAGCCTACCAGCGCTACCTCCTTAACACCAACACTCGAAACCTCAAACAAAACCTTAACCATCACCTCATTCCTGTGGTAAAAACCCTTACCAGGGTAGGTACACAGCAACAACACCCAGGCTCACCACGAGCCTACCAGACACGCACGCACGCTTTCAGTTGTCTTCCTTGCGTTGATTCACAGTGTTTAGCTATGGATAAGTTCATTGTTAAACGTAAACGCCAGGACAGTGAAAGTGAATAGTCGGTTCCTACTGCTTGCTTTAAGAAGCCAAATCTTACAGTTTCTCCTGGACCGTCGAATTCACCACATAAAGAAGACAAACGAAAGAAAACAACATACCAGGACAGTTACTTAGCGTATGGATTTAAGTGGAATAACAACGAGGAAACCCCTATCCTTGTGTGTTTAGTTTGTGGCGAAACACTTAGCAACCAGGCCATGGTACCTAGCAAACTGAAGCGGCATCTTACAACAAAGCATCCTAGTGTGTCACAGAAAAGTGTAATGTATTTTTCACATATATTAGAAGAGGAGAAGAAAACAGCTGTGCGAATGGTAAAGAGAATGACCATAGGTGATACTGCTCTTGAAGCCTCATTTAAAGTAGAACTGATAGCTAAAAAAAAGAAACCTCATACTCTTGGAGAGGAAATCATTGGCCCTGCATGTCAAGTTATAGTTTCAACAATACTTGGCGAAGGAGCAGCTAATCAAATTTCGAAAGTTCCTCTGTCCAACAACACAATCAGCCGCAGGATATCTGAAATGTCATGCAATATCAACGAACAAGTCACGGAGAAAATAAAAACTTATAGAACATTTGCTTTGTAAGTAGATGAGAGTCTAGATATTGGTGACAAACCGCAACTCCTTGGTTTTATCAGATATATTGATGAAAAAGATATTAATGAACAGTTTCTGTTCTGTAGACCGCTGGAGACTACAACCACAGGCCATGATATTTTCGTTTCTATTAATTCCTATCTCAATGACCATCATCTTTCATGGAAAGACTGTTGTGGTATATGTACAGATGGTGCACCATCTATGTCTGGGAAAATTAAAGGTTTTACTGCCAGAGCTCTCAATGAAAATCCATCCATTATTATAACTCACTGTTTTCTGCATAGAGAGGCATTAGTCGTGAAAGCGTGTAATGAAGATTTTGCTTAAGTGTTTAACCAAGTTGTGAAACTGGTGAACTATATGAAGTCTCGACCTTTAAAGTGCAGAATTTTTGAACAGTTATGTCGCGTAACGGATGCATCTCATACCTCTTTGTTACTTCACACAGAAGTAAGGTGGTTGTCGCGGGGTCGTGTATTGAACCGGTTTCTCGAAATTAAAGAACAGCTAAAACTTTTTTTAAGGATGAAAATCAAGACACATTTCATGAGCTCTTACTAAGTGATTCTTGGTGTTTTGAACTGTCGTATCTGGCAGATATTTTTCATAAGCTGAATGAACTGAATGTTTCGATGCAGGGTCGACATGAAACAATAATCTCCTCAACCAATAGAATGAAAGGTTTTAAAAGAAAACTTAGTTCTCGGAAGTCTGCAGTTCAAAAAGGAGATTTGTCGAACTTTCCATCTCTTCTTAATGTGGCAGGAGATAAAGATCTGGGTAAACTGAAAGACCGCATTTGTGATCACTTATCAAGATTGCAAGATGCAATAGATGCGTACTTTTCAACTATTTCCACTACGAATCTCGACTGGGTTGTCTCACCATTTGATTTCGTAGATAGTGCAGAGAAAATAGATTTCACTGCTTGCGAACGAGATGAATTTATTGATCTTTGCGCTGATTCCACACTCAAAGGTAAGTTCACCAAGAGTGAGGCGTCGGTGGCTAGTTTTTGGTTTCAACGGAGAGAGGAGTACCCTAATCTAATGAAGAAAGCAATTAACGCACTTTTGCCCTTTTCAACATCCTATCTATGCGAGCAAGCCTTCTCTGCTATGGTGACAATAAAATACAAAGCAAGAAATAGACTGAATAACCTTGAGGATGATTTGCGTGTTTCACTGTCAACTGTAAGACCCGACATCACATATCTGTGCTCTAAGCATCAATCACAAGTTTCACATTAATCATTAATCGAACAAAATTTATTGGTGTATTTTTACTCAGTGATTGTAGTAAAGTTTACTGTATTATGTTATGGTGTACGTTATTATTATATAATATTTCAGTAAATTAACATATTAAGCTTAATTTTCTTTTAATTCAAGGAAGGGTGCCCCTGGTGTTTAATGTTATTCCCAAGGGTGCCGTGAACTTCAAAAGGTTGGGAAACACTGGTCTAGTGTGTTGTTTCATTTCCATTCTACTTAGAAGGAGCTAATACATTTCTGTTAGTGTTTATATCGATTACCACGATGTAAATAACGGAATAATGTTGTGTAACAACAGTTTGCAGAGTATTTCAGGTGAGCAGAGCACGTCAGATTTGTATATACGTTAGTTATCTATTGTACAGACCAATGACAATTTCGCTACGATAAATTAGTATTAAATTAAAATAAGAATTTTTTTTTTACCTGGCTAGAAGCCCGAGAAGATTTTGAATTAGTATTAAATTGTCTTTGAATGTGTTCGCGCTGAATTCTATAACTCCAAACATTGTAGTGGGGTGGTGGAGTGTCTGCGTCACTTCAAGAGGTCCCGAGTTTGAATCTCAGTCTGGATGAGTTATATGGGTAACTTTTTCTGGGCGTTTCCCTTGTTCTGAGAAGAGGAATTTTGGTTAACTCTAAATTATATGAACCTTGGTCTAATATGAGCGTCATTTCACCCATTTCATTAATCTATTATGCGATATGACCTATAAGTGTAGTTATTGGTTCAGGCAGGAGAGAGAATGCCCAACAAAAGTACAAATAGTTTGGTTTTCAATACGTAAGCATAACGTAAATAATAATCATCCACAAGTTTAACATGCTGTGTCTTTTTCACCTAATAAAAGACGTCCTTAATCCACAAGTGACTGAAATTTTGTTTTGATTTGTTTATAAACTGGTCTACTGTACCTAACAGATAAGCAGTTTTTAACTGTAATGCTTTTTTTTCATTTTACCCGTGATTACCCGTGCACCGATTGAGCAAGAATGACTTCATACATGCTGGGAACCATACAGGGTTAATCAAACTGATTCGCTGGAAAAGATACAGAAAACGGCTATAAAATTCATAATGAGAGGTTTTGTGCTTACAAAAGGCGAAGAAAATAAATGAGAGCCGTTAAAAGTTGGGCGTAAAAGATAGAGGTTAGTCGCATTATTTAAAGCTTATACTGGTTTAAAGACATGGGTAGACGTTAGAAAGAGGTCAGAAAACCCGGCATACTAAGAACAAAACGCTGATTTGTATAAAACTAAGGGTAGAAGGACAGAAGCGAAGCAGGATTTTTTCTTTAATAGGACCAGTGAAGAATGCAATAAATGTTCTGCTCTCTGACGTTAAATAGTGTAGGGATAATTTAAAGGGAATAAATGTTAGATAATTAAGCTTCATAGTAAATGTATGCTGGTAATTGACACAGTATTGTTATACTGAATAATAAGTAGTTAGGTATTTCAAACACCATGTTAGATGTATTACTATTAGTAACTGTAAGATTCATATTGTAAGTGAATTTTGTACATTTAACTCTGGCATCGGACAATACCCAATTGCAGAAAATATATATGACTGGTGAGCCTAGCATAGCGCTCTGTACCGATTAGGAGGGGTGATTATTTGTGGAAGAGAAAACTATCACTGCGACATCTACCCAGGGAAAACGGTGATGTAAACCACAATGCTCTGAGTGGGGTTGCGCTGCTAACTAAAACAACTGTGCTGCCCATACTCCACTAGCTCCAGTAATGAATAACATTGATAGTTTGCTCCGTTCTTCTTGCAAGCTGAATTTGAAAATAACACACCGTACGTACTGGATCAGTGTTATGGTTCTGGTGTAAGCGACGTACAAGTATAAATATGATTTATGATTTATATCTAACATAGATTATTTAGGGCAAATATAAAAGAAATATAATATGACAGATCTATTTGCCAACACTTTTCAATAGTCAAAATGACCCACACGATACATTTTGCACTACTTATATTCAATTTTTTTACATTGCCTCTCAAATTTACATTACAGAATATGGTCATATACGATTAAGAGACAATATTCCAATTTTGGGAAACAAACTATTATATTTTGAAAATTAAACTTTTTGGCAAATATAAAAGAAATATAATATGACAGATCTATTTGAAATAGTTTTTCTGCACTATTTAGGGCAAATATAAAAGAAATATAATATGACAGATCTATTTGTAAGCTCATTTTTTGAAAAACTGGATTTTTAATGTGAATATGTTGAAAATGTACCCCATGGTTCATTTTTATTAGAGCAATGAATTTAGACAGCAAAAATATATTTAAATGTCCGTGTAAGCTAGAATGCTGTTAATAACTATAACTCCATGGCACGACAGCTCACGGGGAGCCTTGGCCTACCGCCCGGCCGCTGCGTCCCCCATCTCGGTCCACTACAGACGTCATGGATGGGGTGCAGTATTGGAGGGTGAGACGTGGTCAGCGCCTCGAGCCCCTCCCGGCCGCTTAATGCGGTCCTCACGACCTGGAGCCGCTACTTCTCCATCAAGTAGCTCCTCAATTGGCCCCCCAGGGACCTCACGAGGCTGAGTGCACCCCGGTCCAGGTCTCCCAGCGGGGGAAAAATCCCCACGCCGGTACTGGGGATCGAACCCAGGTCTCCCGCTTGGTAGGCAGCTGCGCTACCACCGCGCTAAGGAGACGGCCTAGAGTGCTGTTACATGTAAAAAATATTACTGTTAGTTGTATAATAACTGTATACATTTTATACCATATCTTATATACTGTGGATTTTCCAAATTTCACCTTAAGTATGAATACCTGCCGCTAGAGAGACGGTATCACCTCATCTGGGTTCTCCTGACGCTAGGGGAAAACACGCATCTGGTCTCACCAGTAAGATATCACATTTATCATGACCTTCTTTGGTGGGGCCTTAGAGGGTTATAGAAGAATTTGACATAAACTCGCTTCATGAGTAATGTCATCGATGACGACATTTATTGCACGGGAAATTACAGATAAAAATTAGCACCTAATATGTGGTATGTACCGGAAATGGTGACGTAATACGACTGGCTGCTATGTTTTTGAGTGAGTATCCCCTGCTTTCCGTTTGTACTTATTTCTCAGACAAATAATGCATCTGAAAAGAGCGTGTAAAGTGTAATTTTCCCCCTCCGATGACTAACCTAAGTGAAAACCGCGCATTATGTATTTCTAGCTCTATCCGTGTTTATGTTTCTTAAAACATAATATACTTTCATCCGCTTTTCAACATACTCTCTTACGACAGTTTATTTTAAATTTAATACAAAGTAATGTAGTCTAGCTTCCAGTTTTTCATGAAGCCCCAGTTTCATTAGTTGTTTGTAGGTGAACCGTTTACACAAACACCCACGGGGTAACCCTTTGATCTTATCCTAGTGCTCAGCGTTAGGTTTGTAAATTCGTAATTGAAATTAAAACCTGCTCAGCTGGGGAAATATTTAAATGTAGTATAGCCAAACCAAAGGCAACTTTACGTGGAAAAACGGGTTTGTATTGCTACATCTCGTTAACCTGATAAATATTTTCGCAGTCATTTTCCAATAATTTCTTTGTTCAGCGACGTAACAGTCTTCTCTTATTAATCAGCGGTGTTATTCAAACTCGATGTTTTATCTAGTGTCCACCTAACGCAAAAAGTTCGTTTTTCATTTCATTTCGTTTCTGTGTTTAATTTTCATTATTGTTTTATCTAAGCATGTGTAATGTGTATAGTAAGCGGAGAAGGTATTACATTCCACCCAAAAATTTGATATCAGGATTTTATCGAAATGTATTAAGGCAGTTAAAAATCTACATATCTGGGAATCATAATTCACAATCATGTAGTTGCTACATGGAGTAATAAAGAGCTAAGTGTAATCCTTTGGAATAGAAATATTGATAAGCAAAAATTTTTCCAGAGAATATATTGACATACGGATTTTAAGGGTGGACCTTAATAAAAACAAAACAACAATTAATATACAGGGAAATGGAGATGGATGAAATCCGTAGAGGAGCGAGTACATCAAGACTTGAAAAAGGAGGACAGTGAGAATAAGTCAGATAATGGGAATGGTGGAGTAAGTTTTAGAAAAGATAGAAAGGTAGGGTTTTACAATAATATGTACCTGTCAACCAAATGGACAAGGAGAGGTAGCCTAGAACATTGTTGGAAGGAGCACTTCATGGAAATTCAATGTTAACCGGAGGATGACTGGAATCTGCAACATGGGGATTGGAATGACCAGAAGCATGATTATGGGAAGTGAAGGTAACCGCAGACAAATGGAGAAGCTTTCAAAAGTAAATAGTAAGATTTCACTGCAAATATCTGCTTTTAGGCTCCCTTCCTAAAATACAAACAAGCAGATTTAGAAAAAAAAAAAAAAAAAAGGCCATGACAGTATAACTAAAAATGCAAATTCGATTATATACCAAAATAAATATTTAAGTTCTACATCTTTAAGGATGCGACACAAGATTTTAATGAACATCGCCACCCCAACTACTGTTTATACAATAGTTTAGGAAAAAATACTTTATTAAACAGATAAAAACGATTTTATTTATAAAACGTGTTTAAATACCTGCATGAGAAATTAAAATATATATCTTGAGTTTTATAGGGATAGCCTCCGAAGAACTTTTAAATATTGTATGACTTTTGGTAACTGGGAAACGATAAGAGATACACAAAATCTTACTACAAAAACGTAGATCTCGCTAAAGCGCACAGTTTATGTCAAATACATTTTTCTGGAGTTTGCCATTTTCAAAATATTCCTTATTACTGGTTACAATATTCCCATGCTTATACTCTTCTTCAAGTGGGAAGTCGTAATGTGGTTTTCTTTTTGATGGTTAGACAAGGGAACAACATTTCAAAGAACCAGTTTTTTGAAGATTTGACTATCGCTGTATTTATTTAATACTATCGTACCTCAAGAAAATATGCAACAAAGTTATTTCTACAGATGTTTATAATATCCATTAACACAAAGGAATAAACGTATACACTTTAAGATGAGTTTGTTGAAGAATTGGTAGAGAAAGTCATTGGAATGTATCACATCAGATTTTTCCTGTCTCTACCACGCACATATAGGTACTAGATTAGTATTACATCATTCTTGGGATATAATTTGTTTTTTCATACAACAGTTGGACAGTTTGAGTCAGATTGAAAAATTTAATGCCATAGCCGGATTTAAACAATAGATCTCCCAGTCTCCAGGCAGTTACTCTAATCACTGAGCTACCATGACAACATGCCGGCAGGGCATTAAACTTTCGGATTGACTCGCATGTTTCCCAGTAAACCACAAAGAGATATTAATTTATGTGTCATCTCTAATTACTCTGTCACCTTGTGGCTTTCCGGGAAACATACGAGCAATCGGGAAGTTCAATGCCCTGCCGGCAAATTGCCGTGGTAGCTCATTGGTTGGAGCTGTGACATTGCATTTTTCAATCTGACTCAACCTATCATGAAATATAATTATTAAGAAAATATTAGCTATGTGCAGAAACATTACACTGAGTTAAATTGTAAACAAATTAGCAAAATAATGTTGGTAAATAATTAAACGCGTATGAGTATGGTATTGTACACATATAACACATTGATGTAAAAACTAAAGCACATTTTTTTTTTACCCCAATTCATGAAACTCTCCCTTAGGCCGCGTATTATTAATTAATAATTGGTTTCGTGTTTTTATTGAAGTATTAATAGAGTTGTGATAATTTCCTGTTTATTATTGTTCCGTTAAACTTTCAAAAACAAAAATTACCTCTTCCGCTTGGCCACATACTTTATGAAGTAAAATCATTCATATATTTCTCATAATAATGAGTTAATATTCATGTAGCCATTTCAATGCAATGAAGTGCCGTCTAAAGCATCCTTTATACCTCGCTACTTTTTCAGTGAATTTGGTCAGCTTTATAAATATATTTTTACTTTCTCTACTATGTACATACATAGTACATAGAGAAGGTACAGTGGTCCACCTCAAAATTCGATATCAAGATTTCACGGGAAATATATTTTTCAGGTCTCCATATTAAAATAATCGGGTGTGTCTCATTCACATAATTTTCTTTACCTGTTTCTGCAAGCAAACTGTTCTTAGAAAAGATTATTCTTTTATCTACTCTTTTATCACACCATGTTAATTGAGATAAACGTTAGTAAGAATTGTCTTCGACTAACGCGATAGTCTTATTTCTTTAAAAGCTGGTCGATATCTGAACAATTGAAATTTGGTAACCTTTACATTGCCAGTAAGAGAAAGAGATACGAAAAATAAAATGTCACCATTTGAGGAAATTTACATAGTTTAAAATTTAAACCACCAACAAGGAATAACTCGGAAACCAACACAAGTACAACAAAACAGTATATGACTAAATTGTGGGCTTTAAGAATACATATTTGTGTACTTACTATATGTTTGTCTTTTTGTTATGGTTTAGCAGATATGTAAAATTCAACAAAATTCATCCAGAATGAATAGGGTTTCAGCAGCTATTTCCGGAAAATTAATGATAAACATTTTATTTGTGAATGAAACATCATTAATATGCAGCATTTTAATAAAAATCATTAGAGCAATTTATGAGAAATACAAATCTTTTAAAAGTGTTTCCTTTTGAAAGTTAGTTTGGAGTGGAGGAATCTTCCTGAAATATTCGTTTCGCATCCTTGGAACAAACATTACTTAAATACAAAGATTGATCCTCACCAGTGTTTTAGTTTTTGAGGTATGCTTCCACAGAAAACACACAAACACAAACACAAACACACGGAGCTTTTTCTACAATCCTTTTTGGTCTTTGGGGATCCTAAATGTACATTTTTGGCGAAACCTCGACATCGAAACTACGGGTGGAATACAGTAAATTCTCTATATAATATGTGCATTATTCTACATTATGTAGAGAATGTAAAAAAGCGTTTTTAGAAAAAGGTCCTTGTGATATCTTTTTGAGTGTATCTCAATATTAGCATAACCCAAAAACGAAAAATCCGCGAAGTACCGATCTTGGTATTTAAGTTTAGTATCTTCCAAGGATACGACTCGAAGATTTTCAGAAAATTATTCCAAGCCGACTTACCCTTTACGTGGAAGGTTTTTTCAAAATTTCCTAATTTATCAATAATAACATAATGTTTTTATTAAAATACTCTACGTTAAGAGTATTTACATGGAAAATAAAATATATTTCTTAATTTGTTTGGAATATCCTCTGAAGTACTCTTTATTCTTAGTAACTTTGCATAGCTGATACACTCTAAGAAATAGAAAAAACACAATTTACGAGATAAACTTTTTTGTAGAGTTCACTATTTCCGCTGCCTTATTTTTGGTTTTAAAATGACAAAACGTTTCTAATTGGGAAGTCATTATTTACTATCTTAATCCTAGTTGTTCAAAGAGAAAGGGATTTCAATAGCATTACATATCAACCAGCTTTGAAAAATTGACTAGTATATTCCCTTATGCTTCATCTTTTTAGAAGCTTCTAAGAAATGCAACAATATATGATAATGTTTTTCCCAATAAGTATGAAATAGAGAGAAAAATAACAAGCTGTAAGAATAATCAGTCTCAGAATGGTAGAGAAAGAAATGTAAATAAGAACACAACTGATTTTTTCATTCCATCGCCGAGTTGTTAATGTTTACCGTATAAATTAAAGTTATTTAAAACATTAAATGGTATGTACTTAAAACTTTAAAATTAAAGGCTCACTCGAAGATGTTTCGCTTTCTTTGAAATAATTTATGCGGCTTTATTTTCATCTATTATTATTTAATACTTTCTCTACACGTCCGATGTACATAGTGTATAGAGAAGGAATTGTAACGCACCAAAAATGCGATCCCGGGATTTTACGGAAATATGTTTTGGGACTCCTTGATTCCCCCCCCCCAAAATAAAAACTAGAAACATGTCCGTGTGTGTGTATTTGTGTGTGTCTGTGGACAGCATAGCTCAAACACAAAAGTACTGTTAAATACCAAACTTGGTATTTTGGTTCAGTATCGTTAGAGCCATTTTTGAGAAAATAAAATTTTTCGAAATGTTTCCCAAGTAAAGGGTACTTGGGGTGGGGGACTTTCTTGAAAATCTTCGTGTCACACGCATCTTTCGAAGAAACCAAACTTAAATACCAAGTTTGATTTTTTAACGGTCTGTTCGTTATAGAGCTATGCCGCTCACAGACACACACACAGGTAGACACGCAGACGGACATTTTTCTAAAAAGAATTTTTTCGGATTCATGTATTTTCGAAACATGTATTTTCGGTGAAATCTCAGTATCATATTTTTGGGTGCAATACAATACCTTCTCTATACATTTTGTACATAGTATGTATAGAGAAAATAAAAAACGCAGTTTTACTTTTTATGGAAAACTAATTTGCAACCTTAAATTTATACTTGGATATGCAGAGTTAGATTGAAAAATTGAATGTCATAGCCGGGATTTGAACCACTAGTTTGGTTGTAGAACAGGTAGAGATCATTTGAACGGAACACAGACTTTTTTACTTTATCTTCATGTACTATGTACACAGTGTAAATAGAAGGTATTGTATTCCTCCGAAAAATTCGATACCGAGTTTTCACCGGAAATGCATTACTTGAGATTCCCTAAATCCAAAAAAAAAAAAGAATAATAATTTTTAGAAAAACTATGTGTGCGACTATCTGCCTGTGTGGGTGCGTGCTTAGATTAAAAATTCCGTAAAATAGTAATTTTGTTATTTAAATTTAATATCACAAAAGGATGCGACACTAAGATTTTCAAGAGAGCCCCCCCCACCCGAACTACCCTTTACAGGAAACATTTTAAAAAATTCTCATTCTCTCGGAAATGGCGGTGACGATTTTGTTTAATATATCATAAATTAATGATACTTACGAGATAAATAAAATGTATGTCGAGTTTTCTGGGAATAGTTTTTGAAGACCACATTATTCTAGATGATTTTTATTGCATTTTGTATAACTGGTAAACCATAAGAGATAGACAAAAACTTACCTCCCAAAAATATGTATATATTTTAAAACACATAATTTATGCTATATACGTTTTTATTTTTAGTAGAGCTGGGTGTTTCTGAGATAGTCCTGACCATGGGTTTCAGCTTTAAAATATTTATAATTTGTGACAATATTCAGTGACATAGCAACCAGCTTTAAAATATTTCACTGTCATATTAACCTATGATACTCGCTTATTTCCGTTCTACTACCAGAGAGAAAGTAATAAGTAACATTTCTGCTAATGTTTATCTTGATTAGTAAGAAGTAGACAAAAGATTACGCTGTTTAATAATAATTTGTTATCTATATGTAGTGCAAGACATAGTAGATGTAAAGATTATTAGGTTTTGAGCTATAAATTGGATTGCAATTCATTTTGGAAAAAAACCTTAAATGAGACACATCAGACTTTTACTTTCTCTATACGTACTAAGTACATAGTGTATAGAGGAAGTATTGTATTCCACCCAAAAATTCGATACCGAGATTTCACCGGAAATACATGTTTTAGGACCCTGAATCCAAAAGAAAACATTTTCAGAAAACGGTCCGTGTGTATGTGTGTGTGGACAGCATAGCTCAAAAACGAAAAGACCGTTTAATACTAAACTTGGTATTTAGGTTTGGTATCTTCCAAGGGTGCGACACGAAGATTTTCAAGAAAATTTCCCCACTCCCAACTACCCTTTACATGGAAAAGTTTTCGAAAATTACGATTTTCTAAAAACTGGCTCCAACGATTTTGATTAAAATCTCTATATTAAATATATTTACATTAAAATAAAATGTATATCTTGAATTTTCTGGGAATAGCCTCTGAAGAGCTTCTGGCCAAGCAAAGACGCGATTTGCAACGACAATCGAATAACGACATTAAAACAGTTGAGTATCGTTTTAGCTTAGTATATTCCCTTATTTTCTTTCTACTTATAAGGAACTAAGAAGAAAGAACACTCTGCTACTGATTATCTCGATTAGCAAGGTGCAGAAAAAAGAATAATCTTATGTAAGAAGTTTGTAGAGAAGCTAAAGAAAGTCATGTAAGTGTAACACATCAGATTTTTCCCATGCACGAGTATGGTGGTCCACGCTAACTCTGTTATACGAGCTGTAAGTTGAAACAGATCTGTGTGTTGTGTTCTTTCATCAATCTATGTCCCAGTAAAATGTATGAAATCCAAGATCTGATGTTGGTGTCTTGTTAGAGAGTTGAATGAACTGATGCAATATCCTCTTCAATTGATCCCGAGAAACTGTACATGCTTCAGAGAAATCAAAGGAGAAACTCAAGCTGGAGTTACAGAGAATGAAATTGTCTCCCTTAATGAGAATGAATAGGTGACAGTAACCTCTAGGCGAAGGAAGATGAAACAAAACAACTACGTAGGGAAGTTCAAATACCTAGCAATAGCACTGTTTTCACGGAAAATCAAGGCTGCCAACACAAGAACAGTTAACTGAACAACGTTAATGCAATGATATAACGATTTGAATTGTGAACAGATAATGCCACCATCATTAATTATGTCAAATATTGTTTTCCATTCACATTTTTTGTCTACCTTTCTGCAAACAAATTATTATTACAGAAGAGTATTCTTCTATCTAATTCATACTTGAACTAAAATTAGTGAAAAGGTTTTATTAATTAGTTATTTTTAAGTAGAAGAGAAATAAGGGAATACTCTAGGATAAAGCAAAAGTAAAAATCTGATGTGTTCCATTCACATGACTTTCTCTATATCACTGAAGCGCATTATCGTTAAAAAGCATTTTCTTCTATATGTTATATAATAATAGAGAACAACATTAGCAGAAATTGTCTTAATTACTTGCTTCCTTGTTAGTAGAAGGAAAATGACGGAATACACTAGGCTAAAGTGAGTCAAATCTTTTAAAAATTGGTTGCCATGTGGTTGAAATCCACTTCTGACATGGCCAGGAGAAAAGTGTGAGAAAAGTTTAAGTATTTTAAATATGAAACAAATAACTAAAAATATCTGAGAAATGGTCAATTCTACAAAAGATAACGTATACAACATAAATTGTGTGTTTTAACGAGATACACATTATTTATGTAGAACGTTTCTGTCTATCTGTTACGGTTTGCCATTTATGCAAAAATCCAACAAATTTCATTCAGAATAAAGAGGTCTTTAGAAGATATTCCCAGAAAATTCAAGATATACATTTTATGTGTCGTGTAAGTATATTTAATATACGGTAATTTAAAAAATCGCTAGAGCCCTTTCTGAGATAATAAACATTTTCGATTTTTTTTTTTTTTTCGTGTAAAGGGTACCTGGGTTGGGGAGATTTTCTTGAAAATACTCGTGTCGTATTCTTAGAAGATACCAAACATATATCTGATGTAACTTTCTCGTTTTTGAGCTATGCTACCGACAGACACACACACACACACACACACACACACACACACACACACACATACACACACGACATTTTTCTAAAAATGATTTGGACCCCCAAAATATTTATTTCCCGTAAAATCTCGGTATTGAATTTTTGGGCACAGTACAATACTTTCTCTATACGCTGTGTGCACAGTACGTGTAGAGAAAGTAAAAAAAAACTTATTTTATAGGTTCCGAAAGGCAGGGGCGTGTAGTGAGAGGGGAGAGCGTGGCCCACCAGGATGATCGCTGTTGTTACCCACATGGGCACGAAGATGGAGGGTTCTCACGCAATATTACCCCATGTGTGCTGTGTTCAGTTGAGGGGGTGGTAACGATGAGGCATATACCAGCCGTTTGTTTGCTCGTCTGCTGGGATTGCGACATATGATACGGTGGCCGGGACTGGAGGGAAAAAGTAACTTAATTCACATCACTTTTCTTTTTAAAGCAGAAGTTGCAGAATCTGCTTGAGAGCGAGCTTCCAAGTTTAAATCGCTTTATGTATTCGATCCTCTCCACGCTTCTGCTCTCTAGTGCTTCCTTTTCCTTTTCTAAGTTAGGAGAAAGTACTGGTGGTCTTCATAATAGCAGTCAACGACTGCATGGAACGTTAAATGTGCTAGAAGTTCTTCTAATGGTACAAGGATTTTATTTCTTAAGTTTTTACTTTCTCTAGCACGCATGCATAATGTAGCAGACAGTAATGATAAATAGAGAAAGTACGGTAAAATTTTCGTTTTTTAATATTGGCTCTAACGATTTTGATTAAAATCACTTATATTTAAAATATTTACATGGCAAATAGAATGTATAAAGACCACTTTATTCTGGATGAATTTTTCTGAATTTTGCTTAACTAGCAAAGCAATTAATTTAACATCTATGTCATATACATTTTCTCCGTGGAATTGACCGTTTCAGAGATTTTGCTTCTTATTGGTTTCAGTTTTCAAACACTTGAAACTTTTCTCATAGACAAGTGATCTTGAGATGTTCTCCTGTCATTTCATGCTACTTTGGTTTCTGTATGTCCCTTCAGAAATGTCCCTTTTGTATTATCACTTTTGATTAACCCTGTGCAAGCATGTGATTTAAATTTATGTTATTAATTGTATAGAAATAAAGTTTTATTTTTATGAAACTGTGGATAGTAAAATTTTCCTTCAGTATAAATTATTTTTGAGTCAATGAACAAAGCAGACATAAAATACATTCTAAAGTGTTAGATTACACACTCATACAAATCAGACTAAAACAGAAACGGAAGGAATGAATTTCATTCTCCAAAATAAAAAACTAAGTGACAACCACGTACAGAAAGAATAAGGAGAGATAAAAGATAGCACATTGGCGATTTAAATATGCTGCTGGGTTTTCAAAAAAGGTGAATCTTTAACAGTGATTAGAGAAAATTATTTACAGATGTTTATAGAATATTTATACAATACAATAATATTTTTAATAAAATTATTTTTGTCACTTTCATATAAAAACCGATCCACAGGGTACCGTGGCCGCTTGGTTAGACCACTCGCCTGTCACCAAGGCCACCCACGGGTCCGCACGTGGGATTTATGGAAAAGCGTCGCAGGGGGGTTATCCCCGGGTTCTCCGGTTTCCAGCGCCATCGTATGTACCGGTATCCCATCTTCATTCTATGTATCAGTGTCATTGCCTGCGGTGCCACATTAGGTAAAAGAGGACGTTAAACTACAAAAAATCTGTGTTCCATTCACATTACTATATCAACATCTCTGTAACAAATCTTGCGAAAAAGCTTATTCTTCTATCTATTTTATACTAATCGAGATAAACATTAGCAGAAATGCTTTGTTGTAAGAAGAAAGGAAATAAACAATAGCTAAAACGATTGTCAAATATTTTAAAAGCTGGTTGCCATGTGGATGAAATCCGTTCTTTGCATTGCCAGGGGATGACAAATTCCATATGTAAAAACAAGTGTTTTAAAACTGAAACCAATAACAATATCTAAATAATGGTCAATTCTACGGGAAAAATGTGTATGAGCTAGATTGTGTGTTTAAACGAGATCTACATATTTTGTGTTGTAAGCATTTGTCTATCTCTTACGGTTTACTAGTTATGCGGAATCTAGCAAAAATTCATCCTGAATAAAAAGGTCTTCAGAGGCTATTCCCAGAAAATTCAAGATCTACTCTTTATTTGTCGTGTAAATATGTTTACTATACGGTACTTTAATCCATTTTAGAGCCATTTTTGAGAAAATCAAAATTTCGAAAATGTTTCCATGTAAAGGGTAGTTTGAAGTGGAAGTATTTTCTCAAAATCTTTTTGTCGTATCCTTGGAAGATACTATACCAAGTTTGGTATTTTACCAGTTTTAGTTTTTGATTTGTCGTGTTCACGGACAGACACACACATACACATGCACACAGACGTTTTACTAAAAATGCTTTTAATGGATATAGGGAACCCTAAAACGTCTATTTCCGGTGAAATCTCGGTATGGAATTTTTCGATGGATTACAATACCTTCTCTACACGCTATGTAAAAACGATATCCTGATGGCTTCAATCCGATATTTACAAGACGAGGACACTTCTCACAGGCAAATCTGAGGTTTCTAATCGGAATTTATAAACACAGTCCAGAGGGGGCATGACGGTACAGGAGCAATTTACCCGGACCTCGATGCTCGCCTTTCTTACTGAGGGAACAGAAGAGAATCAGTCCTAACATCGGAGCAGAACAAACGCTGACGATGCTGCACTTCGGTCACGGACAATCGATTCAGCGTCTACCCAGATTCATCGGAGACAACAGTCAACATTGATCTCTGAAGGTCCTCCACAAGGACAAATGACGCTGCAGTGAGCAGAGACTACCAGTGCTTTTATATTTCATATCACCTTCCCGCTGCATTAAGATCCAGAATCGCTAAGTTCTGAAGAGCATCTTATTTTGATGTCCTGTTCCCTTGGTACATGAAACCAGTCTGGTGTAAATATTTGGACATCTGCTTTGGAGAACCAAAAACAGGGTTTTCTCTCCCGCATTGAGCGCCACCGCTGCAAGTCTGGCCAGGTTGTGGCTGAATGCACAGGGGACTAGAACTACGGTGATGGTGGTCACAGAATCTAACCACCATGTGCCACTGGTACAATATAGCTCGACACCACAAACGTTTTGCTACCTGCAGGAGCATAAACCATTTCACGATCCAACTGACCATAATCTATAGAACATATTGCAGACTAAAGGCCAGTTTCACAGTTTACGCCTGAGCCGAACCTTTAGTAAGCTACGGGCACCGCCTAGGCCAATGTTGCCATGATACCTCAATGGTTGAACAACCGGCTTGAACCAGGAGATCCGTGTTTCAAATCCCGACTATGACACTGAAATTTTGCCAGTCCCATATGCCGCTCAGTACTTTGTGGCGCAGGGGATCGTGGGTTCGATGTATGGATGTTTATGTGTTTGAAAAAGTGTGTATGTATGTGTATTTGTAAATAAAAAAACGGTAAAACGAAAGGAAATATAGGTAAAATGGAAAAAAGAGGAAAAAGAAATACAGCAACGGAGTCTGACAAGGCTCCGAAATTGTATTTTTTAATAAAAAAATCTAGGGCTTACGCTTTGGTTTAATCGTTGCAAGTTTTATAATAGGTCAACAGGTTACTGAACTGATATTCCAAGGAATGGCAAATGTACCACTTGCGCATACGGATCGTGTGAATTTCCATCGATTCTTTATGGTGTTGCTGTTTCTAAAATAATCTTTCGTGGGTTATCCAGCAATAACCACTTAGAATGACCTAAAATTCAGGTCAAAGCCTGCTGTGATCTTATTTTCTCAAGAAGTGAGAATTCTCCTTGAAATAATGGTGAAGTGCATTGGCATACAATGGAAACAATGATACAAACTGTGTGGAGTAATCAATAACAATAATAATAATAATAATCATTTACTGTAGTTAGGTTAATTTTCAATTATTTACAAAGTCACTTTCCTGTTAAGCTATATTACTTATACTATCCAGTATACTAGGACCAGCTGAAAAATGCAATGTCTTAGTCGGGATTTGAACACTGCTCTCCCTGTCTCCTTGAGGTTGCTCTAGCCACTGAGCTGCCGTGACAACATGTAAATACGACATTCAATCCTCCAACGTTTCGTGGCTTTTTACCCGGTCGACCAATCAGCGCTTCTCATAATTTCAGAGAACACCGAACACCTTAATGACCACTTACATATCGTAAGCACTTAGTATCCGGATAATATTCACATACCCATGCAAACAATTGAGCTATTTTGTTATTATATTAGTAATTATGCTATATTATCACACTGCGGCCGTGTGGTTAGACCTGGAAGGCCCGGGTTCGATCCCAAGCGGCTGCATATGAGATTTGTAGTGAATATAATGGCGCAGGTGTGGGTTTTCTCCGGATTCTTCGGTTTTCGCTGCTATCGTATTCCACCGATGCTCCATCTTCATTTCATGTATCATCAGTGACATTGCCATAGAAGTAAGAGCGGGCGTTGCACCATAAATAAGTATTATAACACCGCCGTCCTCCGTGGTCTAGTGATTACATACTAGTCTCTGGTTCCAAAGGTCGCACATTCAAACCCGTTGGAGGGCGATGCATTTTTTTGGCGAAAAATACTTAAAATGGCTTCTTTTGGAAGAAAAGTAAAACCGTTGATCCGGTGTCATGCATTCTCAGCATGTAAAAGAACCTCAAGATGATAAAGAGGCTTCTGGCAAAAATTAAGCGACATTTCACGCCCAATATAGAATGGGACGCTGAGGACCATAGTAGTTAAAAGGCGTTCATAAATTACACTCAACTTAATCGGAATTTGAACAGGTTTTCCTGCTCTCCATACAGAAGGTTTGAGCAAGATTTATGAAAGAGAAAATAAAATCTCCCACCTACGATATCCGAATGCGAAGGCTTTGCTCTGCATAGATGCTGCTTCTTTTTCTTGGAACCTGAGAATATAAAACAAATAACAAAGACGTAGCTCGCTTTATCGGGGCTATAGATTTTGATAAAGCCCCAGTCTCAGAGGCAGGAAGGGTTCTAAGAGCCTACTTGCTAGTTTTTTTGAGATCACTTAACTTCTCGACATCATGTTCATCTAGAAATTTGAAGGCACGAATTACATTTAAGAAGTATAAAATTTAAGACAGCATTATGAAAGAAATGCAATAAATGTTCAATAAATCAGAATTTTTGCCCTGCCAACCCATAGCTACAATTGCAAAGTGTTATGATGGTGTCCACAGCACCCTACTACCTCTAATCTTGTCCCAAAACCTATTTCACGATAAATACACTTTTTGGGCCCCCCAGAATAAAAAAAAAATTGGAAATAGGTCAGTGTACGGGTGCATGTGTGTGTGTGTGTGTGTGTGTCTGTGGACAGCATAGATCAAAAAGGAAAAGACCTTTAAATACCAAAATTAGTATATAAGTTTGGTATCTTCCAAGGATGTGACAAGAAGATTTTCAAGAGAATCTCCCCACCCCAAACTACCCTTTACATGGAAAAAAAATTCAAAAATTTTAACTTTCTCAAAAATGGCTCTAACGATTTTGATTAAAATCTCTTATATTTATGATATTTACATGTGAAATAAAATGTATATCTTAAATATTCTGGGAATGGCCTCTACAGACCTCCTTATTCTGGATGACTTTTGTTGAATTTTGAATAACTGATAAACCGTAAGGGACAAAGAAAAACTTGGTATACAAAAAATCTCATGTGTTCCATTCACATGACTTTCTCTACAACTCTGCAATAAATTATTGTTAAAAAGTTTATGCTTCTATTTACTTCCTGCTAATCGAAAAAAAATTAGCAGAAATAGTCTTATTACTTGCTTCCTTGTAAGTATAATCAAAATAAGGGAGTATCATAGGTTAAAGTGATAGTCAAAAGCTGGTTGCTATGTGACTGAAGTTCCTTTGTTTGTATGGACACGAGTTCACAAGGTCCTATATGAGAAAAGTATTTTTTTATAGCTGAAACCAAAAGCAAAGAATATCTCAAAAGCAATCATTCCACGAAAAAAATGTATATAACAAAAAGTGTGTGTTTTAAAGTGCTCTTCACTTGTTGTGGGGTAAGTTTTTGGCCATCTCTTACGGTTTAGCAGTTATGCAAAATTCCGTAAAATTGACCCAGAATAAAGCAGTCTTCAGAGGCTATTCCCAGAAAATTATAAATACACATTTTATGTGTCAGGTAAATACCTTTAATACACGAAATTTTAATCAAAATCGTTAGATCTATTTTTGAGAAAATCAAAATTTTCGAAAAAAGTTCCATGTAAAGGGTAGTTTGGGGTGGGGGGATTTTTCTTAAAATATTCGTGTTGCATCCTTATAAGATACTAAACTTAAATACCAAGTTTGGCATTTTACCTACTTTTCATTTTGAGTTGTGTTCACAGACACACGGACACACTGATATGCGGACAAACGGACAAAAACACTAGGACCTTTTTCTGAAAATACTGTTTTTGGATACAGGGGTCCCTAAAACATATATTTCCGGTGAAATCTCGGTATCGAATTTTTTGGTGGAGTGCAATACCTTCTCTGTACACTATGTACATAGTACATGTAGAGAAAGTAAAGCTATAGATTACGATAAATCATATAATTTATGTATTATATATACTTTTGTCGTGGAGTTGATCATTTTTTAGATATTCCTTATTATTGGTTTCAGCTTTGAAATACATATACTTTTCTCATACAGGAATTTGTCAACTCCTGTCCATACAAAGGAAGTTCAGTCACATAGCAACCAGCCTTTGACTATAACTTTAACCTAAGGTTTATTTCGCTTCTACTTACAAGGAACCAAGTAATAAGGCTATTTCTGGTAAGTTTTTCTCGATTAGCATTAGGTAAATAGAGAAAGTCTTGTGAATGCAACACATCAGATTTTTTCTTCCCTGTTTTAACTTAAAATGAAAGTGCACATGTAAAAAATCTGCAACTAAAAGTAGAGTCTGACGCAAACACGCTGAGATGGGGGAGAACTGTTTAGGCCATGCTCCAGCTCAAACCGCTGTCGGCTATAGTAATGCGTGATTGGAAACCTGCACTTGCTCTATAGTTTTACGATGGCGCGGGTGCACCAGAGGTCCTTACAATTTTAGGTGCATTGAAACCATAATACAGAATGTGTCTTAACTTAATTTGATTATATTATCAACGGTTTTTGAGCAAAGAAAAAAACTCCAGATTGACAATTATTTTCGAATACCTAATGAAAATGCTAACGTTTGCATATTTTTCGGAGAAAGGAAATAAGAGACGAAGCAAATTTATCCGTTTTACTATGTGTATGTTAACTTAAACTCCTCATTACACATATTTGTTTAGAATCATGCTATTGTATTAAAAAATAATTTGGTGTAAGTGAAAAATACACAAAATATGCTGAGCATACAAAATATTCCTAAAGAATGTTTTCTTTAAGTAGACAAACATAAGGGGGATAACAAAGACGATTATGAAACTAAAGTTAGCTAAAGTTCCAGTAATTAATCCAGGATATGTTCCTTATAAGAGCATCCTTCCAAACAGAAGGTGGTGTTGACAATCGTTCCACAAGAGTTAAATTGTTTCCTTACCATTCCCTTTGAACTACTCACCGTGGCCACGCCTTCTTCATTGGTCATTGCTTGTGTGTCGGACTTGAATACAAACCAATAAGATATTGGCAAATCCAGGACTGGCGTAGAAATGCTGAAATGTTCCGTCAGCATTAAATAAAGAAATACCTTAAATACATTAACAGCGTCGGCATATTTGTCTAATTGGACAGTACATGTCAATATTCAACTTTGTTTATTAGTTACGCTGTAATGTACGAAAGCAGTGGGGTCCACATATTCTAAAGAAAGGTTGTTTCACTTCCTGTAAGCAGGGAGGTAACGCTTTACTACTAGATCGCACAGGACAGTCCTGACTGTCTATTGAAGGTTGTGTCGGGAATAAAAATGAGGAGAGATTCGAGCAACGATTCGCTCCACTTCAAGTAAGAATATCTAACTGTATTGCCTTTATAGGACATAGTCCCTCTGTTGATACCTTAAAGTTAAATGGGCTGCAAAATTCTAGACCATACATTCGTATAGCCTCTCTGATTGGAATCGCGAATTAGATTTTAGCACTGCTGTTATACTATATATCTGATTGTTCCTTCTTTTGTCTGACATCTTTGCAAATAGTGCTTCTACATATAAAAGGCCAGTGGACCTTGTTCAGTCGGATACTGTGTTGTGTAATAATCCGTATTGAGTAAGTAAGGAATGAGTGAGGTAGCCCCTCCATTTGATTCTAGAAGGGGACCGGCCCATCTTTCTTCTTTTTTTTTACTTTCTCTAGCCCACATCTACAATGTACATAGAGGAGATATTGTATTCCACCCAAAAATTCGACACCTAGATTTCACTGGCAATATATATTTTGAGTCCCCCCGAATCCAAAAAAGCATTTTTAGAAAAAGGTCCGGTGTGTCTGTGAACAGTATAGCTCAAAGACGAAAAGACCGTTAAGCACCAAACTTGGTATTTAGGTTTGGTATCTTCCAAGGATTCGATTTTTAAGAAAATCCCCCCATCCCAAACTATCCTTTACATGGAAAAAATGTGGAAAATTTTGATTTTCTCAAAAATGCCTCTAACGACTTTGATTAAAATCTCTTATATTTAGAATGTTTACATGCCAAATAAAATGTATATCTTGAATTTCCTGAGAATAGCTTCTAAAGACCTCTTTATTCTGGATGATTTTTATTGAATTTTGCGTAACAGGTAAACCGTAAGAGATAGACAAAAACTTAGTACACAAAAATGTAGATAACGATAAAACACAACTTATGTCATATATATTTTTTTTCGTGGAGTTAGCCGGTTTCGAGGTATTCCTTGTTATTGGTTTCAGTTTTAAAATTCTCACACTGTTCTCATATAGGAACTTGTCAACACTGGGCCACGCAAAGAAACGGATTTCAATCCCATAGCAACCACATTTTAAAAAATTTGACTGTCGGTTTAGCCTAGTGCATTATATTACTTATACTTTCAAGAAAGCAAGTAAACAAACCATTTCTGCTAATGTACATATATCTCAATTAGAATGAAGTAGATAGAAGAATAAGTTTATTAACTTTGTACAGTCGGATACTGTGTTGAGGTATTGTATTAAGTTAGTAAGGAATGGGTGAGGTAGCCCCTCCCAAAATCATGTCTCCATTTGATATTAGCTAAGTTGACTGGCAGAGGCTGTTTATTTTCTTTTGTTTTTTGCGATGAGGGTGTAAACCAGAGACTAGAATCCGAGATAGTTTTAAGTGTGTTAAAAACAATATAAATTCAATTGTATTAATTTTCTCTTGAGAATTGGAAAGTAAAATCAAAATGGAAAAGCATACAAGTTTTTATTGGCTTATGTAATTAATTTATTTGTTTATTTTATTTATGGCTGCTCTTCTCGTTGATTTTTGTGGAGTTTGTGCAAATATCTGAGGAGCAACTAGCGTTCTCTTTTTCAAACGTTATAACAGAAAATGGTCGAGTACTTTTGGCACATTACCAACAGACCCTGTCTAATGAAATTTGTTGCATAACCTGTAAATTGTGATCATGGATAAAGTAGGTGTCACATCCCTCATACCATTTCTCTTCAAGTCATTCTTAATATTCCAAAATCCACGTTTCGTTGATCAGCACTAAAATTCTCAGCCATCGCGATACAACAATGAACAAACAAAATACAAAAGAATAGACAAATGGCAAACTGAAAACTTAAGGACATAAGTAGCAAAATTATAAATTTCAATCATCAAATATACCAATAATAATAATAATAATAATAATAATAATAGTAATACAACTGTATACCTACTTATGCCCTTCCATATGCAAATGAATATACACTATAAATAACACTACACGAAGAACTAATAACTATTTTTTTTTAAAATGGGATGTACTTCATTCACATAACTTTCTCTACTTATTCTGTAAAAAGCTATTCTTAAAAAAAGCTTATTCTTTTATCTGCTTCATGGTAATCAAGATAAACATTAGCAAAAATGATCTTATAAGGGAATACATTAGGCTAAAGCGACAATCTAATCTTTAAAACGCTGGTTACTGAATGATTTAAATTAAGTGCTCTTTGCATATGCAGGAATTGTAGAGGAATTTTGGGAAATCATTTATCTCTATAGCAAATGTTGAAAATGTCCTCCATCCTGTATAAGGCGCAACTCAACACGTCGTTCCATGTTACTGGCCACTCGTTGGAGGACTCTGCTGTCAATAGCTTGAATCTCCTTTGTGATGTGCTTCAGGTCGTCCAATGTCTGGGGACTGTGGGTAAACCCTGTCTTTTAAGTAACCCCATAGAAAGAAGTCCGGCGATGTCAAATCCGGAGATCTCGGTAGCCACAGGTTCCTTGAAATTATCCGGTCGTCAAAGAAACTTGCAATTAGGTTCATGGATTTATTTGATGTGTGGCATGTGGCGCCATCTTGCTGAAAATATCCCGGACTCAGCACTACATCGTACTGCATTTTCACGTTGACTACAAGAACAAAATGTCGAAACAGCTGCCAACAATGCAATTAGGAATAAAACATAAACATCTGCGGATCTAGTGACAAGGAATCGAAACTCCAGAATATTCTGCTTAATTTGGTGCTAAAATTGGGTCATTGAATGGAATTCCAACGGCATAATTGAAGAAAGAAATGTGTCAGTTCTACATAAATCACTCTGTAAAACTCAGTGTTCAGTCGCGGAATAATTTTATTGTTAAAGCGACCATAATAAATTAAAAAAAAAAAAAAAAGTAACCTCTTTTCCTATATGTACAAATATTTTAGCTTCCTAGGCCGCCATATTAGCTGCTGTTTCAGGTGACTTGCATCTGGTCGCCGTGTTTAAGTTTCAGTTTATCTTTTTGAAAGTCATAAGGTTAAACAAGTTTTACGTTGTAGTGTCAATGCTTCACTTTTATTAGAAAAGTCTCCTTATTCTGGAGGCATAAATTTAATGATGCTATTATTTCATTTGCTATTGTTTGTATAAAGGTAAAATAAATTTCGTCTTCGATGGTAAAAATTTGTCCGAGTATATTTTTAGAGTATTCACAAACCGAAAAAACGTTAACTTTTTAATTTCTTTAACTTTCTATACTTCGAACATAGTATAGTATATAGATAGAGAAACGTTCGAGGTTAATTGGAAATAAAGTTTTATGGCCTCCTGTATAAATAAACAAGCATTTTTACTTTCTCTACGCGTACTATGTACATAGTGTATAGAGAGGGTATTGCATTCCACGCAAAAATTCGATATCGAAATTGTACCAGAAATACAGTTTTAGTTTCCCCTATGACTAAAAAAAGCATTTTTTGAAAAAGGTCCTGTGTCCGTGTGCCTATAGACACGATTACATAAAAAAGAAAAATTGGTAAAATACCAAATTTGGCACCTAAGTTTAGTACATTCCAGGGATGTGACACAAGATTTTGAGAAAAATTGCGCCATCTGAACCCTTTACATGGAAAAAGTTTCGAAAACGTTCATTTTCTCAAAAATGGTTATAATGATTTTGATTAAAATACCGTATGTTAAAGATGTTTACATGGTAAATAAAATGTATATCTGGAATTTGCTGAGAATAGCCTCTAAAGACTTCTATATTCAGGATGAATTTTGCGTAACTAGTAAGCGCTAAGAGATAAACAAAAAGTTAATACACAAAAAAGTAGATCTCGTTAAAACACAGAATTGCTGACCATGCATAGAAACGGATTTCAAGCACATAGCAACCAGCTTTCAAAAGATTTGACAATTGCTTTAGCCAAGTGTATTTCTTTATATACCTTCTACTTTCAAGGAAGCAAATAATTAAGGCAATTTCTGCTAATGTTTATCTTGATTATTATAAAGTAGATAGAAGAATAAGCTTATTAACAATAAGCCATGTGCATGGAATACATCGGATTTTTAAAAAAGTTCCGCCTGCGTTTAATTGCGCGTATGCCCCCTGACTCAAATAAGAAAAACGAAAATTCGAATAAGTACTAAACAAGTTAATTATGTTCGGTATCTTCCAAGAATGGGACACAAAGATATTAAAAATCCCCCTAATTACAAACCACCCTGTACAAGGAAACATTTTCGAAATGTTTATTTTCTCAAAAAATGGCTGTAACGATTTTAATTAAAATTCAGTATATCACAAACATTTACAGGACAAATGTAAGGTATATCTTTAATTTTCTAGGAATAACAACTGAACTCCTGTTCATCCTGGATGACATTTGCATAACTGGTAAACCGTAAGGGATAAACAAAAAAACAAAAAAAAAAAAAAAAAAACATAGATGTTGTTAAATTTATGTCATACATATTTTTTTTAGAGCTAACGATTTTCAAGATATTTCTTGCTAATGGCTAAAATTTTAATATTTACTTTTCTCACAGTTGTCACCCGGTTTTCTTTTACTTTACACCTGGCCACGAAAAGAATCACGAATTTCAAAGCCAATCTCATAGTTACGACCTTCTAAAGATTTGAGTGACTCTAGCTAGCGTACCTCCTTATTTCCCTTCTACTTACAAAGAAGCAAATAATAAGACTGTTTCTGCTAATGTTTATCCCATTAACATGATGAAGTATTGTTTTCAGAATAGGTAAAAGAAGTCATGTAAATGGAAAATATATTTTTTCTAAGTTGCGTTTTGTGTGTTTTTTTTTAAATAAATGAGGAGGCAAAGAGGCGAACCTCCTGAGTTAAAAGTGAAAATAAAGTTCGGAAACCTGATAACAATTTCGTTTAGTTAAAGAA
The DNA here is from genome assembly GCA_030762935.1 of Hymenopus coronatus. Lineage (NCBI taxonomy): Eukaryota > Metazoa > Arthropoda > Insecta > Mantodea > Hymenopodidae > Hymenopus > Hymenopus coronatus. The sequence continues at coordinate 117,722,212 of CM060897.1, read as the reverse complement.
GTCGTATATTCATGTTAAAATGCACGCAGAAAAGAGCGCCAAAGGGAAACAAAGAGGTACTCAATCTAAATAGAATGTGCAGCGTTACGAAAGAATAGCCTCAGTAAATAGAAAGAAGGGCACGGAAGAAAACATTTTTTTTGATAGAGGGCTTTAAAACCGGTAATGAAAAATATTAATTTGCATGTCGTCTCTTCCGAACACGCTAAGACATGGCGTACTAAAGTAAAGGGAAAAATAAAAAGTTAAAAGAATGTTTAATAAAGAACTTTTTTAAATTGAAAACTTCTTCCATCATTCGTCATTCAGCAAATATTCAATGCAACACACTAATTAAATACGTAGCAGTCATATCTTATATTTTTATTACTTTGTCTACACGTACTATGTACATAGTGTATAGAAAATGTATTGCACTCCACCAAAAACTTCGATACCGAGAATTCACCGGAAATATATGTTTTAGGGTCCCTGCATCCAAAAAAGTATTTTCAGAAAAAGGTCCGTATGTATCCGTGTGTCTGTGAACACGATAACTCAAAAACGAAAAGTCGCTAAAATACCAAACTTGGTATTTAAGTTTAGCATCTTCCACGGATGTGACATGAAGATTTTGAGAAAATTTCCCCCACCCCAAAGTACCCTTTACATGTAACTTTTTTCGAAAAGTTTGATTTTCTAAAAAATTGCTAGAATGATTTTGATTACAATGTCGTATATTAAAGATATTTACCTGGCAAATAAAATGTATATTTTTAATTTTCTAGGAATAGCCTCTGAAGAATACTTTATTCTGGATCAATTTTACGGAATTTTGCACAACTTCTAAACCGTAAGAGATGGACAAAAACTTACTGCACAAAAAATATAGAGCACATTAAAACAAGCATTTTATGTTGTATACATTTTTTTCGTGGAGCTGATCGTTTTTGAGATATTCCTTGTTTTCGGTTTCATCTTTGTAAGACTTAACGTTTCTAATTCAGGAATTTGACAATTCCTGTCCATTCCCATAGCACCCAGCTTTTGACTATCACTTTAACCTATGGCACTCCCTTCTTTCGCTTCTACTTACAAGGAAGAAATTAATTAGCATGAAGTAAATAAAAGCATAAGCTTTTTGACAATAATTTGATGTAGAGAAAGTCATGTGAATGGAAGAAATCAGATCTTTCAATAGCTAAATACGATCTCTCCATCAATGGAAAACTCTGATATATTTTTGGAGAAAACATTTAACCAAGAAACTATTAAACATTCGTTAACAATGTTATTTATACAGTGCCTTTTTTATCCAGAGGTTACGGTTCCAGTAACAGATAATTTGATATTTGACACCAATAAATCCACATCGTAGTGTTAGTCGTCCTCAGTGGTGTAGTGGTTACCCGGCGGAGGGCATAAAAATCCTTATCATGGCTTCCTTCGGAAGGGAAGTAAATCCCTTGATCACGTGTCGTAAATTAACGGCACATAAGAGAACCTCAAGCCTGACAAAGGGACCTCAGAACAGAATTAAGCGGTATTTCACGACCAACGTAGAATGGGAAGCTGAGAACCACGGTAGCTAAATGATAATTGATAACATTCCATTTTATTTTTTTTTCAAAGTGTTAGTTAATTTTACTTTCTCTAGCTCAAATATATATATAACGTACATTGCAGTTGGAGAAGGTGCATTCTATCCAAATATTACATGCTAATATTGCACTGGAAATATATGTTTTGAGGTTCCCAGAGCCCAATAAAGCATTTATAGAAGACAAAAATATAAGCGTGACTGAGGTCAGCATAAGTCAAAAACGAAATTACCGTTAAGTACCAAACTTGGTTTTATGTTTAGTATCTTCCAAGGATGCGACAAGAAGACCTCCAAGAAAATCTTCCCACACCAAACTACACTTTGATGGAATTTGTTTTAAAAATGTTATTTTTCTCAAAAATTGTTCTAAAGATTTTGATTGAAATACCGTGTATTAAATACATTTACATCACAAATAAAATATATTTTTGGGGACTACTTTCTGAAGAAAATAGTTTCATTCTCAAATGATGTATGCTTAACTAGTAAACCGTAAGATATAGATAAAAACTTACTACATGAATAATGCATCTCATTAAAACATACAGCTTATGTGATATCTTGAAGAGTTGATCTTTTTCGAGATACACCTTGTTATTGGTTTCAATTTTAAGCTAAGTAACTTTTCTCAAACGGGGCCACCTTTCATTTCATCTCTCCTTAATTTTACTGGCAATGCAAAGCGAACTTCAGTTTTCCGCATGCCAACTAGCTTTTAAAGGATTTGACTGTCGCTTTTGCCTAATGCATTCCCTTATTTTCCTTCTGCTTAGAAGATAACAAGTAATAAGATACTTTTTTGTTGTCGTTTATCTTGATTAGCATGATTTAATAAAAGAATAATATTTTCTAAGAATACTTTATTTGCAGAACAGATAGAGAAAGTCATATGAATGGAATGCAGAGGATTTTTCACAAACACATCACATAATCTATTACCTGTTGTTTTTTTTTGTTTTTTTTTTTGCATGGTATTAACTACACTTCTAAATTAAAAACTCAAACGGTCTTTCCGAGTTTGAAATTTCAGTTGATTAATAAGAATAATCTAAAGTAATTCACGACATGTTGAATAAGCAATTACTTTTGCGACACATAACGAACCAATTCTTGTCTTTACAGCTTGAACTAAATGCCACAGTATAAAATAAATGTGGTCTTATGTAGGTGAGTCACATGGATTTTAATCAAAATCCTTAATGCCATTTATGAGAAAATCGAAAATTTCGAAAAATGTTCCATGTAAAGTGTAGTTTTTTGGCGGAGGGATATTTCTGTAGCTCTTCATGTCGCACGGAGTTAAATTTTATCTAAATTTCTTATGAATATCATTCACATTACTTTCCCTACCCTTTCCACAACTAACTGTTCATATAAAACATATTCTTCATTCTGCTTCAGTTAATCGAGATAAACATTAGTAGAAGTGGTCTTATTACGTATTCATTTGTTAATATAATGGAAATAAGGGAATAAACTAGACCTTAGTGATGAACAAATGTTTTAAAACCTGGCTAGGAAAAAAAAAAACTAACGACGAATTCCCGTTTGAGAAAGGTTTAAATCTTGGAAACCTACACCAACAGTCAGGAATGTCTGGGATTTCATTAAGTCTAAAAGCAATATATCAGATATAAAAATTATGTGTTCTAAAGATATCTGGCTTTATTGTGCAGTAAGATTTTGTCTATGCTTTACGGTTTACAGTTTTGCAAAAGTTATCTAAAGTGAAGAGGACTTGCTCAGGAAATATATAATAAAACATTTTGCTGATATTTATCTTAATTAGCATGATGTAGATATAAGGGCAGGCTTTTGTAGGAAAGTATATTGCAGAATAGGCAGAGAAAGCCATGTGAATGTACATCAGACTTGTACGATATGACCGGAAAGAAGCACAGCCTTTAAGTTTGAATACACCTAATGAGAGAAGGTAACCGAAAGTTCATAGGATAAGGCAACCAATAGCTAGGGATTTTATTCGTACTTGTGTATAAAGTCGGGTACACAGAAAGTGGTCTGTTTGTTTACCCCCTTCCACAAGTTTGAAGTCAGCTGTGGTCATACCCATTGACGTCATACATTATGGCTTATGAGATAAACAAGACTTTCCATTATTTTCAGTGCACGGGCGGAAATGCTAGCGTTTTATTGAAGCATGTTTTGCGTCCAGCCGCCACCTTATAATACTACACCCTACTATATACAGCACGCATAATATCTATCAGATTAATGTTTTTCCAAGTGTTTGAAGTAAAAAACAACGGAAAGTGGAAGAGAAGAGATCTCTGGTTGAAGGAATATTTAATACAAACACATTTTTCGGCCAATCGGAAGATATTATTGATAAATTAGTACTATTGCAAGGTTATAACTTAATTTTGTTCTAATTTCTTGGTCTAAAACTGAAGGGCAGCAAAATATCAGGTTTTGACCAAATTTTATTGTTTATATCTCATACCTATAGTCATCAATTTCACTACATAAACTTATAATAAGTGCACACCAAAAAAATATTGACAAGTATCAGATGATATCCTTTAGGATAATAATGACTTTCAATGTGGACTACATGTATTTGCTTTCTGAGTCCGAGGAACATTCCTATTCTCACGGTTCTGTTATCATAAGCACATAAGTTGCCAAATGGGCAAATTAGCAAGAGATTTCTTATAAACCGGAGTAGGTTGACAATTTTGGCTGCTTCACAACGGTCTTTCCGAGTTTGAAATCTAAAATCTGACAAACAATACAGAGTCGTTCTATTGATAATGTATAACATATTTCACTACGTTTACCACCGAAAAATCACTTAAATAATTACACTAACCTATGTATTGAAACACATTACCCTTTCCTTGTTTATGCTTCTGCTATTTGAGAACTTACAACTAAACACCACACATATACTGACTATTATATAGGTTTAAAACTTACACTCTCAATTTACTACTTAATTTAACATTTAGCACCTCAAAATCACTTAAATAAGTGCCCTAATCTAGGCATTGAAATACATTTCCTTTCCCAAACACCACACACGCATTGACCTTAAACTGGTTTAAAGCTTACAGTCTAAATTTACTGCTTAATTGAGCATTTAAAACTACATTTTTTTTCTTTTGGGGGTGGGGGTGTACGTTTAGCCTACACAAGGCGACTCATCTAAACATGTAGTATCTATAACGGCGACTAGGAAAACACGTGTTTCAGCAACCACAATGCATAAGGATAGGGCATTTCCTATCTATTCTCTCTATATCTATGCTTCAGTGCGACGTATATGACATTCAGCTGTGACCTGATGGGAAATGTTAGAACTAACATTCCTCTGGTCCTTTGATGGGCCAGCGTGGGTCAGAGGCAATCTGCTGGAAACTCGTTGAGGGACAGGCCGTTTTCTAGAGCACGGCGAAGCTTTACTGCATAGCCGCCAAGAGTCGACAAAACTGGGGTTTCTTTTGGCTTGGACGCAATTTTTGAGTTAAACACATTCACTGCGTTTAAATTATTATTGTGAAAACCCACTTTTCTAGTCGAGACAATCAGTTGTTTCCTTCAAATCGTATTTCAAAGCCTGTAACTTTTAATTATTGTAATTTACAACTGTAATTTAAAAATGTAACGAATGCAATTTATTGTAGCTAAAAGCATTAACAGCAAAATAATGTATGTCTTTAATGGCTGCTTGTTAAAAGAATATATTCTAATACATTGTTAAACTCTGTATTTCCTTGCAGTTATCTGGACACTTACTCCCTAGACCTTTAAGGAAGCATTATTTAAAGATTCCCTCTGGATTTTTGTCCATTAATTTTGCCTAGAATAAATACAGTACCATGTTTAAAAAGTTAGGTTTTACAATGTACGTTGCAAAGTGCCTCACATGTCACATGTGAACAGTCGAGATTTATTTTGACAGATATACCTGAGAGGCGCATCCATCATGTCGGTGCAAAGTGGAGCGTTTGATGTTGGGGAGTGGTTTGAACCCCAACTGACGCCATAAACAACAGCACTTCGCAAGATCTCCCTCATAAAGTAACATATAGTTCGGTTCTGGGACTGATGCTACTATTATAACAAAGTCCTTTCTGTTAGTTCATTGCGATTTCCCGTTTTACTTTCTATACACATACTATGTGCATAGTATATAGAGAAGGTATTGTGTTGCAACCAAAAATTCGATACCGAGATTTAATCGGAATATATTTTTTGAGACCCCCTGAATAAAAAAAGGAAAAGTCTTTGTAACTTTGTGTCAGTGTGTGTGTGTGTGTGTGTGGGTAGCAAAGCTCAAAATCGTCCGTTAAACACCAAACCTGGTATTTAAGTTCAGTGTCTTCCAAGGATGCGACACGAAGATTTTTTAGAAAATCCCCCCATAACCAAATAACTTTTACATAGAACATTTTCCGAAAATTTTGATTTTCTCAAAAATTGTGTTTTGTTAAACAAATCTCCCTCAGAGCCATTGAGACTGGTGAAACGGCGATGAAGAAAACAAAGGCGTGTGGATGGCATACACGTTTCAGAGAACTTTTTCAAACGTTGAAGAAACTTCTGTGCAAGCGACAAGGACACTATGACAGTGTCTGAAAATGGCTTTGCACGCGTCACAGATTTCTGTCACTGCAGAAGGGAACTATTTAGAAGAAAATGTGTAAATTGCTTGTGGTAACTTGTTTCTGTGCTATTCCGGGAACTTTTTGTATTTCCCTATACATAATGCAGCTAAATCTGTGACAACAATATGACAATGACCCCTTGCTAATTAATCGAACCTCTTTTAAAGTTATTCTGTACAATTAAGAATGAATACGAAGATAAATTTCATTATAATCTGTGTAACGATGCATTGACGCGCAGAATGCAACTTTGGCTGTACTTCAGATAAACGGCTAGAATATAAATACAGGCTAACATACACTAAAATATTATGCATCTGTATAACTAATCTACACACACTAATAAGATTCCTGCTTTTTGGGTATATTTAGTTCATGTTTTTCATGATTTAAGGTAAATAATAGGTATTTTAGGAAAAGTAAAGTGAATAATTAAAAAATATAAATGAAGTAATGTTGTACATGCAGTTGAGACAAATCATAACCCACAAGCTGTGCGGCTTAAGTTTAAATTCTTGTAAGTTCCGAAATCATTAAGTGCGGTGGATAGGTAATTAGCAAGCAGCGTGCGATCCTATATTGGTTGTGATAATCCCGAAATTACCACCGGAAAGGGTTTAAATAAATACTTAGGCGAAGTTACAAAAAAGGCGCAAACCGAGGGGCATTTTGAGACCCCGAAGTAACAAAGGTCAGCCGTTAGAAAAATCAAACCAGCCATTTCGTAGCAGCAACCTGGGCTTATGAGAAATTTTGAGATATGAAGTGTAATTTATTGGTTCACCGGTAAAGTAAATAGAGAAAACTAAGTGTTGTGCTTCTCATTCCACCACTGAGATCTCCGCTAACATTCTTACCAGTATTCGAGCTCATGCTCTACTGATGCCGCATTCCCAGAAACTATTCTAGACTTCTGCAGGAAGCGAGGTTCAAACCTAAGACCAGCCGAGAACGAGGAAGAGCAACGCTGCACACCGGGAACCAGTCACAAATCTGTTGGGCATTGTGGGAGCAGCTTCACAATAATACTATGATGTTTTGGAAATTTTAGAACAACTCACGCAAACGGAACGACCAGTAAGATCTTTCTGCAACGAACAAAGAATTGACCAAAGCTGATCAACTCAACCAATTGTAAATAAGCTGAAGAAATTGTCAAATGGGTACACTCCACGTTGTTATTATTTGAAAAACTTAATGAATCTTTTGTCACAAACACGCGAGGAATTTGGGTAAAAAGAGTATTGGAATGCATTCTTTAAGAAACGAGAGTCGAGGTCGTTTGAGTGCTATCAGGAATCCTGAGTTGTGTCTTCGCCTCAACAAGAACAGTAAATAGAAGGATGTGATATTTGTAGCGAGGTGCGGAAATGCCATATTCAGTGTGGATGTGAATACAGCCAGTCACAGGCAAATAACAAACATTGTTATCAGTCATGACGTCATCAGACAAATGCAAGAAAATTACAATGCAGAATGTCCTCAAATGGTTTTTTACAAATGGATGTTCTGAAGATATCTTTCAGTGATAGCCAATTTAGTGTAGTCTTGGACAAAGGAACTCTTGATGGACTTATGCCAAACAATCTGAGGAACCCTCAAGAAGGATAGATAACATTTTTAGTGTATGTAGCCTGTTATTTTCTAACATCTATTATAGTATCCCGTCAAAAAAGTCAACAACAACACACACACAAAACAAGAGATGAAAATAATACACATACTTAGTTGTTTTGCTGCTTACGTAAAACTCCATCTCCTTGAGATATGGCTTACCTGAAGAAAGAAAGAGAAACATTTGCATTAGGGAAGAACAGTAAAAAATGAAATCTTACTCTCAGAAACATGTTTATTGCTACATTTACATCCCGCCTTTAACTGAATAATTCCATCTGCTGCATTTCCCTTTGAAACAATGGTGTACTGTTGTTGTGAGTCTATTATCTATAATTTTTACTTTTTCTGTACATACTACGTACATAGTGTATAGAGAAGGTATTGTATGGCATCCAAAAATCCGATACCGAGATTTCACCATCAGAAAAGCATGTTTTGAGACCCTCTGATTCCAAAAAATAAGAATTTTTATCAACATGTCCATGTGTGTGTCTGTGGGCAGCATGGCTCAAAAACGAAAAGTTGGTTAAATACCAACTTGGTGTTTAAGTTGAATATCTTCTAAGGATGCGATACAAGATTTTCAAGAAAATTCCCTCACCTAACTACCCTTTACATGTAACATTTTTCGATTTTCTCAAAAATAGCTTTAATGGTTTTCAGTGAAATACCTTATGTTTATATTTTTATGACAAATGAAAAGTATATATTGAATTTTCTGGGAATAGTCTTTGAAGATCCTTTTGTAGAACTGGCTAGACAAAAGCTTACCACACAAATATGTATATCTTGTTAAAACACACAATTTATACTACCCACATTTTTTTGTGGGTTAACCGTTTTTGAGATATTCCGGATTATTGGTTTCACTTTTACGCCACTTAAACTTTTCTCAAACTTCTTTCTTCTCGTTTCACGTTTGTTTATTCCTGGCAAGCAAATAGAATGGAATTTCAATTTTTTCACATAGCGACTGGCTTTTAAAGGGCTTAACACTTTAATACTTTAACCTGAGCATTTTCTTATTTTCTTTTTATTTACAAAGAAGTTATTAATAAGACTAATTCTGATTATATTTATCTTGATTATCATTATGTACATCAAATATTAATCTTTTGAATAAAAGGTTTGTTTGCGGAACAGATAGAGTCATATGAATGGAACACATAAGATTTGTTATCATTAGATCACACAACCACACACACATTCACACACTTCGCTTTGTCGAGTAGTTCACACAATGCACCTAGTAGCTAGAGAAGGCATTGCATTCCACTCAAAAATGTATATCAAAATTTCACCGGAGATGAATGTTTTAAAGACACCCCGAATACCCCCACCAAATTTACTTTTTAGGAAAAGGTGTGTGTATGTGTGCGTGTCGGAGGACACTATAACTCAAAACTGAAAAGTTGAGCGAATACTAAACTTAACATTTCAGTTCAGTATCTACCAAGTATCTACTCAAGATTTTCAAGAAAATCTAAACAGCTCCAAGGTCGTCTCCTTAGCGCGGTGGTAGCGCAGCTGCCTACCAAGCGGGAGACCTGGGTTCGATCCCCAGTACCGGCGTGGGGATTTTTCCCCCGCTGGGAGACCTGGACCGGGGTGCACTCAGCCTAGTGAGGTCCCTGGGGGGCCAATTGAGGAGCTACTTGATGGAGAAGTAGCGGCTCCAGGTCGTGATGACCGCATTAACCGGCCGGGAGGGGCTCGAGGCGCTGACCAGGTCTCACCCTCCAATACTGCACCCCATCCATGACGTCTGTAGTGGACCGAGATGGGGGACGCAGCGGCCGGGCGGTAGGCCAAGGCTCCCCGTGAGCTGTCGTGCCATGGAGTTATGTTATAAACAGCCCCAACTTTATATGGAAATTTTGTTTAAAAAATTATCATGTTCCCTAAAAAGGCTTTAATCCTTTTCAGTATATACGAAATATATATCTAAAACTTTCAGGGAATAGCTTGTGCAGACCTCTTCTACGAATTGCTTTTGCATAACTGGTAAACCGTACGGAAGACACAAAAACTTACTACACAAAAATGTAGAACTCGTCAAAACACACAATTTATGTCCTATATATTTCTGCTGTGGAGCTAATTATTCTGTTTAATATTTTAAGATATTCCTTGCTATTGGTTTCAATTTCAAAATAACTACACGTTTCTCAGACACGTTTATTTTGTTTTGCTCCTGGCAACGAAAAGAGAATGGAATTTCAATGACAATTGTATTGCGACAGTGTTTAAACCATTTGACTATTCCTTTAGCCCAGTGTATTCCCATAATTCTCTTCCAGTTATAAGTAACTTAGTAATACGGCCATTTCTGTTACTGTTTATGTCGATTAGCGTGAAGTAGGATGAAAACTAATCCTTTGTAAGAAAATTGTGTACAGAACAGTTAGAGAAGCCATGTGAATAGAACACATCCGATTTTGTATTTTGCTTTGTTTATTTGCTTTTTGCTCGGGACTGTACATTTCTGTATCATCATCGTAACCTAGTATTCAAGAATTCTCTATAAACAAAACAAATGATAATACATATGTTCAACAAGACTTTTACTTTCTCTACACCAACTATGTACATAGGTATAGAGAAGAAGTATTTCATTAAAAAAATCGATACCTACCGAGATTTCACTGGAAATACCAGTTTTGAGTTCCCATGTATCCAAAACAAGCATTTTTGGAAAAAGGTTTGTGTGTGTGTGTGTGTGTGTGTGCACGCGTGCGCGCGCGTGCCCGTGTGTCTGTGAACACGATAACACAAAAACGAAAAGTCGGTAAAATATCAACATTCTGAGAAAAATCCCTTCATCCCAAATCATTCTTAACACAGAAAAAACTTGAAATTTTTGATGTCCCTAAAAATGGCTGTAGTGATGTTGATTAAAATGCCGTTTATTAAAGATAATTAATAAAAAATAAAATATATATCTTCCATTTTCTTGGAATAGCTTCTGAAAACCACTTTATTTTAGATGCATTTTTCTAAATTTTGCATAACGGTAAACAGTAAGAGGTGGACAAAAATGTTACTGCTATAAAACATTTAAAGCTCATTAAAACACACAATTTATATAATATACGCCTCTTACGTGGACCATTTCAGAGATTTTCCTTGGCATTGGTTTCAGTTTTAAAATACTTTAAACTTCAGGCCATGCAAAAAAAAAAAGAAAAGAAAAAAAAAAAAAAAAGGATTTTAACGACATGGCAACCAGCTTTTAAAAGATTTGAATTTCAGTTTAACATAATATATACCCTCATTTCTCTTCTACTTATAAGTAAGCTAGTAATAAAGCCAATTTCTGCTAATGCTTATCTCGGTTGCCATGAAGTACATAGAAGAATAAACATTTAAACTATAATTTGCTACAGCGGTGTAGAAAAAGTCATGTGAATGGAACATATCATATTTTTATTAATTTTCTTGTCAGGATTTTGCATAAATAATGTCTGCAAGTTAAGGCTTGTGTTTTAAATGATACCTGAACAAACAAATACATACATGGTATTGAAAATTGAAATGTTTATTGAAAATGAAATGATTAGTGTTCTAATATTTTAAACTAAATGGAAACACATGGGGGAATACACAAAGTTCTACATAGAAACGTAAATTACATTTTTCGTACGACTTTGCTACTGAATATAAATTTTAAAATCTGAATCAGAGCCAAGAATGAAAGTTACTAATCGATGACCTAGATGTCACTACAATGAATTGGCTTGTAAACCACTACTTTTTGTGCGTATGCACAATTCCTTCTAAACAATGGCTTTACGATGTAGAGGGTAAGGAAATAAATATCACCTCACGTAAACTCCAGTTTAGTGCCCATAAAACCTAGTTCGTTTAGGCCATTATATTTAATTCATAATTTCAGCCCCTTTTTGGCGGATCCATTCTCTGTTTGGCACATATTTCTTTAAAGGCAGGTATATTTTATACATCCGCTTTTTGGCTTTTTTTTTTTTTTTTTTTTTTTTTTTTTTAATGAAGGACAGCTAGTATATTTCGTTCTGCAGGAAAAGTTAAAGCACTTGTGTGTCCGTGCAACCTCTTGCCATCGTCTGCCCTTCCACTCTTGCTTTTATTGCTACCCTCTGTCTATTTGTATGTCCGTCTGCACAACCATCAGCAAAAGCGGAAGCTTGACAAAAAAAAAAAAAAAAAGTCAGATCCTCAAAAGTTTTTCTTCTCATTTTAGCATTTTACCAGGCATGAAACTTTCTTCAGTTTTCCGTAAAAGCAAAATATGCACAATATCCCTGCACCCAAAACCATATCGTACTTTCCACATTTATAACCACAGAGTTTCATTCACCCTTCAAGAGGCGAAAATCTCAAGAGCTTATTTGATGCATATATGTTTCCAAGTTTCTTTACACCTTAAAAGGAGATAGAATACTTTCGGAATATAGTATTTAATAGTGATGAAGAGTGCCCTATTCAGCCATTCATTTTTACTTTTCTACACGTACTATGTAGATATTGTATGGTTATTGTATTTCCTCAAAAGTTCCATAACGAGAGTTCACCGGAAATACACGGTTTGCGGAAGAGAGCATTCTTAGAAAAAGTCCGTGTGTGTGTCTATGTATCTGTGAACGCAATAATTCAAAAACGAAAAGTAGTTAAAGTACCAAACTTGGTATATAAGTTTAGTATCTTTCAAGGATGCGACACAAAGATTTTGAGTAAAATTTCCCCATCCCAAACTAACTTTTAAATAGAAAGATTATCGGAAATTATGATTTTCTCACAAATGATTCTAAGAAGTTTTATTAAAATATCATATAATAAATATATTTACAGGAGAAATAAAATATATATCTTGAGTTTTCAAGAAATAGCCTCTACTGAATGAATTTTGCTGGATTTTGCGTAATTTGCAAACCGTAAGAGATAGACGAAAACTTACTACATAAAATATGTATATCTCATTGAAACACACAATGTATGTCATATACATTTTTTCGTGGAGCTGCCATTTTTGAGATATTCCTTCTATTGTTTTCCGTTTTAAAATACTTAAACTCTTCACAAACGGGAATTTGTCAGGTCTTGGAAATACAAAGTAACGAATTTCATCTACATGGTAACCAGCTTATAAAAGATTTGACCATCGTTTTAGCCTAGTGTATTCCCTTATTTTTCTCCTACTTACAAGGAATCATTTCTGCTAATATTTATCTAGATTAGCATAAAGCAGATAGATAATAACATTAATTTGCTACAGAGATGGAAAAAAAGTCATGTGAATGGAACACATCATATTTTTACTTTTTCTATCAATCTATGCAATGTACAGTCCGATACCGTTGAATCTTTTGGTATGTTTCTTTGTTTAATGTTGGCGGATACTTTCACCATTTATGTTCCACATCAGCCCTGAGTTTGCCAATTTCCTATTGGTTTGTATTCGAGTAAGCCAACGAGCAATGATCTATGATCAAGGCGGGCCAAGGTGAGACGTGATAAGGGAAGGGTAAGGAAACAATTTAACCCGAGTGAAACGATTGTCAAAATTACTTCTTATCGAATGGATGGTTTATAGGGAACGGGGCTCGTGGATTTATTGCTTGAACATCAGCTTAATTTAGTAATAATGAAGTAAGTAATGATTAATAAATGACAAACAATAAATTCTGGCCAAGTTTTTCACAGAAAATTCTTGTTGAAAGTAATTTTTATTACGTTTCACAAAGCTATAATTGTATTTCTAGTTATTGATGTATATTCTGAACTCCTGATGTGATGGGAGAAAATGAAGACCATTTTCGAATTCAGCACAAAAAACCGTTTAGAATCACCTGTCAGATTTTAAAGTTTTGAAATGCATACCAGTGTATTTTTATATCTTCGTCATGCTAACTCTCAATAAACATTAGTCGAATTGGTCTTATTACTTCCTTCCTTGTAAGTAGAAGGGAAATAACGAAATAAGTTAGACTAAAACGATAATTTTTTTTTTTTTTTTTTTTTTTTTTGTGGCTTAACTTCCTTGTCATATCGGAAGATGGATGAAATGATGCTCAAATTAACTCGGTGTCCATGGAGCTTAAAGCTACTTGACATTCGTCTTCTCAGGATAAGCGAAAACCCCGAAAAAAAACCTAATCCGGGTAACTCACCCTAAGCGAAATTTGAACTCACGACCTTTTGAATATGAGACAGACACACTACCACCACACTACCCAGGTGGGCAGACGAATATTGTGTAAAAGACAGTCGCTATATGAAACAATTGAGGTTCGGTTCGATTTGCATGATCTCGTTTGAGAAAAGTTAATTAGTTTTCAATTGAAACAATTACATCGAGTATTTCGAAAACGGTCAACTCTACAAGAAAGACGTATATGACATAAATTATTATCAGTTTTAAGGAGATCTACATTTTATTTGTGATGTGAATATTTTTATATACGGTATTTTAATCAAAGCGTTACAGCTATTTTTGAAAAAAGTTCCATGTAAAGAGCATTTGATAATGAGATGATTTTCTTAAACATCTTAGCGTCGCATGGTTGGAAGTTTCTGAACTTAGATACCAAGCTTTGTATTTAACCACTTTTCGTTTTTGAGCTCTGCTGTCCACAGTCATACAGACTGACAACACACACACTTATACACACGTACCTTTTTCTAAAAATGCTTTTTATGAGAACTTTAAAACATATATTTCCGGTGAAATCTCGGTATCGAATTGTTGAGTGAAATACAATACCCTCTCTATTCACTATGTACATTGTGCATACGGCTAGAGAAAGTAACTAACTGTCTTTAATGCACAAAATGTATGCCCAATACCGGTCTTTTTTTAGGCGTTAATATGTCTGAGACATTTTTACTTTCTCTAGCCCCGTATGTACAATGTACATAGGGATAGAGAAGTATTGTATTCCACCAAAAATTCGATACCGAGATTTCACCGGAAATATATGTTTTAGGGTCCCCTGTATCCAAAAAAAAGCATTTTCACAAAAAGGTCCGTGTGTGTGTGTGTGTGTGTGTGTGTGTGTGTGTGTGTGTCCGTGTGTCCGTGTGTCTGTGTGTCCGTGTGTCTTTGAACACGATAACTCAAAAACGAAAAATCGGTAAAGCACCAAACATGGTATTTAAGTTTAGTATCTTCCAGGGTTGCGACACGAAGATTTTGAGAAAAATCCCCTCATCCCAAACTACCCTTTACATGTAATTTTTTTTCGAAAATTTTGATTTTCTTAAAAATGGCTCGAACGATTTTGATTAAAATATCGTATATTAAAGATATTTAGCTGACAAATAATGTGTTTATCTTGAATTTTCTGGGAATAGCTTCTAAAGACTTGTTTATTCTGGATGAATTTTGCTTAATTTGGCATAACTACTAAATCGTAAGAGATAGACAAAAACTTACTATACAAAAATGTAGGTCTTGTTAAAATACACAAGTTATGTCATATACAGTTTTCTCGTGGAGCTTACAGTTTTCGAGGTATTCATTGTTATTAGTTTCAGTTGTGAAGTACTTATACTTTTCTCAGACGAGTGTGCGGTTTCTTTTGTTCTACTCCTGGCCAAGAAAAGAAGGGATTTGTAATGGCAATCGCATAACGACAGCTTTTAAAACATTTGACTATGGCTTTAGCCTAGTGTAATCCCTCATTTTTCCTACTTATAAGTAACTAATTAATAAGAACGTTGTGTTAATGAGTACCTGGATTAGCAAGATGCAGAAAGAAGAATAATCATATGTAAGAAGTTTTGTAGAACAGCTAGAGAAAGTCATGTGACTGTAACACATCAAATTTTTTGTTATTGGTTTAGAATTTGGTATTTCCTTATTTCTCTTCTACTTACAAGGAACTAAATAATAAGACCGTTTCTGCTGATATTTATCTAGGTTAGCATAAAGCAGATAAAAGAATAACCTGTTATGGGAATTATTTGTTGTTTTTCCAACACCATGAAGTTTTCAATTAATGGGGAAGGCCATTTTAGCAAACTGTTCTTTCATCTTATGTGCTCGGAATCAAGTACAAGGACACTGTAAATCATTTTTAAGCCTTAAGTAATTTATGAAACGAAATTAGAAAGTGCTTTACAGCGCCATGTTCGTGAGAACGAATTGGCTTTTCATTAAGGAAAGGATTATTAATATACGTTTAGCGTTTTTGAGATTACGCTGAATACTCAAGTATGTTTTCCCTTTATTATATTAATATAGATTACTGTATTTTACATATATTACACTATAGAATGCATTTATTCAGGCAATAGCTTTTAATAGTCAGTAGAGTGAATTCAGCAATTAGTGACTTAGTTTCTTTTTATAGAAGTAATGGCGTTTTCGTGGCTATTAAACATTTATTATCACCTTTCGTGAGAAAGGGAAATATTGCTAAAGCAGATAGGCAATGCATTACATTTATTTTTGTACTCAGAAAAAGGTAAATTTAAAGATTCACGAAGATAATTATTTCAAATCATTTGTCACGAACACATAACATTTTTATTTGCGTGACACACCACATGAGCCTACTGCTGATGACGTCACTTGACTTTAGTCACGCTTGGTTTGTGCGTTGTAATTCACCTCTGGAATCCATCGACTGTGTAGTTTATTCGTTTCGAAAGACATATTTTTACTTTCTCTATCATGTACATAGTGCGTAGAGAAGATAGTGCACTTACCCAAAAATTGAAAATGTGATTTCTCTGGATACACACATCTTAGGTAGTGGTGTGTGTGCGCACATGATCTTGTGAAAGGGATAGCTCAAAAACGAAAATATCTTTTACTGAAAATGCTGTTTTTGGATTCAAGATGCCCTAAAACGATTATTTCCAGTGAAATGTAATACTTTTCTACCTATGTAGTATGAACTAGCTAGAGAAGGCAAAAACATAGAAAATAAAAAAGACTAAAAAAACTGTTTTTGGCTTCACTATTTGTCTAAAAAATGAATTTCTGAAATACCATACTTTCTCTACCTACTATGTATATTGTATATTACGTACTGGAGAAAAAAAGAAAGGGATATTATGGGGATTGAAAATGGAACAATTCGTGAAAGAAGGGAACCATTCTCAGTATTCACCTACCGACGCGGGAGAAACTACGAAATAGAGCAAATGAAAACCTTTTCAGAGTAACCGACCCGAGAAAGGAACCTGGGACATACCGAATATGCCCCTCACACGTAACTCGAAACCATCTTGCGTGTGAGAATCTGTTAAAAGTTTATAAACTCAAGGGCCTTTTATTTATTTGCGTAGTTAAATGCATCATGCATTAATACTCTTGAGAAAATATTACTGAATTTGTAACGTTAGAGGATATATTTCCATTACAAGCTTAAATTTTGGAATAAGATAAATAGTCTTATGTTTGTGAAGTGTAATGATAATGTAATTTAACCCATGCATTCCATCGTGTTGATTACAAAGATATTTGATTGCAGTGCCCATTCTTAAACTTCGCGCAACCCTTGCCTGAGCGGAATAGGGCATAAGCATAAAACAAACGAACTAAGCATTTCGTTGTATCCTCACTGCATTTCTTCCAGCCGTTAAAAAGGAATTTTTGTATTATAACACCACACAATATTAATAGTAATATCTTCATCTTAGCAAACCAAATGCCAAAAACTAATCAACGTGAGGCTAAGGTTGTAGTCAGGAAAACAACATTCTGATGTGTTGCATTCACATGACTTTCTCCACAACTGTAACAAATTATTGTTAATAAGCTTATTCTTCTCTCTACTTCATGCTAATCGAGATAAGCGTTAGAAGAAACGGTCGTATTGCTTAGTTCCTTGTAAGTAAAAGAGAAATAAGGAAATATATCTACTACGCCAAACCGACAGTCAAATGTTTTAAAATGTGGATGCTATGGGATTGAAATCCGTTTCTTTGCATCGCCAGAGGTTGACAAGTACCCGTATGAGAAAAGTTTTAAGTATTTTAAAACTGAAACCAATAACAAGCAATATCTCGAAAACGGTCAACTCCACGAAAAAATTATATGTCACATAATATATTTTGTGCTCTAGCGAAATGTATATTTTTGGTGTAGTAAGTTTTTGTCTGTCTCTAACGGTTTACAACTTATCAAAATTAAAGAAAAAATCATTCAGGCTAAGGAGGTCCTCAGAGACTTTTCTCAGAAAATTCAAGATATATGTTTTATTTCTCATGTAATCAAAATCGTTAGAGCCATTTCTGAGAAAACCAACATTTTCGAGTTTTCCATGTAAAGGGTACTTGGGTGTGTGGGGGGGTGGTTATTAAAAATCTTCGTGTCGCATTCTTTGAAGATACTGCAGTTAAATATCAAGTTTGGTACCTAACGGACGAAACATATGTTTCCGATGAAATCTCAGTATCGAATTTTTAGGTGCAATACAATACCTTCTCAACACACTATATACCTAGTTCGTGTAGAGAAAGTAAAACATCTGAAAATGTGATGTGTTTCATTCACATGACTCTCTATATCTCTGTAAACATTATCGTTAAAAAGATTATTCTTCTATATGCTTCAAGCTAATCGAAATAAACATAAATAGCTTGGTTCCTCAAGGAGAGAAATACGGGAAAACACCAGGCCAAGGCGATAGCCAAAACGTTTAAAAGTTGGTTGCTATGTGATTGAAATTTGTCTCTGTGCATGGCCAGGAGTTGATAAATTCCTGTATGAAAAGTTTAAGTAATTTAAAACTGAAACTAATTACAAGAAATTTTTAGGAAATGCTCAACTCCAAGAAAAAAATGTATATCGCCTAAATTGTGTATTTTAATGATATCTGTATTTTTGTATAGTGTGTTTTAATCTATTTCTTACGATTTAATATTTATACAAAATTCAGAAAAATGAAGATGTCATCAGAGTCTATTCCTAAAAAAAATTCAAAATTAACATTTCAATTTTCGAGTAAATTTCTTTAATATATGATATTATAGTTAAAATCGTTAGAGCCATTTCTGAGAAAATTATTTTTTCCATGCAAAGGGTAGTTTGGAGTGGGGGATTTTCCTCGAAATCTTCGTGTCGCATCTTTGGAAGATACCTTACTTAAATACCAAGTTTGGTATTATTCGGTGTTTTAAGTTTTTGAGATATGCTATCCACAGACAGACACACACACACATACACACACACTGACTAAAAATGTTTTTCTTGATTCAAGGGATCTCAAAGCTATATTGCGGTGAAATGTCAGAATCGAATTTTTGGGTGGAATACAATACCTTATCTATACACTATGTACATAGTACTGCAGAGAAAATAAAAATTGGGAATGGAGGAAGTATTGTTTTTATTTCTCCGAGAGAGAGAGAGAGAGAGGGAGGGAGAGAGAGAATGAGAAACATCTTTTTCGTGAGGGAAGAACATTTTATAAATCTCCTACTGTAAATACAAAAGGGCAGATTTAAACCCGACACTATTGAATAAAACATTTCTCTTTACCGATTCTACAAAGTGCATTACAATGAACAGATTTTGCATCTCAGAAGTTAACTGAAATAGAAAGCCTAGGAACAAACAGAAGAAATCAAAACAAAAGAGAGAGAAAGGGAGAAAATTTAAAACTATGAAAGAGCACCTGTTTTGATTGTTTTTCCTGAATAGGTATTTTACTATCAAGCTTTCCATTCTTAGGACAATTACTGTTTTACTCTGCTCAATATTGCTGAAAGGCAAATTTAAAATGTTTTCACTTTACATTAAAATATTAACATCTAATTTTACCTTGGTTTCCCCTGTTACGGCAATTAACAAATAAATATTTCTGGAATCTAATAAACAGAAAGCTACACACGATTTTATCTACGTATCATGCGGAATATGTAAACGAAGAACTATTTAAATATTACACAAATTATTTTTAGAAACAATTACTATAAAATTAAATAAAAGCTTGGGAAAACTAAATTGTATGTATTTTTTGTAAATTATAAAAGTCTGTGAATACCTGTATATCTGGTTAAAAGAAGACAAGAGTACGAAATCAATATAACGTTTTATGTTCTAGGAACAGGCCAAAGAGATGCGCGATAGTGCGAGCTATGCCACGGTTGCTGCTTTCATATTGACTTCGACCAAAACGATAAGTATTTCCTGTGTAGCAAATCTTAGGCCATAGGTATGTAGAACTCTTTGAGAGATCGTCTCTCAGGAAATTTTTCTTAACAAATTCTTAACACACTGCAGCATTATGTTGTTTTTTTTACCGTAAATGAGAGTAATGTGAGCCATTTTGTACCTTGTAAAAATCGTTAGGAAGGAAAATAAAGCCGTTGGGTCCGTGTCGCAGATTTACGGCAAGTAAAAATCCTCAAGCCCCTAAAAGATCTTAGTGGTCTTTCACATACAATGTGACGCTGAGAATCACACTAGTAAAGTACATCCATGAATAATACTCAATTTAATTTAAGCAATTTTAAATTAAGATTTTATATTGCGAAAACAAACCATAAATGTAATAAACAAAAACGAAAGTATGTTTCTTTCTATCTTACAGCGTTAACAGGTTAGTGGTTAACGATTTAGATTCAACTGAGACACAATTCAGTGTCATCGCCTGCGGTGCCATTTGTAGTAAAATTGGGTGTCAAACACTATCAAAAAATATTTTTCAAGCTTCTATAAGAAATATTTGAAAAGTATTAAAGCTTCATAAAATCTTTATTTTTTTCTCAAAACAATGTTTCATTGCAAATTGTTATATGAGGATGCCAACAGTAGATCACTTTGCACATGATAAATTATCAATATGTTCTGAATGGGTTCAGTTTGGCTATAAGAGGAAGAGGAGCAAAAGAAGATAATGGCCATTTAACTGTTACTTTCAATTCAAAACCGTCGTAATGACTTTAGATGGTCATATTGATATAAAAATGCAGCGAAGTTTACTTTAAGTCCATCTTCCGGTCATAGAACCAACCTGTTTTCTAATTTATTCACTTCCATTAGAGCAATACACAATAATTGCCCGTACGGGTAGGGTGGTGGTAGCGTGTCTGCCTCTCATTCAACAGGTCGCGAGTTCGAATCTCGCTTAGGGTGAGTCACCCGGATAAAGTCTTTATTCGGGGTTTTCCCTTATCCCGAGAAGACGAATGTCAAGTAACTTTAAGCTACATGGACCCCGGGATCATTTGAGCATCATTTCACCAATTTCATTCATCGTCCAATATGACCAACCAGGTTAAAGGACGTTAAGTTACCAAGAAGAGGAAAAAAATACAATAATCCTAGGTAAGAATCTTGTTATTTGGTTTTTTTTTATCCCCAGCTTTTAATACTGCGGATCCTCACCCCGTAGGTCATAAGGGTGGTGTTTACTTTTGTAAAGTATTGCTTATCAGCAATGATGTTAATTTATGTACTGTTTTCATTGGGTTTATATTTTCATTAGATGTTTTTCACTTTCTCTAGTGCGCATGTGAGAAGGAAAACATCCACAAATTCGATACCGAGATTTCACCAGAAACACATGTTTTGGGACCCCCTGAATCACAAAAAAAGAAAAAGAAGCTTTTTTTGACGAAGCCCCATGTCCATGTCTGTGTGTTTTGTGTGTGTGCGTGTGTGTGTCTGTGTGGGGGGGCAGCATAGCTCAGAAATTAAAAGTTCGTTTAACACCATACTTGGTATTTAAGTTCAGTATCTTCAAGAAAATCCTCCACACCAACTACCCTTTACATAGAAAAATTTTCGAAACATTTTATTTCCTCAAAAATGGCTGTAACAATTTTGATTAAAATACCATGTATGTAATACATTTTCATAATAAACGATTCACACGGACCTTTTCTAAAAATGCTTTTTTGGGAGAAAGGGGACCCCAAAACTTATATTTTCGGTGAAATCTCGACATCGAATTTTTGGGCGGAATACAATACTGTCTCTATCCACTATGTACGTGGTTCATGCGGGCTAAAGAAAGTAAAAATTGAGTGGGAAGAAATGAGTTAGCTCGTCAACGCATGCGTTGGTTGTTCACCGTGACGCTACAGTTATGCGGCAACACTCCACCCTGTGATGTGCCTTGCGTATGAGCTGCTGATAAAATACGGTGCATCAATAAAAGCGCCGAATGACTTCCCGTGCAAGGCACTGCAGGGTATGGAGGGTTGAAATATGATAATACCATAACAACATACTATGCTACAAACGCGTTATCATATTATCATAGATAATGTCTCCAATGATTCCCAAACCATCGATTTCGTGACTCACGAATTTATCTAGAAAAATCTTATGTGTTCCATTCAATTGACTTTCTCTACATCTCTGTAATGAAATATTGTTTGAAAACTTATGCTTCTATCTATTATATGCTAATCGATATTAACATTAGCAGAAATGTTTTATTATAAGTAGAAGAAAAATAATTAAATACACTAGACTAACAGATAGGTAAACCTTATAAAAGCTGATTGCCATGTGGATGAAATCGTTTCTTTGCATTACCAGGGGATTACAAATTCCGTATGTGAAAAGCTTTATAATAGAGAATATATAAAAATTATTTACTCTACGACATGAAATGTATATTCTGGATTTTAATGAGATCTACATTTTTGGTGCTGTAAGTTTTAATCTATCTCTTACGGTTTACTAGTTATGCAAAATCGAGAAAAAATCATCCAGAATGAACAGGTCTTCAGAAGCTTATCCTGGCAAATTCATGATATACATTATGTTTGTCACATAAATATATTTAATATATGGAAAGCGTTAGAGGCATTTTTGAGAAAATCAAAATTTTCTAAGATGTTTTCATGTAGTCTAGTTTGTGTTAGGGGGATTTACTCAAAATCTAGTGCCGCATTCTTGGAAGTCAATAAAATTATGTACTAAGTTTGATATTTTACCGAATTTTCGTTTTTGAGTTATTGTGCTCACATACACAGGGATCTTTTTCTAAAAAATACTTTTTCTGGATACAGGAGGCCCTAAAACGTCTATTTCCAGTGAAATCTCGGTATCTAATTTTAATGGAATGCAATACCTTCTCTATCAACAATGTATATAGTACGTGTAGGGAAAGTAAAAACTGGACATTAAGATTAGCAGGTTTAGGACTTTTCTCGATTGATTAGCCCAAAAATCATGAATAACTTTAATAACTTTTTCGCATTTAACGTAAACGATATTGTTTGCAAAATCATCAGAATCATGCGAACGCATTGCGCTATTTAATCAGTATAACTGTATTTAATATTTTGACTTTCCTATACATAGTATACATAGAGTAGTTAGCGAAAGTATTCCAATGCACCCAAAAATTCCAAGTCGAGATTTCACCCGAAATTTATTTTGAGGTCCACCGAATCCAAAATTATATCTTTCTCTACACGCACTATATACATAGTGTGTAGAGAAAATATTGCAAAGCACCCAAAAATTTGATGCAAAGATTTCACCGGAAATACATGTTTTGAAACCCTCTGAATCCAAATCAAGCATTTTAAAATAAAAGTGTCCATGTGTCTGTTGTATGTACGTGTGTCTGTGTGTGGGCAGCCTAGCTCAAAATCGAAAAACCGTTAAATACCAGACTTGGTATTTAAGTTTGGTATCTTCCAAGGATGCGGTATGAGGATTTTCAAGAAAATTCCCGACAGACTACTCTTTATATGGAAAATTTTTCTAAAATTTTGATTTTTCCAAAATGGCTCTAACGACTTTGATTAGAACACCTTATGTTTAGGATACGAAACGTATATCTTGGATTTTATGGGAATAGTCTCTTAAGACCTCTTTATTTTGGATGACTTTTTTATAACTGGCAAACCGTAAGAGATTTACAATAACTTGCTGCACAAAAAATATAGATCTCATTAAAATACACAATTTATGTTATATACATTTTTTAGTGGAGTTTACCGTTTTGGACATATTCTAGATTATTAGTTTCAATTTTAGCCACTTAAACATTACTCAGTCAGGAAGTCATCATTCTTCTGGTTTCTCGTTTGTTTACTCCTTGCAATCAAAGAGATTAGAATTTCAATATTTTCACATAGCAACTAAATTTTAAACTTCGAGACCATCCATCTAGCCTGTACATTTTCTCATTTTCCTTCTACTTACAAGGAGCTAGTAATTCTGCTTATGTTTATCTTGATTAGCATTATGTAGAGAGCAGATTCATCTTTTGAATAAAATGTTAATTTGCCGAACAGCTAGAGGACATCAAGTGAATGGAACTCATTAGCTTTTTTTCACTTCTACTTCCAAGGGACCAAGTAATAAGGACTATCACTGCTAATGTTTATCTCGAGTTGCATGATGTAGAGCAGAATAAGCTTTTTAACAATAATTTGTTACAGAGACAGCATAGTTCAAAAAATACCAAATTTGGTATTTAACTTCAATATCTTCCAAGCATATATCATAAAAATTTTAAAGATAACCCTGCCACCCCAAACTACCCTTATCATGGACAATTTTTTTGAAAAGTTAGTTTTCTCAAAAATGGCTCTAACGGTTTTAATTAAAATACCGTATAATAAAGATGTTATGACAAATGAAATGTATATCTTAGATTTTATAGGAATAACATTTGAAGATTTCTTCATTTTGATACATTTTCCAAAATTTTTAAACCCTAAGAGAGTCAAAATCTTAACACACAAAAAAATCAGTTTGTTTAAAACATACAGTTTATATCTATTACATTTTTTATAGAATTAACTGTTTCGGAGATATTCTTTGTTATTAGCTTCAACTTTAAAATAACTTAAATTAAAGACATGAAACGGATGTCTTTGTTTTATATGTATTTTGTTTTACTCCTGGCCATGCACAGAGAACAGACCCACTTTCAAAGCATTTGACAATTGTTTTAGCCAGTGTGCTCCCTTATTCCTCTTATGTTACAAGGAAGTAAGTAATAAGATCGTTTCCGCTTACCCTATTACCATAATATAGATGAAATAATAATATTTTGTAAAAACAGTTTGTTTCCCTAACAAGTGAAGTTATACATGAAACACATCAGAGTTTTATAAAAATATTTGCGTTTCAATCCATCTTGTCAGTAACGTGCTTGTGTTAGTTAATTTAAAAACAAAAAGACGGTTAAATACCAAACTTGGTATTTCAGTTCCGTATCTTCAGAGAATGCACAACAGGGTTTTCAAGAAAATTCTCCTATCCCAACTATTCTTTATGTAACATTTTCCGAATTTGTTATATTTTCTCAAATATTATAAAAATAATATATACATACTATATAGCAAGCTATGTATATAGCAAATAAAATGCATATGTAGAACTTTCTAGGAATTGTCTTGAGATCTAGTTTAAGCGAAACGAATTTTTAATATTATCTTCTGTAACTGGTAAATGTTTATGATTTGAAAAATGTATTAAAAAAAGTAAAGGTATCTTTAAAACATAGAACGTATTCCGTTGCTATGAGTTTCTTGTGGCATCAGCCATTTCCATTATTTGTCATTAAGAGTTCGAATTATTCAATATGGTAATTCACTTGTTTCTCACAACAGAAACTCCAAGGCTGGTGTAAATAGTGTTCAGTTGTTAACAATTTGACAATCGACATCTCTTTGTATATAACACGAAATATGTAATGTAGCTATGTATGTGTATTTAAATAAGTAGACATATGAACCATGGTAAGAATGGCTCTTACAACGTTAATAAAGATAATGTGAATGTAAAATGTCGGATTTTAAAACTTTTTGGATTAAATATAAGAACAGATACGCCTTAAGAACTTTTTAACCTTTAATGATATATCTTATCTGAAATTTATTAGGTAATTTAAACTTTCAATATATTATTTAATAGAAGCATACTGAGAATCAAATTTATTTTAAAATGTAGACATTTCCCTCGTTCTACGCTACCTTATACACTTATGGCAACCTAAGATACGCAGATGATGAGGTTTTCCAAGCAAGCTGAGAGGACAAATACCGCTTTCCTGAGGCTACAAAGAAGTAAGCAGATATAGAAATGTCATGTTTTGGACTAGTCTAATGCAAGAAATATAAAAAATACGTGAAAGCAAGAGAAACAAAAAGAATGAAAATAAGATATAAGAGGCTAAGAAAAAGAGTTGAGAAAAAAGAACAAGTTATGGAAATCACGGCTTAGTAACAAAGAGAAAGGTCAAAAGAATTTTGAATACATATAAGGAAAAGATGAAACGAGAAACAAAAGCTAAAAAAGCAGGTGAAATTCTAAAAGGCGCCTCGTATGCTAGCTGTACAAATAGAAAGGATTTTCTTTCCTTTATTTAATCGTTGAAGTGTAAAGCAAGGTATGTGAAGACGTGAGCATATGTCTAAGCACAGAAGTCACAACTTGTACACTTTGCTCTTATTATTATCATCCTCTGCAGCACCGAGAAATGAATTTACAGCTTCAATTCATAGATCAAAGCGTTCAGAGCTGGAAGTTTTACTTTCTCTAATACGTATAGTAAGGGAAGTATTGTATTTAAGACAAAACATAACCCGTATATTAAATTAATGTTTACTGATTAAGTAGTAATAGAAATATGTGTTAAGGGTTTGTTAATATATTGAGAAGACTTTGTGTTAGCTTATAAGTTATTGTATTGAAGTTAAAAATTAGCTGGAATGAATAGAAGTATAGAGCTCTCTCAGAATAGCGCATGTTGTCGGCACGTCGGCGCCCGGTTTTTTGTGTTTCAGTGAGGGTAAACACGGAAACATCTTTGTGGTGAACTAAAGTCACGAAGGCCGATGAA
This sequence comes from Hymenopus coronatus, assembly GCA_030762935.1. Lineage (NCBI taxonomy): Eukaryota > Metazoa > Arthropoda > Insecta > Mantodea > Hymenopodidae > Hymenopus > Hymenopus coronatus. The sequence goes on along the minus strand of CM060897.1, from coordinate 117,695,630 downwards.
CTTGCGCAAAGTAACGGAGAATGGTCACACGAGAAATGAAACAGACGAATCGTGTGATGAGAATAAGGTGACACCAAAAAGAGCGCGAAAAATCCACAAATCCCGCAAAAGTATGTGAATGTTGAAAAACTCAAATACATATAAAAAGGGAGCAAGAATCAGGGCAGCACGTATTTTTTTGGAAGACATTGGCGGCAAAGCTATGTCCAGACGGGACGGGAACACGCGCGCAAATGGAAACAATGTTTTGTTTTGTTCTTAAAAGTTTGAATTTTGGGCCAAAATTCTTTTTTGGTAGGAAGGGCCTTTGTCTTATTTTACTTAATTCTCCCTTCATCAAACAATCCAACTCACCCCTCACCAACCAGGCGGCTTAAGTCTGACTTTTACTAAGCCGCGAAATCATTAAGCGTGGCGGAAAAATGAAATTGAGCTTTATGGACGCTCTATAACTGCAGTGGTTTTCAGGGTCCCATTCTATACTGGACGTGAAAGACCGCTTAATTTTACTCAGAGGCCACTCTATCAGGCTTGAGGTTCTTTTGTGCGCCGTAAATCTACGACACGGGATCCACGACTTTACTTGGTCCTCCGCCGGGTTTGAACCCGCGACCTTGTGTGCGTGAAGTTAGCATGGTAAGCATCACACCACGGAGAGCGACCGTGCGGTGGACAGGTAGTTAGCGCAATTCTATTGATTGTGACTCCGAAATTACCTCCGGAATCATAGAGTGTTGTAAATCTGTTGGGCATAGTACAAAATTGGCGCTAGAGGATTCTGTTGGGCGTTCTGAGACCCCGAAGTAAAAAAGGTCAACCGTTAGAAAAATCAAACTAGACAGTTCGTAGCTGCAACCATGACTTATGAGGACCTTTTTGGTATGAAGTGTAATTTATTGGTTCGCCGGTAAAGCAAATAGAGAAAACTAAGTATCGTACTTTTCATTCCTCCACGAAATTCTCCGTTAACATCCTTACCAGGATCCGAACCCATGCTCTACCAATCCCGCATTCCCAGAAACTATTCTAGCCTTCTGCAGGAAACGAGATTCGAACCTCAGACCAGCCGAGTACGAGGAAGTCCAACACCGCATACCGGGAACTTGTCACACCATGGCATTGTGAACGCAGTTTCATATTCCACACAAAAATTTCAGGTTGAGATTTCAACAGAAATGTATGTTTTGAGACTCCCCGAATATATAAATAAATACATTATTTTTAGAAACAGGTCCGGGTTTGCCCATGTGTAGTAAACACAATAACTCAAAAAAATTCTGATTACTTCCTCTAGCTGCTCTATAAACAAACTTCTTACAAACTGTTATTCTACTTTCTATACCATTCTAATCAAGATAAACATTAGCTGAATTTTCTTATTACTTAGTAAAATGATAAGTAAAATGGAACTAAAGGAATACACTAGGCTAAAGCGATAGTCAAATGTAATAAAAGCTGTCATGCGATTGTTATTGCAAATCGCTTCTTTGCTTGGTCAAGAGTAAACAAAAAAAAAAAAAAAAAAGGGCCACTTCATGTCTGAGAAAGGTGACAGTACTTTACAACTGAAACCAATAGCAAGGAATGTCTCGGAAACGTTACCTTCACATCAAAAATGTAAACGACATAAATTGTGTGTTTTGACGAGATCTACATTTTTTGTGTAGTAAGTTTTTGTCCATCTCTTACGGTTTAGCTGTTAAGCAAAACACGGCAACATTCATCCAGAATAAAGATGTGTTCTGAGGCTATTCCCAGAAAATTCAAGACATGCACTTTAATTGTGATGTAAATAAGTTTAACATACGGTATTTTAATAAAATCGTTTAAGCTTTTTCCTTAAAAAGGGTGTTTTTTCGGGGGAGAATTTTCTTGAAAATCTTCGTGTCACATTCTTGGAAGATAATAAACTTAAATACAAAGTTTGGTATTTAACGGTGTTTTAGTTTTTAAGCTATGCTGTCCACAGGTGCGCGTGCACACACAGCTTTTTCTGCAAATTCCTAGGTCCCCAAAATGTATTTGCGGTGAAATATTGGTATAGAAAGTTTAGGGGATACAATAATTTCTCTCTACACTACTAGCACGAGTACGTATAGAGAAATTATAGTTAAATACCAAAGTGAGTTAAATACAAAAATCTTGGGTTGATAGAAGGAAAGAGGGGAGTGAAGGTTGAGACCGTTAATTAGCCTCGTCGTAATAATGACAATCATTCTATTAATTGTCATGATGTACATAAGTAAAGAAAGTTAATATTTATTAATTTGTATACATAGGAACCAATAAGTCAGTTGTTGACTTGAAAGCTACACAGAATCCTGACGCCAGACTGCAGAGAAGGGTGACAAGTCGCTTCTTTTGTGTAAGTCACGTACGAATTACTTATACAGGGGCGGTCCAGTTTAAAACCCACGAGGGGACTTCTGTATCACGTGGTTATTATGACGTATTCTGGGAGATTCGCAATGGTCATTTTGGTGGACTTTTTAACCAATCAGGAAGAAGCCACCATGACACCGTTTTTAGTATAAAAGAAGTAGGGTTCGACACACCGTGGTCAGCGGCTGGCCAAGTTAAGCAGCATCGGGCCTGGTCCCTCTCTGGGTGGGTGACCACTCCGGTAGGTAAGCCAGCCCGCGCCGGCAGCACCAAGGGAAACATCCTGCCCACATTACTTTGACACAGACATAAACGCTTGCATAAGACTGCATCTTTTATATCGCACGGGTAAATCCGCAAGAAAAGCGAAAAGTTACCGTGGTGATTTGCCCCCGCCCGAGTTCACTCGGGAGTCTAGTTCCTGCTCCTGGCTCCTGGCTCCTCCATCGTGGTCGTTTTTGCTAAGAACTTGCCCGCTAGAGGCAACGTCGTTTTGCCAAGAATCTGTCCACGAGATGCGGTAGGTCGTCGTTCTGTAAAATAAACTCTATTCGCGAAGTAAGATTGTTATGAGAAGAAACTGTTAGTGAATGTACTTAATGTAGAAACAATGTAATTGAGAGTACGTGTGAGTGAGTGGTAAGAGTACCAGTCAGCAGAATAACAGTGTACAGCAAGGTGCTTGTTTTGGAATCTCCTTATTGAATAAATAACAGTAAAAGTTCACAAGTGTTTTCTTCACAATTACAAGACCACTCCTACAACTCCTCCCACTTGCCAAATCCACGCCAGAGAGAGCCAATGATCGTGCAAGACTGAGCAACGCCGTGGCAACCCATCCAAGAAGAGCTTCAGTAATAGATATGTGAGTGTAGTGGAGTTGATTTGAAGTGACACTTAGGTATACCGCACATAAGCACCCACGTTGAGGCGTAAAACTCAACAATGTAAAATTCCTATTACATATGACTGTCCGACGTGCGGTGTAAACTACAAACCACCACCATATAAAATGTCGTTCCATATAACCTCACAACAATGTGAAGGAAATTAACTAATAAAAATCCCGTTACAAGGTAAAAAGAGCTAAACAGTGTTATACGCATATTTATATGTACTCGTACGTATATGCATTTGAATACGATTTACCGTTGTTTTGTGTATTGTCTAAATTTAAAACCTATATTTGAACATGTTTATGTTTTATATTTGTTGTGTTTTCACATTTATATTTCTTTTGATATTGCTTATTAGTTTATGTATTACAAAAGTACGTACAGTCATTCGATTGATAGGGATCATCTATGTACACTTATTTAAATAAATGAATAAATAAATTAATTAGCACGTAACTAATATAAGGGCACGACAGTCCACAAGGGACTTTGGCCTACCACCCGGCCGCTGCATCCCCCATCTCAGGCGGAAGGTGTCATGAATAGGGTGCAGTGCTGGAGGGTGAGACGTGATCAGCGCCTCGAGTCCCTCCGAGCAGATTAATGCGGTCTTCTCGATCTGAAATCACTACTTCTCAATCAAGTAGCTCCTTAATTGGCCCCCCAGGGACCTCACGAGGCTGAGTGCATCTCGGACCAGGTCTCCCAGCAGGAAAAAAATCCCCACGCCGGTACCGGGAATCGAACCCAGGTCAGGCAAGCAGCCACGCTACACCGTGCCAAATTGACGACCAATTAATTAATACAGTTATTCAAAATTGATATTAAGTTCTACATCTTCCAATAATATGAACATGAATGTTTTAAAGAAAATCCTTAACACGAAACTGCCCTTTAAGTGAAACATTTTTCAAAAATTTTTCCTTTTTTTTAAAAAATGTCTCTAGAATTTTCATTATAATACAGAATAGCAAAGGCATTTTAAAGCCGTTTCAGCATTTAATTGCTTCTCGCGTTTGTGTGGGAAGACAATAAAATTTTAAGATCAGTATATGGCGTCTAGTTCTTAAACACCTGACTCTCGCAATTTTCTTTTTATTTACGTATAACGAAGTGTGTAATGGAGCAATTTTTTGCTGCAAGCTCACTTTGACTACAGAGCGGATTTTAATTTTCCCTCCAAACAACCAATTGGCATTGTTTTTTCACAGAACATTTAGAAATAGTTTTCGAAAACTCCATTTTACTATTCTCTGAAAATATTCGTGTCACATCCATGGAAGATGAAGAACATAAATATCAAATTTAGTTCAATTCAAAATCTTCTCGGGCTTCTAGCCAGGTAATAACTTGGCTTGACACCAACGTTTCGAAGAAGTGCATCTTCCTCGTCTTCAGGGTGAACTGTTCGATCAGTTCACCCTGAAGACGAGGAAGATGCACTTCTTCGAAACGTTGGTGTCAAGCCAAGTTATTACCTGGCTAGAAGCCCGAGAAGATTTTGAATTAACACGTCGCCAGGAAAGCTATAGTTCTTATTTTATCAAATTTAGTATTTAATTTTTTTTTCTTTAGATTTTTCGTGTTCACAAACACACTCTCTCTCTTACACACGCACAGGCATACACACACACGCGCGCGCACACATACAGACACAACACACATACAAGGTCCTTTTTTTAAAAATGAGTTTTTAGATTCAGGAAACATAAAAGCATACATATATTTGCGGTAAAATCTCGACATCAAATTTTTGGGTGGAATACAAAAGTGTCTTACATGGACTTTGTGAGCGCTGCTCGAATTGGGTCTCTGCGCATGCGCGGGATTTCCCTAGAGTTGGTTGCTAGTATTCGTTTGTTGATTGGATGTATCCAGGAGAAAAAGCAGTAGGCGCTCTGCGAGGAAAGATAGGTGAACAATGCGGCTCTCGCTAGATATGTTTTAGTTAGTTAATAATGGTTTAAATAATGTGAAAATGACGATACCGTAGAAGGTGGAATTCTTATCCCTAAGAGGAGTTTAACACACGAGAATTTCATTTTCTATTTTCTACTACAGTGTAGAAAGGTAAAAATTACATATTATATTCTCGGTCAATCTTTAACAATTAGACCATTCCCATATTTCCCTACCAGCAACATTTATTAATTGTTTTCTTACAGTCAGTTTTACCATTCTCTCCAGCTTAACACATGATGGTAATAAACAAGGTCTGGATTTTTAGATGCAAATTTCAGATGAATAAAGGAAGAGAAAAGGTGCTCAAATAAGGTAAAAAAGGGACAAAAGGTGCTGGTGTATTCAACTAACTCAACGATTTCTCATTCCTCTATTTTAGTGTAATGAATTACAAACAGGTACATCAAATTACCACTCATCAAAACAACGAAAAAACATGAAGCTGTTGTAGTTCAAGACATTAAGCACCTCTACATTTTTAAAAGTAAGTCTGTTTCTATTAGGTTATATAATGACTTTGTAGATACTAAAGCATCTTTCGACATCCACAGAAACCAGTAGGGAAAACCTTGTATTCACTCGGAATGGAATCTTTACAGATATGTCGAATTCCTAAATATCTGGATTCTTCAGAAGATTAGACCAAGCTTATCTTTGGCAAAGCCATCTGGCTCTCACGGAAGTAAATATATCCCATTATTTTTCCTTTTGCACACCTTGTTCTTCTAATCGTTTAATAGCTGTACTCAGACACTGTGCACACAAAATAGTTTTGTCTGCAAATTGTGTATTTTCTCCGGTAACAGAAGTTGATGTGCCTTGGTAATTGGACCTACGTCGGCTGAATCCAAAGAAAACACAAACTCTCTAATTTTGCCAAAATTCTCACACAACATAGCAGCATACTCAATCCAGGATCTACAGCAAGTAACGATCGGAAACTTGGAAGGGGCAGGCCAGTGGTTTCCCTGTAGGCAACAACACCATTCGGAACGTTCAGTGGGATCTTCTACAGGGCAGAGATAAATTGATTTGTAATGTCATATTCTTAGGTTTCAACTTAGGAAATAAAGGTTTTAGTTGGTGAACAGCTGAACCCAATTATGGAACATGAAGAAGTAACCACAAGAAGAAGTTTGAAAAACAACATGTGGTTAACTTTCTCCCCTACCAAGGGAAAAACTAAAATATTCAAAGCGTGTCGTTCCATTGAGCCTACGATTTCATCCACATCACAATCAAACACCTTCTCCTTGATTCTTTGTACGGTTTCTTGGTTATCAGGCTCCATGAAGTATTTTCTTAAAGTAATCTCATTGGGTATTGAGATCGTTGTGTAGTTTTAAGAAATTCCTTGAAGTTTGGATGGTTCACCATATTGAGTGGAATTTCTGTTTGTGTAAGAGCTGCACACAAAGCAATGTTTATCTCGATTAGCAAAAGTAAACAGAAGTATAAATTTGTTAACAATACTTTGTTACAGAGATGTATAGAAAGTCATGTGAACGAAACACATTAGATTCTTTTCCCTTGCAAGAAACCAAGTAATAAGATAATTTTCTGCTAATGTTACAGAGATGTGCAGAAATGTATGTGAGTGAAACTCAGCAGATTTTTACTTTCTCTACACGTACTATGTACATAGTGTATAAAGAAGGCATTGTAATTCACCCAAAAATTCAATACCAAGATTTCACCGGAAATATATGTTTTGAGACCCCCTAAATCCAAAAAAAAAAAGTATTTTTAGAAAAATGTCGCTTTTGCTTTTTACTTCTGGTCATGCAAAGGGAAATTAATTTTAACATAATCGCATCACAAATGTTTTTAAAAGTTTGAGTGTCGCTTTAGCCAAGTATATCCGTATTTCCCAATTACGTACAAGTAGCTAGGTAATAAAATCATTTCTGGTGGTGTTTTGTATTGACTAGCATGACGATGAGATAATAATAATAATAGTAATAATAATAATAATAATAAAAATAATAATACTTTTTTAAGCTTAACTTCCTTTAACTTGGTTGGTCAAATCGGTCGATGAATGAAATTGCTGAAATAACGCCCAAATGATCTCCGAGTCTATGGAGTTTAAAGTTACTTGACATTTGTCTTATCAGGATAAGGGTAAACCTCGAGAAAAAAAAATAATCCGGCTGTCACCCTTAGCGAGATTCGAACCCGCAGCATGCTGAATGTAGGCAGACACGCTACCAGCACGTTACTCAGTGGGCAGTAACATTTTTTTTTTTTTTTTTTTTTTTGTAGTTTAACGTCCTTTAAACTGGTTTGGTCATATCGGACGATGAATGCAATTGATGACATGATGCTCAAATGATCTCGGGGTCCATGGAGCTTAAAGTTACTCGACATTCGTCTTCTCAGGATAAGGGAAAACCCCGAAAAAAAACCTTACCCGGGTAACTCACCCTAAGCGAGATTCGAACTCACGATCTTTTGAACGTGAGGCAGACATGCTACCACCACGCTACCCAGGCGGGTTGAGTAACATTTTGTAATTATAGTTTGTTTGCAGAGCAGATTGAGAAATTCATGTGAATAGAAAAAATCAGATTTTGATTATCCTAATCAGTACTTTAGCATATTGAGCTAAAGATGATTCTGTTTTGTCATTTCTCCCAATGTACCGTCCAAAATATTGCTGACATACTCAAAATGAAATTTCTACCCAAAAGCATTGAGAAAAAGAAAATAGCTTTGCCTGTGAAATCGCAACAACTTATCACCTTCTCCTGGGAGAAACAGGAATACCAAGAGATGTTTGAGATATTTTAAGGAAGAGCAGAGAATAACGAAAAAAGAGGAAGAAGAAGGATTCTTTGTGCTGAGGTACTGACTTTTGTGAAAAGTAAAGAGGTACAAATGTTACTGCATTCCTTCGTTCTCTTCCTTCCGTTCCTTTCTTTCCTCTGCTAGTTATCATTCTCCTGTTTCCAACTAGGCCAGAAAAGGCAGGAGCGATATGCCCCTCGGGTGAAATCCTCTCTGTCGAGCACGGAGGGAGGTCATAGTCGCTGTAGAACAGCTCTCCATAGAGTTTTCCGTGCTTGCATGAAGACAGACGCGTATCACTCGTCTATTGTTACCGCTCCTCTTGACTACAGCTCAGAGGAGGGGCTGTCAAGATCTGATCGCTGAGCGCTGCTTCATCTCAGCTCTATATTGCGTTCCCAAGACAGCCAGAATTCTCCAGCTAAATGTCTAATATAACCTAGATAGGTATAAATCTAGATACAAGTAGTTTAAAACTAATATTTCTTTATAGGCTCAAGCGAACAAGAAGAGACATGGCCGCGCCGTGGCCGGGTGGTTAGACACTCACCTCTCACCTAGACGGCCCGGGTTCAAATCCAAACGACCACATGTGAGATTTGTAATGGACAAAGTGGCGTAGGGGCGGGTTTTCTGTGGGTTCTCCGGTTTCTCCCGCCACCGGTGCTCCATTTTCATTCATGTATCATCGGTATCATTACCTGCGGTGCCACCAGTAGTCAGAGAGGAAGATTAAGAATTGAAAAATACTCTTGTAATTGTTCAAATTATTATATTTATTCCAAAAGAGATAATGTTTATCGGTAGAACTTATGCAGTTTTAGCATCAAAAGTTTAAAGTAAAAAATCTAATGAGTTGCACACACATAAATTTCTGTACATGCAAGTAGAAGGGAAAAGAATCTAATGGGTTTCATTCACATGACTTTCTTTATATCTGTGTAATAATTTCTTCCCAAACGCTTATTCTTCTATTTATATCACGCCAATCGAGATAAACAAGCAGAAATTGTCCTTATTGCTTGATTTATTGTAAGTATAAGGAAATAAATCTAATGCGTTCCACTCACATGCTATCCTCTAGCTGTTCGCTAAACATTTTTTTTTCAAAACATTAATATGTTATCTGCATTACGATATTCAAGACAGACATAAGCAGAATTAGTCTTATTAATAGCTTCCTTGTAAATATAAGGGAAATAAGAAGATGCAAGACTAAAGCGATAGTTCTTTAAATGAAAAGCAATTGCAATTCAAATCTTTTTGCTTCCCAGGAGTATACAAACGAGAAACGAGAAGAAATATATCTTTCTGTTTCAGAAAAGTTTAAGTGACCTAAACTTGTAACCAATATTCCGGAATATATCGAACACTGTTAACTGTACAAAAAAAAAAAAAAAAAAAAAAAAAAAATCAAAAAAAAAATCTGATATGTTCCATCCACATAACTTTCTCTAAATATCTGCAACAAATTATTGTTAGAAGGCCAATCCAGAACAAAATTGCAGAAATAGTCTTATTACTTACTACCTTGTAAGTAAAATCGAGATAAGGAGCACCATAGGTTAAAGTGATAGTCAAAAGCTGGTTGCTATGTGACTGAAGTTCTTTTGTTTGTAAGGATAGGAGTTGGCAAATTCCTGTATGAAAAAATTATACGTGTTTTACAGCTGAAACCAATAACAAGGAATATCTAAAAACGATCAACAATAAACATAAATTGCGTGTTTTTGAGAGTTCTACACTTTTATTAAGCAAGTGTTTGTCTGTCTCTCACGGTTTATTAATTATGTAAAATTCCGTAAAATTGATCTAGAATAAGCATGCCTTCAGAGGCTATTCCTAGAAAATTCAAGATATACATCTTATTTGTCCTGTAAATACCTATAAAATGCGATATCTTAATCAAAACTTTAGAGCCATTGAGAAAAACGAAATTTAAAAAAATATCCATGTAAAAGGTAGTTTGGAGTAGGGAGACTTTTTATTGAAAGAACCTTCGCGTCGCATTTAAAAATCCAGTTTGGTATTTTACCGAATTTTCGTTTTTGTGCTATGCTGTCCACACACGCACACACACATACACACACGCGCACACACACAAGGACTATTTTCTAAAAATTCTTTTTTTTTTTTTTGACTCAGGAGTTCTGAAAATATATATTTCCGGTGAAATCTCGGTATCGAATTTTTGTATGCAATAAAATACCTTCTCCATACGCTATGTACATAGTACGTGTAAAGAAAGAAAAAAATATTTTATTTGGATTCAGGGGACCTCAAAACATACATTTCCGTTGAAATCTTACGCTGAATTTTTCGGTGTAATACATGTGTTAGGAAATAAATATATTCAGAAGTATTTAGCAATAGTGCATAAAATGAGCAACATTGTTGAAATAGAAAAAAATCATTCCTATTTCAATTTTATTCTTTCTTTTATGTGGAGCTAAATTTCATATTTGGAAATACAGTCAGGTTATCTTGAATGCCAATACGTTTTAAAGCTACAGATTTCCATCTCATACTCTGCAGGCACTCCCTCCTCTGAAATGGATCATTCATTAACAAATATCTACGCACGCACTTTTCTCACTTGAAGAGCGAGTACTTGCGATAAATTAAAATGGGGGAAAAGGAATGGACGGAAAAGGGCTGCGAGAAAGATAAGCCACAGGGTCACAGCAACTTGAAAGGGAGCTGTTTTTACGCACAGGGTGCTTCTGCAGTATGACCCTTTTGTAAGGTTTGGGTAAAGAGGAAAACGCAGTCTTTCAAATGTAATACATTTGCTTTCGCTAGAGCTTCCGGTTTCCTTATTCTATTTGTGGAAAATAGGACTAAAGAGACTGCTTATTAAATATCTCCACATATCCCGAATACTTTGCATGAAGGACTGCGGCATGGCCGAGTGGTTAGACCACTCGCCTCTCTCCTAGACAGCCCGGGTTCAATTCCAAGCCACCCCATGTGAGATTTGTGGTGGATTTTCTGCGGGTTCTCCGGTTTCCCCGTCATCGCATTCCACCGGTGCTCCATCTTCATTCCATGTATCACCAGTGTCATCGCCTGCGGTACCACAAGTAGTAAAAGCGGGCGTTAAACTCTAAACCAAAAAATCTCCGCATGATATCTTGTTAGTTATTAAATGAATGATAACCTAATATTTCTCGTTTTTGTAATGCCAATGTCATGACAGTTTTATAATAAGTACAAACAAATAATACTCACAAGGGGTGGATAAAAAGGAATGAGAACTATTTTTACTTTCTCTACATGCACAATTTACATAGTGTATAGAAGAACTATTGTACTCCACCCAAAAATTCGAGATTTCACCGGAAATATATGTTTGAGTTCCACTGAGTCCGAAAGAAACATTTTTAGACAAAGGTCCGTGTGTCTGTCTGTGTGTCTGTGGACAGCAGAGCTGAAAAATAAAAGTTGGTATTTGAGTTCAATATCTCCCAAGAATGTGGCACGAAGATTTTGAGGAAAATTCCCCTACCCCAAACTGCCCTTTATATGGAAAGCTATTCAAAATTGTTTATTTTATCAAAAATGGCTCAAATGATTTTGATTAAATTACCGCATATTAAAGCTATTTACATCACAAATAAAATGAATATGTTGAATTTTCTGGGAATAGCTTCTGAAAATCTGTTTATTCTGTATGAATTTTGCATAGGTGGTTAAGTATAAGAGACAGACAAAAATTTACTACGCAAAAAATGTGGATCTCGTTAAAATACGCAAATTATGTCATATATATATATATATATATATATATATATATATATATATATATATATATATATATATATTTCGTAAGTTGACCGTTTTCCAGATATTCCTTGTTTTTTGTTTCAGTTTTAAAATACTCTTACGGGAGCTTTTCAACACCTAGCTATGTAAAGAAATAGATTCCCATAGCAGCTACATTTTAAAACACTTGACTGTCGATTTAGCCTATTGTATTCCCTTATTTCCCTTCTACTTATAAGGGAGTAAGTAATAACACCGTTTCTGCTAACGTTTATCTCGATTAGCATGTAACATAATGAAGAATATGCTTATTAAAATAATTTGTTACAGATATATAGAGATTGTCATGTAAATGGAACACATCAGATCTTTTTCTCTCTGAAATGACTTTACTTATAGTTACACACCTTCAATATGAGACGAAACATAACCCTGTATATTAAATGAATGTTGGCTCATTAATTATTAATAGATATATGTGTTAAGGGTATGTAAATAAGTTGAGAAGATTTTGTGTTAGCTTATAAATTATTAAGTGTTGAAGTTAAGAATTGGCTGTAATGAATCTGTAGAAGTAGCACGGTGAGTTTGAATCGCGCATGTTGTTGGCACATAGGCTCCCGGTCTTTTGAATTTCAGTGAGAGTAAAAACGGAAACATCTTTGTTTAAATTAAGTCCCATTACTGCAGGATAACTAAAGTCTCGCAGGCCGATGAACTGTACAAAGTATGGAAAATGCTCACCTGAGAAACTAAATAGATGAATCGTGTGATGGGAATAAGGTGACGCCAAAAAGAGCGCAAAAAATCCACCAGTCCCGCAAAAGTAAAGGTGTGAACAACACAAATCTCAGATCCATATAAAAAAGGAGGAAGAATCAGGGCTGCACGCACTTTTTCTGGAAGACATCGGCGGCGAAGCTATTTCCAGATTGGATAGGAACGCGCGCGCAAGCTGTGCGGCTTAAGTTTAAATTCTTGTAAGTTCCGAAATCATTAAGTGCGGTGGGCAGGTAATTAGCGAGCAGCGCGCGATTCTATATTAGTCGTGATAATCCAGAAATTACCACCGGAACAAGTTTAAATAAATACTTGGGCAAAGTTACAAAAGTGGCGCAAACCGCAGGACGTTTGGAGACCCCGAAGTAACAAAGGTCAACCATTAGAAGAATCAAACCAGCCAGTTGTAGCGGCAACCTGTACTTATGAGAAACTCTAGGATATGAAATGTAATTTAATGATTCACTGGTAAAGCAAATAGAGAAAACTAAGTGCTGAGCTTCTCATTCCATCACTGAGATCTCCGCTAACATCTTTACCGGGATACGAGCTCATGCTCTATTGATGCCGCATTCCCAGAAACTATTCTAGCCTTCTACAGGAAGTGGGATTGGAACCTGAGACCAGCCGAGAACGAGGAAGAGAAACGCTGCACACCGGGAACCAGTCACAAATCTGTTGGTCATTGCGGGAGCAGCTTCAAATACAATCGCCCACGTTATTTATGGCCTTTTGTCAAATGTTCAAAAGGCGGCGTAGTATATCCTGCGCATCTATTTCTATTGTTGTCTCGTATTGACCGTCATATAATGCCATCTCTTGTGTTATACCGGATCCCTTACAGTGGTTCTTTCACTTTGGGAAACAGATTGTAATCGCAGGCACTCATGTCGGGTAAGTACGGTGGATGTTCTAGAATGTCCCATTGCCGCCGGCGCTAGAAGCCCTGGATAGCAGCAGTGGTGTGGCACCTTGCGTTGTCATGCAGAATGATGGGGTGCTGTTCCATGAAATGTCGTCACTTTCTACTGAGCACTGGACGAAGGTGGTGCAGTAGTAGGCAGCGTTTTAATGAATAAAGGCTTCCCGGTCCTCTTCGTCCAAAGAAAGTGCGCGTTAAACAAAGTACTGTGAAAGTGATGTTCATTGTGACGTATAGCACTGAGGGGTAATACTATATGACGCTGTGCCACCATAGTTGACGACAACCCTGTGATTACGATCTCTTTATCAAAGTGAAAGAACCACTGCGAGGGATCCGCTACAACACCAGAGAAGATATTATAGTGCGGTCAGTACGAGACATTAACAGAAATAGACTTGCAGATTAGTATACGAAGACTTCCGAAAAGTTGGCAAAATGTCATAAATAATGGGACGATTAAATTGAAGGTGTATAACTAAAAGTACCTCTACCAATAAAATCATTTTAGACAAAAAAATAAAAAAAAAAAAAAGCTGCATTCGTTTCTATTCAGCCCTAGTATTTTCTGAATTTATGTCAATGACTCCGTTTTGGCAGACTATTTGGTTAAAACATAGTACTTATTTTATGTAGGGTTAGAATCAACGCAAATGGGGCACCGCAGTATGTCCTTGGGATATTTTGTAATTTATGTCACCCCTGGGAGGGAGAGATGAGAAGAGAGATCCAAAGGGCGAACAGATACGGATGACGATGGGCTCCCCTAGGGGCCCCCGAGGGAGCAAAGTAAGGTGGGTCTTAACAGAGTGGCCTCACTACGATACCAGAAAGAAACCTTCGAGAATAAGATCAGAATGAATCAGTTTATTTATTATTAACGCCCGCTTTTACTACATATGGCACCGCAGGCGAAGACACTGATGATACATAGAATGAAGATTGAGTACCGGTGGGATACGATGGTGGGGGAAACCGCAGAGTCCGGGAAAAACCTGCCTCTGCGCCGCTTTGTCCATCAGAAATCCTACATGCGGTCGTTTGGGTTGAACCCGGGCCGCCTAGGTCAGAGACGAATGGTCTAACCTCTCGTTCACTGTGCGGCCGAGAAGGAGATTCTGCAACGTTACTAGTGATTATCTCTGCAGTAATAAGGTGCTATAATACCTTTTAATATTCCTAAATTTGCATTGTCTTAGATTTATAAATAAAATTGACGTATGAAATCATTGAACCTTCTGTGTATTAATGGTTGACTTTTGTAAAATATAGAAACCATGAATGTAGACCGCGCTGTGAGCAATTAGACCCCTTTCCTCTCACTAAGGTGGTCTGAGTTCGATCCCAAGCGGTCGCATGTGAGATTTGTGATAGACAAAGCGTCGCTGGGGTGCGCTTTCTCCGGGTTCTCCGGTTTCTCCCGCCATAGCATCTCTCCGGTGCTCCATTTTCTTTCTATGTATCGTTAGTGTCGTCGCATGCGGTGCCGTAGAAGTAAAAGCGTACGTTAAACACTATAAAAACAGAAAAAAAAACCATGAATGTGAATTAAACACTTCGATGACATTGTTAAAGCATAATTGAACGGATTTGTTTTCATATAGAGATATCTTTCATAATATTATTATTGCCTCTTCAAGACCTCTAATTTTCACTGCTTTGTGGTTTTAAACATATTTTTTTTCAAAAGCGAGTATCCTCAGTACCCCAGTGCAGTCGTCATATTTGGTGGAAGGTGTCTATTTGGCAACGTCATATGCCAAACAACATTGATGTAAAATGCAGTTTATGTTAATATTGCAATAATCTGTGGCTATGACAACGACTTCAAGTTGGATTTTAGCATCCTAGCACATTAATATGTCTTCTCAATGAAAGCCACAATGTTACATGTGGTAGACATTAAAAATTAAATAAAACATGTGAAAAGGACTGCATATCAATTACTTACTATCACTGTAAAGATGAATATACGTGCTACTCCATTATTTATTCCAAAATATGCAGTCTATTTTGATGTACTCACAAGGATAAACACGATTACTATCCAAATTAAAATTGAGAACTAAGATTGATACTTTTGGCAACAAATTATCATGAGTTTGGTCTTTGGTTTTCTTAAGGAGAGTCGAAATGCCCTATCTTGCCAATGTTAAACTTTGATCCATTATCTCTGCAACTATTTAAGAAAGTGAGCTATATTTTTCAAGGTATATTCAACAATACCATTACAGTTGATTGATGAACAATAAAATACTTCTGTTCATTAGAAGAAAAAGTATGATTTTATTGTTTTATAAAACTCTAAATATGTAATTGAAAAATCATGATTTTTATATTTAAAAGAAATAACTAAAGCATATAATAAAAACCTTTTCGTTAAAATAAAGCCTATTTAGGTGCAAATGTGTGGTAAGAATTTCAGCTCTGTGTCAGTTTCTGAGATAATAGGGCATTTGCATAGAAAATTGTACCTCTTCAGTAATTGCTTTCAAACATATAATTAAAAGAAAAAAAGTAACCTAACTTTCCAAACACAACTTTGCAATAGCCCGGAACTCACATGAAGACAATATGAGCGGGATGTCAGAGCTAACAATAGCTAAAGTAAAGCTTTCCGATGTTCATATGTAATTAAAACATGCAGATGGAAAAAAAAATACAAAAATCCCATTTCGACTCCCCTTAAAACACAATATTGATTTAAGATTTTGGAGTTTACATTCCAGAGATAGCTAAAAATGAGCTGTTATCTTTAACTATTTTTGTAACTATTTTCTATCATAAAGAAATAGTTGCTCAAATATAATATTAAGCAAATATAATATTTGTGCTATAATTACAATTAGAGAAAGTGAAGGTATAATATATAGAATCCACTCAATTCCGTTATATTCTATCAGCTATAGGCGCCATTAGCAAATACTCCCACGGCTATTGCCACAAGCCAAAGTCCGCAAGGTATTGTCGAATTGAACAGATGAGGGCTGTAAGGCTATTGTTGGTCAGCATATATCACTCAAATTGAATTGTCACAGAAGAACGATCGCACTTTCTGAGCATCTGTATATTGCTTTTGATGAGAATATGGAATGAAAACTTCATAAAGGTACTTCTTTGCATTTATCAATAAATAAACAGATCTCCCTCAATAAATAAAACAAAATCTCGAGACTTTGTTCAATATACACTGTTATTTTAGCTCTCTTTTGTAGCATACTTTTGACCCAAGCGCCCACATGTGGGATTTGTGGTGGACAAAGCGGCGCAGGGACGGTTTTTCCCCAGGTTCTCAGGTTTCCCCCGCCATCACATTCTAGTGCTCCATCTTCATTCCATATATCATCAGTGTCACCGTCTGCGGTGCCATAGTAGTAAAAGCGGGCGTTAAACACTACAAAAAAAAAAAAAAACCCGTACTTTTAATTAGTAAGGCTTTTTATATCTCTTACGGTTTACCAGATATCGAAATTCGAAATTCCATCCAGAGGTCATACGAAAATATTCAAAATATGTATACTTCATTTGTCATGAAAATGTCTTAAACATATGGTACTGTAGAGACAATTTTGGAGAAATGAAAATTCCCGAAAAAAGTTTCATATGAAAGTTTCATATTTTCTTCAATATCTTTGCATCGCATCATTGGAAACGTATTACTGTATAAGTAATTTAAACTGATGATAAATATAAAGAATTAGGCAAATATTTCAGTGGAATTATAATTACCTTATTTCAAGTTCTAATTTTTATTAAATAAAATATTTCGTAAAGGCTAGTTTTTAAAATAAGTAAGAAAAGTGAAATCCTTTTTATAATTGGAAAATTAAATATTTACTCTTATATATTAAATAATATATAATTGCATTTAACTAAATTTAAGGTCAAACTAAAACAAAATCTCTCTTTAAATGTACACATTTAAAGGTGATTAAAGTAATATTAACAATATACATTCACGACAATAGCCCCTTAATCTTCTATAAATCCAAGAATAACAAATTCTATGTTGAACTTAAATATTAAATTTGGTGATTAAGCTGATTTTCGTTTTTGAGATATGCACACATACACACACGCATATATGTTACTAAAAATGTTTTTTTTGGGGGGGGGGGGATTCAGGAGACTGCAAAGTACTTTCTCGGTAAAATCTTTTCATTGAATGTTAGGTTAGAATACTTTCCTTGCCTACCCTACGCAGTAGAGGAAATAAAACGTCGCAATCCCGGCATGTGGCCTTGAGAACTCAGTGGTTAGGGTAACCGGCTAGAAGCCGTAAGATCCGTGGTTCAAATCCCGGCTATGATATTGCATTTTTAGTATGATTCTACCTCTCCAAATCCTGTCCTACAAACGACTTTTTGAAAACAAAACAACAAACATTTAAGTAACACCATCTTTTCCTAGCATAAGGCTGAGCTAAATTTGCCTCTTCCAAATTAAACAGCCGCATTCACTTAGGAGCATAGTGGGTACAGAAGGTGTTGTATCTCAACCAAAATTCGATGTCGAGATTTCACCGAAAATATATGTTTTAAGGACCCCTGAGTCCGAAAAAAGCATTTGTAGAAAAAGATCTCTGTGTGAGTGTGTGATTTTCAAGAAAATCTCCTCACCCACAACTACCCTTTACACGGGAATATTTTCGAAAATTTTGATTTTCTCAAAAATGTCTAACGACTTTGATTAAAATCCCATATATTAAAGATATGTGCATCCAAAATATAGTGTATATCTTCATTTTTCTGTTAATAGCCTCTGAAGACCTCTTTATCCTCGATAAATTTTGCCGAATTTTGCTTAACTGATAAACCTTAAGAGATAGACAAGAACTTACTGCACAAAAAGTGTAGATCTCGTCAAAACACACCATTGGCCTTAAAGTTTTTGCATGGATGTAACCGTTTCCGGCATATTTCTTGTTATTGGTTTCAACTGTTTTTATTTTGTTCTACTTCTGGCCAAGCTAAAAAGCGATTTGCAGTGAAAATGCATAACGACAGCTTTTAAAACATTTTACTGACGGTTTAGCCTGGTGAGTTCCTTTAATTCCCTTCTACTTACAATGAACCAAGTAATAAGAAGATTGTGCTAATACATATCTCGATTAGCATGGTGTAGAAAGAAGAATAGTCTTAGTAAGAAGTTTGTAGAAAAGCTAGAGAAAATCGTGTGAGTGTAACACATCAGTTTTTATACACGGTGGTATACGTTAGCCATTAGGGAAAGGGGAGGGATTGGAGATAAGTGGAAACATACATATCAGCGGGGCATCTTGTTTAAGAAACAGAGTATATTTTTCAATTTTTGTTTGCGTGGTATTTCCAACTGTTAATCTTCCTTCTGTTTGGTTTTTCAGGGAGGCCGGATATAACCTTATCGAAGCTGCAGGCTCTCGACATCCCCAGTTGTCCGATAAAATCCTGATGGATGAGATGTGCCCCTGCTCACTTGCCACTGCTGTTCTCACGTGTCATAACCCGTTTATATAATACGTATTTGCAGATCCGCTAATCCAAAGCGAGAGCAGGGAGCATGGCCAGTTGCAGGGGAAAAGTGAACGTTCGCTACAAATTCACATGCTGGACATTGGCGCTACTAGACAAGAACACAAGGGTGAATACCCTAACTTTTGACACCTTGCGGATTTATTGGTTGATTTTTTTTTTCTCTGGATTTTGATTGACTTAGCAAAGGTAGTGTTAGAAACGTTTTAGATTAAATATAGTTGTGTAGCAGTTATATATCCTGGGTTCAATTTAAATATTTATATTACTTTTTAAAAAGGGTTATTTTGTAGTTTTATTTTAATTTAAATATAAAAAGTTAGAAAAAATATAAAAGGATAATATGAAGAAACAAAAACATATATAAAATGAATAAAAATAATGAATGAAATAAGTTACTTGGTTTAAAAAGAAGAAAAGTCAATTTTAAATTACTTAAGGATAATATAACAATTAATGGATAATGACAGATTTTAAATATATGTTTTAAACATAAACAGCGATAAATTATTACTGATAATTTTATATTAAATAGTTTAATATTTTAAATGTGTAAATTAAAATCAATGAAAAGCGTAATTTATTATTTAAAATTAAATTAATTATTAATATAATGAATATATAGGTAATATATAATTGCGTTACAAGTGATGATGACTATAAGTTAGTATTTATACAGTGCCGCCAATGAGCGGTCGCTCTCACATTCACGTTGGTATGTAAGTCGACGCAGTAGGAGACCTTGGAATGCATAACAACAGAGGAAGTGCGACGCGCCGGTGCCCGAAGGCTTAGAAAGCCACGTGTCTGAGTTTTTCCAGAAACTTAGGCTTCCACAAACTTCTAGAAAGTCCTGTGACGTCATTTTCTACCCATAAAAGGAGGAAGAATTGCAAGCCAGGGTGTGTGTGTGTGTGTGTGTGTGTGTGTGTGTGTGTGTCATGTTGTATAGGGAGTTGTGTCATCATGAGTCAGACTTTGACTGGAGTGTTAGCATGGATTATTGTGCAAGACGTCATTTGTCTACGCGTGGAAGCTATGAGTGAATTGATTGCAGCCATGAATTTAACACTTTTGAGCCAATAAAGACAATTGTTACAACACATTTTGATTTAAGAATGGTATATAATATTTAGTTATGGTTAATGTTGCTGTTTTAAGTATGTTTTAGTGAGTATATTTGGTAGTATTAGATATATTTATCTATAAAATAGTGGATGAAAGATATATTTTAATCCAGTAAATAAATCATAAAGATTTAGAATACATGCATTGATTTAAGGAATTAGGTGCAGAGTATGATTTTGTAGACTTTTATTTCATTTTATGTTGTTAAATGTAAAGTATTTATACGTTCTAGCCTCATAATCACGGTGTTTGAATCTACCTCGTTACTGCTCTAAACTCTTTAAGATATGACAATAGCGTCCCTAGCACATCTTAACTTGTTTACGTCTTAAGGAGCTTCTGAGCATGTGCAACTGCTGTGACGTAATTAAGTTATGGGTCCGAATAAATACGTGTTGCAAAAGTGAAACTGCAATAGTGAGCTAAGCTTCTCTTGCGCGATGTTTCCATTCTTTTAATACACTTTTGCAACATTGTCACTAGGGAATATGTTAGACGCACTGTAGCAGCAGTACTACTTGAAATATTCAGAATAGCTCGGTCCGGTGTCATGAAATTGCCGGGTTGAGGTTCGGTGCACACAGGATGGATTATGCGTGGTCTCTACAGCCCGTTTCAAAACAAGTTGCACTATCTAGCATTGCTTACTGCATCGCTTCGTTCAGTTCCTGCTAGTAGATGGAGAAAGAGAACGCAGGTTGAAAAAACTTGTGGATACACACGGAAATTTTTCGAAAATTGATTTTTGTTTTGGATTAATGGGTACCCAAAACATATTTTCAGTGAAATCTCGGTATCAAATTTTTGGGTGTAATACAATGCCTTCTCTATCGACTATGTGCACTGTACATACACGCTAGAGAAAGTAAAAACATATGAGTGTTCAATTCAAATACTTTCTCTGGCTGTTCAGCATACAAAAGATCATTCTTTACATACATCATGCTAATCGAGTAAAAAGTTGGCAGAAATTATCTGATTAGTGCTCTCTTATAAATAGAAAGGAATTAGGGGAACACTTAAGACTAAAGGGACATTTAAGTGTTTTAAAAGTTGTCGCTATGCAACTCTCATTGAAATTCGATTCTCATTTCAGGGCCAGATAAAAGACAGACGAAACAGACGAGGACTTCCTGTCCAAGAAATGTTTAGGTATTTTCAAATTTAAACAAATAGCAGCATATCGCGGATACGGTTAGTTCTACAAGAAGAAAATAAATACAAAAAACTAAAACTGCATATAACATGAATTGTGGGTTTTAAAATGATCTACATTTCTTGTGTTGTATATTTCTGTCCATCTCTTACATTTTTCCAGTTATTCGTTGTTTTTGTTGTTGTTGTTGTTTATCAGAATGGAGCGGACTTCAAGGGCTATTGTCAAGATATTCAGAATTAACATTTTAATTTCTAAGTAAATATTTTTAGTATATTTAATTTTATTCAAAATTATTTTTCGAAAATCAAAAACTTTGAAAACGTTCCATTTAAGCGTAGTCCATGGTAAAAGGATTTTCCTGAAAATCTGGGTGTCGCATCCTTGAAGGGTAAATGTAAATACCACATTTACCATTTACTTTTTGTTTTGGGGGGATGCTGTCCACACACACACACACACACATGCAAACACACACGCCCACACACACGCCCACACACATGCGGCCACACACACGCCCACACACACACGGATGTTTTTTTTAAAAGATTTTATGTGTTACATTCACAAGACTTTTCCTACATCTCTATAACAAGGTATTCTCAATAAGCTTATTTTTCTATCTACTTTATGCTAATCGAGATAAGCATTAACATTACATCTTATTACTTAGTTCCTTATAAGTAGAAGGGAAATAAGGAAATAAACTACGCTTCATATGAGCAAAGTTTTAAGTATTTTAAAACTGAAACCAACAATTTGGAATATCTCCAAAACGGTCAACTCCACGAAAAAATACATATGACTTGTTTTAAGGTCATCTACATTTTTGGCGTAGTAATTTTTGTCTATATCTTACGATTTACTAGTTAATCAAAATTAAAAAAAAAGGCATCTGGACTAAAGAGGTCTTCAGAGGCTATTCCCAGAAAATATTAGATATATATTTTATTTGACCTTTAGATTTTAATCAAAGTCATTAGAGCCATTTTTTAAAAAATCAAAACTTTTAAATGTTTTTTTTTTTTTTATGTAGAGGGTAGCTGGGGTGGGTATCATATCCTTAGAAGATACTACTAAATATTAAGTTTGATATTTAAAGAAATAATTGTTTTTGAGCTATGCTGCACACACACACCCAAACTCAGACACAAACAAAGACGTTTTTCTAAAAATACCTTATTTGGATTCAGGCATTCCCAAAACGTGTATTTCCGGTGAAAGTTCGGTATCGAAATTTTGGTTGCACTACAATACGTTCTCTATACACTATGTACATAGTACTTGTAGAGACAGTATAAAGGACATTTTTGGATTCCAGGGGCTTCAAAACCTGCATTTCCAGCTAAATCTTGGTATCAAGTTGAGTGGAATAAGACATTTTCTGTAGCTACTATGTATATTTTACATACGTGCTACAGAAAGCAAAGACTAAGTTTATTAAATGTTACAGTTTATTCCTTTTTTAAGATGTTTGCTTTAATCAATGCACCAATGAGCATGCATATGATACACCCGTCTTTCTTTCTATACCAGTCCAAGAAAATGTACAATTTTACGAAGATATTTCGGATGCTGTTTACATTAATCTTCATACAGCTAACTGGCGAAATGGAGGGCCATTCCCAATTGGGTATCTCCACTCCACTGCTCCTAGACTAGTCTCTAAAATTGAACAATGGAAGTTTGCTCCGGGTTATTATCCATTTGGGAGCATTAAGTTGCTCTTAGCCGCAGTATTTGTACTGGACCATCCTGCTCGCCCATGGATACAGACGGCGATCCTGGTTGCACTTAATAAAAATGTACTCCTAAGGGCAGTGGGCGATATATAGTGTCTGTCCCAGAGGTAGCTGACCTGACGTATAGATAGCGGTTGTTGTTTCAAACAACAACAATGGTAAAAGAAACAAGCTTAGAAAGCTTAAGTTTGACGTTTTGTCAATGTTTATAATTTGTTTGGAAGCCATTTTTACTGAATGCTCTCAGCGAATTTGTAAGCATGAATAAACCTGGACATCGTTATGTGATACAACACTTTCATTTGAAAGATCTTAGTCCAGGTAATATTAAAGCTGAGCTAGATTCTACTTTGGGGGAGTCTGCTCATTCGTTTTCAATAGTGAAATATTGAGTGGCAGAGTTTAAGCGCGGCCATACGAGCTGACAAGACGAACATCGCAGTGGTCGACCAAATGAGGTTACCACTCCAGAAATTGTAAAGAAAATCCACAAATTGGATGGCCGTCGACTGGAAGTGTACGAGCTAGCAGGCATTGCAGGCATTTCAAAAAGTTCTGTACATCGCAAAATGAATGAAAAGTTGGACATGAGAAAGTTGTGTGTAAGGTGGGCGCCGCGTTTGTTCACAATAGAACAAAAAGAGCGTCGTGAGGATGTTTCAGTCGTGTCTTTGCCAATGTTTCGCTGCAATAAAGCTGAATTTTTGTGTCGATTCATAGCTAAGGATGAATTCTGGGCCCATCACTTCACACCTGAGACTAAGGTACAATCAAAACAGTGGATTGGAAGGGGAGAATGGGCTCCAAAGAAGGCGAAGACAGTTCCATCTGCAGGCAAGGTCATGGCGTCAGTTTTCTGGGGACGCAGGTGGGATAATATATCTCAAAACAGGAAAAGTAACCAATGGCGAATATTATGGAAATTTGTTACGTTTGAGCAAAAATGTCCGCATATAGAGAAAAAAGAAAATTTTGTTTCATCAAGACAATGCACACTTCACACGGCCATTATTGCAGTAGCCAAAATCAATGAGTTAAAGTTCGAATTGCTTCCTCGGGTACCTATTCGCCAGATTTAGCCCCCTCTAATTGTTTTCTGTTTCCAAACTGAAAGAAATGGCTTGGTGGTAGAAGATTCCCCAACAATGAAGAGGTGTAGTTTGCAGTTGTTGGCTGTTTTACAAACCTCAATAGTTATCACTATAAACATGGTATCGAAGCTATTGAACATCGCTGGGAACATTTTATCAAGCTGATAGGGTACTATGTAGAGCAATAAAGATTTTTCCCCCAAAACATTTTTGTATTTTCTTTGTTAGATCGGGTACTTCTGGAGCAGCCCTTGTACCACAGCTTTAAACAATGTTATCTATCTTTCTGCAATATCAGATTAAGCTATTGAACAAAATGACTTGTTTTAAAACGTAGTTTTCTTTTAATAAATGCATATAAAGAACACCAGATCTAGTTAATAGATCAAGAGCTGACATCCCTCAAATAACAGTGCTTTTAGATGACATTAAGTGATTTTCTAAAGCATCAAATCTATAGTTTTAATTTTTTGTGCTGCCATTAGGCTGCACAAGAAATACTAACACCATACTTCATTCAAATATGCCTTTTCATTCTGGATATGTTAATTAATTGATTAAATTTAGTTAGCTAAAATCAAAATTTATCAAGATCTCAATATCCCCTGTAGATATTAAGTAATGTGAATTATGTTTACTTTCTCTAATGTATATAGTGGATAGAGAAGGTATTGTATTCCACCAAAAAATTTGATGTTGAGATTTCAACATTATGTTTTCAGGTCCCATGAGTACGAAAAAAACATTTTTAGAAAAAGGTTCATATGTGTGTGTGTCTGTGGGCAGCATAGCTCAACATAGAGAAAAGACGTTAAATGCCAAACTTTGTATTTATCTATAGTATATTTTAAGGATGCTACAAAAAATGTTCAAGAAATCTCCTCCCCAGAAACTATCCTTTAATCGGAAAAATTTTTGAAAATTTGTTTTTCTCAAAAATGGCTCGACGATTACACTTAAAATATCATATATTAAAGATATTTACATCACAAATAAACTACATACGAGGGCGATCCAGAAGATAACTAAATAATAACGAAAGAATATGATCACAAAATTTTATTTAGAAAGTTGCAGCACCCTATTGTATTTCTAAACGTAATCGCTATTACTATCAAGGTATTTATTGTCACGTGGCAACGGTGTTTTAATGCCTATGTTATATTCTTCAACCACTAAAGATCTGCGCCTAGATGTTGAGGTTTTCACCTATTCCGAAATCTTTTCCACACAAAAAGTCCTGCATGGTGACCAAAGTGAAATACCGGTTTTTCTGAATTCTTTCATCAACATTTGCTTTCAACTCCTTCAAGGCGATTGATGAACTTTCATTCTGGTTTTTGTCGCGTACACTGGTTCTTCCTTGGTTACTCGTAAATTGCGCCCATTTCCTCACTGATATTCGATTTAGCGAATATTTCATGCATTCAAAAAAAAACGAACAAGTTCTTTGTGAGTAAGAAATTATAACATCCGAATTGAAAAACTGGTACAGTGTATTGACGGAATGGAGATTCCGTTGGCAAATGGACTAAGGTAACTATGTAAATAAAGTTTTATGTGCATATCTTTCGTAATTATTTAGCTATGCATCGTATTTTTAATTTTCTGAGAGCATCCAATGAAGCCTTTATTCTGGACGAGTTTTACAGAATTTTGCATAACAGTTAAACCATAAGAGATAGACAAAAACTTACTGCATCAAAAGTGTAGATATCGTTAAAACACATAATTTGTGACATACACGATTTTTATGTAGAGTTTACCGTTTCTATTATAGTGCTTGTTATTTGTTACCACTGTAACTGACGTTTCGTTTCATCTCCCTTGTTTTACTTCAGACCATGCAAAGCAAACCGAATTTCAATTGTTTCATATAGGACCAGTTTTTAAAAACTTTAATTATCGATTTAGCCTAGTATATTCCCCATGTCCCTTCTGCTTACAAGGAAAGAAGTAATAAGCTAATTATTGCTAATGTTTGCCTTGAATAGCATGTCGTAGATAAAAGAATAATCTTTTGGAAGGGAAGTTATTTGTCTAACGGCTAGAGAAAGTCATTTCAATGGAAGACATCAGATTTTTTACTTTTTCTATATGTACCGTGTAAGTACATAATAAGAGAGAAATGCGCCTGCGGTGCCACAAGTAGTAAACGTGGGCGTTAAACACTACAAAAAAGAGAAAATGTATATTCTATTCAAAATTTTGACACCGATTTTCCAACGGAAATGTGCGTTTGAGGTCTTCTGAATAAGAAAAAGCAGTTTTAGAAACATGTTCA
Organism: Hymenopus coronatus; assembly: GCA_030762935.1. Classification (NCBI taxonomy): domain Eukaryota; kingdom Metazoa; phylum Arthropoda; class Insecta; order Mantodea; family Hymenopodidae; genus Hymenopus; species Hymenopus coronatus. Next base: position 117,669,222 of record CM060897.1, on the reverse strand, counting down.
TGAGTGTGTGTTCGTATAAATGAGTGTGTGTATGTGTGTATGTGAGTATCTGTGGACAGCATAACACAAAAACGAAATGTCAGTTAAATAAGAAACTTTTTATTTAAGTTTAGTATCTCTCAACTATACAACACGAAAATTTTCAGGAAAATCCCCCATCCGGGTTACCCTTTAAATGGAAAAAGTTTCAATAATGTTTTTGTAAAAAAATGCCGCTATAGATTTAATTAAAATGTCTTATATTATAGATATTTTAATGACCAATAAAATAAATGAGTTAAATGTTATGGGAATAGCCTCTGTGTGTGTATCTATCCATGTGAATGATTTCTGCATAACTAGCAAATTGAAAGAGACAGACCAAATCTATTATACAAAAAATGTAAATCTTGTTTAAAAACACAATTTATGTGTGCTAAAAACTGTTAAAAATAAACAGTTGATTTTTGTAGGGCTAACCATTTCCCAGATATCTCCTGTTACAGTTTCAATTATAAACTGTTTAAGCTTTTCTCAAAAGGGATGTCCTCATCCGTTTCGTATTTTTTTTGTTTTACTCCTGGTATTGAGGAAAAAAAACAATTTCAATGTCAATCGCATACCTACAGCTTTTAAAAATTTGACTATCGTTTTTACCTAACGTAATCCCTTATTTTCTTTTTACTTATAAGGGGATTAGAATAAAACCATTTGTAGTAATATTACGACTTTTTTCAGAACAGGTAGAATAGACATCAGGCTATTGTACAGATATTGCTGATATCAAAATAAGTGCCTTTTAATTCCCTGTTTCATTCATTAGTGTTTGTTTATTATGGATATATTAGTTCATTGATGGGATTTAATTAGCTAATATCAGAATTTATCTTCTACTACATATATTGAATTTCATAATTTTTAAAATTGTACTTCTTAATACTTTTGTAATAAATACTGTGGTTAAAATGTTCCCTTATGGATAGTTTTTTTATATAGTTGTGTATGACAATGTAAAAAAGCTGCAAATCAACGCATGAGTATACTAATCGGTTTTTTAAAACTTACTTATACCAATATCCATGTTCTGCTAGAAAGTTTGTTACACACATTCTGCTGTGCTTTGAGGAAAATGTTCAGACCTTTAGTTTATTTAAGGTAAATTTGAATTTGGAAAGAACAAATACATTTACCTTAGAAAATTGGCTTTAAAATTTGAACACAGACAAATACTTAATGAGCGCTACACTTTAAAGTGGAATCCAAAACATGTGTTAAAACCACATTACAAGAATAAATCATCGTAAATATGAACTTTAAAGTATGGTTCATTTTTTGCACTAAACATTAAAATATCTACCCACTTCCATGTCCTCTTAAAAATAAAACTTAAGGGAACTGAGAAAAAAACTTCAAATTTCTAATTTATGTAAAACTTTTTTGAAAATTTCACTATGATCCATTTCTTTTACGTTAGTACGAATACCAATGTTCATTTAAATTGGTTAAATACTTTGTAGGATAATAATTTTCTGTAAATATATTGCAAAACCAAAATGTTACGTTTACCTCAAAATCTGAAATAATTAGTTGGAATTTTTTCAATTGGAGCTTTGTACCACACGTACAAAATGTAGGTACTGATATTACAAAATAAATTTGATTACTCAATTACGATAATTTTTCAAAAAGAGTAGAAATTTAAATCTCTAAAATTAATAATTTTTCATAGAAAATATTTTTTTTAATTTTATAAAAGTATTAGGCTAACCACTTCTCCACATCATGGGAAATTTTAGTTGTATTTAAATAAAATCTGAGACATATATACCATTTTGAAAGTGTGTTGAGAAACGCTGTTTAGTAAAACAATGTGCTAGAAAACATGTATTGTTAGATCTTTAAATGGTTTTAAATCCCGAAGCAAAAGAGACCGCTAGGTGTTGATTCTTTATGGATTCGCAAAAGTTAAAGCGTATATTTTCTTTAATAAAACAAATTTTTTAGCTTTGTAGGCAAGATTTCACTCCAAGTATATTTAACAAAATAAAACATTTGCTACATGGAACTTTAGGAACGAACTTTACAGAAAGAACATGTATGAGTGAAGGTTTGAAGTTTCAAACTAATAATACTTAGCTACCACAGTTATAATGCAACACAAACAAGCTATAGTACAAAGTTCATTCATTTTTCTGTAATAGTATGGCAGTTATATACAAATTTGTTTATGTTTTTCTCACATCACTAAAAAAAGGCCCTTGCGATAGTAAAATTTAGTATAATATTCTAGCCCAAGTTTCTCAAGAAATTTACTTTTTCAATTTTTATAGATTTTTCTGTGCCTCCTTTCGTTTGGGCTACAAAAATTTCTAAAGATATGAACATACCTTTTTAGCCATAAAAATATAATGTTTGTGTTTGAAAATTGAAAACAAATGCTTAAATAGATGGTATAGTAAATCCTAGAGCACGTCAATTGTACATCTGTGAATATATACAGCAAATTTCATTTGTATAATAGAAAAACTGCTCCGCAAGGAAGAAACATATTGAAAATATCAATAGCGAGACAACAAGGGAAGAGTTAATCCATGGATAACATTAAAATCCACCAGGTTGGATTTCAACCTTCGTTTTTCTTTCCTCTGCTGCTGTATTTTCTGTTCTTTTCTTCTTGCATTGTTGTTTTTCTTCTACACAACTTGATTTGTTTACTTTGCATGTTGCGAATGACATCTTGTCACGGTTTTTCTTGCCCAGTCCAGTACAGTTTCACCGCTAATGTAGAATACTGATTTCTTAGGCATAAGAAACATTTCAATATAATAAAGAAAATAAAACTAATAAGCAAATGAATATAAAAGAACGGGGGGAAAGAAATTGCAGTAACAAATAAATAAATGATTAAAGATATTAAAGGAAATACATTAGAATAAGCAATAAATGTTAAACAATTGTAAAGAGTATTTATTCTGTATACGAAAGGAAGTTACTGCTGAAAGGAAAAACCAGAGATTTAGGAATATTAGCTGCAAGATTTATTTGGTAATGTGGGTCAGAAAGTCATTAGCAGAACGTATATACAATAGAATTGTGGAAATTTTGTGTTCCGAGTGTTACAAAGAAGAAACATTAAACATTAATGACCAAGGGTACTTTGGACCTGAAGGGAGCAAACTGTAGTCTAATGTTTTTGTTGTGGTGCCAAACTTATTCGGTGAGAGGAGACCGATTTGGAAAAACCAGTGACTGAAAATACTGACCAATAGAAATTAAGAAATGTTTAACTTCGGATCAATTCGTGTCCGATCATAGAAAATAGGAGGGGCCATAAGAAATTTGTCTAGGCCCGAAGACAGTTTACGGTCACGAATGGGAGACGGGAAGAAGTTACTTATAAACTATCAATGGTGCTGAGCATACGTGTTGCATATATTAACTTCAGTGCTGCAATATAAAGTATGTGTCTTTATTTTAGGAAAGTGAGTGGTGGACAAGGAGTCATTCCTCCGAGTTCACATGGGAATTAGAGCAGGGAATAGTTGGGAAAATAATCTGGATAAATTTGTAAAAGTTTAATTGTAAGGAACTTATTCAGTGTGGGGGAATAACATTGTAAATGAGAAAACGGAAGTCAGATGTGGCAAATAATTTATTGTGTGTGGAATGGATAAACTGGGGTAATCCGAAAAAAATACAGTGTTATTTTTTTCTTCACACACGCCATGAGAAAATCCCTAAAAGAGATCCTACTTTTAAGCCCTTCTTATCCTTCCAAATCCTAAAGTAATAAACCATAAAATTCTCGCCACACCGCTAATGTTTTGCTGCAGCACCAGTGACTTAAGGCATTTAAATATGGCGCCTGGTGTCCAATTATACCTTTTTGTATTGAGCAATGTTTATATTACTTTATGGAATTAAAATAAAAAGCTGATGTGTACATTCACATGACTCTCTATATCCCTGCAACAAATTATTCTTAAAAGCTTATACTTCTATTTACTTTATGCTAATCAGAAGAAATGAGCAGAAAGTCTTATTACTTGCTTCCTTGTAAGTAGGAGTGAAATAAGGGACTACCATACATTAAAAGAGTTTATATGGATAGGAGTTGACAATTTCCTGTATGAGAAAGTATAAGTTTTTCATAGCAGAAACCAAAAATAAGGAATGTCTCAAAAACGACGAACTCACGAAAAAAATGTATGTAACATAAATTGTGTGTTTTAATGTGCTCTACATTTTTTGTGTAGTAAGTTTTTGCCCATTTCTTAGGGTTTAGCAGTTATTCAAAATTCAGTAAAATTCATCCAGAATAAACTACTACTTATTTTTGTCAAAATCTTCGTGTCTCATCCCTGGAACATACTAAACTTAAAGTTTGGTATTTTACCAACTTTTCGTTTTTGAGTTATCGTGTTCAAAGACACACGGACACACGGACCTTTTTGTGGAAATCTTTTTTTTGGATATTGGGAACCCTAAAACATACATTTCCGGTAAAATCTCGGAATCGAATTTTTGGGTGGGGTGCAATACCTTCTCTATACACTATGTACATAGTGTGTATAGAGAAATTTAAAAAGTACATTTTTTTTTTATCTTTTCATGACTTTATCAGTCATACATACCCTTTTCTTGATAGTGTTTAAAGGCCACTTTTACCACTTGTGGCACTGCAGGCGAACACATACCCTTAACGACCGCTTTCACTACATAGTCATCGCAGGTGATGATATTGATGATACATGGAATGAAGATGGAGCGCTGGTGAAATGCGATGGCGGGGGAAACCGTAGAACCCACAGAAAAACCCGCCGCCCCTGTGCCGCTTTGTACACCACAAATACCATGTGTGAAATGACCCACACATGGCTATTGTGGAAGAAACAAATAATCCACAATCAGAAGTATTAGTCAGAAACTCAAAAACAGTGTCATAACTGGTCAAAAGCATAGCCTTTGATCGACTGCCAAGCCAAAACATTTTTAAATAAACGAATAGGACGATGAAATATGCGACTGCTGAGGTAATTTGCTATATATATAAAATTAATTAATATTTCCAGTCAAGATGTAGTAATATATAAGTGGAATACAGGATTATAATACATTTTATTTGTTTTTGATTGTTATTGAAATATATTTTAATGTGAATTTAATATATTTTTATAGAGTTGTTAAGGGCATTGGGAGGCCAATTGAGTCAAAAATCAATTTTTTTATTTTAATGTTACAAAAAATAATTCTTTAGCTTTATAATTATATTTATAGTATAGTGTATCAGTTGCATAAAGCCCCTTATTCCAGCAATTTTATTTAGAGATGACGGTGCACAGACACGCCCACTAAATGCGCGTTTCACTCTATGTACTTCAGAACCTTGGCTTTCTGAACTAACCGACTTAGATACATTCAGTAAATTTTGCTATGTATGCTGGTTAATCTGCTTCGGTCTGGTCCAGTTCATCTAAACCTTTATTTATTTTCTTATCTTCCCCGTACTCAGAAACCAGCTCCTGGTGTCAGACGCCTGGTGAAGAGCAGAGGGTCGGGGTCAGAGAGAAACCAGGATGTATGATCAGTCCGATTCCCGGTATGAAAGCGAACAACTGAATAACATATAACGACGGTGAAATGGATGGCAGGAAAGATGAAGATGAAATGTATGGCGGCGGAAATCGAAGAACCCAGAGAAAAGCCGCCTAAACGCCGCTTCGTCATCCAAAAGCCACTCATGTGGTCTCCAGGCGAACCCGGGCCGCCTAGGTGAGAGGCGAGAGGTCTAAAAGTGTGAATAACTCAAATTTGAAAATTTTGATGCATTGATAATTCTCATACCCAACTCTTCAAACTTTTGTTCGAAACGGAACTTCAATCTAATATTTAGAAAGAAGGAGAATCTGTTTGCGCCTATGTGACCGAAGGAAAACGACAAAAATCTCCCAATATATAAGTTAATAGAAGAATAATGAAAAATAATTTATGGAATATTAGGATTAATAGTATTTGCAGTTTTTGGTTTTGGTTGATGAGGGGTAAATTTAGTAAAATTAAACAGATGGCTTCCCCCCCCCCAAAAAAAAAGCATTCGTTTTATAAATAATACCTTTAGTATATATCAAACTCACAGATTTGGTCAGAGAGAGCTGGGAATCGAACCCAGAACCTCCAGAACGCTATGCTGACACGTTACCGCAGATCAATCTCTCTCGGTTATTTTTATATAAATATTCGTATTTTTACCCTCATTGCTCTGACATAAACGCCCGTTTCTTTAAACTGGCAGAAATCATCAGGTTCCTTTCGGAAAACTACACAGAGAAGCTAGCAGTTATTGCTATCTCTGCTGTATTATCCTTTAAAATGTCTCCCCTGAGTTTCATACGCCAAGTCCTCTATTCTGTTAACAAGATTTGTGCAAGCGCTTTTTCTTTCATGGCTTTTTCTCTCCTCTCTCTTTAATTTTTCCCGCACATCCTTTCATCATGCCATGTTCTTATTCTCCAGGCTGAAAGTTTTAAAAATAGCTCCCCAAGAGCGAGCACCGGTTATAAAGAAGGGAACAAAAAGGTTTCTCTAATTAAACATACTCTCTTTGGCTGGCAAGATGTGACATTAGCTGATGAGAAGCTTGGCTTATCAGCAGGCCTGTCACAAGCTGTTCCGAGCACATGGTATAAATAAAGTGCTGCATGTCACTTACCAATAATATTGTACTACAAAATGTTTCATTCACATCATTTCTAGGATAATTCTTTCTGTCTTTTCCTCGTTACGTTCATAATATTAAACTATATTTCAACATTAATGGTGTATATTACTTTCTCTATACGCACTATGTACATAGTGTATAGAGAATGTATTGCACTCCACCATAAAATTCGATACCGAGATTTCACCGGAAATATATGTTTTAGGGTCCCCTGTATCCAAAAAAAGTATTTTCAGAAAAAGATCCTTGTGTGTGTGTGTGTGTGTGTGTGTGTGTGTGTTTGTGTGTCCGTGTGTCCGTGTGACTGTGAACACGATAACTCAAAAACGAAAAGTCGGTAAAATAGCAAACTAGGTATTTAAGTTTTGTATCTTCCGGGGATGCGACACGAAGATTTTGAGAGAAAGCCCCCCACTCCAAACTACCCTTTACATGGAACTTTTTTCGAAAAATTTTATTTTCTAAAAATTGTCTCTAACGATTTTGATTAAAATATCGTATATTAAAGGTAAATAAAATGTATTTGAATTTTCTGAGTATAGCCTCTGAAGACTACTTTATTCTAAGTGAATTTTAGGGATTCTTTCATAAGTGCTAAACCGTAAGAGAGAGACAAAAGCTTACCTCACAAAAAATGCAGAGCACATTAAAACGCATAGTTTATGTTGAATACATTTTTTTCGTGGAGTTGATTGTTTTTGAGATATTCCTTGTTTTTGGTTTAAGCTATAAAAACTTATATAAGACTATTTCTGCTAATTTTTTTCTCGATTAGCAGGAAATAGATAGAAGCATAAGCTTTTTAAAAATAAGTTGTAGCCGAGATATAGAGAAAGTCATGTGAATGGAACACATTAGATTTTTTTTTACTTTCAATACACTTATCATGTACATAGTTTATAGAGGTGTTAATGTGGGTTTAATACTTTCATCAATTAAATAAAGAATTCGAATGGATGGTAGTGCCATAAAAATTAGAACTACTGCAGATAAAACTGTTCAAAGAAATTCTAAATGTTGACCGTCTATAGCATATAGGTCTATAAATTTATTTGTTATTAAAGGGGCTGCATTACACCCAAAAATTCAATACCAAGATATTATCGAAAATACATGTTTTGAGACCCCCTGATTTCAAAAAAGCTTCTTAAGAAAAACTTCCATGTGTGTATGAATGCTTGTCTGTTTGGTATCTTTCAAGGATGCGACATTCAAGAAATTCCATCACTCCGAACTACCCTTTACATGGAAACATTTTTGAAAATGTTGATATTCTCACAAATAGCTCTAATGAGCTTGATTAAAATACCATATACTAAAGATATTTACACGACAAATATATCTTCAGAGGCTCTGAGAAGAGCCTCTGAGGACTACTTTATTCTGGATGAATTTTACGTAATTTTGTATAACTGGTAAACCGCAAGAGATAGACAAAAACTTACTTAACATAAAATGTAGAGCTTGTTAAAACACACAGTTTATGTGACATACATTTTTGTGTAGAGTGGATCATTCTTTATTATTGGTTTCAGCTTTAAAATACTTATACATTTCTCAAACGAAAATTTGTTAACTCCTGCCCATACAAGCAAAGGAACTTCAATCACATAGCAACCAGCTTTAGACTATCACTTTAACCTATGCTACTCCCTTATTTCCTTTCGTTTTACATGGAAATAAGTAATGAGACGATTTATACTATTTTTTTCTCGATTAGCAGGAAATAAAAAGAAGTATAATTTTTTAACAATAATTAGTTGCAGAGATGTAGAGAAAGTCATGTGAATGGAACACATCAGTTTGTTTTCTTTCTCTGCACATACTATGTACAATAGTGTTTAGAGAAGGTATTGCATTGCACCCAAAATTTCGATACCGAGAGTTCCCGGCAAAAAACATTTTAGGGTCCCCTGTATCGAAATAAAGCATTTTTACTTTCTCTATACTCACTATGTACATAGTGAATAGAGAATGTATTGCACTCCACTAAAAAATTCGATACCGAGATTTCACCGGATATATATGTTTTAGGGTCCCCTGTAACCAAAAAAAGCATTTTCACAAAAAGGTCCGCGCGCGCGCGCGTGTGTGTGTGTGTGTATCCGTGTGTCCGTGTGTCTGTGAACACGATAACTCAAAAACGAAAAGTCGGTAAAATACCAAACTTAGTATTTAAGTTTAGTATCTTCCAGGGATGCAACACGAAGATTTTGAGAAAAATCGCGCCACCCCAAACTACCCTTTACATAGAACTTTTTTCGAAAATGTTGATTTTCTCAAAAATGGCTCTAACGATTTTGATTAAAATTTTGTATACTAAAGGTATTTATCTGACAAATAAAATGTATATCTTGAATTTTCTGGGTATAGACTCTGAAGACTACTTTATTCTGGATGAATTTTTCATAACTACTAAACCGTAAGAGATGGAAAAAAACTTAACCAGAAAAAATGTAGAGCACGTTAAAACACACAATTTATGTTATACACATTTTTTTCGTGGAGTTGATCGTTTTTGAGATATTCCTTTTACTTGGTTTCAGCTTTAAAAAACGTATACTTTTCTCATACAGGAATTTGTCAACTCCTGTCCATACAAACAAAGGAACATCAGTCACATAGCAACCAGCTTTTGGCTTTCACTTTAACCTATGGTGCTCCCTTATTTCGCTTCTACTTACAAGGAAGCAAGTAATAAAACCATTTCTGCTAATTTTTTTCTGATTAGCATAAAGTAAATAGAAGTATAAGCTTTTTAAGAATAATTTATTGCAGGGATATAGAGAAAGTCATGTGAATGGTACACATCAGATTTTTAGGAAAAGGTCCGTTGCGTCAGTGTATCCTTGAACACGATATTTCAAAATGTAAAGTAAAGTACCAAACTTGGTATATAGGTTTAGTATTTTCCAAGGATGTGACACGAAGATTTTGAGAAAAATCCCCCACCACAAACTTCCCTTAAATGAAAACAATTTCGAAAATTTTGATTTTCTAAAAAGTGGCTCTAACGATTTTAATTAAACTACTATATATTAAAGATACATGTCAAATAAAATGTATAACTTCTGGGAGTAGTCTCTGAAGTCCTGTCTATTAGGAATGCATTTTGTATAACTATAGACCATAACAGATAGACAAATGTCATTTTTGAGATATTCCTTATTATTCGTTTCAGTTGTAAGCACTTAAGACTTTTCACATACGGCAATTTCTCAAATCCTGGCGATGCTAAAAAACGGATTTCATCCACAAAGCAAGCCGATTTTAAAAGATTAGACTAGTATCACATTAGCCTAGTGTATTCCTTTTTTACTTTCTCTATACGTGCTATGTGCATAGTGTATAGAGAAGGTATTGTAATGCACCCAAAAATCGATATCGAGATTTCACCGGAAATACATGTTTTGAGACCTCCTGAATCCAAAAAAGCATGTTTACAAAAACGTCCGTGTGTCTGTCTGTGTGTCTGTGGGCAACATAGCTCAAAAACGAAAATTCCGTTAAAACTCTTGCTCCTTAGGATTGGTATCTTCCAAGGATGCGACACGAAGATTTTCAAGAACATCCCCCCCCCCACTCCCAACTACCATATACATGGAGCTTTTTTTGAAAATTTTTATTTTCTAAAAAGTGGCTATAATGATTTTGAGTAAAATATCTTATATTAAAGATATTTACCTGGCAAATAAAATGTATATATTGAATTTTCTGGGGATAGCCTTTGAAGACTACTTTATTCTGGATGAATTTTGCATAACTACTAAACCGTAAGAGATGGACAAAAACTTAACACACAAGAAATGTAGAGCACGTTAAAACACACAATTTATGCTATATACATTTTTTTCGCGGAGTTGATCGTTTTTGAGATATTCCTTGTTTTTGGTTTCAGCTTTGAAAAACTTATACTTTTCTCATACAGGAATTTGCCAACTCATGTCCATACAAATTAACAAACTTCAGTCACATAGCAACCAGCTTTTGGCTTTCACTTTAACCAATAGTATTTCGTTTCTACTTGCAATAAAGCAAGAAGTAAGACTATTTCTGCTAATTTTCTCGATTAGCATGAAATAAATAAAAAATATGCTATTTAACAATAGTTTGTTACAGAGATATAGAGAAAGTCATGTGAATGGAACACATCAGATTTTTTCACTTCTACTTACAAGAAGCATTTCTGCTAATGTTTATCTGGATTAGCATGAAGTATGTAGAAACATAAGCTTTTTAATAATAATTTGTTACAGAAATGTAGAGAATGATTCACATAAGATTTTTTTAGTTGTTTAACACAAGTGTTAGTATAGTTATGTTTTTTCTTTTGTGCATAGATGGGCCCATAACTTCAAATGCCAACGTAATATTAATGCAAAATTATCTTCTACATATTCAGTCTTAAGTTAACTAACAAAAAAATGACAAGTAGCGCGAGATTTGAACCTAGGAACTTTTGAGTGGAAGCGAGGTCTTTTTAACCTCTCGGCCGCGGTAGCCTTGTTCCGGGGTTTGATTTTAATACTCAGAAGTTAACCATTTCGCTATCAGTCACAGACCACTGTACAATTATTTCGTGTGCGTGAACACAGCTTTTACGAAGATACCCGAAGCTCTTCGATTGACACAATCTGAGGATTCCTCATTTTTTGTGGCGACGGGTGTACATTGTACGTACAACCTAGAGAAGTTAAAATATAAAAAACTCCCATAAGAATATACCTACTAAGATATATGACGTTGTAAAGTTACGCCACCAAAGAGTGCGAGTGTGTGTTTTGTACAGAATAAATGTAGTTTTCTATCTTCTATGGAGAAAGTAGGAGAGAATGGTGGCATGACTCCCCCTTCTCTACGTGCTAAAGAAAGTAAAATGAAATGTAATAAATAAATTATAAAATTTGCAATATACCCCGGAACTGGTATTTAAGTGGGACCATTATGACCCACATTTTGTACAAGCGTGAATGCATACAAATGTCCTGTCATGATAATTGAAGGAGATTTGCTAATGTAGTATGACATTTTCTGATTAAAGCAGCTTCCTATGATGGAATACCATTGTTGAACAGCTGTAAAGTTTGCTATGATACCGTTTCTAGGTTAACACGCTCCTGGTCCGACCTCGTGATGGGAAGCCCTCTTGCAATTTGCAGTACAAAGCTTTCCAGGGATAACATAGCAACTATCGACGCCTGCCTTAATGAAATTGGTATTGTGGTTGACAAGATTACTATTAGCAAGACACCAGCACCAGAAGCACCAGCCCATTGTTATGAAAGTACACAACGTTGCGATGATGAAAACGAGACCGGGGAACGCCTTGCCACTTTGTAAATACAGTTACCGCTTTCACGGCACACTGTTTAACTCAATTACAATCAAGGAATTAAATTTCAGGCAGTTTCTTAGTGAACGCATGCGACTGTCACATGTTCGTGTTTACAGTAGTCTCTTGTTTTCACAGTAATCTTGCTTATTTCAAGGCGAGAGTTAAATAGTTTTCTGTATCACAAATGACATTAACACTAGCTTCATTACCTACTGAGTTCTGAGCTATCTTTTTCATAGTGTTTTATTACTTTCTCAACACGTATTATGTAATTAGTGTATAGAGAAGGTATTACTCCACCCAAAAATTCGATACCGAGATTTCACCGGAGATAAACGTTTTAGGGCCCCCTGTATCCAAAAAAATTTTATGTGTTCCATTATTTTCTCTACAACTATACAAAAATTATTATTAAAAAGCTAATGCTGCTATTTACTTCATGATAATCGAATAGTCTTATTAGTTGCTTCTTTGTAAGTACAGGGTGGTGCAGGGAAACGGGAAATTATGAAGTAACGTAATTAGCATGAGTAAATATAGGAAACAACACATTTATTAACGAAAGTTTATGTATACAGTATGTTATTTATGTTTTCATTACTAAATGTCACTTCACTTTACTTCTTAACGATGACATCGGAAAGATGGGCTCGATTCTAATAACCTGTTCTGCTTGCTGTGGCATGTCTCGGGGAATGACAGTGATTTCGTCTTTAATCTGCTGTTTAAGTTCTTGAATAGTTGCTGGACGTGAGCGGTACACTTTATTTTTAAGATGCCCCCATAGGAAGAAGTCGCAAACACTAAGATCATGTGACCTCCCAGGCCTTGGCATGTCGCCGTTACGAGAAATAACGCGCCTTCCAAACAATTGGCGAACGGCATCCATCGATTGTTGAACAGCATGTGAAGTTCTGCTCAGACCATAAGTTTTCGATGTTCAGAGCGTGCAGTCTCGGAGTAAGGAATGTTTCAAGCATATCAACATACTGAGTGGATGTTACGGTTGTTGTCTTCCAGTCTCCCGAGGATTGTGCCCAGTAACGAACATTCTGTTTGTTTACATACCTCTTAAGGTGGAAGTGGATCTCCATATGTTGGTAAGGAAGTGGGCGTCCAGTACCCGTTTACCAAGCTCCTTACGCGCCACAGAGTCTTGTGGATGTAATCGCTGCACAATCTGTAACTCGTAGGGGTGGAACTTAAATTCGTGCAGTAATTTTTGCACGCTTCGTGGTCTAATCCCTAGCGCAGATGCATGTTGACGAACGGAGCGGCGAGGACTCCTCTCATTGGAAATTCGAACATCTGCAATGTCCTCATTCGAACGCCACCTGGATGCTTCTTTTTCATGGTTGAACCTGTTTCCTCAGAACTACGCACCCACGTGAGCCGTTGGAATAGATCCATGACGTCCGGGCTGGTAATGCCGTCGAAATAACCTTTGCGCAACAGTCACACTATACTGCTTGTAATGCTCTCTCACGGTGAACCCGTTCCACACCACTCCAACGTTGCATGATTACTAAATGGCAACGCGTTCACAACATCTACGCATCGATTCCGCAAACCCGCCCGCATGACAATGTGGACAACACTAACGGTCAAAATTTCCCATTTCCCTCCGCCACCCTGTAGAACCGAAATACGGGAGTACCAAATGTTAAGGTGATAGTCAAAAGCTGGCTGCTATGTGACCGAAGTTGCTATGTTTGTGTGGATAAGAGTTGACAAATTCCTATATGAGAAAGGTATAAGATTTTTAAAGCTGAAACCAAAAACATGGAATACCTAAAAACGTATATAACATAAACTGTATGTTTTAAAATGCTCTACATTTTTTGTGCTGTAGGTTTATGTCCATCTCTTACGGTTTAGCAGTTTTGCAAAATTCTGTAAAATTCATCCAGAATAAAGTAGTCTTCAGAGGCTATTCTCAAAGAATTCAAGATATACATTTTATTTGTCATTTAAACATCTTTAATATACGATATTTTAATCAAAATCGTTAGAGCCATTTAGAAAAAGTAAAAAGCATTTTCAGAAAAAAAAGGTCCGAGTGTGCGTAGGTCCGTGTCAGTGCGTCCATGTGTCTGACAGGATAACTCAACAACGAAAAGTCGATAAAGTACCAAACTTGGTGTTAAAGTTTAGTATCTTCCAGGGATGTGTTACGTAGATTTTGAGAAAATCCCCCCACCCCAAACTACCCTTTACATGGAAAAACTTTCGAAAATTTTGATTTTCTCAAAAATGGCACTAACAACTTTTATTAAAATACCGTATATTAAAGACATTTATAATGTAACTAAAATGTATAATTATCATAAATTTTCTGGGAATAGCCTCTAAAGATCTGTTTGTTCTGAACGAATTTTGCTGAATTTTGCGTAACTGGTAAACCGTAACAGATAGATGAAGGCTAAATGTAGAGCTCGTTAAAGCACAGGATATCTGCTCCTGTAGGTTCAAAAATTTACAAGTTGATAAATGAATCTAAACGTAGCCGTACGTCCAGAAGTGATACACATCGTTCCGGACGTCCAATAGAGGTGTCTTCCTCCGAAATTATTGACAAAATCCAGGATATGGTTTTGAGTGATCGAAGAATCAATGTTCGCGAAATATAGAGGCCACAAGCATATCACAAGGTACGGTCTTCTCAATTTTGCATCAAAAATTAGCCCTGACAAAGGTCTCGGCAAGATGGGTGCAATGGTTGCTCTCAATGGAGAATAAACGCAATCGTGATATTGATTCAGAAGGTAGTTTGGCACTTTTTCGTCGCAATCCTGACAAGTTTCTGCGTCGATACATAGCTGTGGATGAAACATGAATACCTACTATATTCCAGAGACAAAAGTACAGGCGAAATAGTGGGGTTTTAGAAGAAGGCAAATATGGTGAAATCTACAAACAAAGTGATGGCTTCGGTTTTTTTTGGGGGATACACGTGGAATCATCTAAATTGATTATTTGCAGAAATCAAGAACGATAAATGGAGAGTATTATGTAGCATTATTGTACCAGTTGAACGGAGAAATCAAGAAAAAAAAACAAAACGCCTTCATTTGGCAAAGAAAAGACAATTCAAGGGTGCACACTGCGCAGTTTCAAAGGAAAAAAATTGTAGAAATAAAGTTTGAATTACTACAGAACCCCCGTATTCACCAGATTTCAGACCCCAGTGACCTTTTTTATTTGCAAACTTAAAAAAAAGACAAGGCGGAAAACGATTCACGTCAAACGAAGAGGTCATCTCCAAAACAAATGCCTATTTTGAGGTCTTTCCGAAATCCTACTTTTTGGAAGGCTTAAAACAGTTGGAAAACGCTGGGAAAAGTGTATGGAAATAGTTATATCATGCTGGGAAAAAATCCACTAAAAATAATTTATTTTTCTATTTTCTATGTACATAATACGTGTAGAGAAAGAATAAATCTGATATTTATATTCACATGACTTTCTCTACATCTCTGTAGCAAATTATTGAAAAACTGTTATTCTTCTATTTATTTTATTCTAATCGAGGAAAAAAAAATAGCAGAAATAGTATTTGCCCTTGTATCCCAGTAAACAGAAGGGAAATAATGGAGTACCATAGGCTAAAGCAAGAGTAAAATCTTTTAAAAGACGGTTGCTCTGTGGTTGAAGTCCGGTGTTTGTAAGGTCAGCAGTTCACAAACTCCCGTATGAGAAAAGTATAAGTATTTAAAATTGAAACCAATAACAACGAATATCTCAAAAAACGTCAACTTCACCAAAAAAAAAAAAAATACATATTAGATAAATTATGTGTTTAACGAGCTCTAATTTTGTGCAAGTAAGTTTTGTCTATCTTTTACGATTTACCAGTTATGTAAAATTCCGCATAATTCATCCAGAACAGAGATATCTTCAGAGACTATTCACAGAAAATTCAAACTATTTAGTTTGTTGTTGATCTAAATATCATTAATATACAATATTTTCATCAAAATCGTTAGAGCCATTTTTTGAGAAAATGAAAATGCGTTTGGGCCTGGTCCTCCGGTTTCCCTCGCCACTCCTTCCACCAATTGTTCCATCATCACCTTTCCAATCATCAATTTCGCTTATATTTCATATCATCCACTTCCTTTTGCTCATGTCCTGGTCCGCTCGACCCCTCGTAACAGGCTCTCCAGTCTGTGGTTTCGTGCCTCTGGATCCCCGACAGGCTTGTTACCCCTAAGCATTGGCTTGTAAGTCCTAGGAGGGTGTCAGTCCTGCAAGTACGAAGAGGGTAAGTCGATTACGAAACCAAACTCTTTTGCTTTCTCTAGCCCGCATGTAGGTACAATGCACATACTGGAAAGAGAACGTATTGTATTTCACCCAATCATTTGATGTCAAGATTTCACTGGAAATATATGTTTTGGAGTACCCTGGGGTCCGAAAAAAGCATTTTCAGAAAACGGTCAATTTGTGTGTGTATGTATGTATGTATGTATGTGTGTGTGTGTGTGTGTGTGTGTTTGTGTGTCTGTGGTCAGCATAGCTCAAAGACGAAAAGACCGTTAAACACCAAACTTGTGATTTAGATTTACTATCTGCCAAGGATGCGACACGAAGATGTTCAGGAAAATGCCCCAAAACACAAACTACCCTTAACATAGAAAATGTTTCGAAATATTTTAATTTCTAAAAAATGGCTCTAACGATTTTGATTACAATTTCGTATATTAAAACTGCTTAAATCCCAAATAAAATGGTCAAATTGAATTTTCTGGGAAAAGCCTCTGAAGACCACTTTATTCTGGATGAACTTGATGGACTTTTGCACAACTGGTAAACCGTAACAGATAGACGAAAGCTAACTTAACAGAAAATGTAGAGCTCGTTAAAACACACAATTTATGTTATATACATTTTTGTCGTACAGTTGATCGTTTTTTAGCTATTCCTTGTTATTGATTTCAGCTTTAAAATACTTATACTTTTCTCATACGGAAAATTGTCAACTCCTGTCCATAGAAACAAAGCAACTTCAGCCACATAATAACCAGCTTTTGACTATCACTTTAACCTTTGTACTCCATTATTTTCCCTACTTAAAGGAAGCAAGTAATAAGACCATTTCTGGTAATGTTTTCTCGATTAGCATGAAGAAATACAAGCATCAGCTTTTTAACAATAATTTGTTTCAAAGATGTAGAGAAAGTCATGTGAATGGAGCAAATACGATTTTTTAAAAATGATTACTTTTTGGATTCGGGAGGTCTCAAAGCATGTATTTCCGGTGAAAGCTTGGTATCGATACCATACATTGTACACACGGGCTAGAGAAAGTAAAACTGCAGTAGTGGGTTTATTGATTGCAGAAATAAAGGGAAAGCTTCCAGCTTAGCCAAGATATCGTTTCTCTTGTGCGGACGTCATGTGGTGTTGTGTCCATCCCTTAGCGCCGGCCGGCTTGGGTTATTTATACGACCATCTTGGGATTAATGTTACTCTGCCCTCTCGCTTGCCCAAAATATCGCTCTGACCGGTCACACAACTTCTTTCTTTAAAGGAATAGGACCATTACAGGTTCCAGCTTTACTTTACAAACCCGCACTGGTGTGACACGGGTCGACTCCTAGAAACAAACTTGCTGAGCAATGTTTACTTTCTCTACTACGTATATTAACCCTTCCAGACACAGAACATGTGTCTGTTTACTGGAATATTGTTATAGAAACATGAAAATTATAATAAATTAAAGCAGTTCTGATATAAAACTAATTTATTTGAACAGTCATGTGTTTGTTCAAATCAAACTGCTCTCTGCCGTTAAGGCAACCTCTATTTCGCGGCCAGAAATATTCTTTCGGTAAACTATAGCCACTATGTGATCTATGTCACCTGTGCTTTAGGATGGTGTATGCCTAGGTTAAATAATAGGTGGCACAGCATGCTTGGATGATGACGGGGCAGGTAGAATCACACAATATTGTATGTGTCTGGTAAATTTTCGAAATAACATATTATTACACCCATTTTTAAACTAATATTATATAAAATTACAAACAATAACTTTGGGTTCATATGAAGTAAAGCATCAGTTGTGATGTAAATTCCGAATACACAGGTTGTTCCCGAGTGAATAGGTGTATAAAGTTTTGTAGTATCTACAGCTTGTAACGTACAGTTATGCATGTTATATCAAATGAAAGAGCTACTCAAATAGTTTTGGTAACACCTGGTTTCGTTTGTTTCGACTGTCTGCTGTTAAAATAATGTTATTACAAAGCACCAGTGTTAAAATGCTGACTATGGAGCAAAAAATGTTCTGTGCTTTAGAGTTTAGATCTATTACAGTGCAACGAGCCTTCCATAGAGAATTCAATTGCGATCTTTCAAATAATAACATTCGTAGATGATATGCCAGTTTAAAACCATAGGCAGTGTGTGTAAAGGGAAGAGTAGGGGACGGCCAAGATTGACTACAGAACGTGTTGAAGGGGTGAGAGAATCTTTCACACATAACTCCAAGAAAGGCTAGTCGGGAATTAGGAATTGCACCGACGTCACAATGGAAAAATTTAAGGAAACGCTTACAACTACGTCCTTATCGTTTGCAGTTACTACACGCTCTAAAGCCTACAGACTACACTTTATGCTCCAACTTTGCAACTGCAATGTTTCTGTATGACTATGACGAATTGTTTTATCTTATTGTCTTCAGTGATGAATCAACATTCCACCTAAGTGGGTATGTGAACGATCTAGGGGTCACAAAAACCCAAGAAGTTTACTTGCAAAGGGACTTTCCTAAATTGAACAACACTGTACCTGACCCCTGAATTAGCCGAAAGGGACCAAATAAGAGACCTTGTTTCGTATGGCCTCCACGTTCCCCTGACTTTCGCCGTGTGATTTCTACCTTTGGGGTATCGTAAAGCATCAAGCGTACTCCCTCCGTTACCACATGTCCTCCAAGACTTACGACAGAGGGTTGTAAGGGTTGTTGCAACTACTACTCAAGGTTTGGGAAGAACTTGCTTATAGACTCGATGTGTGTCATGTGGTGAATAGTGCACATATTGAACATTTGTAAAGAAAACTGAGTTGTTCTTTAATTTGATATATCATTCATCACTGTACGTTAAAAACTATAAGTACTACAAAACATTCAAACCCCTATATTCATTTGGGAACATTCTATATTTCTGTTCTTTTAAGGCATACATAAAAAGTAGGCGAAACTCATTCAATAAATGTATAAAAAGTGCAAGAACATCGCTTCAAAACAACCAGTCAAAAGCTAAAAGTGCCACCTTCAAATGGAGATTCTTTAAGTTTAGAATTATGTTTAGATGGCAATACATTATTGAGCCATTCAAGGTGGTTTCATTTGGAACTACTCTATAGGTAGCTAGGAAAAAAGTAAATACTAGGGTGGCTCCACTATGCCTGCGTACTATACCACTTACTAAGCAGGTACAGAAGGTACTGCATTGTACTCACAATTTGATACAGGGATTTCAATTGAGGTACACGTTTTAGAAAACTCCGAATGAAAAAAAAAATCAACACATATTATGTACATGGTGCAAAGAGAAGGTAGATATTTTATTTCACGCAAAAATTTATTTTGAGATTTCAGCAGAATTAAGTACATTTTGAGAACCGCTGAACCTAAGCATGTGTGTGTGTGTGGGGGGGGGTTATAGAAGCATAGCTTAAAAACGGAAAGTCGGTTAAGTACCAAATAATTTCAGTAACTTCCAAAGATGCGACATGAAAATTTTCTAAAAAATCTCCTCAACTAACTCTACATGGAACATTTATCGAAACTATTTATTTTCTCAAAAAGGTTCTAAATATTCTGATTAAAATGCCATAAGTTTAAAATATTTTCATCACAAACGAAATGTATACCTTGGTAATACTCTCTGAAGATCTCTTCATTATGAATAAATTTTATATCACTCGCAAACCGGAAGATATTGACAAAAATGTACTCCACAAAAATGTGTAGGAAATTAAACGACACAATTTTTGCAGGAGAGTTAACCGTTACCAAGATATACCTTGTTATTGGTTTCAATTTTAAGCTACTTAAAATTGAAACCTTCAACTTTTCTCGAGTAGAAAGTCAACTTTCGTTTCATCTGAATGCAAAAGAGAACCGAATTCAATTGTTTCACATAAGAATGGTTTTTAAAAGATTTGACTATTACCTGAGCTTAGTCTATTCCTCTAATTTCCTTCTACTTATAAGGAAACAAGTAATGAGACTGTATCTGCTAATGTGTACCGACCATTAACGTGACGTGGTTAAATTATAACCTTTTGTAAGGAAAGCTGGCTTATAGAAAAGCTAGAGAAAGTTATGTGAATAGAACACATCAGATTTTCAAAGTCACACAGATACACGCCCCCGAATATTTTTCTAAAACAAATTTTTTATTCAGAGAGCCTCAAAACTTATATTTCCGATGAAATCTTGCCATCCAATTTTTAGGGGGAATACAACACTAACTTTTGCAACTTAAAGAAGAGAAAGTAAAAACTCCTAATCTTTAAGGTGCAAACAAACGTATTTTTACGGTAAAGGAAAGCTTTTAAAACATAAACTTATATAGACTAACGTTAATATCTCCAGAACTTCCATGCTATTAGCTTTCTGTTTTCAGCTTCGGAAAACAATACTATTAAATAACAAAAGCTCTACATCTTAAAACGGATATAGAAGAAATGAAGGGCACTAACTAAAAAGAATGCAAAGAAAGATTGGGAATGCACAAGGTATTGACTGTAGAAATTTTTCTCGTTTTGCTCATTAGGGACTGTCTCCTTTGACAGAACCTGTCAGAGCTCATAGGTTTTTTCTACTTCTTCTTTAGAGTTACCGTCTCATTATAGAACCTAGATAAAACGCCAATATTTATACTGTAACTACGGGGTGTAACAAAGGTTACTGCACACTTAGAGAATGTAGGTATCTAGATTGGAAGGCATACTGCACTTTAAAATTGTTGATAGGAAACAGGAAATGACATGTACTGTTAACAAATTACTCTTAACCATAAGTAACATAGTCTTGACGACACAAATAACACTTTTTACTGCATTTTAACAACAGAAGAAATAACTTTTGTGTGATAACCGTTTTCTAATGCAGTGGAAATATACATGATGATTCAAAAATACTTTTACAACCTTTGGAGATTCATTCCTTACATCAAAGCAAGAAAATAGGTTCATATAAACATATGCTCTAAAACCCTTCGTTTTTGAGTTATCTATTTATTAATGGAAGTTTACGTTCAACAGTTTTCCGGGCACAATTTAACTATTCACTCGTTTATAGAAGCTTTTGACTCATTTTACCTTGAGGAATTGGCATTGTGCTCCCATGGGTGCTTGTTTTACATTTGTCAATTGTGTGATACATTCTCCCAACCTAACTAGCATTTCCTGACTTCATTCAGAACACCCTCCCAGACTTACTAGAAGTGCCCCTGCAAACAAGAAGACACATGTAGTTTATGCATGATGGTATTCCAGCACATTTCAGTCTTATTTTTCAAGATTCATTGACTGATATCTACCATGATAGGTGGATAGATAGAGAGGGACCAGTTCCATGGCCTACGCGTTCCCCGGCTTCAATCCTTTGGGTTTTTATCTTTGGAGGCAACTTAAATGATTTATGCAGCAGATATCCAGGTTCAATACCGAAAGGAAGTATTTGACAGCCCATGCTTTGACGTGTGCATGGGTGTGTGTATGCAGTAGGAGGATATTTAGAGCATTTGCTATGGCCTTTGTATTCAACACCTCCTAACAAGTTGACGTCAAAAACAGAATAATGTGCCATTTTAAATGTTTTGATTAATCACAGTTTTAATCTCAATAAATCGAAAACGAAGGATTTTGGGACATTTATTTATATAAAATGTTTTTCTTGTTTCGATGTAGGGACCAATCCAAATCTTAGTAAAGTATTTTTGAATCATCCTACTTATACTTTTTGTTCTGTTAACCCTTTCCGAGCTATTTCTCGTTCCTTATACTATTTGTTGTACTTAGGTTACATTTACAATTATTTACAAAATCATTTCCTGTTACTTCAATTAATTCACTTATCCCAATGTGTCGGGCCTCAGTTTGCTTAGGCGCGAGCCTTCGCGAGTTCAAACCCGTCCCAGACTGATTAATTTTAAGAGTACCTAAAAGCGACTACCCGATCAGTAGATTTATTGGCATGTTAAATAGTTCTTACGAAACGAAATTTCGGAACACCGGCGCCGCTGATGTGATCTTGGCAGTTGACAGCGTTGTTACCAACAAAATAATGACTAATGTACATAGGTTTGAGTATCACTTAGGGACTACATCCCTATAACTCCCTGGTTATTAGTGGGTGTAGCCCTTTAGTTTGTGTTACCTATTCCATACCAATCTCTGTTTTCTGTCTATCTCTTACTTTTTTCTTATCTACTTCTCTTTTACCTTTCACGAATACTGTCCTATTTCTTTAATTCTTCTTTCTCCGTTGACATTTTCATTACCTTTTTGTGATCATTCTTTCTTTATTATTTTCTCTGCACGTACTATGTACATAGTGTGTAGAAAAGGTATTAATTATTAAAGTATAATAAAGAAAGTATAAGATAGTTTTGCCGTGTTAAAATGTACGGATCTTCAACGGGTCGAGCTACAATTCAGTTGCATCCAAAAATTCGATTCCAGATTTCACGGAAATACATGTATTTCCCCCTGAATCCAATAAAATAGAAAAGGGTCAGTGTATGTGACAACAGCATAAATAAAAAAGTCCATTAAATACCGAACATGGTGATGGACACCATCACCACCACCACACCGCCATCATTTTCCGTTTGCGCCAAGCAGATGTTAAAATGCCGTCCAGTCTAGCAGTTCTAGCATCCGTAGTCAGATGGCAAATTATTTTAAGATATCATCTCCTAACCCCGTACTTACTACTTATATCAGCTACAGGCATATGGGTTAGGGGTGCCATTACGCTATCTATGGAGAGACAACAGCGTAAACGCCGTATTTTCAGTTTTGCTATTTTTTATACTAAGGTGGCCTTTTGGCTCGTGGTATTATATTTTCATACAATCCGGTATATACCTTGGCGACTAAGGAAAACGACGAAAAACCTCCAGAAAGATTGATCGGCATATGTGGTTTAAATCCAAATGAGGTCACAGACATTACCTTTGAGCCATTCCGCTCTATTACTTTCTCTACAAGTACTATGTGCATAGTGCATGGAGAAGCAATTATATTGCAACCTAAAATTCGATACCCAGCTTTTGCTAGAAACAAAAGTTTTGAGACCCCCCGAATACAAAAAGGAAGCATTTGTGTGTGTGTGTGTGTGTGTGTGTGTGTGTGTGTGTGTGTCTGAGTCCGTTAAACACCAAACTTGATATTTAAACGCAGTACTTCCAAGGATGCGACACGAAGATTTTTAAGAAAATCCCCCCACCCCAACTACCCTTTGCATGGAACATTTTTCGGAAGTTTTCGATTTTCTCAAAAAACAGCTCTAACAATTTTGATTTAAATACCGTATTATGAGATATTTTTATGACAAACGAAATGTATGTCTTGAGTTTTTTAGAATAGCTTCGATGAATTTTATACAACTGCCATACTGCTAGAGATATACAAATACAAAAGCTTACTACATAAGAATGTAGATCTCATTAAAATATACAGCTTATGTCATACACATTTGTTGTAGTATTAACCATTTTTTAAATATTCCAGATTATTGGTTTCAATTTTAAGCTAGCTATACTTTCCTCAAACGGGAAGACTTCTTTCTTCTCGTTTCTCGTTCGTTTATTCCTGACAAGCAAAGAGATTGGAATTTCAATTGTTTCACAGAGCGACCGATTTTTAGCCTGTGCATGTTCTTACTTCTCTTCTACTTACAAGGAAGCAGTAATAATTTCTGCTAATGTTAATCTCGATTAACATGATGTAGATAGAAGAATAAGCTTTTTAACAATAATTCGTTAATGAGATGCACAGAAAGTCATGTGACTGGAACACATCACATTTTTTTGTTTATCTTTGTGTGATAAAATCATCTGAGCCATAAAATTAGGGATCTAAAAGGGAATTAAATCAATACAGTATTAATATATCGGCAATCAGCTCCGTTGCTGTAATGAGCAGATACATATACACAAGAATTTCTTTTGTTAATAACTGGATACGAATATGAAACCTCACTAAACCAATTTCACACGTTATTTTTCCTACAGTGTATAAAACAGACGAATGCTGACACAACTAGTTATATTTTTGTGGACGTACTGACTAATTGACACTGTACACTTGCAATGTTATTACGAGTTTAACTCCATTCCACCCCACCCCAGCCCCCAGCGTAATGCAATATCGGCTTTTTCTATCCCATAAAACTTTGTGTTCCAAACATATGACTATCATCATCATTACTGGCCCTGGTCAATTGCAAGCATAACAAAAGTATTTTTCACTGCATGTAAAAACTTTACAGATATTCGTGTTTTGGGATATGGGGTTATAAGAGAAAGCGAAATGGAGGGCGATGTAATTTCCGAATCTGCAGAGAGATGCAAATGTTCTTCCTAACTCTATTAGGTTCAGCTGCACCAGTTCACATTACAGTTCCGAACTCTCAGCAAGCGAAAATGGTCCATTTGAAAACTAAACTAAGAGGACTATTGGGATAGTACATTCTCAGTGGAAATTTCTGATACTGCTTGCTTATCAGAACGGCAAATGTCTTTCCAGGTAGTTCCAATCGAGTACTAGACTTTAAAATGTGTTGTTGTTTCAAGCTTATTTCCATTTTGTATAGTTATATTAATGCAAAGTTGCATGTTTACGAAGCGAATGCTTTTGTTTGCGACAATCGCTTCAGTTGCGCGAAGTGATATTATTGTATAATCAAGGAGAAAACGGTTTAGATTTGATAACCTCAGTTTGTTATCTCTAGCACAGAATTGGTTTCCAAACAGTTCTCTTATACAAGGTGACTCATCTGTCCCGTAGTATACCTTCGTATGTTAAAACAGTTGCAGAACTCAACAGGGCTATTTTAAGTTAACCCTTGTATATTTGAATATACAAATTTTACTGCACGAAAACTGAGGTAACTACATTTTAATACTTCCATAGTTAAAACTATGATAAACTTCAACAATAAAATTAGGCTACATATAGCTATTTTATATTGTAAAAGTATTGATATTTGTCCACTATATTTGTAATGTTTCTTAAATGATAAACAGCGAAATCTATGCACCTAAATAAAATGAAGCAATAACGTATATAACAACATTTACATGTTACATATATAATTATAACTCCTAACTAAAATAATAAACTAATAATAATAATTACAATTAAAATAAAATAAATTACAAAAAGCTAATTAAACATCCACTACTAATTGCACTGATAACCAGAATTTAAAGATACCCCATCTACTATAATCTAATATTAAGAGTAACTAATCAAACCCATCAACTAAACTAACTATATCACTTTCAATACAATTACCCACAAAATTCAAATCTGCTCTATTTATTAATCTCTTCCTATAACAATTAGGCTAGTAAGCTGCTATTACTACTAACATCCCTAAATCTAAAGTGCTGACTAAAAGTACCATGCTACTGCAGTCAAATGCAAGCGTGTCATCACACCGTTATTTTACTTGGACTATCCCCATCCTTTACCATAGACTCATTTGTCTGCAGTCGCTGGAATTCGAACTCATGACGTTCGGCTTTGGTGAAATAAAAATAACGTATACATAAATTATGAAATCTTGATAAAAGTCTAAATAAATTGCCTAAACTAAAAGTTATAAAAGTGCTAAACCTGATATAGTTAATGTTACCGTTATCTCACTGTTAAGAGATACTTGCTCGCCGAGAAACCCAACTAACTGGAGCAAATATGAGTAATATATAAAAAAACATAACTAATAATAATAATAATAACAGTAATAATAATTCAGAGATATTGAGAAGTAGGGGGAACGCCGCAGCTAGTCAGGGGCAGTGAGCGATCTTCTTTCTTCAGCTCATCATTGAGCGGAAACGTTGAAGGAAACGTTCATTGAGAGCAGTGCCCAGAGTTGTACTGGAGTTCGTGATGTGATTATATACAAGAACAGTGTAAACAGACGGAGAATATTGTTAGCATGATTTCCACTTTATTACTTTTTCTACACGTACTAAGTACATAATGTAAAGAGAAGGCATTGTAATGTACACAAAGTTTCGATACCGAAATACATGTTTTGAAACTATCTGAATACAAAATAATAATTTTTAGAAAGATGTCCGTCTGTGTGTGTGTGTATGTGAGTGAGTGTGTGTGTGTGTATGTGTGGGCAGCTTAGCTCAAAAATGAGAAGTCCGTTAAATACCAAGATCATTTAAGTTCAGTATCTTCCAGGGATGGGACACAAAGATTTTCAATAAAATCACCCCACAACCAACTACCCGAAAAAAATTAGAAAATGTTGGTATTATCAAAAATGGCTCTTAACGATTTTGATTAAAATCTCTCATATATAAGATGTTTACATCACAAAACAAATGTATATCTTGGATTTTCTGGGAATAGGCTGTGAAGACCTCTTTATTCTGGATGAATTTTTCGGAATTTGGCATAACTGGTAAACAGTACGAGATAGGAAAAACTTACAACACAAAACCTATAGAACTCCTTAAAACACAATTTATTTCATATACTTCTTTTTTCCTGAAGTTCGCCGTTTTCGAGATATTCCTTGTTATTAGTTTCGGTTTTAAATTACTTAAAAACTTTCTCCTACGGGAGCTGTTCAACTCCTGGCCGCACAAAGAAACGGATCTCAAACCCATAGCAGCCACATTTTAAACATTCGGCTCTCGCTTTAGCCTAGTGTATTCCCATATTTCCCTGCTGCTTAAAGGAACTAAGTAATAAAACCGTTTCTGCTAAGTTATGTCGATTAGCATGAAGTGGCTGGAAGAATGAGATTATTAAAAATAATTTGTTATAGAGATGTAAGGAAAGTCATGTGAATGGAACACATCAGATTTTTTTTTTTTTTTTTTTCTCCAGAATAAAGTGAACGTTTAGATTTATAAGTAAATAAAAAGCCTTTATTTGATTTATCGATATCCGCTATTAGCTAGTTTTGTAATAAGTAGGGCATATGCTGTTCTTATTTAACTTTAAGGCTAGAGCTAATGAAGTCTTAATGACTACGCAAAGACATTAGAAATGCCGCAAGTACCAATTTCCAGGCGAAGTACAGAGACGCAAAACGAAGACAACATTTTCTAATTCTGTTAACATAGCAAGTAAAGAGGAGTTGTGGCAGACAGCTGAGTGCACCTGCAATACATTTCATTGAAATGTAAGGTGTTACTGCTATAAGCAATCCCATAACCAATTTTCTAAATTGCTCCTGTAGTTTGGAGGAAAACATTGGAGCACGGCAACAGAGCTTTCATGTATATTGGAAACCTCAGACTGCGTGCCCTAGGGACAAGTGTACGGGACCTGAATTATTATCCTGGCCGTTGTCGTCACCAAGATTTCCTTTCTCGTTTAGTCACCTCCAATCACCTTGATTATTTCTCTCGGCTAAGAATACACAGGTCCTTATGGAACTGGATAATTGTGAAGTAATCATGATTCTAGAACGTCATGTAACAGTATGCTACATATATGCGAAATAAATATTTTATATATTCATATAATAAGGTTACAATTAATATTAAAGTGGAAATTTTTAAAGAATTAGGAGCTAAATAGTATAAAGACATGAGATTCATAGGATGAAAAAACATGTACAAACTTGGAACTAGTCAGAAAATAACTCAAATAAAAATCTGATGTGTTACATGCACATAACTTCCTCTAAATCTCTGTAATAAATTATTGTTAAAGAGCTAATTCTTCAAACCACTTAATGCTAATCAAGATAAACATTAACAGAAATTTTATTATTACTTGCTTTCTTGTAAGTAGAAATAAGAGAACACATTAGGCTATGCATTGCCAGAAGTTGATAAATTCGCGTATGAAAAAAAATTAAGTATTTTAAAACTGAAATCAATAACAAGGAATACCTCAGAAATGGTCTAGTCCACAGCAAAATGTATATGACATAAATTGTGTGTTTTAACCACATCTATATTTATGTGTAGTAGGCTTTCGTCTATCTCTTACTGTTTACCAGTTGTGTAAAATTCAGCAAAATTCATCTAGAAATATGTCTTCAGAGGCTATTCTCAAAACATTCAATATATACATTTTATTTTTCACGTAAAGTCTTTAATATGTGGTATTTTAATCAAAATCATTAGGGCTATTTTTGAGAAAATAAAATATTCCAACTTATTTCCATGTAAAGGGTAGTATTCGGTGAGGCAATTTTTCTCAAAATCTTCATGTTGCATCTTTGAAGGATATTAAACTTTAACCGAGTAGATATTTTACCGATTTTTTGTTTTGAGTTATCGTATTCACATACACACGGACATACACGTGGAACTTTTTCTAATTTTTTTTATACAGGCGAGCCTAAACCGTGATATTTCTGGTGAAATCTTGGAATCAAATTTTTGGTGGCATGCAGTACCTTCTCTACAGAGTATGTTTTAAGGCAACAATATGCATTATTACCAAAACTGTTCAGTGTTTATTCGTACATTCAAAAAGCTGTCATTTATAACCTATTGCTTCAAATAAGCGTTGCAGATTATTTTAATACTTGATTGAACCCCCCTTGACTTTCAAACACAGTTTTACATATTTGGGCAAACTGTTCACAGGATTCCTGCACTTCTGCACAATAATGATGTATCAAAATTCGGATAATCCCTCTCGAAATTCTTGTGTATACCACATATGTTTTACTTATCTCCATTTGAATTGCTATATCTTTGTGTGTCTTGCCCCATCTATGCATATCAATTACCCACCATTTTATATCCTGCTTCACACGTTTTTTTCCCTTTTTTAACTTAACAAAGTCTTTCAGTATCAAACTGTAAGCTGGAGCACAACTGAATTCCATGGCTTATACTAAGGTCCTCGCACAACACTCAATGGTGCAATCAGCAGTATGCACGATACACTAAAAACAAACACTTCTCCGACTTAGCTAATTCATGGCTAAATAATGTCAATTTGAGCCATTTTCCAGTTTCATTTAAAGTAATAGACAACAGTACATAGTTGCATTATATTTATAAATGTACAATAATATAAATGTTTAGTAAGGAAATGCCTTTTATTTTCGAAGATTGTACAATCAAATAATAAACTCCGCACTGTATGCTCACTACCATAAAGATAATGGTAAGCAATTCCAATATTAATATAAACTCTTTGAAAATAATTTTGACATTTTTCATGACGTCATGAACTGCGCGATTACAAAATCAGGACTAAAAAACATGCATTGGAAATAACTATTATATTAGGAAATAAATTGGTGGTAATACGTTATTCTTTAACCAGTAGCGTTCCATGTATGTTTACTAACGTCCAATTTTCAGTCTTCGCCCATGTGATGTTGGGATTTTGAATAGGATGATCGCTTGTGCCCCCCCCCCCCATTTTCTTGTATTTCTTTCCTAACCCATGTCAGAAAAATAAATGTCTCTGCTGAATTTCCTTTACTCTTCCTACTACCTAATAGTAAGTATGCAATATGCCCGTTAATATAATTCTAATTGCATCATATTGAACTTTAATTATAATTGGTATTCCACAAAAAAGTTGGTATCGAATGTCACTGGAAACAGACACACCCTAATACCATTAAAGCATTTTTTATAAGCGCTTGTGTCCGACTGGCTGCCTCAGAACAGCAAAACTCATAAGCGAAAAGTTGGTGAAACATCATATTCATTGTTATATATACATATTTAATGTATGAATTTTAATCCACATCGTTAACAGCTATATTTTAAAAAATCGAAAATTTAAACATCTAGAACGTGTTGCATCTTTCCAGCATACTGAACTTAAATACCTGTTAGGTATTTAATAAATGTTTGGCTATTAAGGCATCTGTTCACCTACATAAATGGATATTTTTTTTAAAAAGAACCTGATGTGTTCCATTCGCATGACTTTCTATACCAATTCTATAAACAAACTAATCTTTCAAAAGATATACTTTCACATACATCATGCAAATACATATTTTAGGACACCTTGAATCCAAAGAAAAGCATTTTTAGAAAAATCTTATGTGTTACACTCACATGACTTTCTCTAGCTGTTCTACACAAACTTCACACATAAGATTCTTCTTCTTTCTGCAACTTGCTAATCGTGGTACTCATTAGCACAATGTTCTTGTTATTTAGTTCCGTATAAATAGGAAGAAAATAAAGGAATACATTAGGCTAAACCAATAGTCAAATGTTTTAAAAGCTATCGTTATGCGATCGTCATTACAAATTGCTTCTTTTCTTGGCCAGGAGTACAACAAAAGAAAAACGGATACTCCCCTCTGAGAAAAGTATAAGTACTTCACAACTGAAACTAATAACAATGAATACCTCGAAAACGGTAAGCTCCACGAGAAAAATTTATATCACATAACCTGTGTATTTTAACAAGAACTAAATTGTTTGTACAGTAAGTTTTTGTCTATCTCTTACAGTTTACTAGTTATGCCAAATTAAGCAAAATTCATTCAGTATAAATAGGTCTTCAGAAGCTATTCCCAGAAAATTCAAGATATACATTTTATTTGTTAGGTAAATATCTTTAATATATGATATTTTAATCAAAATCATTAGAGACATTTTTAAGAAAATCAAAATTTTCGAAAAAAGTTCCATGTAAATGGTAGTTAGGGATAGGGGGATTTTTCTCAAAATCTTCGTGTCTCATCCCAGGAAGATACTAAACTTAAATACCAAGTTTGGTATTTTAGATACTTTTCGTTTTTGAGGTATCGTGTTCACAGACACACGGACACACACACGGACCTTTTTCTGAAAATGCTTTTTTTGGTTACAGGAGGTCCTAAAACATGTATTTCCGGTGAAATCTCGGTATCGAATTTTTGGGTGGAATACAATACTTCTCTATCCCTATGTGCATTGTACATATGGGGCTAGAGAAAGTAAAAATATTTTTGTGTGTGTGTGTCAAAAACGAAAATCCGTAAAATAACAAACTTGGTATTTAAGTTCAGTATGCTTCAAGGATGCGATACGAAGATTTTCAAGAAAATTCTCGTACCCACAAATACTCTTTATATAAAAAGATTTTCGAAAATTCAGATTTTCTCAAAAATGTACTAGGTAATGATTTTAATTAAAATGTATATTAAGATATTTACATGAAAAATGTATGCCTTGAATCTTCTGAGAATAGTCTCTGAAAACATCTTTATTCTGGATGAGTTTTTCCGAACTTTGCGTAACTACTAAACCGCAAGAGAGAGACAAAAACTTAGTTCACAAAAAATATAGACCCTTTAAAACACACAATTTATGTTATATACATTTTTTCCGTGGAGTTAACCGATTTTGTGATATTTCTTGTTATTATTTTCAATTTTAAAATGCTTATAATTTTCTTATACTGGAACTTGTCAACTCCAGGCCACGCAAGTAACCGACTTCAATCCCATAGCAACGTAATTTTAAAGCATTAAAGTGCCGGTATATCTTAGTGCATTCGCTTACTTCCCTTCTACTTATAAGTAACTAATTAATAAGACCTTTTTGCTAATACTTATAGCATGAAATAAAAAATAAGCTTACTAACAATAATTTGTTATAGAGATGTAGAGAACGTCATGTGAATGAAACGGATGAGATTTTAGTTGTTTTTTTTTTTATTTTTGTTTGTTTGTTTGTAGAGTTAACTATTGAGGAAATATTTCGAGTTTTTGGTTTCAGTTTCTCAAATGAGAGACATCTTTCTTTTCTCCTGTCGTTTGTTTGCTCCCTGCAAAGTGAACCGAATTTCATTTTTTTTACTCGCGATCGGCTAAATCAGCTTTGGCTTAGTGTATGCCCTTATTTCCATTCTACTTATAAAGAAGAAAGTAATAAGACCGATTCCGGCAATGTTTATCTCGATTAGCGTGGCATATATAAAACTAATCTG
The DNA here is from genome assembly GCA_030762935.1 of Hymenopus coronatus. Lineage (NCBI taxonomy): Eukaryota > Metazoa > Arthropoda > Insecta > Mantodea > Hymenopodidae > Hymenopus > Hymenopus coronatus. The sequence goes on along the minus strand of CM060897.1, from coordinate 117,637,054 downwards.
TTAAAAGGTAAAGTTTTTTATGGAAAAGGTAGAGAAGACAGTCATGTGATTGGAACACATCAGTTTTTTGATTCAGCGGACCCTAAAGCGTGTATTTTCAGTGAAATCTGAGTATAAAATGTTTATGTACTTGTATTAATTAGAGAAGGTAAACATGGCGTCTTTGTTACTAACATGGGTACTTATTGGACCGCTCTCGTAATTCTCGAGATAAGCTTGCTGGGCTGAGTTTGGACAAAGCTGCAACAAGATGGCTGCGTGTATACAAGAGAACTCTTGACACAATGTGTTGCTATACACTTGTTGGTCGGATGTTTTGGATAGCGTTGCATTCAGGGGCATGCACAACCTAGCAACGAAAGAGAAAACAATGGCATTTAACAAGATGAAGGACCGCGTTTTCAGGAACTTGCTTTGTTCACGTTTACGGCAGTACATGTCAACCGTGACCTGGTCTCTTGGCCCTGCTTCTTTATCCAGGATGCTCCCTCACACTCTGCGCCATTTGATGAATTAGCAGCACCGCCATTACCCTTTTCAGACTAAGGATAACTCTGAGAAGTGAGGGACAAACCAGGGCCGCCACTTTGCTCCGCCTACTTAGCTGTAACTTTGCTTCCTGGGTCTCTGTGTTCGCAAGGCAAGCTGTTTCCCCCAGAGCCCGATGTTAACACAACCACTATCATCAGTCCACTCAACTCCGAGAAATGTTGTTACTCAGTCTTAAGGAAACTTGGCCTTTCACCGAGAGAGGGCAACGCAGATTTATGCCTAGGCGGCGTCACCACTCCAAACACAGTGTCCACCAAAAGTTTAACAACACCTGCGTGCTGCAACAAAATGCATTCTGTTCTTAAATGGCATTATAAGATTACCTTCTATTCTTTTTGGCTAATGCTTGAAGAAGGAGGAAGAGGTGCCATTTGCTGCACAAACCTGTCCTTCCCTCTCTTTCTCCACTTGTTGGCTGAAGGGAATGCGAGATAAACACTAGCCAAACTGGTCTTATTACTTATTTCCTTATAAGTATAAGGGAACACACTAGGCTAAACCGACAGTCAAATGTTTTAAAATGTGGTTGCTATGGGATTGAAATCCATTACTTTGTATTGCCAAGAGTTGACAAAGCCCGCATAAAGAAAGTTTAAGTATTGTGAAACTGAAACCAATAACGAGGATTATCTAAGAAATGGTCAACTCGACGAAAAAAATGTATAGGACATAAATTGTGTGTTTCTCCGAGATCCACATTTTTTGTTTTGCAAGCTTTTGTCTATCTCTCATGGCTTACCAGTTAAGCAAAAGACAGCAAAATTCATCCACAATAAAGGGTACTTGAAAGACTGTTCCCAGAAGACATACATTTTATTTGTTGTGTAAATATATTTAATATGAGGTATTTAATCAAAATCGTTAGAGCCATTTATGAGAAAATCAAATTTTCGTAAATTGTCCCATGTAAAGGATAGTTTGGATTGGGGTTATTTTCTTGAAAATCTTTGTGTCGCATACTTGGAAGATACTGAACTTAAATATCAGGTTTGGTATTTAACGGTCTTTTCGTTTTTGAACTATGCTGCCCACAGAAACACACACACCACACATACACAGACACGCACGGACCTTTTCTAAAAATGCTTTTTTCAGATTAAGGGCTCCCAAAACACGTATTTTCGGTGAAATCTCGGTATCGAATATTTGGGTTCATTATATACCTTCTTTATACAGTACATAGTATTTGTAGAGAAAATATGCTAATGACCTTAGCAGTTCAGCTCCCTTAATCACCAACACCATAGATAAAATAAAAAGAGAAAGTACGCTAATAATCTTAGCAGTTCAGCGCCCTTAAACGCAAACACCATAGAGAAAGTACACTTCTAAACTTAGCAGTTCAGTGCCCGTAAACACCAACAGCATAGAGAAAGTAAAAAGGTCCAACAAGTATACTGAAATGAAAGGAAACACTGTAAACAATATTATTTTAAATGAAATATTCATGTAGGTTGAAACTTATAATAGTGGTATTTACAATTGAAATGCATATCACTTGCCAGCACACAACATATGTAACAATATATTAAAGTAGTGTTGTATTTATCACATTAATACAGCAGCAGATTAGGTTTCATTACAAATGTAAATCCTAATTTTCTGCTTGAACAATATAACGTTCCGGCAGTCCCTTACGTCTTCAGGTAGAGAATATCAAAGACGACTTAAATCTATTTTAAATGAAGATGAATAGAACGAAAAAAGGAAAGAGTGTCGTGAGCGAGTTTCTCAATTATGATAGAAGGAAAAATATTTGAAGCGAACATTTAGATAGTTCGGAATGCGAGAAAGAAGGAATTGATAGAGAAATGTTAAAGATAGCGATTTTCTTCTAACCCTAAGTTGGAACCATTTAAGCGTTTAGAGTGATGGTGTAACATCAAATTGACGAAGATTGCATACAAGGCGTATACACGTATTCTGAGCCCATTAAAGTCTTGAAGTCAATTCTTCAGTTGGGTTAGTAAAAAGAGTCGCAATAGTCAAAATGGGGCATCACAAGCGTTTGTATTAATATTTTCTTAATTGAAGTCGGTAGAAAATCATTTATACAGTTTAAGAAATATATTATTGAGAACACTTACGTGTTCGAGTTTAAATTTTGATCCATATAAACTCAAAGATTCTTTACTGTATTACGAAATGGTATTTCAGAACTATTTCATGCAATGTGTTGTATGTTATCCAAATTTAGAGTTCCCAAAACCGCTCGTGTACCATAATGATTGCCTAGAACTTTGCTGGATTCAGCTGTAGTCCATGTTTTAATGACCAGTTCGATAGTGAGTTTAAGTCTTCATTTAGAGTATCTCAAGGGTCCGTGTGTAGGTACAGTTGCAAGCCGTCAGAGAAAAGTTGGTGAATGTATGGCTCACATTAAAACCCATCAGGTTGGCGGTTGAACCTCTAGCTTTCCTTTTCCTCTCCTGCGTTACTGTCTTTCTGTCTTTCTCTTCTTGCATTTTGATTTTCTTCTTCATTACTTCGTTTTTTACTTTGCTAGATGCAAATGAGATCTCGTCAAACTGAAGTTTTTCTTGCTGAGTCCAGTACAGCTTCTAACTAGTACCTGTAACTTTTGGCATTTAAAAATCCTTCTGGTAGCCAATTAAACCTTTTTTGTACTCAGGAATGTTTAAATTGTTTTATGGAATTAAAATAAAAAAACTAATTTGTTATATATGTATAATCTTTGTTGCATCCGCATGGCTTTCTCTAGTGGACCCAACAACAAACTCTCCTTAGAAACCATTATTCTTTTATCTACTTCATCTAATCGAAATAAACATTAGGAAGGTTGGTCTTATTACTTGTTTCCTTGTAAGTAGAAGAGAGATAGGGGAATACATTAAGCTACAGCGGTAATTAAATCCATTAAAACCTTTCGTTATACGAAATTAGGTTTTTTTAGCACTAAGAGAAGGAGAGAGAGAGAGAGAGCGAGAGAGAGAGAGCGAGAGAGAGAGAGCGAGAGAGAGAGAGCGAGAGAGAGAGAGAGAGAGAGAGAGAGAGAGACACGAAACGAAAATTGAACAACTGAAACCAATAACAAGAAATATCTAGGAAACGGTTAACTCTAAAAATATATCTAAATAAATGTATATGTATGTATATATGTATGTGTATAACCTAAATTGTGTGTTTTAATAGATCTAATTTTTTGTGTAATAAGCGTTTGTCTATAATTTACGGTTTATGAGTTATACAAAAGTTATCACGAATGAAAAGAACTTCAGAAGCTACTTCCAGCAAATCAAGATATAATTTCCTTTTGTTATGAAAATATCTTAAACGTAGCATTTTAATTAAAATCGTTAGAGCCATTTTAGAGATAATCAACATTTTCGAAAATTAATCCTTATAAAAAGTGGTTGGGTGTGGTAGGATTTTTTTGGAAATCATTGTGTCGCATTCTGGGAAGATACTGAACTTAACACACACATACACAAACCCGTTTCTAATAATGTTTTTTTCGGAATTCAGGGGTGCATTTCCGGTGCAATACCGTCCATATCCACTACGTATACTTTACGTTCGGGCTAGAGAAAGTAAAAATCTGATGCGTTCCATCCACGTGACTTTCTCTACCTGCTCTAAAAATAAAACTTCTCACAAAAGATTATTTTTCTTCTTACTCCATGTTAATCGATATTAGCATTAGGAGAATGGTGTTATTGCTTAATTCCTTTTAAGTACAAGGGAGCTAAGGGAATAGATTATGCTAAACCGATAATCAAATTCACAAAAAGCTATCGTTATGCGTCTGTCACTGAATTAAGCTTCTTTTCTTGGTCGAGAGTAAAACAAAAGAAACACGAAGCATTCTAAAATTGAAGTTGAATGACAGGGAATACCTGGAAAACGCTGAGCTCCACAACAAAAATGTAAAGGACATAAACTGTGTGTTATAACCAGATCTACTTTTTTTGTGTAGTAAGTTTTGGTCTGTCTCTTACGGTTAACCAGTTATACAAGTCATCCAGAATAAAGAGCTATTTAAAGATTATTTCCAGAAAATTCATAATATACATTTCGTTTGCCATGAAATGATGTTAAACATATGGTATTTTAATCTAGATGGTTAGAGACATTTTTGAGAAAACCGACATTTCCGATTTAGGGGACCTCAAATACTATATTTCCGATGAACCCTTGAAAGAATTTTTGGGTGGAATGTTATACTTTCTCGAGTACGTGTAGAGAAGTAAAATTGTTCTACTACTCAAACTTACCTATATACTTTATACTAATGAGAAAATGCTGTTTATTTTTATGTTCTAAAACTACTAATCCCATCTTTAAGATGGGATTACCAATAATATCTGCTTCTCCAATTTTATGTAAAGTAAAGATTTCATTCACATCTTTTGAAAACCACTTTATTTAGTACTATGTACAATGAACAGAATGGGTAGAGAAGGTATTGTATGCCACCCAAACTTTCAATACCGAAATTTCACCGGAAACATATATTTCGTGACCCCCTGAATTCAAAAAAAACACTTTTAGAGAAAGGTCGATGTGTTTATGTGTGTATGTGTCTTTGGACAGTATAACTCAAATTGAAAATGTCCGTTAAATACTCAACTTAGTATTTAAGTTTACTACCTTGCAAGGATGCGACATAAGCATTTTCAACAGAATACTTCTTTCCAAACTACCCTTTCCATGGAAAATTTTTCGAAAATGTTGATTTATATGACAAATAAAATGTATATTTCGATTTCATGAGTATAGCCTTGGAAGTCTTCTTCATTTTGAATAACTTTTGCATAACTGGCAAATCCTGAGAGAGAGAGAGAGAGAGAGAGAGAGAGAGAGCGAGAGAGAGAGAGAGACTAAAACTTATTGCACATAAAATATGCATCGCATTAAAACACACATTTATATCGTTTACATTTCTGTTGTGAAGCTAACCGTTTCCAAGATATTCCTGAATATTTATTCTTTTTTAAAGCATGAAGTCGTCCATGTTTATTTCGTTATAATCCTGGTCATGCAAAGAAGCGTAATCAATGACGATTGCATACCGACAATTTTAGAAACATTTGACTATAGCTTTAGCATAGTATATTCCCTTATTTCCCCTTTAATTATAAGAACGAAGTAATAAGATCATTCTGTTAATACTTATCTCGATTAACATGTAGTAGTAAGTGGAATTTTTTTTGAGAAGTTTGTTTTTAAGGCGGGTAGAGAAAGTTATGTGAATGAAACACATACATTTTTTTGTAATATTACGAGCGCCATTCGGAAAGTAACAGACGATTTAATGAAATAATCTCGAAAGATATTAACACGAATTTTTATTTACAGAGTTACAGTCCCTTATTCTATTTCTCAACGTAATCTCCATTCTGCCAAGACACGTATTGTTGACGTGGTACCAGTTTTTCATTGCAGTGTCACTTTGAGCTCTTCATTGGTTAGGAAGTCTTTTCCACCCAAAAGGTCAGGCACGGTGTCCGAAGTGAAACACCAGTTTTCTTAAACGATAGATACGTTTTCATTCCGTATCTGTTCTACACCCTAGTTCGTCCTTGATTACTCGTAAATCATGTCCATTTCCTCAACTGAAGACTTGTTCGTTGCATTACCACCACATACTTTCAGTATTTACCTACAAAATTCGAGGGGCCGAACATTTTGTGTATTCTGAATAGGAAATAAGTTCTTTGGCGGTAGAAAAGTATAACATCGGCACTAAAATAATAGTACCACGTGCAACTAACTGTCTAGACAAATAGAAATAGAGTAAAGTACTGTGCCTTTGTAATTAAAGTTTTGTGTTGATATATGTCGTTATTATTTAGTAATGCCAAGCCATCTGTTACTTTCTGGATGGCCTTCGTACTCTTGGCCTCTTAAGTAGTTCACTTGACTATTGTAAAATACAACGTTGAATCATTAATAATACTTAAATATTACCAACTCACTCAATGTATTCTTAATGACCATTAAAGCATTACAGGAAAGAACAAATGAAAAACAATGATTTAGTTACACGGTTACTTTGATTTGCGTATCCTTTGAGGAATCGTGTTTCCCAGAACAATACTCGAGCAACGTTTTAAGTACAAAAAGCTTTGTAAAAAAATCTACCGAGAGAGTAGAAAACTCTTCATAGAGTAAGAAACCACTTGCGTCTATCAATTACAACAGTTTATTGCTTAGTAAATAAAACCGAGGACGCATTTACTTCATTAGCAGCAAGTCGTCGAGGTAAATAGTCTCTCTCATTTAATTACCTGTCTTTCATGGAGCAGACAAAAACTGTTTCTGAGACTTCTTTGTATACGCAGGGAAAAGTTAATTTAATTAAAATACAGGAGGAAACCGTCAGTAATTCAATAAGAACGTAGAATGCCTGGAGACAAAACTTACGAAAGGCTTATAAGGTATAATCAATTAAGTTTTTATTGCTCTGTACAGTAACCTGATTCTGATGTGTTACATTCAGATTATTTTCTTATCTATTTTGCAACTAACTTATTCTTCTGATTACTTACTCTAGTCGAGGTAATGATCAGCAGAAAGTGCTTTGTTACAAATTCCCTTGTGACACACTGAGAAGTGCGGCGATAACTTGGGGTACCGGGTTCGTATCCCGCATACAGGTTTAACTATATATTAAGGAATGGTGTGGATATGTGGCTGCCCTAGCTCAGCATTTTGTTGGCATGGAATATTTTTCAGAAGTGGTAAGACACAAGTATTTTCTTGATTTCCAGATTATTATTTAACTCATTTATTCATTTTGCTTAGCCTTTTCTGCCGTCGAACTTACACGTGTTCCTCCTAAATTTCTACTTTTAAGTTATCCTTTACTAGACCGCGCCTATTGTTACTTATTAATTTGACAGTCTTTTGCTGCAGTGTTTCGTCCGTATTCTGATCCGTATTACATCAACACTATTTCCGTCACAACCAAAGGTAGGCCGTTCGGCTCCACCACGTGCTCCGCGGATGTCCATGCCAAGTGCAAAAGTGTCACTCGACCAGCAAGAGAACCGCGTTTCTTGCTTTGTTTGTCCTCCCCTGGGCAGTGCAACCTCCTTCCTTTGGTTTAATGTTCTTCCCTTAACGTTACTATCCAACCTGGGTGGCTTGTCAGCTCGTGACAACTGTTTGTCCTGGGTTTATTTCCTAGCCATTTTCAATGTACATTTGTTTCCTCTTAGTATGATTTATATTATTTGTTATGATTTGTATCTCCCTTTTAAATAACTTTTAACCCCGTGACAAGACATGGACTGCCTCAGAAGGTACACTAAGCTAGATGATTGTCATATATTTTAAAAGCTGTTTACATTTGATGACTTTGAAATTTGCTTCTCTTGATTAACTTAATGCGGTCGTCATCATCATGATTAACTTCATGGCTAAGGCTTTTTGACCCGTACCGACTCCCAGTGGACATTTTTATTATCATATTTTCAAATTAATGCCTTAGTTTTATTGTATACAATACATTCATTACAGTTGTGGGCAATTAGAAACAATCAAATAAAATGAAACATGTTTCCGAGCTTCTCTCCAGCGGCAGTCCCGAATGCATAATTAAGATCTACTTAATGTGGTGCAAGTCTTAAATCTGAGTGTCTTCTTCGTTTTAATCTTCTGTTTTCTGGATCTGGTAGATAGTTTAGAATAATTTGTTGAACTAGCGGAAAGGATCTTTCCATTGGTTTTGATCTTCCAACATTTCTATGACTAAAGGTTTATAATCTAATATCCTTGTTACGTGTTCAAACCAATTATATTTGTTTGTTTTAAGCTTATCATTTAATCTAAAAATATTTAATTCATTCTGATATCTTTGCTCTTCTTTTGGTCACTTAACGTTACTTCTGCACCTCTTCTAAGAACCGCATTTCTATTTCACTGTTTCTATTTTTCTCTCCTCTAGTTCTGTCAATGTCTGATTAATAAGCTAACAAATTGTTTGTACTGTAAAAAATGTAGCTGAGAATTTCTTCTAAAAATATATTTTTTTGTGGATTCTTTTTTATATTTTTAGTTAAATATCGGTGTCACATTTTTTGGTAGAGTATAATATTGTCTCTGCCTACGAAGTAGATACAGTAAAAATAATTTTAATTCGGAAAAGGTTGTTACAGGCTGTATGCTCCTTCTAGACGAATGCCTTTAGCAATGATACAATGAGCTAAACTACCTATGACAAACAGGGTGGCAAATAGTTTATGTTACAATAACAAACAATTCAGCTTTCTGAGATTACGTTTCGAGAATACACAGCGTACAGTTGACTACAAAGTGTTACATGTTTATGCCATTGCCAGTGTTTTAACGAACTATCCTTAGTTATTAATGAAATTAATAACAATTCAGAACACGGTTAGCGAGTTTGAATCTCGCTTAGGGTGAGTTACCCGGATAAGGGTTTTCCCTTATCCTGAGAAGACGAATGTTGAGTAACTTTAAGCTCAATAAACCTGAGATCATTTGAGCAGTATTACACCAATTTTATTCATCATCCGATATGACCAATCAGATTAAAGGACGTTAAATATAAAAAAAAAAAGAAGTTGAAGGAGAAATATCGGGAATAGAAGAAATATAAGAAAACTAGGTGTAAAGTGCAGTGTAAACAGTAACCGAGTTTGAGGGTGAATACACGTTACTGACGTCACTAGAAGTGTGATATTTGCTTTGTAGTGACTGTAATACTCTTCATGGGAATAACGTACACAGTATCTGACTGCCCTTCTGCTTTTATGTATAAAACTCCAGTAAAGGTAAGCAAGTGACTCTTATCTAACCTCATTTAAAATGTCATTCGTCAAGAACCGGCGCGCGACCTGTACTCTGTTTGTCAACCTTGCAAGTACTTAATCTTAAAAACGCAATAATAAAAATAAAACCTGTTCCAATAGTATGATTTACCCTACCCTCTTGTCTACCAATTTTTTAGAAAACCTTATTATTCTCATTACCTTTTGATAATTCAGATACTTTACATTGATATCAATACATTTCGTAATATAATGTAGAGTACGCAAACCGATAGTCAAATACTTAAAAAACCTGGTCACTATGGCTTCTTTTTCACTGGCACCTATGAACATTGTAGCTAAAGAAGGTACTGTATTCCAACAAAAGTTTCGAGATCCCCTGAGTTTAGGAGAAGGACCTGTGTATGTCTGTGTCTATGTGATCGTTCAAACTTGGTAATTGTTTTATATCTTCTAAGGAAACGACAAGAAGATTTTCTAGAAAACCTCCACATCTACCATTTATATGAAAACATTTTTTAACATTTCATTTCTCTCAAAAAGGCTCTAATGATATTATTAAAATAACGTAGGTATATTAAAAGCATTCATATCCCAAATAAAATTCATATTTTGAGTTTTCTGGAAATATCCTCTGAATACCTTTCCATGTGAAATGATATTTTAAGAAAATAGAAAAGCAGTTTTATTTATGAAAGCTCTATAACTGCTACGAGTCTCAGCATCCTATTCAATACTGGGCGTCAAAGATCGCTTAATTTTGATCAGAGGCCTCTCTATCAGGCTTGAGGTTCTTTTATAAATCTATGACATGGAACTAACGGTTTTACTTCCCTACCGAAGGAGCCCATGCTAAGAATTTTTACGCACGAAAAAAATCCATCATCCTTCGCCGGGTTTGAATCCGCAAATTTAGGTTATAAAGTTAGCAAGTAGCCATTACACCACGGAGAGCGAACATTTTTCAGAATTTTCTACAAACTGTTAGAGAGGTCAACACTCTTTAGATATCTAAACACTTACTTAAGAATAAATATCTAGGTTAAGAGTTACATAGCAGAAATTTGATCACAACTTTCAAAGGATTTAAAAACTACATTTTATGCTCGAAAAATACATTGAGGCTGTAGCTTCAATTACATATTATTGATTTTTTCCTTAGAAATCTTTAAGTATAAACTTCTGAAAGTTTAAAGCTCAAGAAGACATGATTTTTTGGCGATTACTTCCAATGTATTTTATTCGACTTTGACTTTTCATACAATTTAGAGCATTAAACATGTTATATAGGATGTTGTTTGTTACTATCTGTTGTCTTCTTTAAACAAAAACTTCAGAAAACAAATTTGAACAACTGGTATACTTTCTCCTACACTGTTAAATTGCTCAAGATATAATATAATTACTTGGATTACTAGGGAAAATTGTTAAATAATTATAATTAAAGATTCGTTCACAGATTTTTTTTCTGAAATAATCAGAATATTAAATGAAATTCTACATGCCGGATTTATACATTTGTATTTCACTCTCTAATCTATGAATTATTTTGCCATATACATACACCATTCTTGTTGTAATTCTGAAACTGCTTAGATATCCTTTTCACTGGTACCTTATCTAAGCTATTCGAAAATTCATGATCGCAGAGGGATGACCGCGGTTGCTTAATTTGTTTTTTGTCCTTAAAAATAAAAATCTGATGTGTTCCATTCTTATGACTTTCTCTACATCTCTGCAACAAATTGTTGTTATAAAGCTTTTACTTCTTTTTACTTCATGGTAATCGAGAAAAAATCAGCAGAAATAGTCTTATCACTTGTTTCCATGCAAGTAGAAGGGAAATAAGGGGTTAGTATAGGCTAAAGTATTTGCCAAAAGCTGGTTGCTATGTGACTGAAATTCCTTTGTTTCTATGGACAGGAGTTGACTATTTCCCGTATGACAAAAGTAAAAAATTTTTAAAGCTGAAACCAATAGGAAGGAAAATATCTAAAAAACGATCAACTCCATGAAAGAAATGTATATGACATAAATTATGTGTTTCATCGTGATGTTTATTTTTTGTGTAGTAAGCTTTTATCTATCTCTTACGATTTGTCAGTTATGCAAAATTCCGTAAAATTCATCCACAATAAAATTGTCTTCATAGGCCATTCCCAAAAAATTCAAGATATACGTTTTATTTATCAGGTAAATATCTTTAATATACGTATTTTTAAACAAAATTGTTATGAGTCATTTTTGAGAAAATCAAAATTTTTGAAAAAAAGTTCCATGTAAAGCAGTTGAGCATGGGGGAGTTTTCTGTCACATCTTTGGAAGATAACAAACTTAAATACCAAGTTTGGTATTCAACGATCTTTTCGTTTTTGGGCTATGCTGTCCACAGACACACACACACACACACACACACACACACACACTCCCTGACAGATACACACGCGGACCTTTATCCAAAAATGTTTTTTTTTTTGGATTCAGGGGGACCCAAAACCGGTGAAACCTTAGTATCGAATTTTTGGGTGCATTACAATACCTTCTCTAAACACTATGTACATAATACGTTTACAGAAAGTAAAGAAGCGCCACAGCTATATTAATGTAAATTAATAGCATATTTTAGATATAAAATAGCTACAGATGATTTCCTTTATTGCTAAATGGAAGTAATCAAAGTTACACTTAAATATAATAAAATTTGAATAAAGTAACTTTATTGCAAATGAAAACACTTACCTATCCTGGTTCTTCTCTCTGATCCAGAATGGTCTGCTCCGCAACAGGCATCTGACAGGCTTGTTGGTTTGGATCGTTATAAGTCCTCCATAATGAGGAGGATAAACAGTAATAGAAGGAGGAATATTTAAATAATATAGTGATATTTTTAATTTTACTTTCTCTACTCGAATGTTTGATGTATATATTGTGTAGAATATTGTATTCCACCCCAAAATTTTCATACTGAGATTACACTGGAAATATGTTTTGAGACACCTGAATCCAAAAAGAGAATTTTTAAGAGAATAAAGTTTAGTTCAGTGTGTGTGTGTGTGTGTGTGTGTGTGTGTGTGTGTGTGTGTGTGTGTGTGTGTGTGTCTGTCTGTCTGTCTTTGAAGAGCATAACCCAAAAGCGAAAAGTCCGTTAAACACAAAACTTAATATTTAAGTTAAGTATTTTAAGGAATGCGACACGAAAATTTTCAAGCAAATCCACTGATACTCCAAACTATCCTTTACATGGAACATTTTTAAAAAAAATTGATTTTCTCAAACATGGCTAACAATTTACATTATATTACCGTACATTAAAGATATTTACGTCACAAATAAAATGTGTATGGTGAATTTCCTGCGAATAGCCCCTGAAATCGTCTTCATTTTGAATGACTGTCGCATAATTGGTAAACCGTAAGAGATCAACAAAAATCTAATATACAAAAATCTGATGTGTTCCATTCACATTACTTTCTCTATATCTCTGCAATAAATTATTTTTAAAAAGCTTATGCTTCTATTTACTTCCTGCTAATCGAGAAAATATTAACAGATTTAATCTTATTTCTTGCTTCCTTGTAAATAGAAGCGAAATAAGGGAGTACCATGGTTAAAGTGATAGTCAAAAGCTGGTTGCTATGTGAACTGAAATTCCTTTGTTTGTATGGACACGAGTTCAAAAAGTCCTGTAAGAGAAGAATATAAATTTTTATAGCTTAAACCAAAAACAAGAAATATCTCAAAAACAAGAAATATCTCAAAAACAATCAACTCCACGAAATAAAAAAATGTATACAACATCAATTGTGTGTTTTAATGTGCTCTACATTTTTGTGTGGTAAGTTTTTGTCTCTCTCATACGGTTTAGCACTTATGCAAAGTTCCGTAAAATTCACTGAGAATAAAGTAGTCTTCAGAGGCTATTCCCAGAAAATTCAAAATGTACATTTTATTTGTCAGGTAAATATCTTTAATATACGATATTTTAATCAAAATCGTTAGAGCTATTTTTTATAAAATCAAAATTTTCGAAAAACATTCCATTTAAATGGTAGTTTGGAATGGGGGAATTTTTCTCAAAATCTTCGTGTCGCATCCCCGGAAGATGCGAAACTTAAATACCAAGTTAGGTATTTTACCGACTTTTCGTTTTTGAGTTATCGTGTTCACAGACACACGGACACACGGACATACACACACGGGCCTTTCTCTGAAAATACTTTTTTTGGATGCAGGGGACCCTAAAACATATATTTCCGGTGAAATCTCGGTATCGAATTGTTTGGTGTAGTGCAATACATTCTCTATACACTATGTACATAGTGCGTATAGAGAAAGTAAAAATGTATATGTTGTTCAAAATACGCAAATGATGTGTTTACATTATTCTTTTAGTAGAGCTAACCGTTTCGAGATATCCGTTGTTATTGGTTTCAAATTCTCAAAGAAGTAGTCAGTGATCCTTTTGTTTTACTTGCTAGCTTGGAAAGAATCTTTTATAAGAAGCTTGTTAGGTAGAAACAGTCATGTTGCATCATGTTGAGACAATTAAGTAAACTTAATTTTTGTTTTTAAAAGTATGAAACATATGTACATGAAAAAACACGCTTATAATTGTAGTGGATGCGGTGGTACGCGTTATAGGTATTCGAATCCTGCTTGATGGTTCTGGAGATTTAGGGATGGTGTGGAAATGTGAACGCCCTAGCTCAGAATATGTCAGCATGCAATCTTTCTCATTGGGTGGTGTTGAAGACATAAGTGGCTTCCTTGTGTTTCTTCTTAAACTCATTAATTTCTTTTCTTTGATATTTTCTGCCGTCAAACACACATGCATTCTTTCTAAGTTCTTCTCCTTTCAACTACACTTTACGCGATGCGCCTAACATTCCTTATTACTTGTGACACTTATTATGGTGTATTAATTAACACTGTTTCTATAATGGCTATACATAGCTCGTTCATCTCCACCGCTGAATCAAATACCACGTCGTAACTCATCGCTTCTCTCGACCTAAAAGAAATCCGTTGAATTTCCTTTTATCACGTCCAAACTCGGGAAATCGACCTTCTAGCCCCTTCGGTTCATTTTCCCCCCAGTAACGGTACCTACATGTCTACCTGGGTCGCTTGCCAGCCCGTATACTGGGTACATTCGCACCTTAGTAAACTCCGTCTTTACTGTATTCGACGTGTTTCGCAATATATCATTATATTAAGAAGGGAAAATATGCATTTAAAATGGCCAGAGAAGAAATATTGCGTTCATAAATAAAACCTCATTTCCTTTTTCAAAGTTGAGTAAAAGACATTGGAAGTAAATGTCAATAGACCATGTGTTCTTGAGCTTTAAATTGTCAGAAATTGATACCTTAAAGAAAAACAAATAATATGTAACTGAAGATATGTTGTATAATTGTTAAACTGTCAACAATGTTAACACTTACTTAAGATTAAACATCTAGCTTAAGAGTACCATAGCAGACATTTTATCATAGTCTTCAAAACATTGAAAAAAACTAAACTTTATGTGCGAAAAAATCTTAAGCTTAATAATTTATATCTCTCTTATAACTTACCTTTTAGTTCCGTTATATGACATGTATTGTCTCATGGACCAATATGTTACAATGTCTTAAAAACGCATAGATAAAAAAACTGATGTGTTCCATTCACACGACTTTCTCTACATCTCTGTAACAAGTTATTGTTAAAAACCTTATTCTTCTTTCTACTGCATGATAATGAGATAAACGTTAGCATAAATTGTCTTAACTATTTGCTTCCTTGTAAGTAGAAGGAAAATAAGGGAATACACTAGGTTAAAACGATAGCCAAATCTTTTAAAAGCAGGTTGATATGTGATTGAAATCCGTTTCTTTGCAAGGCCACGAATTTACTACTTTCCATGCGAAAAAAGTATTAAAATCTGAAACAAATAACAAGAAATATCTCAGAAATGGTCAATTCAAAAAAAAAAAAAAAAAAAAAGACGTATTTAACATAAATTACCTTTTAACATGATCTACATTTTTGTGTAGTAAGTTTTTTTTTCTATCTCTTACGGTTTACCAGTTACGCAAAATTCAGCAAAATTTACACACAATAAAGAGATATTTAGAGGCTATCCCCAGAAAATTCAAGATATACATTTTATTTAGCATATAAATATCTTTAATATACAGTATTTCAATCAAAATAATTACAGCAATTTTAGAGAAAATCAAAATTTCGAAATATTTTTTCATTCAAGGGTAGTTTGGGGAGGGGAGATTTTTCTCAAAATCTTCGTGTCGCATCCTTAGAAGATACTAAAGTTAAATATCAAGTTTGGTATTTTACCGATTTTTCGTTTTTGAGCTATTGTGTCCATGGACACATGGACACACCACATCCGCCCCTTTTTCTGGAAATGCTTATTTGGATACAGGGAACCCTAAAACGCGTATTTTCGGTGAAACCTCGGTAACTAATTTTTGGGTGGAGTGCAATACCTTCTCTATACACTATGTACCTACATAGTACGTGTAGAGAAAGTAAAACCGCAAATTTTAGACATACAAGCAATGCTACCTTTATTAAACATACTTAACATACGCAGAATAAACTGTTACGTATAATTAGAGGTTAATTATCGTGCTATAATTATAGCCCATGGGTATACAAACGTTCCTTTAAAGCATTAAATTCCCTAAACTCATTAACGTCTTTCCGAAATGTCATTTATAGGATCACTGAAACGTTAAAATAGAGGTTGAAACTACAGCTCCTTTCTGAAATGTACCGCCTTTAGTATTAATGGCCCACCACATTCATTTGTCTTTGTCCCTCCTACTTGGTACTGTCTTGCTCGTTTTCCCTCATCCCAAGTGAAGAATTCTTTTCACCATCAATTTCCGCTTTGCCGTGGTTCAGTTGTACCTTATTCTTTCAGTGGATTCTTTTCATGCCGCTGGCGCTACTCCCATCTCATTTAGGTGGGTGTCACACGGTCGCTGTATCCGTCTGGACCATGGAAACATATTATCTCATTTAGAGATGCTGTGATCACGTAGCAGCTGGCAAACTCTGAGGTACAGAAATAACCTTCCCAAGATCGCTCATTTTATTGTTTTGGATGCTGGATTTGATGGAACCACTACGATTTGTTTGGCCAACAATTGTAGACTGGAAGTCTCATGTGTTAAGTTGACTCTATGGTGATTTTTTTCTCCAAAAATTCGAAAATTAATAAATTATTCCATTAATAAATAGCACATAACATTATCTTTCAAGTAAAACTATTGAACTAGCTAGTCTACCATTTTAAATGCCTTAATTTCCTCTGTAAGGCCAATCTGTAGCACTTTATATATTTTTACCACTCCCAGTTCATTTTTTCAATAATTTCAAATTTTAAATCTACACGCATCAATACTTGGCCATTATTAAAAATATTTCAAGTTGAGGATGAATAATGTGCATTAATAATATAAAAATATACCAAATAGATCTTACACCCAGTGGTTCCATCTGCCCCATCATCATCCAGGAATGTAGCACACTGATTATTTAACCTGGATCCATCCCATCCTAAACTACAGGCAATATAGAGTACTCTGCAGCTCCTACATCCAACCAACAGCATATTTTCGACAGTGAAATACCTTTCTATTTCACTGCAGTTTGATTCTGTCCAAATCATGCTCAGTTTCGTCCCACTATATAAATCACAGAGAATTAACAAACATGTCCATGAGAATTGCCAGCTCTGATTGTTTTAAGCCTTTTGCTGTTTACCGAGAATAAACAAACATTTATGTTATTATCTAATTATAAAATTAAACAATATGATGTGTTACGCTCACATGACTTTCTCTAACTGCTCTACAAACTTCCTACAAAACATTGTTCTTCTCTCTACACAATGCTAATCGAAATAAACTCTAGCAGAATGATTTTATTACTTAGTTCCTTATTAATAAAAGGGAACTAAGTTCATGCACTAGGCTAAAGTGATAGCCAAATGTTTTAAAAGCTATCGTTATGTGATTGTCAAATCGCTTCTTTGTTTAGCCAGAAGTAGAACAAGGAACTTTCCTGTCTAAGGAAAGTTTAAGCACTTCACAATTGAAACCAGTAACAAGGAATTTCTCAGAACCGGTAACATTTACAAGAACGTAAAGGACATACATTTTGTGTTTTGACATGATGTACATTTTTTGTGTAGTGAGTTTTTGTCTAACTCTCACGGTTTAGCAGTTAAGCAAAATTCGGCAAAATTCTTCCAGAATTAAGAGGTCTTCCGAGACTACTCCCAGAAAATTCAAGATATACATTTTAGTTGTCAGGCAAATATCTTTAATATACGATATTTTAATAAAAATCGTTAGAACAATTTTTTAGAAAATTATAAAAAAGTTCCATGCAAAGGGTAGTTGAGGTGGGAGGATTTTCTTGAAAATCTTCGTGTCGTATCCTTAGAAGATACCAAACTTAAATACCAAGTTCGGTATTTAACGGTCTTTTCGTTTTTGAGCTATGCTGCCCACAGACACACACGGACATTTTTTGGATTCAGGGGGACTCAAAACATACATTTTCGGTGAATTCTCGGTATCGAATTTTTGGGTGCATGTACATAGTATAGAGAAAGCAAAAAGCCTATATGAGAAGATTCAAACTTACATTTTTTGGTATACAAAATGTCCCTGGTGCCACAGTTCTCATCAAAGTAGCTTAAAATTTTATAGCAAATCTCCTCAATAGTTTACAAATAAAATTTACCTACTCGCATTTAATTCATTTAAATCAATAACTAGGTTGAGCTCTGATAATACGTGGTGACACATATAGACATTTGAGAATGTTAAATTTGTAAAACATTTATAAAAAAACGTACTAATAATTCCTTTCATACTTATAGGGACCAAAAATGAATAGAACATTTTGGTGGGGTGCATTTTATATAAAAATAGAGTTAATAATTAAAAGATGCATAAAATGGAAGATACTTATCCTAGACATATGAAATTTGGTTTATAACATGTGTTAAATGATAAATATGCTACTGCTTCAAATTTACTTCAACAAGACCAAAATTATACAAGTTAGTGTTTTCACCATCCCTCAAAAGTTCAAAATTTGGAATATTTTTTTTCAGAAAGATGCTGTAATGCAAATCCATTTTCTCTCAAAAGCACTTTATTCCAGTTCACCACCTTAGCGGTGAAACCTAGGCAACAGATAACACAACAAATTTCAGAGGAAATCCAAATTTCAGATTTATGTTTTATCCCCATGCTATCTACTCGTATATATGCTTAATATGGTAAATAGTCTGATGAGTAATTTAGTTTAACATGATCCCTTGTATTAAAACGTACTTAAAACATAAAAATAATGTTGTCACTTACAGCTTTGAGAATTCCCGTCTTCGCTAACTCGGAAAGAATAGGTTCTTTATATTTAGTTCCTTTTTGGTAGAAAGGAAATAAGGGATTCCACTGAGATACAAGAATAGTCAGGTAAAACAAAAAAAAAAACAGGATTGACAAATTTACAAACAATTTTCTTTCCGAGTTAGCGACGTGAGCACATTGCCTCTGAAGATGTCCCTCACAGACAGAGACGAAACGTTAGGTAGAAATATTTTAACTAAACATATTTTAAGCTACAGATCACGGAAAAACAGCCAGAAATTTTTAAATTTTAAAACTAAGTCTTATTACTTGCTTTCTTGTAAGTAGAAGCGAAATAACGGAGTACCATACGTTAAAACGATAGTCAAAATCAGTTGCTATGTAACTGAAGGTCCTTCGTTTGTATGGACAAGATTTGACAAATTTTTGTATGAGAAAACAAAGGTTTTTAAAGCTGAATCTAATAAGAATATCTCAAAAACGATAAGCTTCTCGAAAAAAAGTATATAATATAACGTATGTGTTTTAATGTGCTCTACATTTTTTGTGTGGTAAATATTTGTCCATCTCTTACGGTTTAGCAGTTATGCAAAATTCCGTAAAATTCATCCAGAGTAAAGTAGTCTTCAAATACTATTCCCAGAAAATTTAAGATATACATATTGTTTGTTAGGTAAATATCTTTAATGTAAGAGATTTTAATCAAAATCGTTAGAGCCATTTTTGTTTTGAAAAAATTAAAAAATTCGAAAAAAGTTCCATGGTATTTAACTGTCTTTTCGGTTTTAAGCTATTCTGTCTACAGATTCACACAGACACAGACAGCAACCTTTTTTCCAGAAATGTTTTTTTGGATTGATCAAAGTTTTGAGTGCAATACAACACCTTCTCTATACACTATGTACATAGTTAGTGTAGAGAAAGTAAAAATTGAAATACGTATCTTAAGATAAATTACGGAAATGACCGTCTGCTCACATACGAGCAGCACAATTTGCTAAAATACTCTCGCTCACTTGTCTAAGCTTAGCAGCAGGAATCCTTGTGATCTCCTGCATAACATTATCAACAAGTGTGTGTAGATTACACGGGGATTTCTGGGATTCAGGTTATAGCTATCTTTTAGAAGTAATTTCTCCTCAAATCATATTTTTACTTTCTCTACACATTCTAGGTCCATAGTAGGTATTGTAATGCACGCAAAAATATGGTATCAAGATTTCACCGGAAATACATGTTTTGGGTCCCCCTGAAACCAAAAATAGAATTTATAGAAAAAGGTCTGTCTGTGGGCACAATAGCTCAAAAACGAAAATACCGTTAAATACAAAACTTGGTATATAACTTTGGTAGATTCCAAAGATGCGTCACAAAGATTTTAAAAAACATCCCCCTCCCACAAATACCCTTTACATAGAACTTTTTTCCAAAATTTTGATTTTCCCAAAAATGACTAACGATTTCTATTAAAATATCCTACATTGAAGATATTTACCTTAAAAATTAACTATATATCTTGAATTTTCATATAATTTATGACATATACTTTTTTTATAGAGTTGACCGTTATTTGAGATATTCCTTATTATTAGTTTTTACATGATTTGACTAACGTTTTAGTCTAGTGTATTCCCTTATTTGCCTTCTATTTACAGGAAAGCAAGTAATTAAGTTGATTTTTGCCAATATTTATTTCGATTTCTATAAAGTAGATAGAAGAATATGCTTTTTAAGAATAATTTATTACAGAATGTAGATAAAGTCATTTTTGTTGGTTTGTTGACTTTTTCAAGCTTTTAAACAATGAGAACATTTTAACTTAAGTTATAAATTAAAAGTTTTAGAAAAAACGTTTATCGGGATAGAAAAATAGGTTGAAATTAGGGCTAAGTTATGCTTAGGGCTCAGATATGATACACCAGTGAAACATTTTTGTTCTGCGAGTGTGCGACATTATGCTTCAAAAGATATAGTGTATTGTTAGACACACACATTAAGTCTTATAAAGACTCTATTCTTTTCCTCGCACAGTAAAAGAGACGTAATAAATGCATGGTTTTACAAGAAGTAACAGCGGCGCTCTGCAAGTGAAGACTTAGTAATATGCTCTATTTCATTTCTGCTTGGGCAGCTAAAAAGAGATGAGCTCAAAGCAGGGGCAGGCGGGGCTGTAAGAAGGCACATATTGCTCTCTGAGGGAATGACCAAGAGCGTAATTTAAGCCGCCGTTTGCTTTTCCAGTCTCTGCTCACATTTGTAAAAGCATACTTCAGCAGTCACCAGGGGCATTAGAATGCGGCTGAGCCCCAAGAACTGCCCTTTTCGGGGTAGATGGGCTCCCATAATTCTACCTTTTTGTGCTAATACAAAGGTGCTAATGCTCGTCTCACGATTAGAACTTCAGTAAGTGTGGGTCATCAAGATAGCCGCACTTCTAAACTTTGTTCTTATTCTATCCTTCTGTGACTAATGTACCATAGTTTTTTCTCTTTCTATGTTTTTTTGCTTTATAAATTAGGGGATATCGTCTGATGAACACTATTTTCTAAAGCATTAGAATTACAGGGTGAAATTAAAGAAGGGTCGTTTCATCTGACTTGAACAGTTGGTTAAGCAGCCATTTGTGCCATTGTTGATTCAGTGGAGGAACGCGTAACAATGAAGGCTCCTTATATGAGCCGACAATCCATTGCGTACCAATTGCGAACATTGTAGACTATAATCATATCTGACTGATACGCAGGCGCACCTCAAGTTGAAACATGACCATCTTTTAGTTTCTTCAGCCCGTATTGTTAATGGATAGAGAAGGAACTGTATTCCAGCCAAAAATTCTATCTGGCTTTGAGGTTCCCTGAGTCCAAACAAAGCATTCTAAGGGAAAGGTCGGCGCGCGCGTGCATGTGTATGTGTTTCTTAGCTTAATTTTTCCTTGTTTCTCTTCTTTGTAGAAAGTAGCAAGTAATAATTCCGCTGATGTTTATCGCGATTAGGATGACGTACAGCATTTTATTTATGGAACAGCTAGAAAAAGTTTTGTGAATGGAACAAATCAGATTTTGCGTCATCAGACAAAGCAACGAAACATTATAAAAAGTGGGTTTCTGAAGCGCCTCAGGAAGAGTGGCATAATTTATTTAATGAATAAAAAAATGTGTAATGTTTTAAAAACGTAGACATATTTTTACTTTCTCTACACGCACTATGTACATAGTGTATAGAGAAGGTATTGCACTCCACCCAAAAATTCGATACCGAGATTTCACCGGAAATATATGTTTTAGGGTCCCCAATATCCAAAAAAAGCATTTTCACAAAAAGGTCCGTGTGTGTATGTGTGTGTGCGTGTGTCCGTGTATCCGTGTGTCTGTGAACACGATAACTCAAAAACGAAAAGTCGGTCAAATACCAAATTTGGTATTTAAGTTTAGTATCTTCCAGGGATGCGACACGAAGATTTTGAGACAAATCCCCCCACCCTCAACTACCCTTTACATGGAACTTTTTCCGAAAATTTTGATTTTCTCAAAAATGGCACTAACGATTTTTATTAAAATTTCTTATATTAAAGATATTTACCTGACATATAAAATGTATATCTTTAATTTTCTGGGAATAGCCTCTCAAAAGTAGTTTATTCTGGATGAATTTTACTGAATTTTGAATAACTGCTAAACCGTAAGAGATGGACAAAAACTTACTACACCAAAAATGTAGAGCACGTAAAAACACACAATTTATGATATGTATGTTTTTTTCGTAAGTTCGTCGTTTTTGAGACATTCCTTATTTTGGTTTCTGCTATGAAAAACTTATACTTTTCTCATACAGGAACTTGTCAACTCCTATCCATATAAACTAAGGAACTTCAATGACATAGCAACCAGCTTTTGACTGTCATTTTAACTTATGGTAGTCCCTTATTTCGCTTCTACTTACAAGGAAGCAAGTAATAAGACTATTTCTGCTCATTTCTTTTGATTAGCATAAAGTAAATAGAAGTATAAGCTTTTTAAGAATAATTTGTTGCAGGGATATAGAGAAAGTCGTGTGAATGGTACACATCAGATTTTTGTGAATTTTCTGTGAGTACTTTCTGATTAACAGGTCCTGAACAACAGTGGAAAGTGTTGAAAGCTGTTCTCACCAGTGATCACAGGGGACAGTGTCAACTTCTGTGGTACGCTTTGCTTCTATGAGCAGATTGCATGCAAAACTAAGCACGGTAAGACATTGATGAAGGTCCATTCCTGTATGGCTAGAAACCGGAAAATACCGTAACATTGATGAATTGCTAAATCATGTCATGGCTATGACATCTGCACATTCAGGAATGAGGTTAAACATTGTAATGCAAAACTATGCAAATATTCTCGCACAAATATGCATATAGATAATTTAGAAAGTGCAATAGCTTCTGGGAATTGTAGAGGCTGTGTCGAAAGCCATGCTATGCTGCTTCGGCATGCAATGAACTCGCATGACATAGATAGGTGTAAAATAAAGAGGATTTAGCGGCAAAAAATATTCGCGCTGCTGTCAATTTAATGTAACCACTATTACCTAATTCCTCTACATACTACATGGTACATAGAGAAGATATTGATATCCACTCAAAAGATTTCACCAGAAAATAAAGCATATTAGAAGAAGTATGGACATGTGTGTATGTGTGTGTGTATGTTTGTGTGTCTGAGAACACAATAACTCAAAAAGGAAAAGTCGGTAAAACACCAACCTTGGTATTTATGCTTAGTGCCTTTCATGGATGCGACACGAATATTTTGAGAAAAATCACCCCCCAAACTATCCTTTACATGGAAATAGTTTAGAAAGTTATAATTTTATCAAAACTGCCTCTAACGATTTGAAGACTTTCAATGAGAAATAAAATTTATATCTTGAATGTTCTGGGTATGGTCTCTGAAGACCTCTGTATTCTGGATGAATTTTGCTGAATTTTGCAAAACTGGTAAACCATAAGAGTTAGACAAACATTTATTACACCAAAATGTATATTTCGTTAAAGCACACAATTTATATCACCTACATTTCTTTCGTGGAGTTGACCATTTCCGCAACATTACCTATTGGTTTTTGCTTTAAAATAGAGATCAAACCTCACGTACCCCTTCCATTTCATCTAGTTGGCAGTACGGCCAACCTAAGAAACCTGCCTAGCTAAGTGTTGCCACACCACCTAGTATCCATGCGGCCAATACGCCACAATATTCAATCCAATACTTATCTTAGCGATTGAGGGAAACCTCGAAAAAAACCCAGTCAGCTTGGTCAGTCCATGGGATTTGAACACTATGCGGGCAATAGACATTAACACCTGAGATATCCCGCTCGGTAATATTAATGTTTATAATAGCTGCTATAAAGTTCAATAATACATCTTTCATACTGTGGAGTTTCCATTTCACAGATGCATCACTATTCATTCAAGAACATAGGTAATTATTTTAAGTATAATTTGAATCGACTGTAATATTTTTACACGACTTATATGTTATTACTAAGGAAATGTTTCGGAAGCTTCATTGCTTCCATTATCAACCTTTCTTCGACTGCACTGGATCTCTACAACCTGCTTTAAGAATTATTCCTTTTAATGCTCTCCAAGTTCCGTAGCAGCGTGATTTGCAGCTATTGTAGTGGTTGGGTTCGCCTCTGGTGGTGGATTTAGGAACTCTGGACAAGATATTTACCTGACAAATAAAATGTATATTTTGAATTTTCTGGGAATAGCCTCTGAAGACTACTCTATTCTGGGTCAATTTTTAGGACTTTTGCATAACTGCTAGACAAAAACTTACCACACAGCAAATGTAGAGCACTTTAAAACACACAATTTATGTTATATATCTTTTTTCGTAGAGTGATTGTTTTTGAAATTCCTTGTTTTTGGTTTCAGCTATGAAAATCTTATATTTTTCTCACACAGGAATTTGTCAACTCCTGTGCATACAAACAAGGGAACTTCAGTCACATAGCTACCAGCTTTTGACTATCACTTTAACCTAAGGTCCTCCCTTATTTCGCTTCTACTTACAAGGATGCAACTAATAAGACCATTTCTGATAGTTATTTTCTCGATTAGCATGAAGTAAATAGAAGCACCAGGTTTTTAACAATAATTTTTGCAGAGATGTAGAGAAAGTCATGTGAATTGAACACATCAGATTTTTACTTTCTCTACACGTACTATATACAGAGTGTATAGAGAAGGTATGTACTGCATTCCACCCAAAAATTCGATACCGAGATCTCACCGGAAATATACATTTTTGGTTCCCCCTTTATCCATAAAAGCACTTTTAAAAAAAGGTCCGTGTGCCTATGTGTGTTCGGGTGTCCGTGTATCAATGCGTCTGTGTGTCTGTGAATACTATAACACATAAACGAAAAGTCGGTAAAATACCATACTTGCTATTTACGTTTAGTATCTTTCAAGGATGCGATACGAAACTTTTGAGAAAAGTCCCCCCACACAAAACTACTCTTTACATGGAAAAAGTTTCGAAAATGTTGATTTTCTCAAAAATTGCTCTAACGATTTTGATTATAATACCGTATATTGAAGATATTTATATTTCAAATAAAACAGATCTTAAAGTCCTCTATATCCTCAATGGATTTCACTGAGTTTTGCGTAACTGCTAAACCGTAAGAGATAGACAAAAGCTTATTACCCAAAAAATGTAGGTCATGATAGAGCACTCAATTTATGTCATATACATTTTTTTCATGAAGTTGATCATTTTTGAAATATTGCTTGTTATTTTTTTCACATTTTTCCCCTGTTCCTGTATAGAAACGGATTTCAACCGCATACCAACGAGTTTTTAAAACATTTAACTAACTTTAGCCCAATATATTCCCTTATTTTCCTTCCAATTACAAGGAAGCAAATAATTAAAACAATTTCTTCTAATGCTAATCTATATTATCATATAGTTTATGGAAGTAAGTGCTTTTTAACATTAATATGTTAAAGCGATGTAGAGAAAGGCATGTGAATGGAACACATCAGATGTTTCTATGTTGTGATGTTCTCCGCAAAAATGTCCCTTGTCCTTGACACGACACCAGCAGTCGAAGAAAAGTTGATAATGGAAGTAACAAAGATTCCGAAACATGCCCTTAGTAATAACATGTAAGTGATGTAAAAGTTATAATTGATATACCTAAAATACCTCATAGACAAAATAAACTTATTGAACATAAATTTATCGAAATTTATATAATTAAAGGTATTGGTTTCTTAGATATCTCACTGCGAATAACGTGCAGCAGGAGTTTTTATATTTATTCCTGCATTTGGGCTCCCCGTGAGGGTTGCATTGAATTCCGCTAGATATTCAACTGAATATTGGAAAAGCAAATAAACAAAACAAAATCGGAAGGTGTATGATATTTTGTTTGCTCTCTGTTGTGTGTCTCGTTGTGTTGGCATAGAGTTCAAAGCCGCAGCACGTGCAGACTTGTTTGAAATAAAGTATATTTTCAACATTTTACACGAATAAATGTGGTTTGAAGAAATATAAGAATTATTTGATGTTCCTATAGCTATGAACACATTCACATTTAATGTTACTTTCTAAAATACGTATAGTAAGTGTCTTCCACCCGAATATTCAAGATTTACAGGATCTATATAATTTGAAGCACCTTATATCCAAAAATCTGATGTGTACCATTTACATGAATTTCTCCATATCCCTGCAACAAATAATTCTTAAAAACCTTATACTTCTATTTACTTTAAGCTAATCAGAAAAAAATAGTAGAAATAGTCTAATTACTCGCTTCCTTGTAAGTAGAAGCGAAATAAGGGACAACCGTAGGTTAAAGTGATAGCCAAAAGCTGGTTGCTATGTCAATGAAGTTCCTTTGTCTATATGGATAGGAGTTGACAAGTTCCTGTATGAGAAAAGTATACGTTTTTCATAGCAGAAACCAAAAATAAGGAATGTCACAAAAACGACGAACTACACGAAAAAAATGTATATAACATAAATTGTGTGTTTTAATGTGCTCTACATTTTTTGTGTAGTAAGTTTTTGTCCATCTCTTACGGTTTAGCAGTCATTCAAAATTTAGTAAAATTCATCCAGAATAAACTACTCTTCAGAGGCTATTCCCAGAAAATTCAAGATATACATTTTATTTGTCAGGTAAATATGTTTAATACGAAATTTTAATCAAAATCTTTAGAGCCAATTTTGAGAAAATCAAAATTTTCGAAAAAAGTTCCATGTAAAGGGTAGTTGGGGGTGGGGGTATTTTTCTCAAAATCTTCGTGTCGCATCCCTGGAAGATACTAAACTTAAATACCAAGTTTGGTATTTTACCGACTTTTCGTTTTTGAGTTATCGTGTTCACAGACACACGGACACACACACACACACACACACGTACACGGACCTTTTTGTGAAAATGCTTTTTTTGGATATTGGGGACCCTAAAACATATATTTCCGGAAATCTCGGTATCGAATTTTTTGGTGGAGTACAATACTTTCTCTATACACTATGTACATAGTGCGTATGGAGAAAGTAAAAAGGAATGTTTAGAAAAAGGTTCGTTTGTGTGTGTGCATTTATCATTGTGAACAAAATAACTAAAAAAAAAAACAAAAAAAACTTGTATGTTCCAATCGCGTCACTTGTTCTACCTGTTCTGCAAACAAACTATTGTTACAAAAGTTTATAAGCCTCATTGGTTAGAGTGGTAGTTGCAAGTTCGAATCTCACTTAGGTTGATTTACGCGAATAAGTTTTTTTTTTTTTTGTTTTTTTTTTGTTTTTTTTTCCCCGGAAGTTTCCCTTATCCTGAGAAGACGAATGTCGAGTAACTTCAAGCTCCATGGACCGCAAAATCATTTGGTCACTATTTCACCAATTTCATTGATCGTTCAATATAACCAACCAGGTTAAAGAATCTTAAGCTCAAAAAATAAATAAAATTAAAAAATATTATTGATCTGTCGACACCATGCTCCTCAAGATAAGTGTTTGATGTATTGTTTATTATTTACCTCCTTCTGATGAGAGCAAAATAAGGGAGTATCCTAGGCTAAAGCAATAATCACATCGTTTAAAACCTGGCCGTTATATGAACAATTGAAGTAAAACAAAAGAGAAAGAAACGAGGTATGATTTCCGTTTGACAAAAGATACATGGTCTACGACTGAAAGCAATACCAAACTTAAATACAATTTTCTTTTTGATTTGTGCTGTCCACATACATATCAACCTGCCTTTTTTCTAAAAATACATTCTTTTTTATTCATAGGGTCCCAAATCCTGTATTTCCGGTGAAGTCTTCTAATTTGTGGGTAGAATACAATACCGTCTCTAGGACCTACTATGTATTGTACATTCGTGCTCAAGAAAATAACAAGAAGCCGGTTAATAACTAAACAGGGTATTTACGTTCCGAAACCTTCAAGGTTACTATACAAAGATTGTAAATTAACTTCAACCAAGGCTACTGTTTATGGGGACACTTATTCGAAAAAAAAAAGATATATTTCAAAAATAACTGTAGGCGTTTTGTTTTATATGCCATTATTTATATTTTCATGATAAGTTAAATGTAAATCTTCTTTTTTTCAGGGAAGCGCTTTTCGCTCTGGATGACGTTTGTATAACTGATAAAGCCTAATAGAGAGCATTTTATCACAAAAAATACAAAATCGTTAAAAATGCAATTTATATCAAATACATCTTTTTGGAATGTCCTGTATACCTATTTTATGATATTTGTTTGCATTTTCTAGTGTTCACTGCTTTGTCAAATGGTAAATAATTATTCTTTCTTTCTAACTTTCCTTCTGTCTTTCTTTCTTTCTTTCTTTCCTCCTTTCTTTCTCTTTCATTCCTTCCTTCTTTCTTTCATTCATCTTTGTCATGCAAGGAAAAACGAATTTCCTATCGTCACTAATCGACCCACTCTAAACCGATTTCACAATACACATGTACAATATCTTATTTCCTTCTTACCTACAAGAAAATGTGCAGCAAGACCAGTTCTGCTAATGGTTATCTCGAATAGCATAAAGAACATATTATAAAAATAAGCTTTGTTAAAAATACTATCAGAACTGGTGGAGGAAAATATATTAAGATATAACATGTTTATATATCTTAATCTCTATCTAATTATAGCACTATAGAGTAAATTCTGAAGAATAATATTTTGAAATAAAAAATACGATGATTATTTGCTCATTGAGTCCGTTACCTTCGTAAAATAAACTAAACAAATAACAGTCATTTATCTGTGCTGCCAAAATGTATCCGCAATTTGAAGATTATAAAGATTTCAAATAGGAGGATAGAAATGTTGGCTTATGGCATTTTGGTGAAGCTTTATAAAGCAGTTATAAATTAACTCATGCATGAAGGTTCTCGAATGTACTGTGCATTGAGTTACTTCATTATTAGTAAATGCATGTGTGAAATTTCTAAAAAATTAAAAAAGTTATCTTTATTCATAATAAAATAATATGAATTGTAAACTTTCAAAAATATAACGCGTTTCCCACTTGGTGAGATTTTAACTACTAATTAACTGAAACTATACATTGTATGTGTATTAAAGTCGTGAAAAAAGTAAAAAGACGACTGTGTGATATAAACAGGTAAGAAATAGAATGGGAATGCAGAAAAAATCGTCATTGGAGCTACAAAATGGGATACAGAAATATAGTTCAGAATTGGTATGAAAAGAATACGGAAATGGCGTGATTTAGTTTTGGAACGTGAAAAGCTCGTAAGGTAGTTGATGATGATAGTAGGAAGATTTGCCTACTATACGGGGATAAGGAAGACTAGAACTTTTTTGACAGACTGGGAGCAGATGGAGAGGGTATATTTTAGTACCGGAAGTATTTTTAGTCTCAAGCAGACAGAGGACAGTATACGGGGACTTGATTTTAAGCAGCCAAAACTGGCCAAGCCTGGGTACATACTTAGTAGAAGTACGTGTACTAAGAGAAAATATGTGTGTAAATATTGTGCAGATATACTTGGTATATGAGCTATCCATATGAGTGAATATGTGGGTGTAGTTGTGAATATTAGTGTATGTGTAATATTACAGTGTTGCTGCTTTTATTGGTTTGTTGTTCTATTGTAGCGCGCGCGTGCGTGTGTATTTATATATATATATATATATATATAAAATATGAGTAGGTAAAATTTTAACTTCAAGTATTTTTAGTGATCATGTACTGTCACCGGCACCAGGCGACTGCATGACCAAATCGATGTATTGTTATGTTCTTAATAAATACTACTACTACCACCACCACTACCATTACTACCACTACCACCACCACCACCACAATTACCTTCACTACTACTACTATTACTGCTACTGCTACTACTTCTACTACCACCACCATTATTACCTTCACTACTACTACTACTACTACTACTGCTACTACTTCTACTACCACCACCACCATTATTACCTTCACTACTACTACTATTACTGCTACTGCTACTACTTCTACTACCACCACCACCATTATTACCTTCACTACTACTACTATTACTGCTACTGCTACTACTTCTACTACCACCACCACCATTATTACCTTCACTACTACTACTACTACTACTACTACTACTGCTACTACTTCTACTACCACCACCACCATTATTACTTTCACTACTACTACTACTACTACTACTACTGCTACTACTTCTACTACCACCACCACCATTATTACCTTCACTACTACTACTATTACTGCTACTGCTACTACTTCTACTACCACCACCACCATTATTACCTTCACTACTACTACTACTACTACTACTGCTACTACTTCTACTACCACCACCACCATTATTACCTTCACTACTACTACTACTACTACTACTGCTACTACTTCTACTACCACCACCACCATTATTACCTTCACTACTACTACTACTACTACTACTACTGCTACTACTTCTACTACCACCACCACCATTATTACCTTCACTACTACTACTACTACTACTACTGCTACTACTTCTACTACCACCACCACCATTATTACCTTCACTACTACTACTATTACTGCTACTGCTACTACTTCTACTACCACCACCACCATTATTACCTTCACTACTACTACTATTACTGCTACTGCTACTACTTCTACTACCACCACCACCATTATTACCTTCACTACTACTACTACTACTACTACTACTACTACTACTACTGCTACTACTTCTACTACCACCACCACCATTATTACCTTCACTACTACTACTACTACTACTGCTACTACTTCTACTACCACCACCACTATTACCTTCACTACTAATACTACTGCTACTACTTCTACTACCACCACCACTATTACCTTCACTACTACTACTACTACTACTACTGCTACTACTTCTACTACCACCACCACTATTACCTTCACTACTACTACTACTACTACTGCTACTACTTCTACTACCACCACCACTATTACCTTCACTACTACTATTACTGCTACTGCTACTACTTCTACTACCACCACCACCATTATTACCTTCACTACTACTACTACTACTACTGCTACTACTTCTACTACCACCACCACTATTACCTTCACTACTACTACCACCACCACTATTACCTTCACTACTACTACCACCACCACTATTACCTTCACTACTACTACTACCACCACCACTATTACCTTCACTACTACTACCACCACCACTATTACCTTCACTACTACTACCACCACCACTATTACCTTCACTACTACTACCACCACCACTATTACCTTCACTACTACTACCACCACCACCACTATTACCTTCACTACTACTACCACCACCACTATTACCTTCACTACTACTACCACCACCACTATTACCTTCACTACTACTACCACCACCACCAGTATTACCTTCACCACTACTACTACTACCACCACCACCACTATTACCTTCACTACTACCACCTCCACCACTATTACCTTCACTACTACTACCACTACTACCACCACTATTACTTTCACTACTACTACTAGCACCACCACCATCACCACTATTACCTTCACTACTACTACTACTACTACTACTACTAGCACCACCACCATCACCACTATTACCTTCACTACTACTACTACTAAATGCACCACCACCATCACCACTTTTACCTTCACTACTACTACTACTAGCACCACCACCATCACCACTATTACCTTCACTACTACTACTACTACCACTACCACCATCACCACTATTACCTTCACTACTACTACTACCACTACCACCATCACCACTATTAGCTTCAAAACTACTATTACCACTACCACCACCATTACCTTCACTACTACTACTACTACTACTACTACTACTACTACTACCACTACTACTAGCACCACCACCATCACCACTATTACCTTCAGTACTACTACTACTACTACTACCACTACTACTAGCACCACCACCATCACCACTATTACCTTCAGTACTACTACTACTACTACTACCACTACTACTAGCACCACCACCATCACCACTATTACCTTCACTACTACTACTACTACTACTACTACTACTACTACTACTACTACTACTACTACTACTACTACTACTACTACCACTACTACTAGCACCACCACCATCACCACTATTACCTTCAGTACTACTACTACCACTAATACCACCACTATTTCCTTCACTACTACTACTACTAGCACCACCACTATTACCACCACCACTATTACCTTCACTATTACTACTAGCACCACCACCACTATTACCTTCACTACTACTACTAGCACCACCACCACTATTTCCTTCACTACTACTATTAGCACCACCGCCACTATTACCTTCACTACTACTACTACCACTACCACCACCACTATTTCCTTCACTACTACTACTACTACCACCACCACTATTACCTTCACTACTACTACTACCACTACTATTTCCTTCACTACTACTACTACTACTACCACCACCACTATTTCCTTCACTACTACTACCACCACCACTATTTCCTTCACTACTACTACCACCACCACTATTTCCTTCACTACTACTACTACCACTACCACCACCACCATTACCTTCACTACTACTACTACTAGCACCACCACTATTACCTTCACTATTACTACTACTACCACCACCACTATCACCACCACTATTACCTTCACTACTACTACTGGCACCACCACCACTATTACCTTCACTACTACTACTACTAGCACCACCACCACTATTACCTTCACTACTACTACCACCACCACTACCACCACCACTATTACCTTCACTACTACTACTACTATTACTACTACTACTACTACTATTACTACTATTACTACTACTACTACTATCACCACCACTACCACCACCACTATTACCTTCACTACTACTACTACTAGCACCACCACTATTACCTTCACTACTACTACTACCACCACCACCACTATCACCACCACTATTACCTTCACTACTACTACTACTAGCACCACCACCACTATTACCTTCACTACTACTACTACTAGCACCACCACCACTATTACCTTCACTACTACTACTACTGGCACCACCACCACTATTACCTTCACTACTACTACTACTAGCACCACCACCACTATTACCTTCACTACTACTACTACTAGCACCACCACCACTATTACCTTCACTACTACTACTACTGGCACCACCACCACTATTACCTTCACTACTACTACTACTAGCACCACCACCACTATTACCTTCACTACTACTACCACCACCACTACCACCACCACTATTACTTTCACTACTACTACTATTACTACTACTACTACTATCACCACCACTACCACCACCACTATTACCTTCACTACTACTAGCACCACCACTATTACCTTCACTACTACTACTACTACCACCACCACTATCACCACCACTATTACCTTCACTACTACTACTGGCACCACCACCACTATTACCTTCACTACTACTACTACTACTATCACCACCACTATCACCACCACTATTACCTTCACTACTACTACTGGCACCACCACCACTATTATCTTCACTACTACTACTACTACCACCACCACTACCACCACCACACTTACCTTCACTACTACTACCACCACCACTACCACCACCACTATTACCTTCACTACTACTACTACTACTATTACTACTACTACTACTATCACCACCACTACCACCACCACTATTACCTTCACTACTACTACTACTAGCACCACCACTATTACCTTCACTACTACTACTACCACCACCACCACTATTACCTTCACTACTACTACTACTAGCACCACCGCTACCACCACCACTATTACCTTCACTACTACTACAGGCACCACCACTACCACCACCACTATTACCTTCACTACTACTACTACTAGCACCACCACTACCACCACCACTATTACATTCACTACTACTACTATTACTACTACTACTACTACTACTACTACCAGCACCACCACTATTACCTTTACTACCACCACCTCTACCACCACCACTATTACCTTCACTACTACTACTAGCACCACCACTACCACCACCACTATTACCTTCACTACTACTAGCACCACCACTACCACCACTATTACCTTCACTACTACTACCAGCACCACCACTACCACCACTATTACCTTCACTACTAGTACTAGCACCACCACTACCACCACCACTATTACCTTCACTACTACTACCAGCACCACCACTATTACCTTCACTACTACTACTAGCACCACCACTACCACCACCAATATTACCTTCACTACTACTACTACCACCACCACTACCACCTCCACTATTACCTTCACTACTACTACTATTACTACTACTACTACTACTACCACCACCACCACTATTACCTTCACTACTACTACTACCACCACCACTACCACCACCACTATTACCTTCACTACTACTACTACTATTACTACTACCACCATCACCACTATTACCTTCACTACTACTACTACCACCACCACTACCACCACCACTATTACCTTCACTACTACTACCACCACCACTACCACCACCACTATTACCTTCACTACTACTACTACCACCACCACTACCACCACCACTATTACCTTCACTACTACTACTAGCACCACCACCACTATTACCTTCACTACTACTACTACAAGCACCACCACCACCACCATTACCACCACCACTATTACCTTCACTACTACTACTAGCACCACCACCACTATTACCTTCACTACTACTACTACCACCACCACCACTATTACCTTCACTACTAGCACCACCACCACCACCACTACCACCACCTCTATTACCTTCACTACTACTACTAGCACCACCACCACTATTACCTTCACTACTACTACTACTAGCACCACCACCACCACCACTATTACCTTCACTACTACTACTACCACCACCACTACCACCACCACTATTACCTTCACTACTACTACTAGCACCACCACCACCACCATCACTACCACCACCACTATTACCTTCACTACTACTACTAGCACCACCACTACCACTACTACCACCACCACTATTACCTTCACTACTACCACTAGCACCACCACCACTATTACCTTCACTACTCCTACTAGCACCAGCACCACTATTACCTTCACTACTACTACTAGCACCACCACCACCACCATCACTACCACCACCACTATTACCTTCACTACTACTAATACCACCACCACTACCACCACCACTATTACCTTCACTACTACTACTAGCACCACCACCACTATTACCTTCACTACTACTACTACCACCACCACTACCACCACCAATATTACCTTCACTACTACTACTAGCACCACCACCACTATTACCTTCACTACTACTACTACTAGCACCACCACCACCACCATTACCACCACCACTATTACCTTCACTACTACTACTAGCACCACCACCACTATTACCTTCACTACTACTACTACTAGCCCCACTACCACCACCATTACCACCACCACTATTACCTTCACTACTACTACTAGCACCACCACCACTATTACCTTCACTACTACTACTACTAGCACCACCACCACCACCATTACCACCACCACTATTACCTTCACTACTACTACTAGCACCACCACCACTATTACCTTCACTACTACTACTACTAGCACCACTACCACCACCATTACCACCACCACTATTACCTTCACTACTACTACTAGCACCACCACCACTATTACCTTCACTACTACTACTAGCACCACCACTATTACCTTCACTACTACTACTACTAGCACCACCACCACCACCACTACCACCACCACTATTACCTTCACTACTACTACTAGCACCACCACCACTATTACCTTCACTACTACTACTACTAGCACCACTACCACCACCACTATTACCTTCACTACTACTACTACCACCACCACTACCACCACCACTATTACCTTCACTACTACTACTAGCACCACCACCACCATTACCACCACCACTATTACCTTCACTACTACTACTAGCACCACCACCACTATTACCTTCACTACTACTACTAGCACCACCACTACCACTACTACCACCACCACTATTACCTTCACTACTACTACTAGCACCACCACCACTATTACCTTCACTACTACTACTAGCACCACCACCACTATTACCTTCACTACTACTACTAGCACCACCACCACCACCATCAGTTTTTCCACCACTATTACCTTCACTACTACTACTAGCACCACCACTACCACTACTACCACCACCACTATTACCTTCACTACTACTACTAGCACCACCACTACCACTACTACCACCACCACTATTACCTTCACTACTACTACTAGCACCACCACTACCACTACTACCACCACCACTATTACCTTCACTACTACTACTAGCACCACCACTACCACTACTACCACCACCACTATTACCTTCACTACTACTACTACTGCTAGCACCACCACTACCAGCACCACTATTATCTTCACTACTACTACTACCACCACCACTACCACCACCACTATTACCTTCACTACTACTACTAGTACTACTACCACCACCACTACCACCACTATCACCACTAATGCCACCACTACAATCATCACCACTACCAGCACCACCGTCACCACCAGTACTACAATCACCACCATCAGCATCACCACCATCACCTCCATCACCAGCATCACCATTACCACTACCACCATCACCAACACTATCACCACCATCACCACTACCACCACCACCTTCACCACCACCACCACCACCACCACCACCACCACCACCACGATCACAACTACCACTACCACCATCACTTCCACTACCATCACCAATACCACCACCACTACCACCACAATCACCACTACCACCACCACCACTACCACCACTACCACTACCACCACTACCACTACCACCTCCGCCCCTCCACCACTCCCAGCACAATCACTACTGCGTGCATAGGCACTCTCAACCATTCACCTTATTTTTTCTCAAAGTTTTTTCTATTACTTTTCAATACTTAGTATATTCCACACGATGCAATTTTTCAAAAATTGTAAACTGGCCCTCAAATGCACATTAAAGATAATTGTATACTTCTTTTCAAACAATTTCTTGAAGTAAATACATAAATTATTATATTTTGAAACTTCAAGAATTTTGTAGAGTTCAAAAATAACCATTTTTGTGCACTAATTAGGGCTAATATGAATAAACATAATATTACAGCTCTCTTTTTAAATTAATTTGCTGTAAAACTTTACTTTTGTTATGTGGATATAATTAAAAATGCATCACGTGACTAATTTTTACTAGAATAATGAATTCAGATAATGAAAACTATTATTTATATAACCATAAAAGCACGAATGTTTATTCATGGCAAAATATAGATACTATGATATGCAATAACTGGTGACAATTTTAGTAATATACCTTGTATACTGTGGATTTTTCAATTTTCAAGGATGTATTATCTTAAGAGGAAAAACAATATTCTTTTTACTTTCTCTACACATACTATATACATAGTGTATAGAGAAGGTATTGCACTCCACCCAAAAATGCCATAGCGAGATTTCTCCGGAAATATATGTTTTAGGGTCCCCTGTATTCAAAAAATGTAATTTCAGGAAACGGTCCGCATGTGTGTGTGTGTGTGTCCGTATGTCAGTGTGTCCGTGTGTCCGTGTGTCTGTGATCAGGATAACTCAAAAACGAAGAGGCGGTACAGCACCAAACTTGTAAACCGTAAGAGATAGAGAAAAACTTATTAAACAAGAAATGTAAAACTCATTAAAACACAATTTGTGTTATATACATTTTCAATTTCTCTATACACACTATGTACATAATGTATAGAGAAGGTATTGCACTCCACCAAAAAATTCGATATCGAGATTTCTCCGGAAATATATGTTTTAGGCTCCCCTGTATCCAAAATAAGTACTTTCAGAAAAAGGTCCGTGTGTGTGTCCGTGTGTCTGTGAACACGATAACTCAAAAACGAAAACTCGATAAAATACCAAACTTAGTATTTAAGTTTAGTATCTTCCAGGGATGCGAAACGAAGATCTGAGAAAATTCCCCCATTCCCAGCTACCCTTTACAAGGATGTTTTTTCGAAAATGTTAATTTTCTAAAAAATGGCTCTATCGATTTTGATTAAAATATCGTATATTAAAGATATATACCAGACAAATAAAATGTATATTTTGAATTTTCTGGGAAAAGCCTCTGAAGACTACTTTATTCTCAGTGAACTTTACAGAATTTTGCATAAATGCTAAACCATAAGAGATAAACTAAAACTTACAATACAAAAACGTAGAGCACATTAAAACTCACAATTTATGTTGTAGACATTTTTTTCGTGGAGTTGATTGTTTTTGAGATATTCCTTGTTTTTGGTTTAAGCTATAGAAACTTATATTTTTCTCATACAGGACTTTGTGAACTCGTGTCCATATAAACAAAGGAACTTCAGTCACATAGCAACCAGCCGTTCACTATCACTTTAACCTATGGTACTCCCTTATTCCGCTTGTACTTACAAGGAATCAAGAAATAAGACAATTTCTACTAATTTTTTCTCGATTTGCAGGAGGTATATAGAAGCATAAGCTTTTTAAAAATAATTTATTGCAGAGATATGGAGAAAGTCATGTGAATGGAACACAAAGATTTTTTCGTGGGGGTGATCGTTTTTGAGGTATTCATTGATGTTGGTTTCAGGTTTAAATATCTTATGCCTTTTTCATAAAGGAATTTGTCAACCCCTGTCCATACAAAGAAAGGAACTTCAGTGACATAGCAACCAGCTTTTGACTATCACTTTAACCTATAGTGCTCCCTTATTTCGCTTCTACTTACAAGGAAGCTAGTAATAAGATTATTTCTACTAATTTTTCTCATTAGCATGAAGTAAATAGAAGCATAAGCTTTTTAAGCATAATTTGTTGCAGAGATGTAGCGAAAGTCATGTGAATGGTACTCATCAGATTTTTTGTATTTGGCTTACGATCTCCGTGTGGGATTGTTACAGCCCTGGGACTTACAAGCGGATGGTGTCGCTGATCCAACGGCACGAAACCACAGAACGAAAACCAAGAACAAGTGATCGGCCTGTAGTCAGGCATGACCACGAGGAACAAGGATGATCAGAAATGTAGGCGTTATGGATAATAGGAAAAGTGATGATGGAGCAATTGGTGGAATGAATGGCGAGGGAAACTGGAGGATACGGAGAAAACCGGCCGAGACGCTGCTTCTTCCACCACAAATCCCACATGCAGGCGCTTGTGATTGAAACCAAGCCGCCCAGGTGATAGGCGAGCGGTATATCCACGGTCTAATAATATACTTATCGAAATAAAAAGGTATGTGTTTAGCTCAATTGCCCCCTCTTTTGCAAATTTTAATTGCAATGTATGCTGATGTAGTTGGAACATCACTATTATACAGCAAAGAATTTCATTTGTAAAGGTTGAAAAATGTTAATGAAAGTAATAATTCTATATTTATACATTCACTCGAGAAGCGACGTACAAAAGAGTTAATCATTTAATAAAAAGAAGCAAAACGAATGTATAAATACTTAAATTTCAGAAAATTAAAGAGTCCCGTACAATTTTAATTATTGTTCGGAATTGAAAAAATAATACGCATAATTTTTAGGCATGAAACGACTTAATTATGTTTGATTTTGATCCTACTTTCTGTTATTGGCTGCATTTGTATCCATATAAAATATTTTGGGAACGCTCTCCTAACATCATAACTGTAAAAACGCTATTTGAACTTTTATTAACGTTTATTATTAAATATATCAAAATATATTAATTTGTCCCATATTTGTTACAGATATTAATTGCTTGAAATAAGGTATTGCTTGCTGCTACTTTGGTTGTTTTGTTTATTTTTATTGTATAACAAGGAATTACTAATTAATTTAATTATTTTTATACCCGCTGATTACTTGATTGCTTGTTGTAGAACTCAGAGGGCAAAGAAAATGTATTCTGATCATTGAACACACCAATATACATTATATGTATGGTCTTGAAGACGGGAATGCATCATAAGTGGATTTACTCCCAGAGGTAATTTACTTTGGTCACGAATACCCTCACGAATTCACAACCCCTGAGAGGCTGGCTCATTTGAGAAGCATGTGCTGGATATGGGCGGCCAAGAGAGGTATGAAGCATTGACTGTTTTCCGTAATGTGGACTCAAACCCATCAGAGAGAATAAGAAGCATCGCAGTAACAGGATGCGTTAGTCACATGAATATCACGAGAATTTTGCATGAAAATATACACTAGTGTCGACCTAAACGGATACAAGGATTACATATGATGGCTTTTAAGTCAGGAAGAAGCTTGTGCCAAGTATGTTATAGAACAGTTCTATGTTCATGAATTTCTTAGAATGCACCTTGTTCACTAATGAAGTTCATGACATATCTTAAGACATGCGGTACCACGGGATTAAAAGGTGTTTATACGGGAGATATAAATTACATAAAGAAGGAAAAAATATGTATTTGAAATGACCAGGGAAAAAATATTGTGAAACACGTCGAAAAGTGCAAAAGACGGAGTTTACCACGGGTTGATAGAGAACCAGGTACAAAAGGTTCCGTTACGAGCAGGACAGTGAACCGAAGGTGGGCATGACAAAAGCGGATGCAACGGTTGTCTTGCTGGTCGAGAGACGCGACTTCACTTGCTATGGAAGACGTGATTAGATAAGACGTGTTATTGGAAATGAAGAACTACGTATGGCCGCGATAGAAACCATTTTATTAATACACCACAATACCACCACAAGTAATAAGGAATAGTAGGCCCTGTCGCGTAGAGAGTAGCGGAAAAAGGGGCAGTACTTAGGATTATTCAAAAAATCTTCGGTTCACATTCTTGGGAGATGCTAAACTAAGTTTGGTTATTTAATTAACTTTTCATTTTTGGGTCATACTGTCCACAGACACACACACATACACACAGACAAACACACACTGACCCCCCCAACTCGACCAACCTTTACATGCAACATTTATCGAAATTTTTTATTTTCTCAAAAATTTTGATTTCATTTAGAATGCGCTATATTAAACATATTTTCGTGACAAATAAAATGTGTATCTTGCATTTCCTGGGAATAGCCTTTAAAGCCCTTTTCACTCTGAATGAATTTTGTATAACTGGTAAACTGTAAGAAATAAATAAAAATTTACCACACAAAAATTCAGATCTCGTCAAAACAAACAATATAAGATATTATGTTGTTTACATTTTTGCTGTGGCGCTATTATTTTCAAGATATTCCTTGTTACTGGATTCGGTTTTAAAATACTTATACATTTCTCAGATACAAAGACGTCGTATTTCCTTTGTTTTGCTCCAGGCCATGCAAAAAGCGAATTTCAATGACAATCTAATAGTGACAAATTTTAAAACACTTGACTATCAGTTTAGCTATTGCACTCCCTTATCTCGATTAACGTAGAATAGAAAGAACAACAAACTTTTGTATGAAGTTTTGTTAGCAGCACAGCTAGAGAAAGTCATGTGAATGGTAGACATAAGATTTTATCAATTTTATTTTCAGTTAAAAATAGAACAAATTTTAAAACTCATTGTTACCATAATATCTACTCGCATTAACTCAAAGAAACAAAAGCATTGCTCACTTTACTGTACTTATCAATTTATACATTACCACTATAACCATTACTGAATTCAAAACAAATACTTTGGAGCTCCTTATTTACTTAAAACTTTATTCCCAAATAGGAAATAAAATTGTAGGAGGATATATCACATGTACATAGGATTCAATATCAATCCAAAAATGTAAATGTAAATGGCGTATTATTTATAGACGCTAAATTGGGCCATTCTAAAATGGACGTGAAAGACCGCTTAAATTTTCTCAGAGGCCTTTTTATCACGCTTGAGGTTCTTTGAAGTGCTGTAAATCTACGACACGGAGCCAATGGCTTTACTTCCCTTCCGAAAGAAGCCATGCTAAGAATTTTTGCACCTGAAAGAATCCATCATCCTCCGCCGGGTTTGAACCCGCGAACTATATCAAGCCTTGCCTCTGTATATAAATCAATATAGAAATAAATTGTATATAATAATATAATACTAAGAAAAGCAATGTTAAAGCTATTAAAAATATTTAGCTGTAGAAAGATGTACAAAAGCCAATTGTATCCTAGGTAATTAAGGAAGAGGCGAGCTAGCTTAATTCCAGGTAATAGTCCACTGACCCCCACTTAGTAAAGAACACAGGATTAGCCTAAGTAACTATAAATAGAAAAATAAAGATATAGAAAAAAAAAAAAAAACAAGCGTAAAGATCTGAATTCCGCAAAACGGAGGGATTTGGAAAAATAGAAGGAAAGACATATACGATAGAGAGATTGGGGTTTTCCAGACGTGTCATGAGAACGCGACATTAACGAAATTTGGAACAACATATTCTCATAACATGTAATGTGATAAAGCTAAGAGACCAATCAAATGTGTTGTTATATTTTGCGGCGCGAAGGTTGGCGTCACCTACTGTAAGTATAAAAATCTGATGGTCCATTCACATAACTTTCTCTATATCTCTGCAACAAATTAAGTTATAAAGCTTATTCTTCTATTTACTTCTTGCTAATTTAGAAAACTTAACAGAAATATTCTTATCGCTTGCTTCCTTGCAAGTAGAAGGCCAATAAGGGAGTACCATAGGTTAAAGTAATAGTCAAAAGCGGTTGCTATGTGACTGAAGTACCTTTGTTTGTATGGGCAGGAGTTGACAAATTCCTGTATCAGAAAAGTTTAAGCTTTTCCAAGCTGAAACCAATAACAAGGAATATCTCAAAAGCGATAAACTACACGAAAAAAAATATATATGACATAAATTGTGTGCTTTATCGTGACCTACATTTTCTGTGTGGTAAGTTTCTGTCTATCTCTAACGGTTTACAGTTATTCAAAATTCCGCAGAATTCATCCATAATAAAGCAGTCTTCAGAGGCTATTCCCATAAAATTCAAGATATACATTTTATTTGTCAGGTAAATATCTTTAATATACTATATTTTAATCAAAATCGTAAGAGCCATTTTGGAGAAAATCAAAGTGTTCGAAAAAATTCCATGTAAAGGGTAGTTCGGGGAGGGGGATTTATCTCAAAAGCTTCGGGTCACATCCCTGGAAGATAGTAAACCTAAATACCAAGTTTGGCATTTTAGCAACTATTTGTTTTTGAGTTATCGCGTTCAAAGACACACGGACACACACACGGACTTTTTTTTTTCTGAAAATGCTTTTTTTTTTTTTTTTTGATACAGGAGAATAAAGCATATATTTCCGGTGAGATTTCGATATCGAATTTTGGGTGGAATACAATACCTTCTCTGTACACTATGTATATAGTACGTGTAGAGAAAGTAAAAAATCTCATGTGATCCATTCACGTG
The DNA here is from genome assembly GCA_030762935.1 of Hymenopus coronatus. Lineage (NCBI taxonomy): Eukaryota > Metazoa > Arthropoda > Insecta > Mantodea > Hymenopodidae > Hymenopus > Hymenopus coronatus. The sequence continues at coordinate 117,593,376 of CM060897.1, read as the reverse complement.
ACTGCAACAAATTATTGTTAAAAAGTTTATACTTCTATTTACTTCATGTTAATCGAGAAAAAATTAGTAGGAATAGTCTTATTACTTATTTCCTTGGAAGTAGAAGAGAAATAAGGGAGAACCATAGATTAAAGTAATAGACAAAATCTGGTGGCTATGTGACTGAAGTTCCTTGTTTGTACAAACAGATGTTCACAAATTCCTGTATGAAAAAAGTAAGCTTTTCACAGCTGAAACCAAAAAGCAAGGAATATCTCAAAAACGATCAACTCCACGAAATAAATGTGTGTAACATAAATTGTGTGTTTTAAAGTGCTCTACATTTTCTGTGTTGTAAGTTTTTGTCCATCTCTTACGGTTTAACAGTTATAAAAAATTCCGTAAAATTCATCCTGAATACAGTAGCCTTTAGAGGCTATTCCCAGAAAATTCAAGATATACATTTTATTTGTCAGGTAAATACATTTTATATACGATATTTTAATCAAAATCGCTATAGCCATTTTTTAAAAAATCAAAATTTTCGAAAAAAGTTCCATGTAAAGGGTAGTTTGGGGTGTTAGGATTTTTCCCGACATATTCGTGTCGCATCCCTAATACCCAGTTTGGTATTTTGCCGATTTTTCGTTTTTGAGTTATCGTATTCACAGTCACACGGACACACGGACAGGGACACACGGACACATGGTCACACACATGGCTTTTTTCTGAAAATGCTTTTTTTGGTTACTGGGGACCCTAAAACATCTCGGTATCAAATTTTTGGGTGGAGTGCAGTATCTTCTCTATACACTATGTACATAGTACGTATAGAGAAAGTAAAAATTAGCAGGAATAGTCTTATTACTTATACCCATGGAAGCAGAAGCAAATTAGGGTGTACCATAGGTTAAAGTGATAGTCAAAAGCTGGTTGCTATGTGACCGAAGTTCCTTTGTTTGTATAAATAGGAGTTCACAAATTCCTCTATGAGAAAAGCGTAAGTTTTCTAAATATGAATGCAAAAATAAGGAATATCTAAGAAATGTTCAACTCCACAAGAACATCTTTAATATACGATATTTTAATCGAAATCGTTAGAGTCATTTTTAAGAAAATCAAAATGTTCGAAAAAAATTTCATGTAAAGTGTAGTTTGGAGGGGGGGATTTTTTTCAAAATCTTCGTGTCACATCCCTGGAAGATACTAAACTTCAATACCAAGTATGGTATTTTAGCGACTTTTCGTTTTTGAGTTATCGTGTTCACAGACAAACGGACACATGGACACACACAAGGACTTATTTCTAAAAATGCTTTTTTTTTTTTTTTTTGATAAAGGGGACCGTAAAACGTATATTTCCGGTGAAATCTCGGTATCGAATTTTTGGATGTAGTGTAATACCTTCTCTATGCACTATGTACATAGTACGTATAGAGAAAGTAAAATTAGCAGGGAGAGTCTTATTTACTTATATCCTTGGAAGTGGAAGCGAAATAAGGGTGTACCATAGGTTAAAGTGATAGTCAAAGGCTGGTTACTATATGACTGAAGTTCCTTTGTTTGTAAGGACAGGAGTTGACAAATTCCTGTATGAGAAAAGCGTAATGTTTTAAATATGAAGGCAAAAATAAGGAATATCTAAAAAATGATCAACTCCACAAAAAAGTCTTTAATATACGATATTTTAATCGAAATCGTTAGTCCTTTTTAAGAAAATCAAAATTTTCGAAAAAAAGCCATGTAAAGTGTAGTTTGGGGTGGGGGGATTTTTTTCAAAATCTTCATGTCGCATCCCTGGAAGATACTAAACTTCAATACCAAGTATGGTATTTTAGCGACTATTTCGTTTTTGAGTTATCGTGTTCACAGGCACACGGACACACACGGACCTTTTTCTGAAAATTCTGTTTTTGAATAAAGGGGACTCTAAAACGTATATTTCGGTATCTAATTTTTGTGTGGAGTGCAATACCTTTTCTATACACTATGTACATAGTACGTGTAGAGAAAGTAAAAAGGAGCATACCACAGACTTACACTTCCTATCTGTGTTTATTCTCCATTGTGATCAGAACGTATGTGAAGCGACGAAGGCACGTCCACGTGCTTAGTGGGTGGGCGAATGATGTGCATATAGATTAGGTTCCTTGTTAACTTGTTAGCGTGGTGGGAATAGTAATAATGTAAATATGTTGTGGGGAAGAAGCTAGCCGCCGAATAAGGCTGTAAAGTATCTTCACGAAGGGAATAAATTCAAATATTAAGGGAGATGCAGTGTGCATTATTTTGCCTCACCTACCAAGGTACCCTGAGATAATTAGCTAGGCAATAGTAGTATTCATAAGCCGCTGAGCCGAGAACGCCGGAGATCACATTCCAGCTTCAGAAGGACGCTTTTTCCCCACTACAAAATCCAACAACCACTTCAATATTTCAGCAATTACATTGTACTACCTTCACTATTACTATAATTTCTGTATGGTAACATAAAACTTGGCAGAAATTGGAAGAAGAAATATTAATACTGAAATAAGATTAAAATGTAAGAAAATAAAGAGATCAATTATACCATACGATGCAAAAACGCCTGCAGAGATAACAAGTCAGAATAGCTCGCTGAGTACATGCTGCGAGCTATGGGGAAAAGTATAGTAAAAAAAGAGGATGTGAGGCAAGAATTTGTCTAATACTATGTATATTAGAAAATTCTTAAGACAGGGAAGGAGTGGACTGTTCATGTAGATAGAACTCAAAGCATCGGGCTGATCCAAATAGCTCGGGCCGCATTCCCAAGAGGAAAAAGAGATTTCGGTGGACAAAAAATAAATAAATAAAAAGAAAAATAAATAGAAAATAAAAAAGAGTGTAAAAAAGGACAGATATCCTCTACTTAATTTTGTAATGATAAACAGGTAACGGGTGTATAAAAGAGAAGAAGAATTTGTGTAAAATATTGAAAAATCTGATGTGTTCCATTTTCTTACTTCTCTGTAAACAATTATTATTAAAAAGCTTATTCTATCTACTGCTCAAGAAAACATTAGTAGAAATGGTCTTATTACTTGCTTCCTTGTAACTAGAAGGGCAATAAGGAAATACACAGGCTAAAGCGATAATTAAAGGTTTTAAAAGTTGGTGGCTATTTGATTGAAACTTGTTTAAGGACGCGACCTGAACATTTTGAGGAAAATCCCCACACTTCACACTAATCTTTACATTAAAAAAATGATAAAAAGGTTTTAAATAAAATGCAGTATTTGCATTACAAATAAACTATATATCTTAAACTTTTTGGAAAGATTCTCTGAAGACCTCTTCATTCTAGATATTTGCATAACTGGGAAACCATAAGCGATAGACAAACACTTACTACAAAAAATAGAACCCCTTAAAACACATTAATTTATGACATATACATTTATTCTTGGAGTAAACCAGTTCCGAAATAATCCTGTTATTGGCTTCAGTTTTAAAATACTAAATACTTTTATCATACGGGCATATGTAAACGCCTGGTCATGCAAAGAAACGGATTTCAAATTACAATCTGCTTTTAAAACATTTGGCTATTGCTTTAGCCTAATGTATTCACTTATTTCCCTCCTGCTTACAAGGAAACAGGCAATATGACAATTTCTGTTAATGGTTATTCTTGACTAGTATGAAGTAGATAGAAGAATTAGCTTTTTAACAATAAACTTAAGCCTGCCTGGGTAGTAGGGTGGTAGCGTGTCTGCTTCATATTCAACGGGTCGCAAGTTTGAATCTTGCTTAGGGTAAAGGTGACGTTCCTGGGTAAGGTTTTTTCAGGATTTTTCCCTTCTCCTGAGAAGACGAAAATCGAATAACTTTAAGCTCCATGGATCTGAGGTCATTTGAGCATCATTTCATCAATTTTATTCATCGCACGATATAACCAACTGGGTTAAAGGAAGTTAAGATACGTGTTTTAATAATAATAATAATAATAATAATAATAATAATAGGTATGATAATAAAAATAATAATAGTAATAATAATAACTTTTAGATAAATGTCGAGAAAGTATTGTGCGTGGAACAAATCAGATTTAACTTATTTGGAAATAGAAATGGAATTTCTTATTTATGGACGCTCTTTAACTGCTGTTGTTTACAGCATCCCATTCTAAACTGGACGTGAAAGACCGCTTAGTTTTGCTCAGAGACCTGAGAGCATCAGGCTTGACGTTCTTTTACGTGCCGTAAATCTAAGACACGGAACCACGGCTTTACTTCCCGTCCGAAGGAAGCCATGCTGTGCATTTTTACACCTGAAAAAAGCAATCATCCCCCGGATTTGAACCCGCGACCTTGGCTAAATAAAGTTAGCATGGTAACTATTGCCTAAAGGAGAGCGGTAGATTTTTACGTTCTCTACACGTACAAGGTACATAGTGTATAGAGAAAGTGTTGCATTCCACCCCAAAATTCGATAAGTTTTAGGGTCTCTTATAATCAACAAAAAGCATTTACTTTCTCTTCACGTACTATGCACATAGTGTATAGAAAAGATATTGCATTCCACCTGAAAATTCTATCACAATATTTCACCGGAACTACACGTTTTAGGGTCCCCTGCATCCAAAAAAAACATTTTTTGAAAAAGGTCCGTGAGTGTCCGTGTGTCTGTAAACACGATAACTCAAAAACGAACAGTCGGTATTTATGTTTAGTACCTTCCAAGGATGCAAGACGAAGATATTGAGAAAAATCCCTCCACCCCAAACAATCTTTTACATAGAAACGTTTTGAAAATTTTTATTTTCTTGAAAACGGCTGAATTAAAATGCGGTATATTAAAGATATTTATATTACAAATGAAATGTATATCTTGATTTTTTGGGAATTGACTCTAAAGAGCTCTTTATTTTGGAGGAATTTTGCTGACTTTTGCGTAACTGTTAAACCGCATGAGATTGACAGAAACATACTACACAAAAACTATACGTTTTTTTCGTGGAATTGATCATTTCTGAGATATACCTTGTTATTATTATACTTTTCTCACTCGGAAAGTTGTAAACTCCTGGCCCTGCATAGAAACGGATTTCAATCACTTGGCAATCTGCTTTTAAGAGATGTGACATTAGGTTTAGCCTAGTGTATAACCTTATTTTCCGTTTTGTTACAATGAAGCAAGTAATTAAGAAAATATGTGCTAATGTTTATCTCGATTATCATAAATAGATAGAAGAATATACTTTTTAACAATAATTAGTTGCAGCGATGTAGAGAAAGTCATGCGAATGTGTTCCATCAGATATTTTAGAAAACGTTCCTTGTGTGTGTCCGTGTGTCTGTGAACACAATAACTCTTAAACGAAAAGTTGGTAAAACACCAAACTTTATATTTAAATTTAGTATCTTCCAGGAATGTGACATGAAGATTTTGAGAGAAATCCTAACGCCCCTTTACATAGAAAAAAGTTTGAACATTTTTATTTTGTCAAAAATGGCTCCAACAATTTTAATTAAAATACCACACATTAAAGATATTTACATGGCAATAAAATGTATATGTTGAATTTTCTGGGAATAGCCTCTAAAGACCTCTTTATTATGAATGAATTTTTCTGAATTTTGAAGACAAAAACTTACTGCATAAAAATGTTAAAAAAAGTATGTAAAACACACTTTTTTTCGTGGCTTTTACCGTTCTTGAGGTATTACTTGCTATTGGTTTCAGTTTTAAAATATTTAAACTTTTCTCAACGGGAACTTGGGAACAGCGGGCCAGCAAAAAAAAAAAAAAAATGGATTTCAATCCCATAGCAACGACATTTTAAAACACTTGACTGTCGATTTATCCAAGTGTATACACATATTTCTTTTCTACTTATAAGGAACTAAGTAATAAATATTTTCTGATAATGTTAATCTCGATTAACATGAAATAGAAGAATAAGCTTGTTAACAATTTGTTACAGAGGTGTAGTTAAAGTCATGTGATTGGAACACATCAGATTTTACTTATTTGGAAATGGATGTTTATTTATGGACGCTGTTTAACTGCTCTGGTTCTCAACGTCCTATTCTATATTGGACGTGAAAGACCGCTTAATATTGCGCAGTGACCTCTTTTTCAGGTATGAGATAGTTTTATTTCCGTAAATCTATGACACGGGACCAACAGCTATACTGCCCTTCCTAAGGAAGCCATACTGAGAATTTTCACGCCAAAAAAAAATATACCTCTCTTTGCGGATTAGAACCCGTGACCTTGGGTATATGAATTCTAGCATGGTAGTCATTACACCACGGAGGACAGATTTTTCGTAACTGCATATTTCTTTGCTTCTAACTTGAAAAGTATCAACAAGCATTCGGAGTTCCATTAGCCTGGAATCCATTCCGTTTTAACATAATGGAATGTAAAAACATGCAAAATCAATTCAGTAAAAAGCACATTTGTGTAAAAACAACTCACAATATTGATCCGCGGTAAGAATTTAGAGGAAGAAAAAGAAATCACCTAAAGTTCCCTAACCAATCTCTGCCAACTCTTCTGAACTGTATTAAATTGCTTTTAAACCCCTGTGGCGGTTCCTTCTCCTCCAGAAATCCCAGACTGCTAGCTTGGCAGGTCGGCGGGGAAGCATTGAAAACAATTTAAAAATACTTGCAGAGAGAAAAACGACGAAACCACTTTAGAGCAGCGGTTTTCCTATGATATAGACTCTTCACCTAATCCCGTGACCATCTGAAAGGAGCATTACGTTGAATAGAGAAGCCTTACTCTCTCCCCCTCTCTCTCTCTGCTTGTCATTGTAAGACCGTTAGTCTTAAGTGAATTACGTCCCAAGGATAAAGATATTCTCTCTACTTCCGATAGAACGCTGTACTTCATCAGTTCAGTTTTACGTTTTCTTTCGCTTACCTAAACCAAAGTTGTAGTCACTTCAATCCTGTGATTTCACTGAAATATCTCATCTTGATATCACATGAATAAGCAAATTTGATATTCACATGACGTTTTCTACATATTGTGGAAGAAACTATTCTTACAATAACTCTGTTCTACATGTTTCATGATAATCTAGATAAACATTAGTAGAAATGGTCTTATAACACATTTCCTTGAAAGTGAAAGAAGAATAAATGTATACTCAAGGGCCTTTGCTAAAGATATGGTCACATCTTTTAAGAGCTGGTCGCTATTTGATGGTTTGAAATTCGGTTCTCTATGACCAGTATCAAAACTAATTAATTACGACTTCCCTTTTGAGAAAAGCGCAAATTGCGATTGTATAAAATAGATAAAACTATAAATATTTGAACCAATATTTTCAAATATTTTTAAATAAAGTTCTGGGATAAATTTGATTACTAGGTTTTTGTCTTCTTTTAACTCAAATACTCTCACAAACCGATCCAATACCCACTACAAATAGTAAAATGGAATGAATCCATGCAGTTGAATAAAATAGATAAAACTATAGATAATTGAAGCTATGTTTTCAAAGATTCTTTAAATCAAATTTTAGAATAAATTTCAATACTTTTGGAGGATAGGCCTTCGTCTGTTTAACTCAATTATACCCTCCCAAACCAATATACCCTTCACCCGATCGAAGACACACTTCACAAACCAGTTCTTAAAACTGCAAAAACATATGATTGAATAGTAGTACTGCAAATTCTAAAGTTAAATAAAGAATTTGTGTTATGATTAATAAAAGTAGAAGAATTATTGTTGTTATCAATTTGTGAAGGATACATTGGATCGGTTTGTGAGGAATGTTCTGAATCGTTTTGTGGGGAGTTTATTGGATTGGTTTGTGAGGGATGCATTGGATCGGTTTGTGGTAGGGCGTTTTGGACCGTTTTATGAGGGCTGTATTGGAGGAAGGGTGTTTTGGATTGTTTGTGATGAGTGTATTTGGGTAAAAACACATTTATCCTCCCAAAATTATCAAAATTGGCCCAAAATTCGTTTTAATCAATCTTTAAAATCATTGGTTCACCTATCTATACTTTAAAGTATTGTATATAACTATATATTCCATTTTATTGGAACATTTAAAGCAATGACGTGGCATGTCTCAGAAATTATTAACTCCAAAAAATTATTTCTCATAAATATGTGTTTTAGCAAAAGTTAAATTTTGCGTAGTTCCAGCCGATCACTATTTTTTGCAAGCTACGTCCAGAATGAAGGAGAATTTAGAACGTATTTCTAGAAAATTCTAAAATGTTTTTATTTTTTTATTGCTTTTATAATCTCTTTAATGTATGGTATTTTCATCAAACTCAATGGAACCATTTTGATAACATAAAAATGTGACAAATCTTTTATGTAAAATATAATTTGGTTTTTGAAAATATTCGTGAGACATCTATGGGGGATAGCAAACTCAAATATCCACTACCATTTGTATTTAGCCGAGTTTTATATTTTGAGCTAGATATTCACAGATATGTACACACACACGCCTTTTTTCTAAACATTGTATTTTTATTTATGTAGTAACAAAATATACATTTGCGGCTCAATTTCGCTATCGAATTTTTGGGTGGAACACAATATTTCCTCTTCTTACCATACGTAGTAAAGAAAGTAAAACCGACACACTTTTTGTTTCTTTGCCACCTTCCCAGTACGTAATTTCATTTCATTGAAAAATTCACATGCTTAAGTTTACTGAGTATTTTTAAAACATTGGTTAATAAGCTTATTCTCCTATCTACGAGTACTTCAGACTAATCGAGATAAACATTAGTAGAAAAGGTCTTATTACTTAGTTTCTTATAAGAAGAACGGCATAAGAGAATACATTAGGCTAAACTGACACTCAAATGTTTTAAAATGTGGTTGCTGTGGGATTGAAGTCCGTTTCCTTGCCTGCCCAGAATTTAAAAAGTTCCCGTATGAAAAATCTGATGTTATCCATTCACTTTCTATACTTCTGTGTAAAAATTTGTTGTTAATAAGCTTATTCTTCGATTTACTTCATACTAATCGAAAAAAATAATTACTTCCTTCCTTGTAAGAAGAAGCTAAATTTGGGAGTATCATAGGTTAAAGTGAAGTCAAAAGCTGGTTACTAGGTGATTAAGTTTATTTTTTGTATGGATACAAGTTGACAAATTCCTGTATGAGAAAAGTACAAGTTTTTCAAAGCTGAAACCAAAATCAAGGAATATCTCAAAAGTGATCAACTCCTCGAAAAAAAAAACTATACAACATAAATTGTGTGTTTTAATGTGCTCTAAATTTTTTGTGTGGTAAGTTTTTGTCCATTTCTTATGGTTTAGCAGTTATGTAAAATTCCTCCAGAATAAACTAGTCTTCAAATGCTATTCCCAGAAAATTAAAGATATACATATTATTTGTCAGGTAAATATCTTTAATATTTTAATCAAAATCGTTAGAGTCATTTTTGAGCAAATCAAAATTTTCGAGAAAAGTTCCATGTAAAGTATAGTCGGGGTGGGGGAATTTTCTTGAAAATCTTCGTGTCGCATCCTTGGAAGATACCAAACTTAAATACCAGGTTTGGTATTTAACGATCTTTTCGTTTTTGAGCTATGCTGTCCACAGACACACACACACACACACGGACCTTTTTCCAAAAATGCTTTTTTTGGATTCAGGGAGACCCTAAATATGTATTTCCGGTGAAATCTCTTTATCGAATTTTTGGGTGCATTACAATACCTTCTCTATACACTATGTACATAGTATATGTAGAGAAAGTAAAAAGCTTAAGTATTTTAAAACTGAAACCACTAACATGGAATATCTCGAAAATGGTCAACTCTACGAAAAAAGGTATAAGGCATATGGGTATTATGCGTTTTTGTCTGTCTGTTAAGTTTACCAGTTATTTTTTTCCATTTAAAGGGTAGTTGGGGTGGGGAAATGATCTTGAAAATCTTTGTCTCGCATCATTAACTTGATATTTAACGGACTTTTCGTTTTTGATCAATGTTACTCACAGTCACACACAGAGACACTCACACGGATTTTTTTCTGAAAATGATTTTTTTCTTTTTAGATTAAGGGTGACCCAAAACATAGGTACATTTCCAATGAAATCTCGATATCGAGCTCTTGAGTGCAATACAATACCATTTGTATACACTTTGAACATAGAGCGTGTAGAGGAAGTAAAAATATCCTATACCAGAGCACACTCTACATGATAAAATGTTACAAATATTTTACTTTTTACAAAAATTGTTTGCGATTTCATTCAAATTAACTTATTTATATGAAAAAATTCCTCTCTTGTATTTTTACTTTCTCTAAATAATACATGATGCATAGGTAGAGAAGATATTGCACTACAACTAAAAAAACGATACCGAGATTTCACCGGAAATACATGTTTTATGGTCCCCTGTTTCCAACAAAATGATTTCAAGGAAAAGGTGCGTGTGTGTATGTGTGTCCGTGTGTCTGTGAACACGAAAACTCAAAATCGAAAAGTCTGTAGAATACCAAACTTGGTGTTTAAGTTTATTATCTTTCAAGGATGCGACACGAAGATTTTGAGAAAAGTTCCTCCACCCCAAACTACCCTTTACATGGAAAAAATTTCGAAAATCTTGCTTTTCTCTAAAATGGCTGTAGCGATTTTAATTAAAATGTTTTATATCAAATGTATTTACATGACAAATAGAATGTAAATTTTGAATTTTCTGAGAATAGCCTGACAAGGCCTATTCATTCGGGATAAATTTTCCTGAATTTTGCATAACTGGTAAACAGTAACAGATAGATAAAAACTTTGTACACAAAAATGTAGATCTCGTTAAAACACACAATTTGTGGCATACAATTTTTTCGTGGAATTGGTCATTTTCGAAATATTTCTTGTTAATTGTTTCAATTTTAAAGTACCTTTCTCATATAAGGGAATTTGTCATCTTCAGGTCTTGCAAAGAAATGGATTTCAATCAAGGGACAACCGACTATCGCTGTGGTCTAGTGTACTCCCTTATTTCCCTTCTACTTACAAGGGAGCAAGATGATAAGACCATTTCTTCTAATTTTTATCTCGATTAGTATGATCTAGAGAGAAAAATAAGCCTTTTAACAATAATTTTGCAGAGATGTAGATAAATTCATGTGAATGGATACATAATATTTTTTCAGAATATCTTGTTCATTTCGAAACAATTTATGTGAACTATAAACGACAAAAAAGTTACTACACAAAAACTTACAGCTTTTGCAACACGTTGCAATACTCCATATGCGCAAGAAAGGAGAAATGAGAAATCTAAAAGTGGATAGCAAGGAACTACATTTCACACTCACACCATTTGGAACACTTATTATGCAAATGGGTTGATCAGTGCTATTGGACATCTATTATTCGGGAGTTTGGGGACCATCAAATTTTGCACAAGCTATAGATCTCTTCAAATCACACAATCTATTTCAAATAACGTTTTTGTAATGAGCATACAATTAAAAAAAAATTTAATGTTTTCCATTCACATGACTTTCTCTACATCTCTGCAACAAATTATTATTAAAAAGCTTATACTTCTATTTACTTCATGCTAATCGAGAAAAAAATAGCAGAAATAGTCTTATTACTTACTTCCTAGTGGCTGAAGTTTCTTTGTTCGGTTGGAAAGGACTTAACGAATTCCTAAATGAGAAAAGTATATGTTTTTTTAAAGCAGAAACCAATAACAAGGAATATCTCAAAAACCATCAACTCCACGAAAAAAATGTATATGGCATAAATTGTGTGTTTTTTTCTGATCTACATTTTCTGTAGTAAGTTTCTGCCTATCTCTTACGGTTTACCAGTCATGAAAAATTCAATAAAAATTATGCAGAATAAAGAGATATTTGGAGAATATTCCCAGAAAATTCAAGATTTACATTTCATTTGGCATGTAAATATCTTAAATATAAGCGATGTTAATAAAAACCGTTACAGTCCTTTTTGCGAAACTCAACATTTTTTTCCATATAAAGGGCAGTTGGGGACGGATAGATTTTCTTAGAAACCTTCGTGTCGCATTCTTGAAAGATGCCAAACTTAAATACCAGGTTTGGTATTTAATGGTCTTTTCGTTTTTGAGCCGTATTGTCCACATACACTAACACACGCGCGCGCACACACACACTTGGACCATTTTCCAAAAATATATTTTTTTTGGATTCAGGGATAGCCAAAACATGTATTTCTGGTGAAATCTCGGTATCGATTTTTTGGGTGGAATACAATACCTTCTCTATACACTATGTACATAGAGGGAAAGTAATAAATGTTGATTTCTATTCGAACTTTATTTTGCAAGAGAAACGATACGTTATCTTTGGGTAGTATTATTTTTATTACTATTGTTTACCGTCATCTGAAATGATAAATGGAGATCTTAAGAAGGTTAAAAATGACATGTAATTTTACAACCACTTGGCATTGACAACAAACATAAAAACAAAGACAAGTGTTATAATACTTGATATTGAAAATAAACGTAAAGACATAGAAAAATGATACAAAACGTTTAGTTTGTGACAATGAACCTTACGGCAATACATATACTTGACATTTTTCAGCAATAATAAAATCCATTTATTCCAAATTAAAGGTTTTTCTAGCATGTGAATAAGCAATTGTGGGGGGGGGGGTATGCAATATATTTCTATTTAGCACCCGGTCAGAATTTGTGTTTATCCAGGAATCAAAATGTTCTGCTGCATCCAATACACAAAAGCTGTATCCAACTACACGATACACTAAAATGAAAGAAAATGTTTACTTTGCAATACATGGCAAAACATTTTAAATTATCTTTGCTAACAAATTTTCTACTGAATGGTCACATCAGACCAATCAGGAAATGGCGTTCTCTCACTTCTTTTCATATTATACAGTAATTTAATGAAATTTAGAATTATTATTTCAGCCTTCTGATATTATTTTCAGAGTTTACGTAGCTTTTATATCAGAAAATCTCATACCAAGCATAATTAGTTTCGTGCACGCTACAAATCGCATGAAATTAATAGCAATATAATTATTGTATAATAAGATTATACAGTTATTTAGCGAAATTTAGAGTTATTAGTTTTGCTATTTGGTATTATTTTGAGATTCTAATGCATTTTCCCATCAGAAAACCTCATATTTGAGCATAATTGAATTTCGTGTATGTTTCCAATCAATAGAGAACATATGGAGTTGCTTGGTGAAGAGAAAATTTCACTCAATCTGGAAGTTAACTTCAAAATTGGGTAGGGAGTCTATTTCGATAAATGTAGGCGAGAACAACGCAGTGAATTATCTGGGTCATTGGAATGGCACAAATCAATTGATCCACCGTGTAGGAAATGTGTCCAGCTGCAGAGCTGTGGAAACTGGAACCATTTTATAAGAGAACGTAGCGAAATGCAATCATATTTTCCAAAACAATTTCTGAATTACAATAAGAGGAATGGATCCTTCCCTGGTGTGATAGCTGATGCCTACGATTAAACTTGGAAAACAAAATTATAAGGAACTGTGAATATTGACTGTGAAGGACATAAAACATACATGAGATGATGAACAGATAGTACATTTTATTTAGTTTCAATGAATTATTACCTTCTCTACACGTACTATGTACATAGGGAAGGTATTGCATTGCACCCAAAAATGTTATACCGAAATTTCACCGGAAACCAAAAACAGCATTTTTAGAAAAATGTCCATGTGTGTCTGTGTGTATATTTGTGTCTATGGGCAGCAGAGTTCAAAAACGAAAAGGTCGTTAAATACCAAACTTGGTAATCCCGCCACACCCGACTAACTTTACGTGAAAAAAAATTAAAAGTTTGATTTTTTCAAAAATGGCTAACATTGATGAAGACCTCTTATATTTAGAATATTTACATGACAAATAAAATGTATATCTTAAATTTTCTGTGAATAACTTCTGAGGACATGTTTGTTCTGAATAAAGTTTACATAACTAGCATATATTACATAACTGGTAAATCATAAGAGATAGACAAAAACTATCTTAACAGAAAGTATAGCTCTCGGTAAAACACACAATTTATGTTATATACATTCTTTTCGTGGTTGTTTATGATATATTCCTTGTTATTAGTTTCAACTTTAAAATATATGTACTTTACTCATACGGGAATTTGTCAACTCCTGTCCTTACAAACAAAGATACTTCAATCAAGTAGTAACCAGTTTTTAAAATATTTAACTATCGCTTTAGCCTAATGTACTCTCTTTATTTCACTACTACTTAAAAGGAAGTAAGTAAAAATACCTTTTCTGCTAATGTTTTCCGATTAGTCTTAAGAAAATAGAAGAATAAACGTCTTAATAATAATTTATTGTAGAGATGTGGAGAAAGTCATGTGAATGGAAGATATTTTTTTTTTTTTTTTGTAGATTAGTTTTTATGTTACGAATCTGTACTTTGTCTACAGCATATATTATAAAGGGAATTAATTGTATTCCCCCCAAAAACTGGACATTTTAATCTAAACACGTGTTTTGGGTTCACGTAATAAAAAAATTCGTACATTCACATGAATTTCTCTGCTCTTAATGAAACAAATTATGCTTACAGAATCTTATTCATCTTTCTATTGAAAGAATGACCAACAGCGGCAATAACATCAGTTTAAAACATCCAACAGCCCCAAAAGCTTTCCATAAAGTCAGCAATGATGCTTTTTAAAACGACCGTAGCTACAATAGTAACATATGGGATCCACATAATCTGGGACAAAGTAAAAGTCAACGATCTCACAACTTTAGAAAAAGGCAAAGCTCGCTACATGAAACGAATCCTGGGAGTCGGGAAGGCAGCACTGTCAAGATTGGCCTACGTCTTAACAAAAGAAGCTTTCTTCAGAGAAGACATCAGAACGCAGATACTCTTGCCAAATACCACGGTCTACGAGAAGACATGCCAAATACTTATGGAAAAAAATCCCATCTGCTACACTCACAGGATTTTCCCTACCTCTCTACAATAAATTATTGTTAAAAAGCTTATTCTTCTATTTACTTAATGCTAATCGAGGAAAAATAGCAGAAAGGTTCTTATTACTTGCTTCATTATTAGTAGAAGGAAAATAAGGGAACACCATACGCTAAATCGATAGCCATCTCTTTTAAAAGATATATGATTGAAGTACCTTTGTTTGCATGGACAGCAATTAGCAAATTCCCTTAGGAGAAAAGTATAAGTATTTTAAGGCTGAAACTAATAACAAGGGATATTTCAAAATCGGTTAACTCTACGAAAAAATATATGTAACATAAATTGCTTGTTTTAACGAGCTCTAAATTTTAGTTAAGTAAGATTTTGCCTATCTCTTACCGTTTACCAGTTATGTATAGTTTCGCAAAATTGAACTAGATTAAACATAAATTCAGGGGATATTCCCAGAAAATTGAAGATATACAGTTTTATTTGTCATATAAATATCTAAGTATAAGAGATTTTAAACAAAATCGTTAGAGCAATTTTCGAGAAAATCAAAACTGTTAAAACTTTTTCCATGTAAAGGGTATTTGGGGGTGGGGGGATTTTCTTGAAAATTTTCCTGTCGCATCCTTAGAAGATACTGAGCTTACATACTAAGTTTGGTAATTTACCGACTTTTCATTTTTGAGTAATCGTTTTCAAAGACACACGGACACACGCACATACACACACACAGAAAAATAGACAAACAGACTCACATGGACAATTTTCTAAAAATGCTTTTTCTTGGAGTCAGGGTGTATGAAAACATATATTTCCGGAGAAATCTCGGCATCGACTTTTTGGGTCCAATACAATACCATCTTTACATAGTAGGTGTGGAGAAACGAAAAGAAATTCTATCTGGAGTGACTTCTACTCAACGATGCCATGGGTGCCGAAGCATGTATGCAAACTATGAGCTTCGACGTATACTAACGATATACAACACACAGCTTCCACCACAAGTTCTGGCAAAACAAAAGATTTCACCAACCGGATTGGAGACTATCTGGAAACATACGCGGAAAACTGCAAAAAAAGACAAACGTTAATTATAAAAAAAAAAAGGATTCGACTGATGTAATTAAATTTCTATACTTTTGCACATTGTGCACACTTCATTTATCTCTCTATTTCATGATATTCGAGATAAGCAATACTAACGTTAATCATACTAGGTTCTTCTAATTACAAGAGAAATAAGCATATACAATAGGCTAACGTAATATTCGATCTTACGAAATCCAATCGCTATATGATGAAATTGGAATTCCCTTACATTTGCATGATTATAATAATAAAACTGAATAACAATTGGCATTTGAGAAAAAATTAGGTATTGAAAATTTTTAAAAAAAACTTATAGACATAAATTGGAAGCTTTTAACGTGATCTAGATTTTTATGTCATACCGTTTACCAGTTTTGCAAAGGTCATTCAGAATCAAGAGAGTTTCAGAGGCTATTCCCAAAAAATTCAAGATATGCGTTTCATTTGGCAAGTAAATATTTTAAGCTATTATAATCAAAACTGTTAAAATCAGCCCCTTTGTGATCTGCAACACTTTTAACGCACGAAGGGATATCTGCACACGTCAAATTGGGGGCAGTTGTGCCACCTGGTATAAATCTGTGATTTGCATTTTCCTTCATAAAGCATCACTGCTCTTTCAAGATAAATATCACTGTTGCTAGGTATAGGTCCTTTATAAGGACTTTCTTTTACTCGTTTTCATCATCGATGGCATCGCATCAAATATGAACTCCTGCCGCTAGAGGGGCAGTATTAACCTCCTCTCACAATCGATGGATCGCATCAAAGATAAACTTCCTCTAGAGGGAAAATATTAAAGTTGGCTCATTATTGATAACATCGCTTCAAGAATAAGTACAATTTTCTAGACAACCAGGACTTATTTTGCCTCATCTTCTACAGTATCTCATCAAATATGAACTCCTGCTGCTAGAGGGGTCGGATCATTAGCGCGGCGGTAGCGCGGCTGCTTGCCAAGCGGGAGACCTGGGTTCGATTCCCGGTACCGGTGTGGAAATTTGCCCCCGTTGGGAGACCTAGTCCGGGTTACACTGAGCCTCGTGAAGTCCCTGGGGGGGGGGCAATTAAGTCGCGGCTCCAGATCGAGAAGTCCGTATTAACCGGCCAGTAGGGACTGAAGGCGCCTATCACGTCACACCCTCCAGCACTGCACCCCATTCATGACACCTTCGGGCCCAGATGGAGGAAATTAGATACTAACCTTGCCTCATCAAAGGCTCTTGATAATAGAGACGCAGTTTTAATTTCGCGTTATAATTGATGGTATCGCATCAAATTAAAGCTTTTACCAAAAGAAAGTCAGTGTTGACCTCACCTCATCATCAATGGCATTGCATCAACTATGATCTGCTATCGCTATATGGAGATATTACCCTTGTCTCATCGATGGTATCGCATCAAGTAGGAACTCCTGCTGCTAGAGGGTGGGTAATTAACTTTGCGAAAACATTGGTCTCGCATTAAATTATTAACCGTGCCACTAGAGACAGGGTATTAAATTCGATGAACATCGATGACATCGCATGAACCTCTGCGCTAGAAGAATAGTATTAAACTCGACTCATAATTGAAGACGTTTCTTGCGCAGAAAACAATTAACACCGTTTTTATTTCTTGAAAAATAATAAAAAAAAACATTTATAAATATTTGGTTTAAATACTTTTAACATCTGGCTGATTAATATATGATTAAAACTATGTTGTACAGCTATACCTATATGATCCATGTCAAACGCATTTACTAGAGTGGGTATTATGAAAATATAGTTTTTAGATACACGGAAACTGTGGTGCACTAAATACATCGGTTTTTCCAGCTTAGGTGCGCGGCAAAAGCGGAGCGTGTAACTGCAACTCACAGGGAACCACCTGCAATATGGCGTACCCTTGAGCGCAAGCTATCGTCACCGCTGCAGTGTGACCTTTTTACAGTCCCCTGCCGCCCCTGCTCGGAGTTTTGAGGTTGAGTTCTCGCGTGTACTCTGGTTCAGACGAGTTATCTGCCTCTGGCTTTCCGACTCCAAAGTCGCCGGCTCTAATCTAGTTCAGCCCGATGACAGCCCATGTTATTAGATTTACTGGCACGTAAAATAACTCCCGCGGAACGAAATCCCGGAAGACTGGTGTCAATGAATAGAAGGTGACAATTGACAGCGTCATTAACAATCGAATGCTTTTGGTTCAGACGAGTCGACTTGGAAATGTAAATGTAGTTTTATTTATAGACGCTCTTTAACTGCTATGGTTCTCAGCGTCCCATTCTATACTGGGCGCGAAAGACCGCTTAATTTTGCTCAGAGGCCTCTCTATTAGGCTTGAGGTTCTTTTACGTGTCTTAAATCTACGACACGGGACTAACGGCTTTACTTCCCTTCCGAAGGAAGTAATGTTAAGGATTTTTATGCCCAAAAAATTCATCGTCCTCCGCCGGGTTTGAACCCGCGACCTTAGGTAAATGAAGTTGGTATGGTAACCATTACATCACGGAGGGTGACTAATGAGTCGACTTGGAACAACAGACTGACCTAGATAGAGAAGATACTGCATTACAATAAAAATTTCGATACCAAGGTTTCACCGTAAATACAATTTTTGGGACCCGCTGAAACTAAAAAAACAACACATTTTTAGGAAAAGATACGAACGTGTGTGTGTGTGTGCGTGTGTCTGTGGGCAGCATAGCTCAAAAACAAAAAGTATGTTAAATACCAAACTTAATATTTAAGTTCACCATCTTCCAAGCATGCGACACGAAGATTTTCAAGAAAATAACCCAAACCAACTACCCTTTATATGGAAAAGTTTCGAAAATTTTGATTTTCTCTAAAATGGCTCTGACGATTTTAATCAAAATCTTTTATATTTAACATAGTTACATGACAAATAAAATGTATATTTTGAATTTTGTAGGAATAGCCACTAAAGACTCTTTATTCTAGATGATTTTTTTTAATTTTGCATAACTGGTAAACGTAACAGATACACAAAAACGTATCACATAAAAAATGTAGATCTCATTAAAATGCAAGTTTATGTCGTATACATTTTTTCGTGGAGTTGACAGCTTCCGAGAAATTCTTAGTTATTGGTTTCAGTTTCAAAATACTTAAAACGTTTCTCATACGGGAACTTGTCTACAAGTGGCCACACAAAGAAACGGATTTCAATCCCATAGCAACCACATTTTAAAACATGTGACTGTCGGTTTATCATAGTGCATTCCCTTATTTTCTTTCTACATTCAAGGAAGCAAGTAATTTATGTCTAGATTTGCATGAAGTAGAAGAATAACTTATTAATAAAAATTTGTTACAGATTATTAGTTTCACTTCACGACTATGTACATAGTGTATAGAGAAGGTATTGCATTCCATCCAAAAATTCCATTGGAAATATACGTTTTGGGGTCTCCTATATCCAAAAATCGCATTCTTAGACAAAGATCCGTGTGTGAGTTTGTGTGTGTATGTCCGTGTTGTCCGTGTGTCTGTGAACACGAAAATTCACTAAAATACCAAACTTGGTATTTATGTTTAGTATTCTCCAGGATTGCGACACAAAGGTATTGAGGAACATCCACTCAACCCAAACTACCCTTTTTCTCAAAAATAGTTCTAATGATTTTAATTAAAATAACGTATATCAAACATATTTTTATTGCTAATAAAATGTATATCTTGACTTTTCTGGAAATAGTCTCTAAGAACCTCTTTATTCAGAATGAATTTTACTGAATTTTGCATAACTGGTTTACTGTAAGAGATAGAGGGAAACGTACTACTTAAAAAAATGTAGATCACGTTAAAACACACAATTTATGTCATATACGTTTTTTTTTTCGTGGAATTGGCCATTTCTGAGATATTCCTTGTTATTGTTTTCAGATTTAAAATACTTAAACTTTTCTCACACGGAGAGTTGTAAATTCCTGACCCTGCATACCATTATTTCCCTTCTACTTAGAAGGAAGCAAGTATTAAAACAATTTCTGCTAATGTTTATATCGATTATCATAAAATAGGTAGAAGAATACGCTTTTTAACAATAATTTATTGCAGCGATGTAGTAAAAGTCATGTGATTGGAGCATATCAGGTTTTTAAATGTGCAATGTTGAAGATCTTTTAAATACAAAAGTTAGTCGGATATTCAAGATGTGAAGCATAGTGCGTAAAATCCCTGTGCTCTCCACACCACCAAGGTGTAATAAAACTCAATTTTTAACAACTCTTGATTACATGAAGGTAAACAAAGAATTGCGTGTTTAAAATGCTGCTGGATATTAATATTCATGGATGTGAGATACAAGCCAAATATGTAACAATTTGAGGAATTTCCCCGGAGCGTCGTAACGTGATAAATAATTATAACGCAATAAATATGAAGACAGGGGGAAGCAGAAGTGATGACGGAAGAAAAGGAAGTACTGAAGAGAAGGAAGTCACACCACAAGCTACTTCATGAAAGGAAAGTGGCGGGGGGGGGGGTTCATTTAGCTGGGTAATTATTTAAGAAATTACTTTGCGAGGAGGCTGCTGTACAAACTAAAGTTGTGACTAATTGGCTGGAGCGATGGCACCTCAACCTTCATTGTTGAACGCCTATTTAAAGTCACACGTAGATGTTAATTAAACTTGTTTGGTAGAGCTGTATGAGATCTGCAGAAGCTTAATGCATTTCATCTGCAGAGAGATAAGTAACAGTCTGGGTCTTTCTTATGCAGTATCTTAATATATGAGTTAATGTGTGTATGTAGCTGTATGTGAATGCATATGCATGCGTGTGTGTACGTATACATGTATTGTGTATGTGTATATATCTATATGTGTGTGTTTTTTTTTTTTTGGTAGTGTTTAACGCCCGCTATAACTACTTATGGCATCACAGGCGGTGATTCTGATGTTACATGAATGAAGATGGAACACCGGTGGAATGCGATGGGGGGGAAACCGGAGAACCCGGAGAAAAGCCTCCCCAGCGCCGCTTTGTCCACCACAAATCTCACATGCGGTCGCTTGGAATTGAACCCGGTCCGTCTAGGTGAGTATATGCGTGTTGTATATATGTATGTGTGCATGTATGAATGTATGTGTATGCATACAGGTGTATATATGTAAGTATATGTGTATGTGTATATATGTATGCAGTATGTATTATGTAAATATATATGTATGTGTTGTACGTATGCAGTATGTATTATGTGTGTATGTATGTGTATGCATGTGTGTAAGTGTATGCATCTTGTATGTATGCATATATATTGGCGTATGTGTATGCATGTGTGTATATTTCTGCGTGAAAGTATAGATATGTGCATGTATATATGTGCGCATGTGTGTATGTATTTGTGTTTATGTATGTATGTGTGTATGTATGAATGTGGGTGTATATATATATGCGTGTATGTATGTATGTATGTATGCGTATGTGTATGTATGCGTGTGTGTATGCATGTCTATGTGCATGTATATATGTGTGCATGTATATATTCATGTATATGTGTATATATATGTATATGTATGTATATATGTATTATGTATGCATATAAGTATGTATGCATGTATGTATGTTTGTTATAGATTTCTACATCTTTTCACCGATTCAAACTAGATGCAGATTCTGGATGGACTTACGTAATTTCGCATAGCTGGTAAACCGTAAGAGATAGACAAAAACTTACACATAGAAAATGTAGAACTCGTTAAAGCATACAATTTACATTATAAACATTTTTTTCGTTGAGTTGATCGTTCTTGAGATATTCCTTGTTATTAGTTTTAGCTTTAAAATACTTTTCTCATACGGAAATTGTCAACTCCTGTCCATACAAACAAACGAACTTCAATCACATAGCAACCAGCTTTTGACTATTACTTAAACTATGGTACTCCCCTTATTTCCCTTCGACTATATGTAAGCACGTATTAAGACTATTTCTGCTAATTTTTTCTCGATTAGCATGAAATAGTAGACTCATAAGCTTTTTAACAATAATTTGTTGCGGGTATGTACAGAAATTCATGTGAATGGATAACATAAGATTTTTTGTTTTATAATTAATAATTGATAAGCATATTAATTTGGGCTTGAGGTTTTTGCATCAATAGCTTAAATACGCCATATAAATTGGGAAAATCTTCAAATGCAAGTAAATAGATTAATTTAAATAATACTGGAATATTTTAGTAGCCACTCTAAATAACCTTATAATAGATTTTACAAATAACCATATGATATTACGGAAGTACACACTTTTGCATCTGCAATTTCTGTTAAATCCTTATTTAGGTAGGAATGTACTGAAATACGTTTATCAAAACATAGTTTATATTCTCAGTAAATTCTGTTAAGGTTATTAGAATTAATTAGAATACAGAATGAAATAGTAAAATATATAAAACAGGAGATGGAGGTAATTAATGTATACAATTGATTTCAAGCCACTCTCATCCTTATCACGTTCACTAGCTTCATTTTCGTTACCTGACAATGTAATTCATCTATTAAAGTGTCAATGGAATAGCCGAGATTAGTAAATTTCAACCGATTGCAGTCATCTGACTGGAGCGATATTTTCGAAAAATCTATCGCAGCTGATGCTCATGTCTTTGAAATCTTGTTTCATCTGACGCTTGTTCGTTTAATCTTCTGTCTTAGTTATCTGTAATAAGGTGACAATCCAGGCAGCCAACCTTCACTTGATCATTATTTATATTTCTTAGGTATGAGATGAGTGCAATAGTCTCATTAACAATAACGTTTCATGTATAGTTCTTGTAGTTTAACGCTTTTAACCTAGTTGGTCATATCTGATGATTATTGAAATTGGTGAAATGATATTCAAATGATCTCGGGGTCCATGGAGCTTAAAGTTACTTGACATTCGTCTTCTCAGGATAAGGGAAAACCCCGAAAAAAACCTTATCCGTGTAACTCACCCTAAGCAAGATTCGAATTCACGACCTGTTAAACGTGAGGCAGACACGCTACGGGCTGACCCCTATTTATATTGCTGCTATCGATATTCATACATTGGATGTAGGCATGATTGGCCATATCATGATTCAGCAGGCAGTGAAAAATCTGATGTGCTTCATTCACATAGCTTTCTCTGCATCTCTGCAACAAATTATTATTAAGAATCTTATGCTTCCTTTTACTTCATGCTAATTGAGAAAAAATTAGCATAGTCTTATTATTTGCTTCCATGCCAGTAGGAAGGAAATTAAGGAGTAGAATAGGCTAAAGTATTATTCAAAATATGGTTGTTATTTGTCTGAAGTTCTTTTGTTTCTATGGACAAGAGTTGGCAATTTCCCATATGAGGAAAGTAAGTTTTTTAAGGCTGAAACAATATCAAAGAATATCTCAAAAAGGACACATCCCACGAAAAAAAATTGTATAACATAAATTGTGCATTTTAACCAGCTCCATATTTTCTGTCACGTAAGCTTTTGTCTATGTCTTACGATTTACCAGTTATCCAAAATTCCGCAAAATTCATCCAGAATAAAGATACTTCAGAGACTATCCCCAGAAAGTTCAAGATGGACATTTTATTTGTCAGGTAAATATCTTTAGTATACGATATTGTAATCAAATTCGTCAGAGCAATTTTTGAAAAAATAAAAGTTTTCTAACACTTTTCATGTCGCATCCTTGGAACACACTGAACGTACATACCAAGTTTGATATTTAACAGACTTTTCGTTTTTGAGCTGCGCTATCCTCAAGACACACACACACACACACAGGGATATTTTTTTCAAAAACGTGTTTTTTTTTTTGCATTCAGGGGGACCCAAAACATATATTTCCGATGAAATCGCGGTATTAAATTTTTGGGTGTATTACAATATCTTCTATATACACCTCATACATAGTACGTGTAGAGAAAGTAAATATCTAATGTGTTCCATTCACATGACGTTCTCTACATTCTGCAACAAATTATTGTTAGAAAGCTTATCCTTTCATCTACTTCATGATAATCGAGAAAAAAATAGCAGAAATGGTCTAATTGCTTGCTTCCTTGTAAATAGCAGGGAAATAAGGAAATACACAAGTGTAAAACATTTTTCAAAAGCTGGTTGCAATATGGTTGAGTTCCTTTGTTTGTACGGCCAGGGGTTGACAAATACCTGTATGAGAAAAGTATAATTATTTTAAAACTGAAACAAATTATAAGGAATATCTCAAAAAGGCAACTCCGCGAAAAATAGTACTTAACAGAAATCATTCGTTTTAACGAGCTCTGCATTTTTTGTTATGTAAGTTTACATGTATCTCTTACGGTTTACCAGTTATCCAAAATTCCCCAAAATTCATCCAGAATAAAGATTCTTCAGAGACTATCCCCAGTAAATTCAAAATAAAATGTCGTGTCATTTATGGACGCTATATAACTACTGTGGTTCTCAGAGAAAATTCAAGATGGGTATTTTATTTATCATGTAAATATTTTTAATATACGATATTTGAATCAAAATCATTACGGCCGTTTTTGAGAAAAGAACAAATTTTGAACATTTTTCCATGTAAAATGTATTCGTGTTGCATCTTTTTCTAAAAATGCTTTCTTTGGATTTAGTAGGTCTCAAATCACATATTTCCGGTATCGAACTTCTGGGTGCAACACAATACCTTCTCTATATACTTGCATACATATAGTACGTGTAGAGAAAGTAAAAGCAGTTTTACATTAATTAATCTCTGAAACCACCATAAAGTGTTAGTGGAACATTCATTTAATCTAATGGCTTAAATGGATGTTTGTACAAGATGGCGCAATGGAATGAAAGTAGATTAGGTTACAGGTCTAAAGTTATACAAGATGGCGCAATGGAGGTTATGCTGAGGTTATTCGTGAATATTATTATGAAATTAAAGAGTTTTACATAAAATAATCCTATGAGAATGTTCATAAAGTCTTAGCGTAATATTCCCTTTACCTAAACACCCACTGTATATTATATAAGATAGCGCAATGGAATGAAGGTAGATTAGATTTTAGGGCTGCTGAATTTATTCAGCAACGCTATTATGAAACAAAAGCAGTTTTACATAAGATAATCTTCTCTGAATGTTCATAAATTTAGTGTAACATTCACTTAACCTAAAGACCACTGTGCAGTTACCTACACAAGATGGCGCAATGAAATAAAGGAGGTTATGTTACAGGACTGCTGAGGTTATTTGCAAATGCTATTATTAAAAACAAATCTTTTGTACATGAAATACCTTTATGCAAATGCCCATAATATTTTGGTGAAATACTTATTCAACCTAAAGAACCACTGTGATATTTACATAATATGAGTTACAGGGCTGCAGATTTTTTGCCAGTACAACTATACGACACAAAACTGGTTTACAAGAAATATTTCTATGCTAACAACCTATGCTTGATAATGTTGCCAAAGAAGCCGACGTGTCATGGCGGGTACCACGAAATCTTGCAGAAATTAAAGTTGCTAAAATTTAATATGCCTATCAATGAACCTTCTAAATGCGCGAAAGCTGTTACATGACTTCCGGTTACCTATTCTGGAGTGATTTATTCTATTGCGGATATTTATTGCTACGAGTTTGTCAGGTGTAAACATAGAGAACCTTCGCATTGTTGCGGACCAAGAAATGTTGGATAGTGATGCAATGCTGAATGAAAATTGGTACTTAAAAGTTTGCAGAATTACAAGCAAAATTTCTTTCTGGTTTTGTACTTTAGATGTATTATTATTAATTTGTGTTAAACTTATTTACCATTTCCTGGTGATTATTTACATTTGTTTACCCTTTTGCGGCGGTTTTTTTCTAGATTTTCTTTCGATTTCTGGCGCCTTTTTCGCATTTATTATTATTGTGCTTTTTTCTGTTGCCGTAATATATTACATTTCGCAACTGCACCAACTACTTCTGCATTTCCCATGGCTACTACGGTTTTTCTACTCAAGATTTGGTACGTGATATAGCGCAATAACAGCGTCTGCCATTATACATCGACCTCTAAGGCAACATTGCCTATTAAGTATATAGTTTACAGGGCTGCTGAACTAATTTTCCAATATCATTATAAAATACTAAACGGTTTAGTTAAAATGATTCTCTGTAACTATCCATAATATTTTTGTGTAATATTTACTAAACCTAAAGAGGTTCCATTATAGTTTAACAAATAGAGGTTAAAAATTACCGTACAACAAATGTAGAACACGTTAAAACACACAGTTTATGTTACATACTTTTTTTTCGTGGAGTTGATCGTTTTTAAGATATTCCTGGTTTTTCGTTTCAGCATTGAAAAACTTATACCTTTCTCATACAGGAATATGTCAACTCCTGCCCATACAAACAAAGGAACTTCAATCACATAGCAACCAGCTTTTGACTATCACTTTAAAATATGGTACTACCTTATTTCGCTTCTATTTACAAGAAAGCAAGTACAAAGACTATTTCTGCTAATTTTTCTGAATTAACATGGAGTAAATAGAAGAATAAGGTTTTTAACAATAATTTGTGGCAGAGATATAGAGAAAGTCATGTGAATGGGGCACATCAGATATTTTTATTATTGTTTCATTCAAATAGCCCCCTTTAACTTCTAAGGTCATATCGGGGGCTCGTTATCTTTTGTTTGGATACGTTGGGTTTATGTGTTTTTTTATTTTCCTCTAACACACAGGTTTTCATATATACATTGCCAGACTCTGTGGGGGATAGGGAATAATTCTGGTTAAAAGAAATTCCTCATGCCAGTCGGGAATCGAACCTGCGACCTCCGGGTGAGAACTCAGCTCGCTGACTACTGGACCACAGAGGCAGCCTGAATCAAAATTGCTTTAGATACAATGTTTTATTGAACGTTAAGAAAAAATCTGATGTGTTCCATTCACATGACTTTCTCTGTATCACTGGAACAAATTATTCTATTTACTTTATCTAATGGAGCAAAAACTAGCCTAAATAATCTTATTACCTGCTTTCTTGTTAGTACAAGCGAAATAAGGGGGTACCATAGCTTAGATTAAATATTAAATTTGCATTTTGTGCAACTGCTGACATTTGATACATCCCAATTATTGTATCTTGAAAATCTTGAAGGTGATTGAGCTCATCTTCGTGCAAATCTCGCCGAGAATGAATAATATATATATAGTCCCAATAATGCCTCCCATCATTGTTGTTGATCTAAAGTCTAGATGTAGCTTCCAGCCAAACTAGTGATAATCAAAAGCTGGTTGCTCTGCGACTGAAGTTCCTTTGTTTGTATGGTCACGAGTTCACAAAGTCCTGTATGAGAAAAGTATAAGTCTTTATAGCTGAAAAAAACAAGGAATATCTAAAAAATAATCAACTCCACGAAAAAAATGTATATAACATAAATTGTGTGTTTTAAGGTGCTCTACATTTGTTTTGTGGTAAGTTTTTGGCCATCTCTTACGGTTTAGCAGTTATGCTAAATTCCGTAAAATTGACCCAGAATAAAGTTGTCTTTAGAGGCTATTTCCAGAAATTTCAAAATATACATTTTATTTGCCATGTAAATATCTTTAATATACGATATTTTAATCAAAATCGTTACAGCCATTTTTAAGAAAATCAAAAGTTTCGAAAAAAGTTCCATTTAAAGGGTAGTTTGGGGTGGGGGGATTTTTCTCAAAATCTTCGTGTCGCATCCCAGGAAGATACTAATCTTAAATACCAAGTTTGGTCTTTTACTGACTTTTCGTTTTTTAGTTATCCTGTTCACAGATACACGGACACACGGACACACTGACACACGGACACGCACAGGGAACTTTTTCTGAAAATGCTTTTCTTTTGGATATTGGGGATCCTTAAACATATATTTCCGGCGAAATCTCGGTATCGAATTTTTTGGTGGAGTCCAATACCTTCTCTATACACTATGTACATGGTACGTATAGAGAGAGTAAAAATGAATTCTCGTTGTGAACAATTGAAAGGCTACATCTAAATTATATGGACAAAGCCTTCTTATACACTCTTTTGTTAATGAATTTTCAATAGATTCTTTACTTTAAGTAGCACTTGGCTGGAGTATTACGTCATTTCCAATTTGTACTGTATTAATGACCTCTCAAACTCTTACTGGAAGTACTTAACAGTGCTTGTTGACATGGCAATTAATAAATGAATTGTAAATTTAGCTTACATTACCAAATATGTGTTCAGAATAATTAACTTACGTATCAGATATTTGAAAAAGGATTTTATCTTGGTTACCATGAGGTAGCCGAATGGATTTATGTAAATATAGTTTGTTACAGAATAGGTAGAGGAAATCATGTAAATGGAACACATTATATATGTGAAGGAGGTTTGACTTTATATGTACATTTCAATATAACTGTTCATACCAGTGATTTTATGCGGAAATATTCTCGTTTAGTAAATGCGTTTGTTAAGATAATAACGCGAGGGGTAAACACAATTCAGGGAAAAAGGACAGCAAAGTCGAGAGGAGATGAAGAAAATGTATTAGCTTCACCGACACGTACATCTACCCAGAATCCAGGAAAGGGGGCAACGTCGTCAAACCCAAGTGTGGCCTTGCATATTTATTGTTGAGATTAAGTTAAGACGGTCGAGTCTGTTCCTTACTCCCTGATTGGTGGCTCAGGCATCTTAATCATAACTTACATGACAGGACCACCACAATTTCTCTTGCTCTAGTCACTTATTACTTTTAATTAATTACTAATTTTTGTGTTTATTTATTGATTTACATATATAGGCATTAAAGCATAAAAATCTTACGTATCGAGAGAATTATACCCAAAGAAGAAAAAAATCTTATGTGTTCCATTCACATGCCATTCTCTACATCTTGGTAAAAATTATTGTTAAAAAGCTTATTATTATATCTACGTCAAGGTAATTGAGCTAAACATTAGCAGAAATTGTCTAATTACTTGTTTGCTTGCAAATAGAAGGGAAATAATGGAATTCACAAGCTTAATCTTTTAAAAGCTGGTTGCTATGTGGTTGAATTCCGCTTCAATGCAGGGCCAGAAGCTTACAACTTTCCGTGTGACAAAAGCTTTAAGTATTTTAAATGTGAAACAAATAACAAGGAATACCTCATAAATGGTCAATTACTCGTAAACAATTATATAACATAAGTTGTATGTTTTAACGTAATCTACAGTTTTTGTCCATCTCTTACGGATTACTAGTTACGCAAAATTCAGCAAAGTTCATCCAGAATAAAGAGGTCTTTAGAGGCTATTTCCAGAAAATTTAAGATATACATTTTATTTCTGATGTAAATATCTTTAATATACGATATTTTAAATAAATTGTTAGAGCTATTTTTAAAAAAAATCAAAATTTTCGTAAATTTCTCCATGTAAAGGGTTGTTGGGGGGCAGTTCTTGAAAATATTTTTTTTCATCCTTAGAAGATGAACTTAGAAGTTTGGTATTTAACAACATTTTCGTTTTTGAGTCCACAGACAGACACACACACACAAAGACACATAAATACATGATGGACCTTTTTCTAGAAATATTTTTTTGGATAAAAGGGTGGTACCAAAACATTTATTTCCGATGAAATCTCGGTATTGAATTTTTGGGTGCAGTCTAATACCTACCTTCTCTAAACAGTATATTAGATAGTACATATAGAGGAAATAAAAAAAAAAATAATTTTTAGAAGAAGGTACATTTGTGCTTGTGGACAGCATATCTCAAAAATTAAAAAACCGTTATATATTAAACTTAGTATTTATGTTTGGTATCTCCCAAGGAAGCGGTCGTCTCCTTAGTGCAGCTGCTTACCAAGCGGGAGACCTGGGTTTGATTCCCAGTCCCGGTGTGGGGATATTTTCCCCCCTGGGAGACCAACACCGGAGTGCACTCAGCCTCGTGAGGTTCCTGAGGAGCTACTTGATGGAGAAGTAGCAGCTCCAGGTCATGAGGACCGTAATAACCGGCCGGGAGGGATTCGAGGCTATGACCACGTCTCACCTTCCAATACAGCACCCCATCCATGACGTTTGTTATGGACAGAGATGGGGGACGCAGGGCCTGGCGGTAGGCTAAGGTTGCTTGTGAGCCATGGAGTTATTATCTTCCAAGGATGCGACACGAAGATTTTAGAGGAAACCTCCCCATCCCAAACTACCTTTTACATGGAAACAATCTTTAAATTTTAGAATATTTTAAAAATTGCTATAACGATTTTGATTAAAATGTTAAAGCTATTTACATCACAAATAAAATGTATATCTTAAATTTTCTGGGAACAGTCTCTGGATGAATTTTGCCCGATTTTCCATAACTGGTAAATCGTAAGAGATAGACAAAACTTACTACAGAAAAATGCAGATCTTATCAAAACACACAATTTATATACTTTACATTTTTGCTATTGAGGTAATCGTTTCTTATTATTGGTTTCAAATTTTATATACTTTTCTCAGACAGGAACTGTTCATTTTTCCTTTATTCCACTGCTGGCCAAGCAAAGAAGAATTGAATGGCAATCGCATATCGAAATTTTGAAACATATGATTATTGCTTTGGCATAGTGCATTCCTTTAGTCTCCTTCTACTTATAAAGAATATTCTGCTAATGCTTATATCCTTTAGCACATGTAGCTGAAAGAATAATCTTTTGTTAGAGCTTTGTAGAACAGCTAGAGAAAGGCAAGTGTGGGTAACACATTACATGTTACAATTTAATTATTAATTTGTTGTTATTTATTTATTGATATAAATATAAGAAATTAAAGCATTAAGCTTACACATCGATGAACCACAAGGAAGCAAAAGTTAGGTGCAAAGTAACCACCAGCAGAAGTGTGTTAAAATTAAGTGAACGGCCGGTGTCCATAGCTTTAAAATTTAAAATTTTAAAACTATGTATGTATTTATTCTCTGCAATTGGGTACCGCCCGGTGGCAGAATTAAATGTACAAAATTCAGTTACAATAATAATCTTACACTTAATAAAAATAATACAAAGTCAATAATAATAATACAGCTAATATACTGTATCTATATTGTTTTTTACTTTCTCTAGCCCCGTATGTACAATGTATATAGGGATAGAGAAGTATTGTATTCCACCCAAAAATTCGATACCGAGATTTAACCGGAAATACATGTTTTAGGACCTCCTATATCCATAAAAAGCATTTTCAGAAAAAGGTCCGTGTGTGTGTGTGTCCGTGTGTCTGTGTGTCTATGAACACGATAACTCTAAAACTAATAGTAGCTAAAATACCAAACTTTGTATTTAAGTTAAGTATCTTCCAGGGATGCGACACGAAGATTTTGATAAGAATACCCCCACCCCAAACTACCCTTTACATGGAACTTTTTTCAAAAATGTTGATTTTCTTAAAAATGGCTCTAACGTTTTCGATTAAAATATCGTATATTAACGATATTTGCCTGACAAAAAAAATGTATATCTTGAATTTTCTGGGAATAGCTTCTGAAGACCTGTTTATTTTGGATGAATTTTGCTTAATTTGCCATAACTAGTAAACCGTAAGAGATAGATAAAAACTTACTATACAAAAAATGTATGTTTTTTTACAATACACAGGCTATATCATATACATTTTGCTCGCGGAACTCACCGTTTTCGAGGTACTCATTGTTATTAGTTTCAGTTGTGAAGCACTTATATTTTTTTCTCAGCCGGGAGTGTCCGTTTTTCTTTTGTTCTACTCCTGGCCAAGAAAAGAAGCGATTTGTAATGACAATCGCGTAACGACAGCTTTTAAAACATTTGACTATTGGTTTAGCCTAGTGTATTCCCTTATTTTCTTCCTACTTATACGGAACTAAGTAATAAGAACATTCTGCTAATGAGTACCTCCATTAGCAAGGTGCAGAAAGAAGAATTATCTTATGTAGGAAGTTTGTGAAACAGCTAGAGAAAGTCATGTGAGTGTAGCACATAAGATTTTTTAAATATCTAACTACTTATTATTCAGTATGGATAGAGATATTATGTCAATTACCAGCATGTTTATAAACAGTTACTATGAAGCCTCAACATTAATAGTTACAGTCTTCAGATCTTAAATTACTTCACAATATTTACTTTTATTACCTAACATTTATTCTCTTTAAATTATCCCTAAACTTCTTTAAGCAGCCCTGAAAGATTTCTACAGGCAGTTCATTCCATTTTTCACTGTATGGGCTAAAAGAGAAAACTCCATATTGTGTTTTAAAGATATGTATGACTGAAAGTTTGAAATTTCAAACTAATAAATCAATTTTTAATTGTATAATACTGATGTAATATAATGAAAATAAGCTATAGTGGACATTTCATTCATTTCGCTCTAATGGTTTGGAGGTTATGGCCAATGTTTTTGTCACTTCACTAAAAAAAGTCTCTTGCGATAAAACATTAAAATTTTGGTCTATTATTTTAACACTAAGTTCACAATACATCTAATGTTTTAAATTGCTCTAGGTTTCTCTGTGTCTCCTTTAGTTTACCCTGCAAAGTTTTTCAAAGTTATGAATGTGCTTTATTTTTTTGTCATAAAAACACAGTTTTTGTGTTTGAAAATTTAAAAACAAGTGTGCTTAAGTACATCTGACAGTAAAACCTAGAGCAATTCTTATATATTGTACCTCTGAGGACATGTACATCAAATTTTATTTGTGTAACAGAAAAAATGCTCCATAAAAATGCTAAAAATAGCGAGAAAACAAGGAAAGATTTGAATACTGGCTCACATTAGCTGTTAGGTTGGACCCCCAGCTTTCATTTTGCTGTCCTCTTTTGCTGCCTTTTCTTCTTGCATTGCTGCTTTTCTTCTGTACAACTTTGTTCTTTAATTTGCATGATGTAAATGTGATCTCGTCGAACTGAAGTTTTTCTTGCTAAACCCAGTACAGTTTCACCTAATGCTTTGCTATAGCTCCAATGACTTATGACATTAAAAAATATCCCCTGGTAGATAATCATACCTTTTTAGCGTTCAGAAATGTTTAATGTATCTAATGTAATTAAATTAAGAAAGTCGACTTTTATGATTATTCATGAAATTTCAGTCATACATACCCTTAAGTGCAAGAAAACAGAAGATGGAAATGTGAATGGGTTTATTAAATTTAGTACCAAGAATGGTATTATGATGATTGTCATTATCTTATTTTGATATTTGATAAGTGGGATAATTATAGATAAAGGAATCATAAACTAATGTTTAATAACAATAAAAAAACAATAGAAATCAGCGTGTTACATTTTGCGGAAAATTTTGAGGAGGAGAAGGAGGTGATTAATATGAATGCAGGGTGGATGTTGATGACTTAAAATCAATTTAAAATTATCATTAAAATCTTTCATTATTGTCTAAGCGAAATGAAAATGGCATTAAACCGAAACATAAAACGAATGACTTTATATTTGCATAAATTCTATATAACGAAGGCAATGTAACATGTAAGTTTGCTCTGTCCACTGCTTACACAATTTTTTCTTGTTCAGCAGATTCCATGTTCATGATATTCTAATCATCCTCCATTTTATGGATCGATAAGAGCTTTCAGAGTCATTGTCTACTTGAGTGAGGTCTTGGACGCATACACCAACACATGGGAGTGCTATAATTTTATAACAATTATAACAATGAATGACAGAATTTTCTGCTCTTAACATACTGAAGTGACAGAATTTTCTGACATCTAGTAAAAGATCTACTTTTAGCAAAAACAGTCTACAAAAGAA
Source organism: Hymenopus coronatus (assembly GCA_030762935.1). Lineage (NCBI taxonomy): Eukaryota > Metazoa > Arthropoda > Insecta > Mantodea > Hymenopodidae > Hymenopus > Hymenopus coronatus. Next base: position 117,559,631 of record CM060897.1, on the reverse strand, counting down.
TGTTAAGTGATTTGCAAATACTTTAAAATGCTGAAGTCTGATCTAAGTTTGTCTCTTCGTCGACTGGTGAAACCCGCACCACGGTACCATAATTAAGTAAGCTATATATCTACCAAAACATCATATTTTTCTTTACCTTCTACAGAGTTTCCCGTAAACAGAACGTACCAGCTACAATGGCAATCAGGATACCTGCTTTAAGAGATAATCAGGAAACTGCTTCTTACCTGAAAACAAAGAAAGAAAAGAGCTATAACTTTAATATAAGTTACTAGTCTATTTAATATATGTAGAAAGAAATCTCAACAAACTTCTGTGAAATGCATGTTAATCTAAATTAATTTAAAGAATCTTGTTAATACACTTATTCTTATATATATTTCATGCTAATCGTGATAAACATCGGCAAAAACGGTCTTATTACTTAGTTCCGTATAAGTAGACGGCAAATAAGGGAATGCACTAGGCTAAACCAACAGTCAAGTATTTTAAAATTTGGTTTCTATGTGACTGAATTCCGTTTCTTTGCGTGACCAGGATTTGACAAGTTACTGTATAAGAAAAGCTTAAGCATTTTAGAACTGTAACTAATAATAAGCAATATCTCAAAAAATGTTCAACTCCAGAAACAAAACACATATAGATAACTGTGTAGTTTAACGAGCTCTACATGTTATACAGTACGTTTTTGTCTATCTCTTAGTTTACCAGCTATGCAAAATTCGTTCAGAATAAAGATATCTTCAGAGGCTATTCCCAGAAAATTCAGTTATACATTATATTTTTCATGTAAATATCTTTAATATGCGATATTTTAATAAAAATTGATAGAATCATTTTTGAGAAAATCAACATTTTCTAAAATTTGTCCATGTAAACGGTAGTTGGGGGTGGGGGTATCTCTTGGAAATCTTCGTATCGCATCCTTAGAATATATTGGACATACACACACACACACCCACACACTGACAGACAGGCAAACACATGGACATTTCTTCTTTTTTTTTTTCCTCTTAAATCTCTGTATCGAATTTTATCTTCTCTATACACCATGTACATAGTACTGTGAAGAAAGTAAAAAGAAACTAGCTATAAATAACTCGATGGCACGACAGCTCACGGGGAGCCTTGGCCTACCGCCCGGCCGCTGCGTCCCCCATCTCGGTCCACTACAGACGTCTTGGAAGGGGTGCAGTATTGGAGGGTGAGACGTGGTCAGCGCCTCGAGCCCCTCCCGGCCGGTTAATGCGGTCCTCACGACCTGGAGCCGCTACTTCTCCATCAAGTAGCTCCTCAATTGGCCCTCACGAGGCTGAGTGCACCCCGGTCCAGGTCTCCCAGTGGGGGAAAAATCCCCACGCCGGTACTGGGGATCGAACCCGGGTCTCCCGCTTGGTAAGCAGCAACGCTACCACCGCGCTAAGGAGACGACCAACTAGCTATAAAAGGGGCACAAAAAGAACTTGTACTTCAACAAACATTTAAACGGTGGGATCTTGATGCTACAGTTATGTAACCTCCCCATTGCTTTTCACAATTAGCATGAAGAAGACAGATGTGCAAACTTACGCAAACATAGTTTGTTACAGAATAAGTGGAGAAAGTCATGTCTATGTAATACATCAGCATACCAGTCGTGTTTGGGGATGTCACCAGCATAACTCAGAAAGTGGAAACTGGTTAAATTCAAATGTTAGTTCAGTATTTCCCAAAGTTATGATACAAAATCCCGTCACACATACTATCCTTTATAATTAAGAGTTTCCGAGCTTGTCCGTTTTCTCAAAAAATGGCTTTAATGATTATAAATAAAATGCCATATATGAAAGATTATCACATAAGAAATACAATTTATATATTGCATTTTTTGGGAACAACCTCTGGAGGCTTCTTCATTCAGACTGACTTTTTGCATTAACTGTAAACTATATATAAAATCTAAATACACGAAAATTAAAGATCTTGTTAAAGATGTTTGAGATAGCAGAGGCTGTAAACATATCAAAAGAACGTGCAGGTAATATTTTAAGTAATGTTTTGGACTTTCACGAGGTTTCTGAAAGATAGGTGCCGCGTTTGTTGACACCTGATCAAAAGCTGCAAAGAAATGCTGTTTCTGTTAAGAATATGGAGCTGTGCTGTAAAAGTCTCAGTGAATTTTTGAGGCGGCTTATTACCATGGATGAAACTTGGATACATCACTACACTCCAGAAAGTAAATCCAGTCAAAACAGTGGATTGCGCCAGGTGAACCAACACCATAAAAGCCAAAGTCAATTTTGTCAGCTAACAAGGTTATGGTGAGTGTTTTCTAGGATGCACACGGAATTATTTTTATTTATTACTTGGAAAAGGGTACCAAACTTAAACCATGCTCCCATAAGTGGGCGCTTTCGGGTGAAAGGGGTGAAGCGAAAGGATATACTTGGTGGTCGGAATCAGCAACGGTGCAGCAATTGCAACATCCCCACAGTGACCGGTCGTGGCCGAGTGGTTAGATGACTCGCCTCTCACCTAGACAATCTGGCTTCGATTCCAAGCGACCGCATGTGGGATTTGTGGTGGAAAAAACTGCGCAGGGGCGAGTTTCCTCCAGGTTCTCCGGTTTCCCCCGCCATCGCATTCCTCCGGTGCTCCATCTTCATTTCATGCATCATCAGTGTCATCGCCTGTGGTGCCATTTGTAATAAAAGCGGGCGTTAAACGCTATCAAAACAGACCCCTACAGCTTCAAGATAGAAGTACCTCGACAGCCGGAGAAGTAATTATTATAACTTTAGCCATTTCTTACATCCTGTTGATAGCGGATCTTTTACGTTTAAGTGGTTATGATATGCTTAGGTCGGCAATAAACGATCATCACACTTCGAATCACAAAGCATGTTGTGACGTAGCTCTTATTAAGTCCGGAGTTTATGTAAACATTGGGTTTAACTAACCTAGGGAAGGAAACCATATGGGGTCCTTTAGGAGTCTGAATGGAATTGCATGCAATTTTTTTATGCTGGGTGCTCATTTACATTTAAAGACTGCGGCTTTGCTTTAAATAGCATTTACCGCTACTGTAAATGCAATTACGTATCCGTAGCTCTTTTAATGCTGCTTGCGAATGCAGACTCTGCAGGAAACCGCTCTGTAAATTAACAATTAGATTAAACTGAAAACGATCTTCTCATCATGGTCCAATTCCTTCAAGCGCTTGTCGTACGAGAACGTGGTAAACAGCAGTCTTGATCATTCTCAGAGAATGCTTAATGCAGGTTCTAATTATCGCAGTAATCCATGTTAGACAATTTACCTCTGTCTTACTTACGTTTTCTCTATATTTTCTTTACTACATAGTAATTAGGTCAGGTATTGTATCCCACAATAAAGGATGTTGCGAGTTAACAAAAAAAATATATTTTGAGGACCATAGAATTAAATAAAATTGATGTGTTACACTCTCATGACTTTCTCTAACTGCTCTACAAACTTCTTATAACAAATTATCCTTTCTATACTATCCTAATCGAGATAAACTTCAGCAGAATGCTCTTTAGTAGAAGGGAACTAAGGGAATACACTATGCTAATCCTTTTGAAAGCTATCGTTTATATCGAAAAGTATAAGTACTTCACAATTGAAACCAATAACAAGGAATACCTCGGAAATGGCTATATCCACAACAAAAACGTAACGGACGTAAATTGTGTGTTTTGACAAGATCTACATTTTTTGTGTAGTAAATATTTGTCTACCTCTTACGGTTTAGTAGTTGAGAAACATTCGACAAAATTCATCCAGAATAAAGAGGTCTTCAAAGGCTGTACCCAGAAAATTCAAGATATAAATTTTATTTGGAATGTAAATGACTTTAATATACTGGGTTTCAATCAAAATCCTTTGAGTCCTTTTTAAGAAAGGCAAAACTTTTGAACATTTTTCCATGTAAAGGATATGGTGGAAGGATTATCTTCAAAATCTTCGTGTCGCATCCTTGGAAGATACTAAACCCAAATGCCAAGTTTGCTAATTAAAGGTCTTTTCGTTTTTGAGCTATGCTGTCCACAGACACAAACACAGATACACACACGCGGCGTTTTTCTAAAATGTTTTTCTCGGGCTCAGGGGATCCAAAAATATATATTTCCGGTTTAATCTCGACATTGCATTTTTGGGTAGAATACATTGTATTTGGGGGCTAGAGAAGGTAAACAAAAAATAATTTTTGAGAAAGCTGTATGTGTGTGTGCGTGTGTGTGTGTCTATCTGTCAATCGTTATGTGTTTGTGAGCAGCAAATCTTAAAAACAAAAAGTTGGATAAATATAAAACTTTCTAGTGAAGCTCAATACTTTTCAAAGATGGGACATGAACATTTTAAAGAACATTCCTCCACTAACAATATTTTTAAAATATTTGACTTTCTCAAAGATGTCTAGCAATTTTGTTCCAAACATTAAAGATATTTTATCAAAAATAAACTGCAATATCTTGAAATTTCTGGAGCAGTGGAAGTTCTCTTCATTTGAAGGAATCTCATATAATTTTGTATACTCGTAAATGTTAGGCGATACATGAAAATGTACTTTACAAGTATTCTGATGTGTTTTATGCTCATGCCTTCTGTACATATCTCTGACAAATCATTGTTAAAAAGCTTATTCTGCTATCCATTTCAAGCTAATCGAGATAAACTTTGACAGAAGTAACTCTTTACTTAGTTTATTTTAGATTAAAGGGCAATACAAAAATACACTACACTAAAGCAAAAGTCAAATTTTCCAAAAGCTGGTTGCTATATGATTGAAATTCGTATCTTTGCGTGACTAGGAGTTGATAGATTTCTATATGAGAAATGTTTATACTTGAAACCAATAAGAAGAAATGTATCGGAAACGATCAATTAGAAACATATATGACATAAATTGTGTGTTTTAAGAAGATCTAATTTTTTTGTGAAGCAATTTTTTGTCTATTTATTACGGTTTACCAGTTGTGCAAAATTCACAACATTCATCCAGAATAAAGATTTTTTCAAAGGCTATTCCCAGAAAATTCAATAATTACACAATTAGAGCCATTTTCGAGAAACACATTTTCAAATATGTTCCATGTAAAGGGTAGTTTGGATTGGGTGATTTTCTTGATAATCATCGTCCCACATCTTTGGAAGATAAACTTAACCTAATACAGTGTTAATGTTTCACATGCACTCAAGATGGTTAGCTCAAAAAGGACCCAGCTTTTTATATTTCACAAAAGGTCCGTGTGTGTCTGTGTGTGTGTGTGTGTGTGTGTGTGTATCCGTGTCTGTGAACACGATAACTCAAAAACGAAAAGTCGGTAAAATACCAAACTTGGTATTTAAGTTTAGTATCTTCCAGGGATGCAACAGGAAGATTTTGAGAAAAATCCCCCCCCCCAAACTACCCTTTACATGGAACTTTTTTCAAAAGTTTTGATTTTCTCAAAAATGGCAATAACGATTTTAATTAAAATATCGTATATATTAGAGCTATTTACCTGACAAATAAAATGTATATCTTTAATTTTCTGGGAATGGTCTCTGAAGACTAGTTTATTCTGGATGAATTTTACAGAATTTTGCATAACTGTTAAACCGTAAGAGATGGAGAAAAACCTACCCCACAAAACACGTAGAGCACTTTAAAATACACAATTTATGTTACATGCATTTTTTTCGTAGAGTTGATCGTTTTTGAGATATTCCTTGTTTTAGGTTTCAGCTTTAAAAAACTTACTTTTCTCACACAGGACTTTGTCAACTCCTGCCCATACAAACAGAGGAACTTCAATCAGATATCAACCAGCTTTCGACTGTCACTTTAACCTGTGGTAATCCCTTATTTTAAGTAATAAGATTATTTCTGCTAATTTTATCTCGATTGGCTGAAGTAAATAGAAGCATAAGCTTTTTAACAATAATTTGTTGCGGAGATGTAGAGAAAGTCATGTGAATGGAACACATCAGATTTTTACATGTGGTTATCAAAATTATAAATAAAATTGTAATTTAGATAGTTTAGTGTATTAAACATCCATACCGAATAATTAAATAGTACAACAATACAATAATCGAATATTAAAATGATGCGTGTTATGACTTTACTGCCCTATGGTAAACTGTTACTAACAGTTTTAACGTGTGTTATGCGAGATATTTCTTTCAATTAGTTTTACTTTCTCTATACGCACTATGTATAGTCTATAGAGAAGGTATTGCACTCCACCCAAAAATTCGATACCGAGATTTCACCGTAAATATATGTTTTAGGGTCCCCTGTATCCCGAAAAAGCATTTTCAGAAAAATATCCGTGTGTGTGTGTGTGTCCGTGTCTCCGTGTGTGTCCATGTGTCCATGTGTCCGTGTGTCCGTGTGTCAGTGTGTCCATGAACACGATAACTCAAAAACGAAAGGTCGGTAAAATACCAAACTTGGTATTTAATTTTAGTATCTTCCAGGGATGCGTCACGAAGATTTTGAGAAAAATCTCCCCACTCCCAACTACCCTTTACATGGAACTTTTTTTTGTAAATTTTGACTTTCTCAAAAATGGCTCTAACGATTTTGATTAAAATTTCGAATCTTAAAGATATTTATCTGAGAAATAAAATGTATATCTTGAATTTTCTGGGAATAGCCTCTAAACAGTTCTTTATACTGGATGAAATTTACGGAATTTTGCATAACTGCTAAACCATTAGAGATACATAAAAACTTATTACACAAAAAATTTAGAGCACGGTAAAGCACACCATTTATGTTATATATTTTTTTTCATGGAGTTGATGGTTATTTAGATATTCCTTGATTTTGGTTTCAGCTTTAAAAAACTAACTTTTCTCATACAGGAATTTGTCAACTCCTGTTCATACAAACAAAGGAACTGCAGTCACATAGCAAGCAACTTTTGACTAACACTTTAACTTATGATATTCCCTTATTTCGCTTCTACTTACAAGGCTATTTCTGCTGATTTTTTCTCCATTAGCATTAAGTGAATAGAAGCACATGCCTTCTAGCAATAATTTGTTGCAGAGATATAGAGAACGTCATGTGAATGGAACACATCAGTTTTTTTTTAGCACATTTTAGCATGATTTTTTTTATCAGGTTTTGCATATGGAAAACACCTACATCTCTTCTTATGCCTAACATAATTTTCGTCTGTTGTGGAGGATGCAGATTCAAAAGATGCTCTTCTCTGTACAGCATTTTCTCTTGGAAGATGACCTCGTTTCTTTATTTCCTCATCAAGTAGCCACTCGCTGTAGGGTAATTGCCTTCCATAACAGATAAGTGTTATATGCAGATATATCGATTATATTTGAGAATACAATAATAGACCACACTAAGTGCTTACGATGGCAAATCGCCATTCTGGTGCTTCTCTGAAGGGAGACACTGATTGGTTGGGTAAAACACGCATAATCAGTTGGAAGATTAAATGTCATAGTGGCGGGCTGTCACAGTAGCTCAGTGGTTAGAGCAACCGCACGGAGAGCGGGAGAACCGTGTTCAATTCTCGGCTGTGGCGTTGAATTTTTCAACTGGTCCTAATCAAATAGACCATGTGTTTGTCTTCCTCTTTATGTATAACACACCACCATCCTGTCTAGTGTGTCCACAGTTCTGTTTGTAGCATTCTGGTCTAAGATAATTTTAGATTCTCTTTTGCTCCTCTTAAATACATCGCTGTGTAAAGTGCTTTGCAGATTAATATATTTGTTTTTCTTTGGGATGTAGGATACAAGGGTTGTGTCCTTTGTGAACGCAAAAATTGACGTGCCAATTAGGTATCTCCTTGGTTCTGCAATGGTTTTGGTGGAATGAAATACTTTTTTTCGCACAGTTCCAATCATTGTTATATTTCTCTTCTGCATAGTTTATCGTTGCTCTTATAGGCGAAAAAGTTTTCACAGGTAATATTATGTCCTTTCAAACCGAAAGGCCTTAGGCCTTAGTCACAAAGTACCCACAACCTAATGCATATATTTTGCTGGTATACTGCGCTTATACTGGAAAAAAGAGCAATTTAGCCTCTGAAGATATGCTTACTCTGCGTAAATTTTGGGAATTTTGTATAACTGGTAAACAGTAAGACATAGACAAAGCTTACTTACAAACAAACACAGAGCGCGTTAAAACACACAATTTATGTTTTACACAATTTTTTTGTGGAGTTGACCGTTTTTAGATACTCCTTGTTACTGGCTTCGGTTTCAAAATACTTTACTTTTCCCATATGGGAATTTGTCGACACCTGGTCACGCACAGAATATCATAGCAACTACATTTTAAAACATTTGACTGTTGTTTTAGCCTAGGGTATTTCCTTATTTCCCCTCTACCTATAAAGAACTAAGTAATAAAACAGTTTTTTCTATTGTTTATGTTGATTAGCATGAAGTGGATAGTAGAATACGCTTATTAACAATAATTTGTTACAGAGATTTAGAGAATGTCATGCGAATAGAGCACATAAGATTTTTTTTTTAAAACCCCGGAACCTCAAGGGTGTGGGGGAGGGGCCGCGCAGCCTTAACTAATAAGAGTGTCAAAACATTCAACTGCCGCCTGAAGTTTGTCACTAAAATTATTGCAAGAACTGATTTTAGCAAACCAGAGGCAGACATGAGAGAAAAGGGAACGAAAGTTGAATCCTGTTGCTTTATTAATAGCTATTGCATGAATAATAAATTTTGGAAGTTGAAATTATGCTTTTTGGTCAATAAATTTGGAATAAACGCTAAACCAAAGAAGCGAAAACAACATGTTCCCGAAGGAATAGCTAGACAAAATTGGGGCTACATTCGAACGCTCACTCAAGAATTCTCTCAGCCGTGTTGCATAGCAAGTGGGTGTTTCACGAACCTTTTGTTTTTCTTAAATTACTGATCTATAATACCAGCTGTACTTCTCCCTCCGAGGTGTAATGGTTACCAGCTAGGTAACGGAGGACGATGGAGTTTTTCGGAAGTAAACATCCTTAGCATGGCTGTCTTCGAAAGATAAGTAAAGCCGCTGGTCCCGTGTCGTGGGTTTACTGCACCTCAAGCCTGATAAAAGAGGCATTGAGCAAAATTAATGGATCTTTCACGTACAATATAGAATGATAGGGAATCTGTTTGAAAGAAGAAGGAACAGAGATGGAACAGAGAGAACAGTGAGAAAGATTCCTGAGCAGCATGTAAAATAAAGCCATCCCTAGTCTTTGTTCACTAACTTGACATTTTTACTTTCTCTAGCCCACATGTACAGTGTACATAGTGGATAAAGAAGGTATTATATTCCACCTAAAAATTCAATGTAAGATTTTAACGGAAACATATGTTTTGATGTGCCCTGAGTCCGGAAAAAACGCTTTTAGACAAAGATCGTGTGTACGTATGTGTTTGTGTGTGTCTGTGGAGAATATAGCTCAAAAACGAAAACACCGTTAAATACCAAACTTGGTATTTATGTTTGCTATCTTCCAAGGATGCGACACAAAGATTTAAATAAAATCCCGCCACCATAAACTACCCTTTATATGGAACAATTTTAGAAAATTTTGATTTTCTTAAATATGGCTCCAAACGGTTTTGATTAAAATCCCTTATATGAAAGACATTTACATCCCAAATAAAATGTATATCTTGAACTTTCTGGGTAATAGCCTCAGAATACTTCTTTATTATGGATAAATTTTGTCAAATTTTACTTAACTGCTAAACCACAAGAGATGGACGGAAATTTACTGTACAAAAACTTTAGATCTCGTCAAAACACACAAATTATGTCCTTTACGTTTTTGTTGGGAGGTAACCGTTTCCGAGATATTCCTTGTTATTGGTTGAAATTTTTAAGTACTTGTACTTTTCGAAAACACTTTTCCGTTTTTCTTAAAAGGTTATGCTATTTAGCGAAAATAAGCATCTGCAAAAATTTAGGATCTTTTAAAAGTCCTTCGAAATTTAAAACGATATATATTACAGTTAGGATGAAAACAAAAATTATGATGTGTTCCATTTTCATGACTTTCTCTAAATCGCTGTAACAAATTATTGTGAAAAGTATATTCTTCTGTCTACTTTATGATAATCGGGATTAACACTAGCAGAACTTGTCTTAATTTACTTCTTTTCTTATAAGTAGAAGGGAAATAAGAGAACACACTAGGCTAAGGTGATAGTCAAGTCTTTTAAAAGTGGTTTCCATGTGGTTGAAATCGTTTCCATGCCGTGCCAGAGTTTCAACTTTCCGTGTGAGAAAACTTTAAATATTTTAAATCTGAAATAAATAACAAGAAATCTCTCAGAAATGGTCAATTCCATGAAAAAAAAAAAAAAAAAAAGCATATAACATAGATTGTTTGTTTTAACGTGACCTACATTTTTGAGTAGTAAGTTTATGTCTATCTATTTTTCTATTTGATACCGTTTTGCTTTTTGCTTCTAACAACACACACATATACAATTTTACAAACACATAAATACTCATGCCCAAGGCAGGACTCAAACAAAGGATCCCCTGCGCCAAGAAGCACGAAAGTGTGGCACTTTAGCGAGCACGGCCATGGGGACTGGTACTTTTGAAAGACCCTATACTTTTATCACGCATTTCCTTGAATAAACAAGAAATTAAGGAAACTCAGAAGATACAGTATTCAGCATCTTTCCTTCCGTATCATAGGAATCTGAATTTATAGAGAAATAATTTACAATAAACATACATTTTATATTGAAACTAAATTTATTGTATTTATCGCTATTCTATGGGTAACTTAATTTGAAAGCAAATAAGAGATAATCATCCTGGATTCGTTAAATGTGCAAAAGTTTATTGCAAATTTTAAGCTCCATATTCCTTGAGATTTTTTATTGCCACTAATGACCCTGGTCCATCGGTAGGATGATAAACATTATGGGATGAAAGGCCAGTGCAACTAGCTATAGCAGCTTCTAGTCCCCGACGGACGCCGGTAAAGAAGCGGAAAGCGACCTCGGCAATAATGAAATGACTGCAAATGATACATAATTCAGCAAAGCAACGTCTCTCGTTTTTGTGAAGTCTCATGAAAATATAACGAGGCCTTTAGTGACTTCAAACGCTGGGATCATCGTTTAACCAGTCCTAACAGGGTTCTCTTAGTTAATCCTTGATTCTAAAAATTAAAGTTTCTTGCTGGGGCGAGTTTCAAAAGGAGGACCACTCATGCCAATAACATTCAGAATATCGTTACCATCGGTTTATGGTTTTAAAATATAACTAAGTGAACTTGTAGAGCAATACATCAAAACAGGTACCAAAATCATTAGAGAGGGGCTCGTGTGGATTAGACTAGCAGCATGGCGGATGATAAATGTCATTGACGAGAATGGTATGAGAATCTGTCCCATTTGCGAGAAGGAAGAGTCGTGGACACATATCTTGGCAAGATTTAGCGGTAAGAAAGAATGGAGGGAAAATATTCACCGCTATCTTTACCACCGCTAATGTAGTGCTAGAAGCATGTTGGAGGATACTGGCAGGCACCGAAGACGTGGACGGGCTAGGTAAATTTATACTTAAGTGCATTTGTCTATTATAGTAAGGTACATTAATACATCAAAATAGGTTTATTCTGTGTTGTAAATTTAGGTTGCTATATTTGAATATCTTTGTCTTTTCATTTTTGTGTTTGCTTTTTTAACTCTTTGTTATAGTTATTTTTTAATATTGCTTAATATATGTACTATACGTACGGTCTATGGACCCACGCGATTGATGAAACTTAATGTATAATACTGTTATTTCAATAAATACACTATTTATTAATTCAAGTAAACTTGTAATATTGGTACATTAGTTCATATACGAGAATAATACTAGAAATAAAAACTTGATTGTTCCATTCAATGACTTTCTCTACATCTCTGTAAAACATTATTGTCAAAAAGCTTAGTCCACTATCTACATTATGATTATTAACATAAACAGCAGATATTGTCTTAATTACTTGCTTCCTTGTAAGTACAAGGGAAAAAGGTAAAGCACTAGGCTAAAGTGATACTCAAATTTTTTACCATCTGGTTTCCATGTGGTTGAAAATCGTTTCTGTGTTGTTTACAACTTTCCGTGGGAGAAAAGTATTTTAAATCTGAAACAAATAACAAGGAATTTCTCAGAAATGGTCAATTCCACCAAAAAAAAGTATGTAACATAAATTGTGTGTTTTAACGTGATCTACATTTTTTGTGCAGTAATATTTTTTCTATCTCTTTAGGTTCACCATTTGCGAAAAATTCAGTTAAATTTATTCAGAATAAAGAGGTCTTTAGAGGCTATTACTAGATTATTCAAGATATACATTTTATTTGCAATGTAAATATATGGTATTTTAATGAAAACGGTAAGAATCATTTTTTAGAAAATCAAAACTTTCGAAACGTTTTCCATGTAAAGAGTAATCTGAGGTGAGGGGATTTTTCTCAAAATCTTCAACTCGCATCCCTGGAAGCTACTAAGCTTAAATATCAAGTTTATATATCGTTTTTGAGTTATCGTGTTCAGAGACACACGGACACATACACGGACCTTTTTCTGAAAATACTTGTTTGAATTTAGGGGATCCTAAAACGTGTATTTGCTGTGAAATCTTGGTACAGAATTTTTGGAATGCAATAGATACCTTCTGTCTACACTATGTGCATAGTACGCGTAGAGAAAGTAAAAATGTTTTGCTTATACAGGAATCCTACTCGGTATCGAATTTTTGGATGGAATGTAATACCTTCTCTATACATTATTTACATAGTGCGTGTAGAGAAAGTGAAAATAGTTGAACTTTAACAAGTTCAAAAGAAAATATTTTATTAAATAGAATATTTCCCAAAATTAAAACTCAGTTTATTGTTCCACATATTCATCTCTGTTGTATAACAATTTGTCATTTCTGTCCACGAAATATAGAATTCCTGGGGTCACCTGGTTAATAAAATCATCAGTGATGAACGACAGACGTTGGGGTCAAGTTTCGTTATTCAAATTTCTTCGTCCATTCCTGAATACTCCGCGCGATCCAAAATATTTTCGTTCATTACCATTATCATCTAATTCGCGGCCGCACCGTGGGTTTAGATCCCAAGGGACCAAGTGAGATTTGTGGTGGACAAAGACGTGCAGGGGCGGGTTTTCTCTAGGGTCTTCGGTTTCCCGGGCCATCGCATTCCAACGGTGCTCTCAATCTTTATTCCATGTATCACCAGTGGCATTACCAGCGATGCCACAAGTCAAGTAGTAAAATTGGGCATTAAACACTACCAAAAGAAATCACTAACTGTTCTAGTGGGTGGTAAATTTTCGCCATGCATTCCAAAATGGAATAACAGTTCTCCGTCACAGTGCTTTTTATCACACTTTGAATTTTGAACAGCCGAAGAACACCTAGTAACAACTTATGATTGACACTCACACAGTAGTGAGAAAAGATGCCAAGATGTCCAGGAAATCATTTGACCTTGGATAGAACTCCGATAGCTATCTGCCCAGCCAGAATGGGCAAGCGGTCGCTACTTCCTGTATTGCTATCGCAGCCCTTATCAAGTTTGCTCTCTGGTTTAGCAATCGGACTTTTATACAACCTAAGGTTAATTGAGTAGATGAAGTCAGTCATATAGTACCTGATAATGATTGGCTTCGACATTCAAAATTTCCTTACGACGGTCCATTTGGATATTGACTTAAGATATGTGACCGGGCCTTTGCCGAGTCCTGAGGTGTACTGTACTTATGAATTGGATTATTGGACTTATCTGTTTCAGAATCCGTATATATAATTAATGTTTTAACACATTTTGTTTCATTATTGTTTTGAATTTCCACTACATTTTCATTTTCGTTGAAAGAAAAGTGATAATATAATTAGTTATTACGCAGGTATATCTAAAGGCTTTCTAGACACTCATAGAACAGCAAAATGGGTAGAATACTCTTACATTCTGCAGGTGCAAATTAACAATGCAGATGTATATTCTTGGTTAATCTGATTATAGGAATTTTGTGACGGACTCATCTCCATACAAGACACCATTCTGTTCGTGTGAAGTACACAACTGAACGATTGTTTGAGTTATCTACATTCAGCTACATTTAATTTTGTGTGTTGTAATGTCATTTGCATATTTTATTTTCTACACCATGAGGTGAATCGCAGGGTTTCATCATTCCGTAACTGTTGGGTGCCCGAGACCATCTGGTATCTATGAAAATTCTGTTCAGTGTTGAGATCACGAGGCGGCTAGTTAAACACTGCCCCGGATTATCAGGCGGCCACAGCTGGACCACGGAAGCTGACGGATTGTGGGGAAACAGTATTTGTAGGGTCTTTCACCAAGGTAGCTTCTCTAATAATGTGATTAGTTCCTTGTACAAGACTGGCCTGCCTTCTTACTGCCAAATAATCGCTAACTCAAAATTATTTGCCATCTCCTTGTAGTTTACCGGGAAAACGCGAGCCAGTTTGAGAATTTAGTGCTGGGCGGGCATGTTTCCATAGTAACACAGTGGCTAGAGCAACTTTACGGAGACTAAGACATCCATGATCCTGGTCCCCGCAATGACATTGCATTTTTTCATTCTAACTCTACCGCTCCACCTCCTGACCTTCCCAGGACTGGCGTGGAAGAAACAATTCATAAGGAACTTTGAGGTAATCCCATACAAATAGTCCGTGCCCACGTAAGGTCTGGAGATTTCTTGGGAAGGGACTGCGCAACCTTATCTATAAGCCTGAACATATTCTATTCATTATCCTCCGGCTCTGGAGCACCGGGCTAGATAGTATCACAATCGTTACTAGTATATCTGATGTCATGTTGTCCCATGTGGTGCGGTAATGAAACTTCTGTTACACCTAGTTCCTGCCCTCAAGGTCTTATTTTAGTATTGCCTTTATAGTCTACAATTCTCTGTAATTATTTCTTTGCACCCACTAAATTGAACTCCTGATTAATTGTTTATTCACAAATTACCAGGGGATGGATAGGATTTCAAATGGTGTTTAAATGGTGCCACTAGAGATTATATTTGATTATTCTGTTCACTCTTGTGTAGTCAATGAACAAATGTGTGTGTAGCTAATATGAGGATGTGTGGCAACATTGCCTCATACAGCATTAACAGCCCTAGGTCCATCTGATACACGCATATTGATCGCGTTGAACATGCAGCTGACCATGTTCTCGTAGCCAAGTGATAACAAAAGACTTATGCTTTGTTATCTGTTTGAAAATCTTAACCTGTGTCAGTGGTTTTATGTTATTACGCACTCTTCAAACAGTAATAACAAGCATATCTACTCACCAATTCATTCCTTGGGTAGTGGCGCCAGTCCTTAATATTCATAACCCCGCAGATCTGGTCAAAAAATCGCATAGTTTCCAATTCCGGATCCGTAAAAGCCCCTGAAGCTTCAACGATTAGGCCGTCCTTATTACTGTACCGTGATAAGCTGACATTCGAAGGTTCAACGATTAGGTCACCTCACCCATTTCATCTATTCTACCTCCGCGTGACACTCTGATTAGCCCACCCTATCTACTGCTCCGTGTGCATCTAAGACTTTCAAACCCCTGCAACTGACATTGACTAGCCCGCCCTATCTACTGCTCCGTATGCATCTAAGACATTCAAACCCCTGCAACTGACATTGATTAGCCCACCCTATCTACTGCTCCGTAAGCATCTAAGACATTCAAACCCCTACAACTGACATTGATTATCCCACCCTATCTACTGCTCCGTATGCATCTAAGACATTCAAACTCCTGCAACTGACATTGATTAGCCCGCCCTATCTACTGCTCCGTATGCATCTAAGACATTCAAACCCCTTCAACTGACATTGATTAGCCCGCTCTATCTACTACTCCGTGTGCATATCGGGCATTCTAGCCCCTGAAGCTTACATTGATTAACCCACCCTATCTACTGCTTCGTATGCATCTCAGACATTCAAGTCGCCCTCCGTAGTGTAATGGTTACCATGCTAACTTCATATACCCAAGGTCGCAGGCTCAAACCCGGCTGAGGACGATGGATTTTATTCGGGTGTAAAAATCCTTAACATGGCTTCCTTCGGAAGGAAGTAAAGCCGTTTGTCCCGTGTCGTAGATTTACGGCACGTAAAAGAACCGCAAGCCTGATAGAGAGACCTCTGATCAAAATTAATCGATCTTTCACGCCCAGTATAGAATGGGACGCTGAGTACCACAATAGTTAAAGAGCGTCCATAGATAGCATGCCATTTCCATTTTTGCAGACATTCAAGCCCCTGTAGCTTACATTGATTAGACCATCCATTCCACTGCTCCATAAAAATCTCCAAAATGCAAACCCCTGCGGCTTACATTGATTAGGCCATACGTTCTACTGTTCCGTAAGTATTGGGGACATTCAAGCCCCTTCAGCTTACATTGATTAGATCATCCATTCTATTGTTCCGTATGAATCTCATAAATGCAAGATCCTGCAGCTTACATTGATTAGATCATCCATTCTATTGTTCCGTATGAATCTCATAAATGCAAGACCCTGCAGCTTACATTGATTAGATCATCCATTCTATTGTTCCGTATGAATCTCATAAATGCAAGAACCTGCAGCTTACATTGATCAGATCATCCATTCTATTGTTCCGTATGAATCTCATAAATGCAAGAACCTGCAGCTTACATTGATTAGATCATCCATTCTATTGTTCCGTATGAATCTCATAAATGCAAGAACCTGCAGCTTACATTGATCAGATCATCCATTCTATTGTTCCGTATGAATCTCATAAATGCAAGAACCTGCAGCTTACATTGATTAGGCCACCCGTTCTACTGTTCCTAATGTATCTCAGACATTCCAGCCCCTGAAGCTTACATTGATTAGACCATCTATTGTAATGTTCCGTGCAGATCTTAGATCTTTGGATCTGTCTACAGTAATTGTGTGGACTAGATACAGCGAACCGTTTGGTAACCTGCGTAATTATAGTAGCCTTATAGATATCAGCAAAACAACTCATACAGGTTCTTCCTCCGCATGTAAATCAAACTACTCCTTCTAGATTCTCTTAGACTTGTATAATACATCTGTCTTCCACAAATCTGTTCATTCACTAAGAAATCAGTACACCTTATCCGAACCCTACAGATTTGCTACAAATGTCGTGACAGACTGCACCTCTCACCAATTACCGGATTCACTTGTTATCCGGCTGCAGATGTAGAACAGAATAGCACTACTAACTTGCAGTATAGTTCAGTTCATGAGGAAAACTTTTACCTCAACCTCCTTGCGTACTAATTACTTGACAATAAGAGAACATATCCTTTCAATATACTGTTAAGATGACCAACCCTATTATGTTTTAATCATTAGTACCTTAAGTTTACACCCTTATTGACAGAGGACATTAAGGCATGGACTGAAGTATGTAATGTGTCGGGTGCAGTGCTTATACTTACAAATAAACTGGTGGCGTTAAACTGCATGACAGACCTACAGTAGTTAATTTCTTGTGATACAGCACAATGGGTTATTAATTTTATTTATCATTCATTTCTTTCCTATCCTGACGTATTTATTTTTGTTACTCAAGCTGTACGAAGCTTAAAAATTAAAAAAAATGTCAAACTTAAATAAAAATTTGATGTCTTCCATTCACATTAACTTTCTCTAGCTGTTCCAAATGCAAACTAATCTTACAAAAGATTATTATTTTATCTACCTCATGCTAATCGAGATAAACATTAGCAAAATTGTTCTTATTACTTACTTCATGTTGTAATTTAGAAGACAAATAAAGGGCTAAAGAGATAGTCAAATCTTTTAAGAACTGGTCACTATATGAAACAATTGAGGCTGGTTTCACTTTAGATGATCCCCTTTGAGAAAACTTAAGTGGCTTAAAAATGAAACCAATTACAACGAATATCTCGTAAACGATTACTCTAGAAGGAAAACATAAATATGATATATGCTACGTGTTTTAATAAGTTCTAAAAATTTTTTTGGAAAGATTTTTGCTATTTCGTACGACTTAACAGTTAGGAAAAATTTTGCAAAGCTCCTGCCAGAATAAAGAGGTTTTCAGAGGTTATTCCCAGAAAATTCCAGTTATATACTTTATTTTCTAATGTAAATATTTTAATACATCTTAGTTTAATCAAAATCGTCAATATCATATTTGAGAAAACAGAAAATTTCAAAATGCCTCCTAAATGAATTTTTCTCATATGTACCCTCTACATATTTTGTGGAGTAAGATCTTGTCTATCTCGTACGTTTTAAAAGTTAGACAAAATTTTGCAAAACTCATTCAAATAAAGAGGTCTTCAGAGACTGTTCACAGAAAATTCCAAATACAATTTTATTTTTGATGTAAATATCTTTAATGTATCTTATTTTAATAAAAATCAGTTGAGTTATTTTTGAGAAAACCGAAAATTTCAACGTTTTTCTAATATGAATATGGAGGGGGATTTTCTTGAAAACCTTCGTGTCGCATCTCTGGAAAATATTAACATAAATACCAAATTTGATATTTAACGGGCTTTTAGTTTTTGAGCTACGCTATTCTCAGACACACACACATATACACACACAAACCACACACACACGAGGACTTTTTTCTAAAATATTTTTTGGACTCAGGGGACCTCAAAACATATATTTCCGGTGAAATTTCATCCATTTTTTTCGGTAAATGCAATACCTTCTCTAGCTACTATGTGCTGTTTTATATATATGTGCTAGAGAAAGTAAAAGGACACAGCTCCTGCAGCTTTCATGATTAGGCCACCCATTCTGCTGTTCCATATGCAGCTTACCTGAATTCAACACCGTCTAGTGAGAGAAGGCATGAGCATTAAAACAAGATGGCGGTCATTGGTTCCTCCAAGAGGTAGTTCAGCCATTAAAGATGTTAAAATCCGCTTATCTGGTGTGAAGGAAAATATAATTCATAAATTTAAAAGCAGAAAATATAAACAATTATTATGGGATGGATTATAATAATAATGGATGAAAATGTGCACTTTTAAAATGTCTGCTTTCGTCATCTATATTTATAAAAGCAGCTGCTACTCACAATATTAGAAATTATATACAAAAATGGAACAGCAAATCATTCAACAAATATGCCCATATTTTGGTCTTGAAGGGCTGTGCTAATTTAAAGAAAAGCTATACCTTCAGAATAGCTCTGTTAAATTTTCATTTATGAATATTCTACTTGAAAAGAGATATAGTTCGATGTCCCGTGTACTTTGAGGTGGCCTTAAGAAAATTAAATTTTTACAAAAACCTAAAATAAAATTCCGTTTAATACGTTTTCCACATGAAGTTTTATGCAAATCCGAATATGCTACATTATGAACTTTCTTTCATCTTTCCATATGAAATTTAGGTAAAAATGACCCACTTAGTTTCAGTTTTCGTGCATAATGCATAGAAATAACATTGGATTCAGACTGCTAATACATTTTTATTACAAATTGACAGGTACGGTTATGTTATAAAGAGTGCGCTTGCCCTTTCTGTGTCGGCCCTTCACTAATTGGGACCGTACGTCAATCATTACAGTGCCTACTATCCTTTCAGAAAAAATGCTGTGTAAGTAAGTAGTTCATAGAAAGAATGTATAATGTGGTAGTTGCAGCAAACATGCTATATGTACTTGAAATATGGGGACCAGATAGTGTTTGGGATACAGTGCACAGGATGTTCTGCAGGGAAGTGTTAGCTCTACTAAATGCAACAGTAAAGGAATTTGCCCAAATTGAAATGGGACGAGTGGGAAGATAAAGTGTGATTATGGAGAGAACTCTTTAAGTATTTGTATAGAATACTAATTTTAAATGAAAGTAACTTGTTAAGGCAATGGTTAGAATATCAAGAGACAATTTTGAGAAAAAGTGAGTGTAGTTATTTAATACAAACTAACTTAGAAAATAGTGGATTGGGGGGAATTTGGAGAATGAGGGAAAAATATGCAAATGAGTTTCGGAAAGGAGCTAGGAGGAGATTTGAAGATATATACATACAAAAATTGTTCAGCAATATATGGGTAAATAGATAATAAGAAATATATATATATAACACTTGAGAAAGAAAATGTATGTGGATAAATTAAATAAAAAACAGAGAGAGAGTATTGCTTGGTTACGAGCGGGTGTGTGGAGACTAAAGGGAATGAGAAAAGGACTCCAACAGAATCAATGCCCAATATGTGGTGAAAAGAAAGACATGGAACATATAGTTTTCTAATGTAAAGGCACAGAGCTTTGGAGGAAACATTGTATAAATGGTAAATGGCTGAAAATGGACAGAAAAATAACCTTAATGAAACTTTTCAGTAGGGATAGCAAAAACTTAGGCGAGTATTTGGCTAAAGAAAAAATCCGATGTGTACCATTCATATGACTTTCTCTACCCTTTCTTTGTAACAGATTGCTGTTAAAGAGCTTATGCTTCCATTTACTTCATGCTAATCGAGAAAAAATTAGCAGAAACATACTTATTACTTGCTTCCTTGTAAGTAGAAGTGAAATAAGCGAATACCATAGGTTAAAGTCATAGTCAAAAGCTGGTTGCTATGTGACTGAAGTTCTTTTGTTTCTATGGACACGAGTTGACAAATTCCTGTATAAGAAAAGTAAGTTTTTCAAAGCTGAAACAAAAAAAAAAAGAAACAAAAAAAAAACGGAATATCTAAAAAACGATCACCTCCACGAAAAAAATATAAATAACATAAAGTGTGTGTTTTTACATACTCTACAGTTTCGTGTGGTAAGTTTTTGTCCATTTTTTTACGGTTTAGCAGTTATGCAAAATTTCGTAAAATTCATCCAGAATAAAGTAATCTTCAGAGGCTATTTCTAGAAAATTCAAGATATACTTTTTATTTGTCAGGTAAATATCTTTAATATACGATATTTCAATCAAAATCGTTAGAGCCATTTTTAAGAAAATAAAAAATGTCCAAAAAAATTCCATATAAAGGGTAGTTGGGGGTGGGGGATTTTTTGGAAAATCTTCGTGTCACATCCTTGGAAGTTACGAAACTTAAAGGCCAACTTTGTATTCAACGGTCTTTTCGTGTCGCATCCTTGGAAGATTGAAACTTAAATACCAAGTTTGGCATTCAACGGTCTTTTCGTTTTTGAGCTGTGCTGTCTACGGACACACACACACACACACACACACACACACACACACACACTGACCTTTTTGTAAAAATGCTTTTCTTGGATGCAGTCCTAAAAGATGTATTTCCGGTAAAATCTCGGTATCGAATTTTTGGGTGGAATACAATACTTCCTCTATACACTATGTACATAGTACGTGTAGAGAAAGTAAAAAAAGAAATGGATATGGTCAGCAAAAAGAGGAGTAGATAAAACATAAGTTTATAGGTTGTTTTAGGGATAGTTGGGCATGACCGTTATTCACTTTTTATTATTATTATTATTATTATTATTATAATTAATATCATTATTATTATTATCATCATGTTTATGATTAAAATAAATGTGCTAGATTATAAGAAAACTTGTTAGGAATATAGCTAGTTAGCCTGGGCTGATGTATAACCTTATTCCTTGTATGGGTGCTTAGTATAAATAAATAGCTGTAATACTTTTTAAATGGTTTTTATCTATTTTTAACTATTATTGTGCTCATTAACCATCTATTCATACTTTACTCATTGATGTAGTAATATTTCCATATAGTGCAAGTTTTTTGTAATTCGAGATAGCCTCATCCCCAATTATCCGAGTTACCGGGGGTCTATTCCAAACGTGTTTATCTCTGCATATATATTTAGGTTTATTCGAAGAGCGATGTCTACAAATTAAATTCAGGATGATAGTATTACTATTATTATTATTAAATTATTGATAGTACTACATTATATCACATTCATTCTCATCATTTTATCTTATACAGGATATTTTTGTATCAAATTTTCACATGAAAAGTACATTTATTGTGCCACTTGAGAATCAAAAGAGCAGTAGCCCCAAACAAAGTTCTCTCAAAGAGAAAAAACGAAGATAAAATACAATAAAATCCAAAAATGTAAAATAAAAATTAATTCACGACTTGATCTAAAAGGAATTATATTAATTTTAAACTGATTATAGAGATAGCAAAGATGATTTGGCTTATTGCAGGAAATTGCAGTGTGGAAAATTGCACCAATATTAATAAATAGCTTGCATATAAAATGCAGATGACCTTCAGGTAATATAGTTTGTTATTGGATGGAATGGATAAATAAGAAAATGAAACAAAATATACTGCCTTTCAAGCGAAGAGAAGTACTAAAACAATATTTTGTCTCTTTCTTTGAATGTTAGTTTTAAATGTGATTAGAGAAAGTAACAAATAAGCCTTTTGTAAATGTCGTCAATGATAGCCAAGTTTCGGGAATAAAAATTCCCTTAGTCATTTTAAATATATATGGTTCTATAATACCACACCAAAATCACTGTGAAATTATTAACAAGTTTCAAACAATTGATGTTGACAACACACAAAGATCCACATTTTTGACCAAATATACAATATGCAGCACTTTCACCTATTAAAATTGTCACTTTATAATGCATTGGTATTTTCAAACGAGCACACATCAGTAATGAACGTTGAATGCCCATATAACCACTACTGCATATTTTACAGTTCGACAACTGATGAAACGTCAACATTGTCCATATGAAAATCATGCAGTTTTGCATTTCCTTCCTGAACTACAAATATTTTATTGCCGTCTGTATATTTCCATTCTATTTTTCGTTTAATCGGAAATGAATACATTTGCAAAACTTTTTTGTTTGTTGTGAAATAAATTGACAAAAATAGGAAACGTTTATTCATTTTCGTAATGTTTAGGATTATAATCCTGTAAACAAATAATGGGTTCTTATTTTAATTTCGACTGCTTGCGCAATTTTAAGTGATTATAGCCTTTTTTATTACAAAACCACACTAATGTTTTGATGTGATCTCTATCTGTTCTACAAACAAACTTTCCTTACAAAAGATTATTCTTTAACAACATTATGCTAATCAAGATAAGCATTACCAGAATTGGTACTTTTACTTGCTTATTTGTAAGTATAAGTGAAATAAAGGAATACACTAGGCTAAAGCCATAGTCAAAGCTTTTAAAGCCGGTCACTATGTGAAGCAATTGAAATTCAGTTATCTTTGCTTGCTAAGAGTAAATAAAAGAGAGACGAAAAGAAATGTCTTTCCCTTTGAGAAATGTTTAAGTAGCTTAAAACTTAAATCAATAACTTGGAATATCCCGGAATGGTTAACTTTATAAAAATGTACCCCATATAAATTGTGTATTTTAATGAGATCTACAATTTTGTGTAGGCTATTCCCAGAAACTATAAGATATACATTTCGTTTGTCATTAAAATATCTTAAACATATGGTACATTAATCAAAATCAAAATCGTTAGAACCATTTTTGAGAAAATCAAAGTTTTATAAAAGGTGTTCCATGTAAGGGGTAATTGCAGGGCGGGGGATGTCACATCTTCATGTCACATCCTTGGAATATACCGAACCTAAATACTAATTTTGAGATTTAACCGACTTTTGTTTTGGAGCTATGGTGCTCACAAACAACCACGCACGGACGCACACACACGGCCATATTTCAAAATGAGTTTCACGGGGTCTTAAAACATATTTTTCCGATGAAATTTTGTTTTCGAATTTTTGGGTGGAATAGAGCACATACATTGCTAGAGACAGTAAAAGTATGACGTTTTCTACAACCGATTCTGCAACACAATATTCTTAAAAAGCATATTGTTCTATCTACTTTACTCTGATCAAAATAAATATTAACAGAAATGGTTGTATTGCATATTCTCTTTGATAGAATTGGAATAACTAAAAACGATAGTCAATCTTTTAAGACTTAGTCTCTATCTGATGATTTTTAAAATTTCCAAGATCTTCTCCAGGATATTTCTTTCTTTTCGTTTATATTTCCTAATCATTTTTTCTTTCTCAAACGATAAGCAGTGATTCGCTTTTCTTTTTTATCCTAGCCATACTACTAGAACGTGAAGTACGAGCACCATCACACAGCGACCAGCTCTTAAGCGATTTGACTATCCCATTAGTATAGTGTAAGCCTTTATTTTCTTTATATCTACAAGGAATTACATAATAAAATAATGTTTACAAATGTTTAACTTAATAAGCATTAAGCAGATAAAAGTAGTTAACTTTTGTAAGATTACTCTTTTACAAAAATAGGTAGAGAAAGTCATTTGAATATATAATGTAGGGTCAAGGATTATAAGCAATTTTGTGACGTATTTAATCAAGATGCTGCGGTCCTATAAAATCGAAGAAAATGGTGGTTTAAAACTCAAAGAGAATTGTTCGTACCAGATGCTGATGCAATGATATCTTATGTAGTTTCAATCTAAATTTTAAATCATACACCCTTCGTAAAACCTTTGCTATCCAGCCGCACGGAATGCCTGACAGAAACTTGCTGATTACTCTCTTCTAAAATGGCTACATTCTTATAGCTCAGATATCCCGCTAACAAGCATTTTAATGTAGACAGCTCGAATAGCCACATTCATTAAGGCGATACGTAATTGAGTAGCTATTCATACAAAGCCCAAGCATTATCAGTTCAAATCCCAGCGACTAACATTAAATGTGCTTGCGAAAAAGGATGGGGAGGGCCCACGTAAAATAACCGGTGTAATGGCACGCAGGGATAATAACGGGGTTACATTTGACTGCACTTATACGGTTTTTGTCCTTTATTACTTTCATTTACATAGTATACATCGTAGCTAAAGAAAATATTGTACTCCATCCAAAAATTCGATATTGAAATTTCTTCGGAAATGTTTTGAGGTCCCCTAAGTCTGAAAAAACATTTTTTAAATGGTCCGTGTGTGTCTGTGTCTGTGGACAGTATAACTCAAAAACTTATATTTAGTATTTTCCAAGGATGCGACACGAAGACTTTTAAGAAAATCTCCCAACATAAACTATCCTTTGCATGGAAAAACTTTTGATTTTTTTTATAATGGATTTAACGAGTTTGTACAAAATACCTTACATTAAAGATATTTACATCTCAGAGAATATGCATATTTTGTAGGTTCTGGGAACAGCCTCTGGAGACCTTTTTAATCTGGATGAGTTTATAAGATAAACAAAACTTAGTGTACAAAAATGTAGATCTTGTTAAAAGCATAGAAATATGTCATATATTTTTCTTCTAGAGTTAACCGATTTCGAGATATTCCTTGTTATTGGCTTTGATTTTAAACTACTCATATGGGACCATGCAAAGCGAATCGAGCCTTCAATTGTTTCACATAGTAACCAGGATTTCAAAGAGTTGACTATTGTTTTAGCCTACTGTATCCCCTTATTTACCCTCCACTTACAAGGACGCAAGTGATATGATCAATTCTGCTAGTGTTTATTTCAATTAGCATGATTATAGTCTTTTGGAAAAATATTTTGTATTTAGAACAGCTAGAGAATGGAACACATCAGATTTTGTTTTAAAAAATACACTACAATATTATTGAAATATAAGTTTTTATTTATTATATAAAATAGAAACAAGAACTTATATTTTATTTAAAAAAACATAAAATAACAAATAAACAACTTGAAACATACAACATGTAATAAGGTGTCTGAACTATAAAAATAATTACAGCCAAAATAATTTACCCAAACTATGCTTACTTAATTTTGGGCTACATTTCATAAAAGTACCTCGGTCCAATATAATCATAGAGAATAAAATACAGAGTTTAGAAATCAAACAGAATGTTTAGTAACAGAAGCTTTAGTAATCATATCTTAAGCCTTCCAGTCCTACTTTTAACATATGTATAAAAGCTTCTCTCTGGCAAAATATAACCCTTCATAAAGCGCTGGGCTATCCACCCACACGGAATACGTGACCAGAAAGTCACTGTTACTGACTTCTAAAATAGCTCCATTCTTTTATCCTTCCTCTCGGTCAGTATAGGGTAGCTATTTTCAAAAGGAGACATTGGGGATATCTTTGGACTGGCCCCGTTTCATCATAGGGGAAGGATTTCCAGGCTTCTAAAACCCCATTGTCCTAACTGTTGATGGACTGGTAAGGAAAGGGGGGGATTTCATAATGTGATCTCGGCTGGGGTAGAAGCACTGGGTCTGGCGAACCGCAAGAGGGGTGGGTTTGCAGAGCAAGAACTGCCCTTTTGAACCCCTACCCTCTCTTTTTGCCCCTTAGGTGTGGTGTCCCTGCGCAGCGCATTTATAGAAGAGATTACCAAAATGCTCGCCCGAGAAGCAGAAATATTTCAAATAAAATCTCCTCTTCCGCAGCAACCCTTCCCGCTTTTTAACAATGTTGTGGTTCAGTTGAAAAAAGAAACCCACGGTTTATGTGAGAACCGCAACATTTGTAGCAACCGTAACAGTAATAACAATAATAATATTTTTGCCGCCAAGACATAATTCTGTATTCTCCCTCTCCACTGCCAGATATTGCTCATATACAAAATGATGCTGCAACGCGTACGTTCCTTTTGGCTTAAGGTGATGCAACTGTGAAATTTGACCAA
Source organism: Hymenopus coronatus (assembly GCA_030762935.1). Classification (NCBI taxonomy): domain Eukaryota; kingdom Metazoa; phylum Arthropoda; class Insecta; order Mantodea; family Hymenopodidae; genus Hymenopus; species Hymenopus coronatus. Next base: position 117,532,976 of record CM060897.1, on the reverse strand, counting down.
AATGTGAGAAAAATTAAAACATATATTTTTTTCCTAATTAAATAAACCAAATTCTTAAATTTAAGAAATGTTCTTATTACTTGGCCATTTTAACTACAAATTAACTGAAACGTTAAATATGTAAGCGCAAGAATATTAAAAGTCCCAAATTAAAACTTTGATTCTTAGCAAGACTTTTCCATATTCAAAATGCTCCATATAGGCAATTTCTAACAACTTTGTTTCAAATTTTTGTAATAGCTCTCAAAAGTACATTAAAAATATAGTCATATAGTTTTTCGAAAAATGCTACAATTTTGAGAAGTAAATTATTGAGGTTAGAAGAAACAAGGATTCTGGAGAGTACGAAACGTAAATATCTTTCTACAATAATTAGGGCTACTAAAAAAAGGTAATATGACAGATCTATTTGAAAACTTATTTACTTATAAAGCTTGAACTTTTTGTAAATATTTTTAAAAATATAGCACGTGGCTTGTTTTATTATTAGAAAAATGAATTTAGGCATTAAAAATATAATTTAAATGGCATGAAAGCTCGAATTTTGATACCTAGAGCTCGGTTTTTTTGGGTTCCGAAGCGCATAAAATTACAAACACACAGAGAAGTCAGTGGTATAAAGAGAGGGAGTGGAAGAAGTTCGTAGCGTAAGCATGCACACATTGAGGTATAATCTATTCCAAAAATAGCTTCGTTCTAAATCATAAAACAATTATTACAGAATATGATTAGTAAATAAAAACGTCTTGTACTTTTACAAATAATATATAAAGCTTGATTAAAAAAATTCAGGATAATAATGTGCAGAGCCTTGAAAAGACAATGATCATAAATCAACCAAACTCATTCAGGATGCATTGCAGTGAATTACAAGATACATCTTTACTGTATCGAAAGAAAAGGCTTGCCTTCAGTCACTAAAAACATGTTTGAATCATCCACAAGCTTGTTCAGTGTCGAACGCCTACCCTTTCGTATTATCGACATTTTTCAGTCTGCGCTCTCTTTTATTGTTCACTGGTTTATCTACTAGCAGGAACTGATAAGGCCAGGCAGTGAGCAATCCTAGGATAGTGCAGCAAGTTTCGAAACGGGCTGTAGAGACCACGTCCACTCCATCAGTTACAGTTCTACACTGTGTGCACCGAACCTTAATCCCGCAATTTCGTGACACCGGACTGAGCTCTACATATCACTTATTTTTGTGTGTAATAACTGGTATGAATTTCAATAATATATCTCGCACATTGTGGATTTTCCACATTTCATAGATGCATATCACAGCGTCGATGAAGAATCAAAAGAAGAAGAAAAAGAATATGTTACTTTATTTATGTTTTCCAAATATTTTATGTTAGAAAAAGTATTAGCTGCAATCACATAAATGTTCTACTCATTCTTCTAAAATCAAAAGCAATGGGAGACATACATAGGAAAGAAGAAGATTCTGGAAATCAGTGAAAAATAGGACAGAAGAAACAGATAAATAGCAACTAATGGGTCAGCTAGAAAATGAAAGGTTTTCTTGCATATAGCCAAAAATAAATAGATAATGGTTAAGAGTTAATGACTATGAGTAGATATACAGGTGTTAATGAACTACACCGAAATATTTTCAGAGAATAAGGATGTCTTAAACAAGTAATTTGAGATAGGAAACCTCTGGTCTAATTGTTCAAATTTCGAAGTTACAGATACTGTTTTTAAAGTACCATTGACTGATGCTGATACCATTGAACAAATCAAAAAAAAAGGACCGTTGGACAGCATACCTTTCTGGTGTAATGGTTATGACATTAGCCAGTATATATTTTCCAGCTCAAACCTCTCCCCAAGCAGCACTTGTTCATGCGGACTTAAAAGAAAAAAAATCTGATGCGTTCCATTGCTATGAATTTCTCTACATCTCTGAAACAAAATATTGTTAAAAAAACTAATGCTTTTATTTACTTAATGCTAATCGAGAAACAATTAACAGAAATATTGTTATTACTTGCTTCCTTGTAAGCAGAAGTGAAATAAAGGAATACTATAGGTTAAACTGCGTCAAAAGCTGGTTGCCATGTGACTGAAGTTCCTTTGTTTGTATGCACAGGAGTTGACAAATTCCTGTATGAGAAAAGTATAAGTTTTTAAAAGCTGAAACCAGAAACAAAGAATATCTAAAAAACGATCAATTCCACGAAGAAAATGTACATAACATAAATTGTGTGTTTTAAAGTGCTCTACATTTTTTTATGGTAAGTCTTTGTCCATCTCTTACGTTTTAGCAGTTATTCAAAATTCCGAAAAATTGATTCAGAATAAAGCACTCTTCAGAGGCTATCCCAAAAAATTCAAGATATATATTTTATTTTCCAGGTAAATATCTTTAATATAATATATTTTAATGAAAATCATTAGAGCCATTTTTGAGAAAATCAAAATTTTTGAAAAAATTCCAAGTAAAGGGTAGTTGGGGGTGGGAGATTTTCTTGAAAATCTTTGTGTCGCATCCTTGTAAGATACCAAACTTAAATACCAGGTTTGGTATTTAACGGTCTTTTCGTTTTTGAGCTGTATTGCCCACAGGCACACACACATACACAGACACACACACACAAATACACACACATGGACATTTTTCTAAAAATGCTTCTTTTGGATTCAGGGGGTCTGAAAACATATATTTCCAGTGAAATCTCGGTATCGAATTTTGGGTGCAATACAATACCTTCTCTATACACTCTGTACATAGTACGTGTAGAGAAAGTAAAAGGAAAATAAAAATTTAAAGCTGTGGCAAGAATGGAATCTATTACTTTCGGGTCATCCATTTTTGGTATTACACTTTAAGTCACAGGAGCAATTCAAAAATGAGTTCTGAATAGGTTACAAACTAAAGAAGGAAGTTAATCTATAAGATATTTTACTAATTGTTTTCCTCCAATGTTTTTTTTTCTTTTTAGTAAATTTGTTATTCATTGGAATAAATTAGGATTTTTATGCTTTAATTATTAAGTGAGGGAGATTTAAGTAAAAAAGAATTATAGACTGTGATTAGTTCAGAGATTTGAGAGAACTTTATGGCAAGGAATTTTGAGAACGCAAATAACAAGTTATTGAAAATCAATACTTCTAAAATCACGTGTTTTTTTTAAGACATTCCAAACCAGTGTTTTATCTCACTTTGTTTTAACATCGACTTATCTACATTTGAAACCAATTTGTTTAACACCTTATAATTGCGTTATGTTTCATCGTGGGGCATATATTTCCTACCTGAAATTACTTATATCACACACTTATTATTACAGTATGACATTAATTCTGGATACTTTTTCAAATTAAAATATTGCATTAAACTCTTATTCAGGGTTATTTTTATGTGATAAATTATAGTTACCAAGTATTAGCCTAGTGTGTTATTCAAAGTTTTATCACAAACTGGAGCTAATTTTGACCTCAATGATCTATTTTTAGCCTAGCTTTTGAAAGTATATTACTCTATATAAATATATACTTTATTTCACAGTATATATAATATTGCAAAAAGGATCTCAAAATTTGGCGTATTGAAGTGTTATAATTAAAAAAGTAATTGATTTCTCTTATGTCGAGTTCCTTTATTTCGTATAATCCATTAATAATTCCAAAATTCACATATATAATATAAAATAAAATAATATGTGTATATTTATAAAACAATACATTTTAAAAGTTGGGGCAAATTAGCCCAATAAGAGCCAAATCAGCTCGAGTTAGTATTAAAAGACTATAATTATCAGAGAAGAATAATCCTGAGTAAGAGTTTAATGCAGTATTGTAATTTGAAAGCTAATTTATTCAAAAAGTGTCCAGAATTAATGCCACTACTCTACTTATAATCTCTTAAATTATTTCGGTGTAGTTCTTTAACGTCCTATATGTGATAAACAAGAGAGGGAAGAATTAGCTTAAAAGAAGACAGGAACATTATTACTTTCTCTACACAAAATATGTGCATAGTGTATAGAGAAGGTATTGTATTGCACCCAAAAATTGAATACCAATATTTCAACGGAAATATATTTTTTGAGTCCCCCTGAATCCAAAAAATAGCATTTTGGAAAAAAAGGTTCCTTTGTGTGTGTGTGTGTGTGTGTGTGTGTGTGTGTGTGTGTGTGAACAGCATAACTCAAAAACGAAAAGACCGTTAAATATCAAACTTGGTATTTAAGTTTGGTATCTCCAAGGATGCAAGAAGAAGATTTTCAGAAAAATCCCCCACAGCAAACTACCCTTTACATGAAAAAAGTTTTGAAAATGTTGATTCTCTCAAAAAATGGCTCTATATTTAAGATATTTACATGCGAAATAAAATGTATATATTGGATTTTCAGGGAACAGCCTCTAAATACCTCTTTATTCCGGATGATTTTTGTTGAATTTTGTATAACTGGCAAACCGTAAAAGATAAGTAAAAACTTACTGCACAAAAAATATAGATCATGATAAAACACACAATGTAAGTCACATATTTTTTCGTAGTGTTGATCGTTTTGAGATATTCATTGTTATTGGTGTACTTTCTAAAGAATTTGTACTTTTCTCATGCAGGAATTAGTCAACTCCTGTCCATACAAACAAAGGAACTTCAGTCACATAGCAACCAACTTTTGACTATCACTTCAACCTATGGTACACCCTTATTTCGCTTCTACTTACATAGAATCAAGCAATAAGGCTATTGCTGCTATTATTTCTCGATTAGTATGAACTAAATAAAACAATAAGCGTTTTAACAATAATTTGTTGCAGAGATGTAGAGAAATTCATGTGAATGGGATACATCAGATTTTGTTTGAATAATAATGCATTTTATTAGAACGCTATACTTTATACGGAGAGCAAGACAATATTCTTTACTATTTAGGTGAATGTAAACAGATTATAACAAAGAAAGAAATATGTGTGCACAAATGAAATAGTATGCCAAGAGAGATGATATCAATGGAAACGCGTTGAGTATGAAGGAAAAGAGAACTAAGGAAAGAGGGAAATGCTTGGGAAGGCAGATAGCAGTGAAAAAAAAATCAGAGAATGCAGTGAAATAGGTAGCTCATACAAAAGAGTTATACATTCAATAACAGCCAGGGAATTAAAGGTGTGTAGCGCCTAAGGGCTACTCAAAACTAAATGTACATTAGAATAAGTAATATGTTTTAAGTAACAGAACATGATTTTTGTAAATAATTTCAATTTAACATATAAGTGCATGTAATATTATTACTATTATTATTATTATTATTATTATTATTATTATTATTGTTTTTGATGATGATGATGATGATGGTATGCACGAGTTTCTAAGACAAACTCACATAACAAAATCTGATTTATTCCATTCACATTACTTTCTCTACATCTCTGTGACAAATTATTGTTAATAAGCTTATTCTTCTATTGCATGCTAAATAAGGGAATACATTAGGCTAAACCGATGGACAAACGTTTTAAAATATGGTTTTTATGGGATTAAAATACGATTCTTTGCGTGGCCAGGAGTTAACAAGTTCCCGTATGTGAGTTTAAGTATTTTAAAACTGAAACAAATAGCAAGGAATATCTCTAAAACGGTCAACTCCACGAAAAAAGAATGTTTATGACATAAATTATGTGCTTTATCGAGATCTACATTTCTGGTGTTGTAAGCTTTATTCTATCCCTTACGGTTTATCAATTATGTAAAGTACAGGAAAATTCATCTATAACAAACAGGTATTCAGAGGCTATTCCCAGGAAATAAAGATGTACATATTTTCAGGTTTTTACAATATAGCCTACTTCAATAATTGCCATTTTTTCCATTTAAAGAGCAGCTTGAGGGAGGGGATTTTCTTTAAAATCTTCGTGTCGCATTCTTGCTGAGCTTAAATATCAAGTTTTGTATTTAGCTGACTTTTCTTTTTACTTTCTCTATATGTACTATGTACATAGTGTAGAGAGAAGGTATTGCACTCCAACCAAAAACTGATACAGAGATTCACTGGAAGTATATGTTTTAGGTTCCCCTTTTCTAAAAAAAGCATTTTCGGAAAAACGTCCGTGTATAAGTGTGTGTCAGTGTGTCCGTGTGACTGTGAATACGATAACTCAAAAACGAAAAGTCGGTAAAATACCTAACTTGGTATTTAAGTTAAGTATCGTCCAGGGATTTCTATATTACGATATATTTGGCCACCACTACTACTAGAATTCAAACAGTGATATCTCTGTAGGGAACTTAATTATATAATTAGTGAAATACTTCAACACCTTTAGCATTCCTCTGAACCAATGTCACACTCCCCGGATCAAAAGGCAACGTGACTACATCTAAATTATTTATCATCAACATGTAAAAGCCTCATCGTCTCTTTGCAACATAATGTAAATACAAATTGGTTATCACCTAGAGTTACCTCTCTCGTAGAGTCTAGTTTCAAGCAGTGTATTTCTTTCACCACACCTGGTCCTGTCTCCTACTTTTAGCTCAAGTGTAGTTAACTGTAACCCCCGATACCTCTGATTATGCCTATCACCTAAGTATCCGTTCCCACAATCCCGTAATGTACACCATTTGTCGTTATACTTGCTGACGATGCTGGGGATAGGTGGTACTCCCTAGTCGGATAAACTTGACTTCTAAACTTGGTATACACGTCGTGTCTCTTTTTTACTTTCTCTAGCCATATGTATAATGAATATGGTGGATAGAACAGGTATTGTATTCCACACAAAATTCGATACCGAGATTTCATAGGAGGGTTGGGGCAAAAGTCATGACAACTAGTTTTTTTTCTTGTAGACATGTGAACGGATCACAAACGTATATGTGTCGCGTGGAAGTTCTGCAGGCATAGTGTGTTTGTAGATGGCTCTGTGATAGCTCATAGTAGCGCAGCGAGGGCTGAGCAAGTGGTGAGTGTCGTGCGAAATGGAAGTAACCCGTGTTGAGCAGCGCGCTTACATTAAAATAGCCGTTCACCGAGGGAGAAATGCAATGAAATATCACAGTGAAATAGTGGAAGCCCTTGGGAATAATGCCCTGCACGGTGGGTAGGAGTTTCAGCAAGGACGTGAAAAATAAAATGTAAATGGCGTGTTATTTATGGACGCTGTTTAACTGTTTGGTTCTCAACGTCCCATTCTAAATTGGGTGTAAAAGACCACTTAATTTTGCTCAGAGGTTCTTTCTTCATTCAGGCTTGAGGTTCTTTTACATGCCGCAAATCTACGACACTGGACCAACGGCTCTACTTCCCTTCCGAAGGAAGCCATGGTAAGGATTTTTACACCCGAAAAAATACATCGTCCTCCGCCGGGTTTGAACCCGCGACCTTGGGTATATGAAGTTAGCATGGTAACCATTACACCACGGAGGGCGACTAGCAAATGACATGCGTCAGTCAGTGTTGAGCAAAGGCAGATGGTATACAGCGCCTACCACATCGTTGGCAGCGTATGGTAACAGTAACAGGGGACTACTTTGAGGGTCTTTAGGCCCAGGTTTGTCATGTCAACTGTATGTGTAGTGTGTTATCATTCTTTAGCATCGCGAAGACCATATTGCCCTGTATAATAGCGCAACAAATTAATATGATACGATTGTGCTTTTCATTGTCCACACTTGTAGTTAACACCTTGTCCTTTCGTCTAAGTATGTCACATTTTCCAACCGGATTGGTATCTTCAGGAAAATAAATAGTTGCCATGACTTTTGCCCCAACCCTGGTATGTTTTGCCCTCCACTGAGTCCGAAAAAGCATTTTTAGAAGAAAGTCCGTTTGTGTGTGTCTATGGACAGTACAGTTCAATAACGTAAAGTCGGTTGTATTTAAGTTCAGTATCTTTCAAGAAAGCGACATGAAGATTTTAAAGAATTATCCCCCTAACCCCAAATACCCTTTACATGGAGAATTTTTCGAAAATAGCTCTAATAGCTCTTGATTAAAATAACGTATATCAAAGATATTCGCATCAGAAATAAAATATATATTTTGAACATCCTTGGATTAGCCTCTGAAGAGCCCTTTACTTTGGTTGAGTTCTGCAGAAATTTTCATAACGTTATACCGTAAGAGATAGATAAAAACTTACTACACAAAATGCAGATCTCATTAAAACACAATTTATGTTTTATATATATTCTTGTAGGATTGACCGTTTGTGAGATATTTTTTGTTATCAATTTTAATGTTACACTGCCAAACTTTTCTCAAACAGGAGTATAAAGTGAATCAAACTTCAATTGTTCCACATAGCGACCGGTTTTTAAAAGATTTGACTATCGCTTTAGCGTAACCTATTCCCTTATTTCCCTCCTACTTTTAGGGAAACAAATAATAGGACCACTTCTGCTTATGTTTATCTAGATTAGGATGGCATAGATAAAAGAATAATCTTTGTATGCAGAATTTGTAGGCGGCGCCGTGGTTGAGGGGTTAGACAGCTCACCTCCCATCGATCCCAAGCGCCCTCATGTGGGATTTGTGTTGGTCGAAGCGACGTATAGAGTGGGGTTTCTCTGGTCCTCCGGTTTCCCCCGCCACTTATTCCACCTTTCAAATCATCAATTTCGCTTATATTTCATATCATCGAATTCCTTATGTTCATGCCTGGCTAAGGCCGACCACTCGTAACAAGTTCTCCATTCAATGGTTTCGCGCCGTTGGCTTCCCGACAGGCTTCTGACCCCTGGGCATTGGCTTGTTTACATGGAGAGAGTAAGCTGGTTACTAGCGAAACGAATGAGAATTTAAGGAACAGCTAGGGAAAGTTATATAAATTGGACACATTAGATTTTTCTTTGACGTTACTATAAGGATACACGTGCATAGAAACTTCCCAAAGCTGCTTTATTTGTGGATTTTGGGGACCTTAAACCAAATATTTTCGGTGAAATTTGGTATACAATTTTTAGGTAGAAAACAAAATTGGTAGTAAAAAAATAGCAAAAGGTGGTCACAGAGACTATATCTACCTCATCGCTTTGTAGCTATTTCCTCAAGGGAGATTTTGCAGCTTTAGGGGTAAAAAATAAAAATAAAAGAACAGTGTACACTTGCTTGTTATCACTTTCTCTGGTCTCAGCGAGAAACATAATACGTGACTGTGAGCGAATGGCAGCGATTTTAAGTGGAAGGTTGTTATTTTACATCAACCTGGATTTCAGAGCTGCGTGGAACATATCAACAGCAAAAATATCGAAAGCTACCTAACACTTATTCCAAGTATAAAGTACAGAGTATTCAGATGTGTATGTTGTATACATTATCGGCTATTTTCTTCACAAATAGAACATTTAAAGAATGGAACAGAATACCTGCAGAGTTACTGGAGACTGCCTAAAATGTAAATAATTTTAAAAAGAGACTAAAGACGAGTGATTTATAGTCGGGATAGAATATATAAATATTGCATTATTACTAGTATTATAAAACTTTTAATATTGCATTATTACTTTTTTATCATTATTAGTTTTTTTGGTAGTATACTATTATGTATTATCATTCTGGCAGGGTATTATATTTATTTTATTTATTTTAATTATATTGTTCATTATATTATTAGATACACAGCGCTGCTCTCCATCCACCCGTCCATCCATATGTCCATCCATCCATCTATATATCCTCACTTAGATTGCCCGGGTTAAATCCCAAGCAACCGTAGGTGAAATTTGTGGTGGACAAAGATGTGCAGGGGCGGGTTTTCTCCGGGTTCTCCGGTTTCCCCCGCCATCACATTCCACCGTCACTCCATCTTCATTCTATGTATCACCAATGTCATTGCCTACGGTGCTATTGTAGTAAAAGTGGGTGTTAAACACTATCAAAAATATATCTATTTATCTATCTCTATCTATATATTGGGACTTATAGTACAAAATATCTGAGAATGTGCTAATGTTTTCCGTTCACGTGACTTTCTCTACCTGTTCTGCAAACAAACTATTGCTGTCTACTGAATAATTATCAAGATATACATTATCAGAATTAGTATTCTAAGTAAAAGGGAAATTAGGGAATACACGAGTCTAAAGCAACAGTCAGATTATAAAAAGCTTTCGCTATGCGTTTGTCATTGTCTTCAATTTTCTTTCCATGGCCAGGACTAAAACAAAAGAGATATGGAACTGAGAACGCCTTCCCGCTTGCAAAAAGTATAAGTATTTTTAAATTTAGATCAATACCATGAAGTATCTCAGAAAAAATCTGATGTGTTCCATTCACATGACTTTCTCTACCTCTGTGTAACAAATAAGCTTATTCTTCTATTTATTTCAAGCTAATCAAGAAAAAAATTAGCAGAAATAGTCTTATTACCTGCTTTCTTGTAAGTAGAAGCGAAAAATGAGAGGTTAAAGTGCAATCAAAAGCTGGTTACTAGGAGACTGAAATTCCTTTGTTTGTATGCACACGAGTTGACAAATTCCTGAATGAGAAAAGTACAAGTTTTTCAAAGCTGAAACCAAATACAAGGAATATCTGAAATACGACCAACTTCTCGAAAAAAATGTATATAACATAAATTGTGTGCTCTACATTTTTGGTGTGGTTAGTTTTCGTCCATTTCTTACGGTTTAGCAGTTATGCAAAATTCCTCCAGAATAAAGCAGTCTTCAGAGGCTATTCCCAGAAAATTAAGATATACATATTATTTGTCATGTAAATATCTTTAATATACGATATTTTAATCAAAATCGTTAGAGCCATTTTTGAGAAAATCAAAATTTTCGATAAAAGTTCCATGTAAAGGGTAGTTGGGCGTGGGGAGATTTTCTTGAAAATGTTCGTGTCGCATCCTTGGAAGATACCAAACTTAAATACCAAGTTTGGTATTTAAAAGTCTTTGAGCTATGCTGTCCACAGACACACAGTCACGCTCACACACGGACCTTTTTCCAAAAATGCTGTTTTTGGATTCAGGGGGACCCAAAACTTGTATTTCCGGTGAAATCTCGGTATTGAATTTTTGGGTGCAATACAATACCTTCTCTATACTATGTACATAGTACGTGGAGAGAAAGTAAAAAATAAAGGACCCTGTATATGATATAAGTTGTGTGTTTTAATGGTATCTAAATGTTTCTGTGTAGTAAGATTTTGTCTATCTCTTAATGTTTACCGGTTATACAAAAGTAATGCAGAATGAAAAGAACTTCAGGGGATATTCCCAAGAAATTCAAGTTCTACATTTTATTTACCATGTAAAAATCTTTATATACGTCATCATAATCATATAAAATAAAAAATTTCGAAAATATTCCATTAAAGGTTTGGGAGAATTTTTCTGTAAATCTTCACGCCGTATTCTTGGAAGGTACCAAACTTAAACACTGAGTTTGGTACTTAACCGACTTTTCGTTTTTGAGTTATGCTGTACACATACACTGAGTTTTTTATAACAATGCGTTTTTTTTGGATTCAGAGGTACTCAAAACATATTTCTGGTGAAATCTCAGTATTGAATTTTTAGATGGAATGCAATACATTTTTGGTAGAGCTTAATGCCCGATTTTACTACATGTGGCACTGCAGGCGATGTCACTGATGAACATGGAATGATGATGGAGCACCGGCGGAACGCCATGGCGAGGAAAAGTGAAGAACCCGGAGAAAACCCGCCCCTGCTCCGCTTTGTCCACCAAACAACTCACAAGCGGGAGCTTGGAATCGAACCCGACCCGCCTAGGTGAGAGGCAAGTGGTCTAATTACTCAGCCACGGCGAGGTCTTAATACCTTTCTTACTATGTACATTACACATAGGGGATAGAGAAAGTAATAACAATAGCAATGTACCACTTGCTTCTTGTTATTTTCTTAGTTTCTGCAAAAAAAAAAAAAAAAAAAAAAAAACGTAGTACGCAACCATGAGCACATTTTAGCGATTTTAAGCGGAAGGTTGTTACTTTAAACCAAGCTCGGCTTCTAGAACAGTAGAGTTAACAGACGCAATATCGAGAAAACCTACATTTATTCCAAGTATGAGCATGCCGACAAATATAAAATATTCAGATCTTGTATATATTATCGGCCTTATACAACAAAGTATGCTGAAAAAATATGATGTGATCCATTCACATAACTTTGTCTAGTTTTTCCACAATGTTTCTTACAAAACATCATTATTTTATCTTCGTCATTTTAATATAGATAAACATTGACAGAATTGGTTTTATAGTTCCTTATAAATAGAAGAAAAATAAGGGAATACAGTAGCTAAAGCAATAGTCAATTTTACTTTCTCTACACGTACTATGTGCTTAGTGTATAGAAAAGGTATTGTATTGCACCCAAAAATTCGATACCGAGAATTTGCCGGAAATATATGTTTTCATAGCCCGTGAATCCAAAAAAAAAAAAAAAAAAAAAAAAAAAAAAAAAAAAAAAAAAAAAAAAAGCATTTTTAGAGAACTTTCTGTGTGTGTGCCTATCTGTGTGTATGTGTGTGTCTGTGAGCAGCATGGCACAAAAATGAAAATATCGTTAGATATCACACTTGGTATTTAAGTTTGTTATCCTCCAAGGATGCGACACGGAGGTTTTCAAGAAAATTCCCCCATCCCAAATTACCCTTTCCATGAACATCTTTTGTACATTTTCATTTTCTTAAAAATGGCTCTAACGATTTTGATTAAAATCTCTTAGATTTAAGACATTTACATGCTAAATAAAATGTATATCTTGAAATTTCTGAGAATAGTCTCTGAAGACCTCTTTATTCTGGATGATTGCTATTGAATTTTGCATAACTGGTTAACCGTAAGAGATAGACAAAAACTTGCAATACAAATAATGTAGATCACGATAAAACACATAATTTATGTCATATACATTTTTTTCGCGGAGTTGATCTTTTTGAGATAATCCTTGTTATTGATTTCAGCTTTAAAAAACATTTTTCTCATACAGGAATTTGTCAACTCCTGTCCATACAAACAAATGAACTTCAATCACCTAGCAACCAACTTTTGACTATCATTTTAACCTATTGTACTCCCTTATTTGGCTTCTACTTACAGGAAGCAAGTAATAAACCCATTTCTGCTAATATTTTTTCAATTAACATTAAGTAGATAGAAGCATAAGCTTTTCAACAATAATTTTTTGCAGAGATTTAGAGAAATTCTTGTGAATGGAACACATCGGATTTTTTAAATGCTGTTCGCTATATGAAACAATTGAGGTGTGATTCGTTTTGCATGTTGCCATTTGAGAAAAACTAATTAGTTTAAATTGAAGCCAATAACAATGAACATCTCGAAAACGGTCAACTCTACAAGAGTTGTTTAAAAGAGATCTATATTTTGTGCAGCAAGTTTTTTTCTATATCTTACGGTTTAGCAGCTATGCAAAATTAAACAGGAATACAGCGCTCTTCAGAGGCTATTCCCAGAAAGTTAAAAATATACATTCCATTCGAGATGCGAATATCTTAAATCATTAGAGCCACTTTTGATAAAATCATAATTTCCGAAACATTTTCCATTTAAAGAGTAGTTGGGATGGGGGATTTTTTTCAACATGTCCGTTTTGCATCCTTGGAAGATACTGAACTTAAATACTAAATTTGACATTTAACCGACTCTTCGTTTTTTAACTACGTTGCCAACAGACCCACGCATACACACACACACATACAAGCAAACATGGACATTTTACGATTTTTTTTATTCAGCTGTCTCAAAACATATATTTGGGTGAAATATGGATATGGATTATTTGGGTGGAATACCATACCTTCTCTATCCACTACGTACATTGTACATACGGGCCAGAGAAAGTAATAGGAACGAAATATAACGAAATATCTGGAAAAACGATAGCACGGGTGGTTTCAATGTATTATTATTATTATTATTATTCGTTAGCAGGGGATAAAACAATCAAAGCGTTGTATCGAAGGCAGGTAAAACATTTTTGTGCTACAAGCTCTCATGAATAAGTGTTCTTTGTTATGAATGTTTCATGTTTTATTTTTATTCTTTCAAGCAAATTAATAATGCTGATTATATAGTAAATAATACTAAATAATAACACAGTGAAACACTACGTGCTCTCATGCATGGTTATTGTTACAGCGGCTTAATATTTTGATTTAACCATAGAGTGGGTCAAGGCTCTATTGTTAAATAAAAACATAGTATTACAGGATTAGAAAACTAGTTTTTGGAGGATATTGATAGATATAAGACGTTTTAATTATTTGTGAATTTAAAAGGTGACTTCATTCTCTAAAAAAATAAGTCTGTACAATTGCAGTGGCTAACAATTTAGTCTTCTCCGTATTTACTCTGCTCTTGTATATCTTCATGGTCTCTAGTACAAGTCTCAGAACTGCCTGCATTCCTTCAAAGTTTATGTGGATATGCAAGAGGAGAAGAACTGAGGTAGCCTACAACGCCACTGATCGGCATATGCTTGGATTTACCCTAGGAGTTCTGCAATTTTATAAGGCTGGTTATTTGCACACGCCGCTGTTGGACCACCTGGTACTTTTCTCATTCAGGAAGGCGTATTTGTCTTTTGTTTTACTTCTGGTCATTTATTGAAGGGAACTTCTGTGACAATCCCATAGCCTTTAGAAGATTTGAGTATTGCTTTAGCCTAGCGCGCTCCCTTTTTATTTTCTCTACGCGTACTATAGCGATAGTGTATAGAGAGGGTATTGTATTCCACCCAAATGATACGGAGATTTCACCGGAAATACATGGTTTAAGAACCCCTGAATAAAAAAAAACACTTTTAAGAAAGCTCAGTGTTTGTGTCTGTCTGTTTCTGCGTGTGCCTATTTATGGACAGCATAACTTAAAAAAGAAAAAGTCGTTAAATATCAACCTTGGCAACATAGGCTTAGTATCTCCCAAGAATGCGACAGGAAGGTTTTCAAGAAAATCCCACCAACCCAAACTACTTAGTACATGGAAAAAATTTCGAAAAGGTAGATGTTTTCAGAAATACCTCTAACAATTTTGATTAAAATTCCATACAACAAAGAAATTTACATGACAAATAAAATAAATATCTTGAAATTTCTGAGAATAGCCTCTAAAGACCACTTTATTCTGGATGAATTTTGCTCAATTTTGTATAACAGATAAACCTTAAGATACAGACCACAGTTTATTACACAAAAAAGGTACATCTCGTTAAAGTACATAATTCATGTCATATACGTTTTCTAGTTAAAGCTGAGCGTTTAAGAGATATTGCCTGTTATTGATTTCAGCTTTAAATAATTATAATTTTCTCATACGGGAATGTGTCAACTGTTGGCAATACCAGTTGATATATTCCCGTATTTCATTCACATAGTAATCAACTTTTAATACATTTGACTATCTCTTAGGCCATGGTAATCCCTTTTTACTTTCTCTACACGTATTATGTATATAGTGTATAGAGAAGGTATTGCATCCCACCCAAAAATGCAATATTCACATTTCACCGGAAATAGGCGTTTTGGGGTCCCCTGTATACAAAAGAAGCATTTTATTAGAAAAAGTTCCGTGTATGTACGTATATCTATGTGTCAATGTTTACATTTATCCCTATGCCCGCGTGTGTGTGTGTGTGTGTGAACACGATAACTCAAAACGAAAAGTCGGTAAAATACCAAGCTTGGTATATTATAGGTTTATTATCTTCCAAGGATGCGACACAAATATTGAGGAAAGCATTTTGTTTTTCTCAAAAATGGCTCTAACGATTTTGATTAAAATACCGTATATTAAATGTATTTACACAGCAAATAAATGTACATCTTGAATTTTCTGGGAAAGGCCTCTGAACACCTCTTTTTCTGGATGAATTTTGCTCGATTTTGCATAACTAGTAAACCCTAAGAGATAGAGATTTACTGCACAAGAAATATACATCTCGTTAAAAACAATTTATGACATATAGCCGACTGTTTCTGAGATGTTTCCTGATATTGATTTCATCTTTAAAATATTTATACTTTTCTCATACAGGAATATGACAACTTTGGCCCATTCAAGACAAAGGCATTTCATTCACATGGCAACTAGCTTAAAATTTCGCTTTGGCCTAGTGTTATCCCTTATTTCCTGTCTACTTACAACAGAGCATTTCTGCTAATATTTATCTCGATTAGCATGAAGTAGATAGAAGCTTAAACTTGTAAACAATAATTTGTTACAGAGATGTAGAGAAAGTCATGTGAATGGAACACATAAGATTTTTTTACTTTTTCTACACGTTATACGTAGGTAGTGCATTGAGAAGGTATTGCACCTACCGAAAAAGTCGATATCGAGATTTTACTGGAAATAAACGTTTTATGCCCCCCTGAATCTAAAGAAAAGCATTTTTAGAAAAAGGTTCGTGTGTGCCTGTGTGTGTCAAAAATGTAAAAAGCGTAAATCTACGACACGGGACTAACGGTTTTACTTCCCTTCCGAAGGACTCCATGCTAAGGATTTTTACACCTGAAAAAAATCCTTCGTCCTCCGCCGGGTTTGAACCTGCGACCTTGGAGCGTGTGTGTGTGGGTCTGGACAGCATAGTCCAAAAACGAAAAGACCGTTTAATACCAAACTTGATATTTAAGTTTGTATCTACCAAGGATGTGACACAAAGGTTTTCAAGAAAATCCCCACACCATCAAATGCCCTTTACATGGACCTTTTCTCGAAAATTTGATTTTCTCCAATATGCTCTAACAGTTTTGATTATAATAGCGTATATTTAAGATGTTTACTTTCCAAATAAAATACACATCGTGAATTTTCTGGCAATAGGCTTTCTTTATTCGGGATGAATTTTACGGAATTTTCCGTAACTGCTAAACCGTAAGATATAGACAAAAACCTACTTCCCAAAAATGTAGAGCTCGTTAAAACACAGAATGATATATTCATTTTTACTTTCTCTACACGTACTATGTATATAGTGTATAGAAAAGGTATTGCACTGCACCAAAAATTTCGATACCAAGATTTCACCGGAAATATGTGTTTTAGGGCTCCCTATATCCAAAAAAAGTATTTTCAGAAAAAGGTCCGTGTGTGTGTGTCCGCGTGTCCGTGTGTCTGTGAACACGATAACTCAAAAACGAAAAGTCGGTAAAATACCAAACTTGATATTTAAGTTTATTATCTTCCTGGGATGAGACACGAAGATTTTGAGAAAAATCTCCCCACCCCGAACTACTCTTTACATGGAACTTTTTTCGAAAATTTTGATTTTATAACGATTTGATTAAAATTTCGTATATTAAAGATATTTACCTGATAAATAAAATTATATTTTGAATTTTCTGGGAATAGCCTCTGAAGACTACTTTATTCTGAGTGAATTTTACGGAATTTTACACCGTAAGAGATAGATAAAAGCTTACCACCCAAAAAATGTACAACATATTAAAACGCACAATTTATGTTATATACATTTTTTTCGTGGAGTTGATTGTTTTTTAGATATTCCTTGTTTTTTGTTTCAGCTTTAAGAAACTTATATATCTTCTCATACAGGAGTTTCTCAACTCCTGTCCATACAAATAAAGGAACTTCAGTGACATAGCAACAAGCTTTAACCAATGGTACTTCCTTATTTCTCTTCTACTTACAAGGAAGGTACTAATGAGACTGTTTCTACTAATTTTTACTCGATTAGCAGGAAGTAAATAGACGCACGAGTTTTTAACAATACTTTGTTGCAGAGAAGTAGAGAAAGTCATGTGAATGGAACACATCACATTGTTTTTCATGGTGTTGATCGTTTTTGAGACATTCCTTGTCTTTAGTTTCAGCTTTGAAAAACTCATACAGGAATTTGTTAATTCCTGTTCATTCTAACCAATCAACTTCAGTCACTTAGCAACCAGCTTTTGACTATCACTAGAACACATCAGATTTTTTTCAGTCTGATTCAACAAGGTGCTTGTAAGTAGAGTGACAGTGTAAAATGTGTAATTTCAGAATGTTAGTTTATGTTAGCGAGTAGTGTTAACGGCATGAGTATGTAAACAATATTGCTAGCAGCTTCATGTCAACTATTGTCGTAGCTCTTCAGGATATAGAAATCCAGGATACAAGGCTCTTAAAGCCAGAAAGGATTACAGAGTACCTGTCTAAGCTTTGTTTGTGTGCTGGTAATGCAGTAATTTATAGTTATCCTTTTCATAACCGGCACGTGATAAATGAAAGGTGAGCTAATGCCATCATGGAGATGATAGTAATCCCAAGCTAGCGTTGCATTGTTTGTGATGCGGGAGAACGCCGTTTGACAGCGCTGACGTTGCGATTCATGCAGCAGCTCCATGTCTCACACACACGATATTCTGTTGGTACCTGCCCTTCAGTCTCGAGATTTGCTGTTTCTCATTTCTACTCTATGTTCTTACACAAGGATTGGTCACTGCTTTTGCCATTTGTACTGTGATATTGAAAAGAACTAGTGTGCAAATATTTCGACGATGGTACTAAAAAATGTACTTCCTCTACATCTCTGTAACAAAATATTGTTAAAAAGCTTATTCTTCTATCTACTTTATGATACTCAAGATAAACACCAGAAATTGTTCTTATTACTTGATCCCTTGTAAGTAGTAGGGCAAAAATGTAATGTTCTATTCATATGATGTCCTCTAGGTGTTCGTGGAAAAAAGTTTATTCAAAAGATTAATGGTTATCTATATCAAGCTGATCCATATAAATATAAGCAGCATTAATCTTATTTCTAGCTACTTGTAGTTAGAGGGGAAATAAAATGCACAGTTTAAAGCGATAATCTCGACCTTAAAAGATGGTTACTGTGTAAAACAACTGAAATTCCAATCTCTTTGCTTGCCATGAATAAACAAACAAGAAACGAGAGGAAATATATCTGCCTGTTTGAGAAACGTTAAATGGTTAAAATTGAAATTAATAATCGAAAATAACTAAAAAACGGTTAACTTAAAAAACTTACGGTTTGCCAACTATACAAAAGTCATCCAGAATAAAGAGGTTTTCAGAGGCTATTCTCAGAATATTCAAGATATATATTTCGTTTGCTAGAAGAATATCTTAATCAAAATCGTTAGAGCCTTTTTGAGAGAAACTAAATTTGCAAAAATTTTCCAGATAAAGGGTAGTTTGGGGTGGCGGGATTGTTTTTTAAAATACTAAACTTAAATATCAAGTTTTTTATTTTACCAACTTTTCATTTTTGAGTTATCATGTTCACAGACCCATGGACACATGTATACACACAAGGACCTTTTTATGAAAATGCTTTTTCGGACACAGGGGACCCTAAAACGTAGTAAAAATGTATATAACATAAATTGTGTGTTTTAGCAAGCTCTACATTTTTGTGCAGTAACTTTTTGTCTATCTCTTAAAGCAAAATATTGCAACATTCATCCAGAATAAAGTTGTCTTCAGAGGCTATTCCCAGAAAATTCAAAATATGCATTTTATTTTTGTTGTAAATATTTTTAATATACGATATTTTGAGAAAACCAAAATTTTCGAAACTTTTTCTGTGTAAAGCTAGTTTGGATGGTGCAATTTTCTTCAAAATCTTCATGTTGCATCCTTGAAAGATACTAAACTTAAATACCAAGTATTCGTTTTTGAGCATACACACGCACACACCCACACACACACACACATACACACTGACAGACAGATATGCACATTTTTCTAAAAATTCTTTTTTTTATTCAGGTGGTCTCAAAACTTGAAATCTCGGTATCAAATTTTTGGGTAGAGTACAATAATTTCTCTATACACTATGTACATATTACGTGTAGCGAAAGCAAACATTCTTATGTCGTTACGGGGGGCGTTCAATAAGTCCCTAGAAAGCAATAGGAAAACAAATTATTTTTGGAAGATTTATTTTATTTTTCAACATGATCTCCTTTTAGTTCGATATACTTTTCCTATCGTTTCCTCAACTGTTTTAAAACTTCCAAAAAGTAGAATTTCGGAAGGTCATCAAAATAGGCATCTGCTTGGAAGATGATCTCCTTGTTAGTCGTGAATGTTTTCCGCCGAGCCACTTTTACAACTTTGGAAATAAAAATATAGATACTGGGAACAAAATCTGATGAATACAGTGGATGTTATAGTAATTCCAACTTTAATTCTACAATTTTTACCATCGAAACTGTGCAGATGTGCATCCTTGCTTTGTCTTGATGGAAAAGAATCTTTTTGTTTACCAGATGAGGGCATTTTTCTAGATTTTTCCGTTCCCCCGGTGCAGTAACGATGTAAAATGCTCTCCATTATAGTTCTTCCTTTCTGCAAGTAACCAATGTAGATGATTCCGCGTGTATGCCAAAAATCCAAGACCATCACATTGTCTGCAGATTTCACTCCTTTGCCTTCTTCGGAAAAAGTTCGCCTTTGTAACCCCACTGTTTTGATGTACTTTTGTCTTGGATGTGTGGTCGTGTGTCCATGTTTCATCCATTGTTATATATCGATGCAGAAACTCGTCAGTACTGCGACGGAAAAATGACATACCAGTTTCCGAATCGATCACACGATTCTTCATTCTCCATTGAGAGCAAATGTGGTATCCATCTTGCCGAGACCTTTTCCAGACTGTTTTTGCTGCAAAACTGAGATCACTGCACTTTGTCATATGCCTGTGGCCTCTACTATTTCGCGAACTTTGTTTCGTTGATTACATAAAGCCATATCCTGTGTCTTGTCAATCATGTCGGAGGAAGTCACTTTCACTGACCGTCCGGAACAATTTTCATCATTTGTGTGTGTACAGCCACATTTATATTCTTTTATCCAACTGTAAATAGTTGCAAACGCAGGAGCAGATGTGCCATGAACGTCATCCAATTCTGCTTTTATCTCTTTAGGTGTTAAGCGTTTTGAATAGAAGTGTTTAATCATCATCATCATCATCATTTTTTTTCCATATTTCTAAAGAAGTGCAAGATTGTTGATTCAATCGCCTATGGCAACGAAATTACGCGATAGATATAGCTGAAGCTTAGACTGTCACCTGTAAGAGACGACGGTTACTAAATACAAACTTTTTTCGGTGCTAGGAGTGTAATTTCTAGGCTTTTCTAAGGACTTATTGAACGTCCCTGGGATAGGAGATATAAATCCTGTGTAGTACCGACTATAAATATTTTCAAATTGTTTGTGCAGTTTTCTATCCATGTTGGCGTCTTTTGAAAATACACTTAAACTTATATTCGACCTGGACCCGATTTGTCTGAAGAGAAACACCGACATCATCAATTCTTAGAGAGAGATAAAAAAAACCAATACATTTGAACTGTTGATCACAATCATTCTGGCGATGTGCCATTGTTCTTTTGTAATTCTCTGAATATGACATGAGATTCTTTACTGCCAGTCACATTGTACACAAGACCATAGAAGGCGCAAGTATTGATATCCATATTTTCTGGTTTGGATCCGGGAATCGCCAGTTCTGTTTCAATGGATTTCTGTAAAATGTAATTTCGTTTCTAAACGAATATAACCTTCATTCACAAAATAAAAATATATACAGCGTATTAACATTTTCAAAGTGATAGGTGCATTAATACTTATCGTATACACCTCCGTATGCCAGCTTTAGTTTCTCTAGCACATATGTACTCACAATGTACATAGTAGGTAGAGATATTGTATTCCACCCAAAAATTAGATGGCGACACCTAACAGAAAATTCTATTTTAAGGATTGCCGAGTAGAAATATTTTTAGAAAAAGGCTAATGTGTGTGAGTGCGTGTGTGTATGTGTCTGTGAATAGCATAACTCAAAAGCGAACAGTCGGTTGAAGATCAAACTTGTCGTTTAAGTTGAGAATCAACCAAGAATGCGACACCATACTTCCTTTTACATCTTGCTAACGATTTCGATTGAAATGCCGTAAGTTAAAGATATTTATATAACAATGAAGATATATGGGTTTCTTAAAACACACAAGCAATGCCCTATGCAGCTTTTGTAGAGCTTACCATTCCCAATATACTGTTTGTCAGTTTTAAAATACTTAAACGTTTTGCAAACGGGAAATCTTCTTCCGTTTTATATCTCTATTACTCCTGGCCCTAGATGAAGTTTCGAATTTCAATAACAATCCCATAGCGACAGGTTTTAAAGATTTGCCTTACCTTTTCGTCTAGTGCAATTCCTTGTTTTTCTTCTACTAAGCTAGTGATAAAGCTATTTCTGGCAACGTTTATCTTGCTTAGTATGTTGTTAATAAAAGTATAATGTTTTAGACGATTACTTTGCACAATTGTTAGAGAAAGTCATGTGAATGGAACACATCATATTTGTTTTACTTGCTCTACCACGGAGGATGTGCATATACGTAATAGGTATATAAGGTATTATATTCCGCCCAAAACATCGATATCCATATTTTACCGGAAATATACGACTTGTGCACCCCTGAATCCAACAAGGATTTTAGAAAACGCTTCTCGCGCGCGCGCGCGCGTGTGTGTGTGTGTCTATGGACAGCATAACTCAAAAACGAAAAGTAATTTCAATACCAAACTTGGTATTTAGATTCAATATCTTCCAAGGATCTGTCATGAAGATCTCAAGAAATGTTTCCTACTCCATATTACCCTTTACATGGAAGAGGTTTCGAAATTTTCGATTTTCTCTCAAATGGCTAGAACGATTTTAAGTATAGTAACATATATTAAAACTATTTAGTTGACAAATAGAATGTATATTTTGAATTTTCTGGGAAATTCCTCTGAAGCTCTCTTTATTCCACATGACGTTTGCATAACTACGTCAATGAATGATAGATAAACCCTACAAAAATGAAGATCTGGTTAAAAGACACAGATTAAGTTAAATACATATTTTAAGAAAAAATGTAAATGGAGTTTTATTTATGGACGCTCTTTAACTGCTGTGTTTCTCAGCGTCCCATTCTATACTGGACGTGAAAGACCGTTTAATTTTGCTCAGAGTCATCTTTTATCAGGCTTGAGGTTCTTTTACGTTCCGTAAATCTACGACACGGGACCAACGGCTTTACTTCCCTTCCTAAGGAAACCATGCAGAGGATTTTAACGCCTGAAAAAATCCATCGTCCTCCGCGACCTCGGGTATATGAAGTTAGCATGGTAACCATTACACCACGGAGAGTGACATATTTAAAGGGGTTAATCATTTCCGAGATATTGCTTATTTGTTTTAAATTTAATACTAATTTCCTCAAATTGGATGTTGTTAAATTTTGTTGTTTCTGGTCAAGCAAGTCACCGAATCTATGCTCAGGATTTCTCGTGGCCATTTCTCTCAGCGGTTTCAAACTCGCGGTTTAAAGAAAGAAAGATATACTGTTCTTTGAGGAACGAAGACACAAACATCAGTGCACATTATTTAGTATTCGATATACATGTGTTAACGGTATAGCCACAGGTATTTTGATAAATGGTACCTTAGTCTGAATCCACTTGTGTGTTTAGCTGAATTTTCTCTTCGTCAGAAAGTTTTCCTACAAATCAACCGCATAATTTACAACATGGTGTGTTTTGTGTGATCTTAATGTGCGGAGAAATGAACAACACATATCAGTTTAGGCTATCCGTTTTGCTTCCAATTTTCGCACTTAAGTACGCGACCTACTAAACTAGGTAGTGAGGTCTTGCATTGGTCTTGCAGAGAGTATTAAAACTCAGTTCCGATACACCATTTGCTTTAGCAGGCACGCCCATTCATGATAAGACCTTCATCAAGGAAAATAAACACGTTTGTGTTGCGTGTGCATGTCTCTTGGCTAATCTAAAAAATACTATTCTTAATAACTAAACTTATAGTCCCCAAGTGAGGCAAAAGTTGATGTAAAATTGCTCATTGCACTGTTAGTAGTTTCCAATACCAATATACTTATGTGTACCCCTAACAGCATGTAGATTATAGTATGCATGTAGTTTTTCACCACATTATACGGATAATAGGCTGCATCACAGTATATAACACCTGTTTGCTTCTCTCTCAGAAAATATATGCAAGTGTCCATCATATCGGTTCAACATATTATGCCTCATTTACGAACACATACATACACACACACATATATATATATATTTAATCTTATATCACCTATGAATGATGAATTATTTTATTATTTCTCACAATGTATAATACTAAGATTACATAACGTTCAATCAAACTCGCAGCTTAAGGATGCACAACTAACAATTATAAAGACTGAATTTTCAATTTGATAATTTGCTTGTAGACTTTCATGCTTGAGGATTTTGTATATAATTTATAATTATCCGTGGTTTATATCTTTCGTGTTTATTTAGTTTAGCAAACTGACCACTTTTTAATTCATAGCATATACATTCAGTTCATTCAAGGAATATTAATATTTATTTCTTCTTATTTCTTCTCTTGCTCAACATGAGCAGTTTTAAACGATTGATGTTTTACAAATAAACTATTTAAAAGCGCAACATGAATTGTGTGTGTTTGTGTGTGTGTATATATAGGATATTTTGCTTAGAATTTTACAACTATAACGTAATAACATTAAGACTTAGAATTATAAAATTTCACTCTACAATTTTAATCCCTCCGAGATGAATGTGCTTTTGAAAAAAACTCTCGGCGGCAGGGTGGCGTGGATTCGCTGTAACACTTGGGGTATTCAGTCAGCTACTCTCTTTGAGATGAAGAACGTTAGGGGCCCACCACTATGGCTCTAGCCCGCTCTGGTTTTGGTCGGCCGTCAAATACTCCCACATCATCCCATCCTTTTGAGGTTGAAGCAAAATCAACTTACGGTGGCCAGAATGTAACCATGAACCGACCGTTTGACATATTGACCTCGCAAATAATCAACCAACCGACATTTTAAATATTATGATATTGTATCGGGCTTTATGAAGTTTAAAAGCATTTAATGTAATTATGTCCTCCGTCTTGTTCCACTCGTCTGTAGCTAATTCAGTATTTAAAGATTACGTCTCTGTTGAATATTTTTTTTTCATTTTTTTTCATTTATATAGCCCCCTTAACATCTAAGGTCATGTCGGGGGCTTTGCATTTGAAACATCTCGTTGTCTGTAGGTTCTTTACGTTGGTTTAAATCATTTTAATTTTATCAAATACACACACATTCACTCTCACACTTCCAGACTCTGTGGGGGATAGGGAATAAATCTGGCTAAAGAAAAATTCCCCGCCCCGGCCGAGAATCGAACCCGGGACCTCCGGGTAAGAAGTTAGCTCGCTGACCACTCGACCACGGAGGCAGTCTCTGTTAAATAATTGATCACTTTAATGTAAGGAACATTTGTTTATTGTATTCCAACCAAAAATTCTATGTTCAGATTTTATGGAAATGCATGTCTTCAGGTTTTTAAAACCATAAAGCATTTTACTTAAGCTCCTCTCTCACTCTCTCAGTATTTCTCTCTTCGTGTGTGTTTGAGAACAACATTGCTCAAAACGAAACGTCGGTTAAATACGAAACTGACTCACTTTCAAGGTTGAAATTCTTAAGTACTCTTATTATTTAAAGCCGTCCGTTATTCATTTATTCTTGCGTTGCTTGGAAAAAGCATGCATTTTAAACTCAGTATATAGTACTAACTTCTTAAGTATTTGGCTATTATTATTTCCTTATTATCCATAACGAAATGTGCAATATGTGGAAACGCAGTTCTCGAATAGGAGGAAGTCAATAAATGAGTAGGCGTTCGTAAAAATGCTTTATATACCCACCAATAAACAATAGCTGGCACATGTATGTGTGCGCGCGTGCGTGTCATTCCACTGCAGCTATCATGAGCTTATTTTACGCCAGACGCCAGGAGTTTAGGATGATATGAGTGTGTCAAACGGGCAGCCAAAACCGACCGCGGGGAAAGATCTACAGTAGTGGGTTCCCGCTGTCCAAGCAATTCTTCATCTCAACGCGGGGAGCGCTTGGAGCCCGCGTCCTGGGTCTGATTGAACTCCCCAAGACCTAGAGACGACTCCAACGACGCCGACGAATGTTTTTACAAAGCGCATCACAATCACGGAGAGGCGCCACCATCACAGACATGAAACAGACCGGTTGGAATGAAATGGAGATAAAATGAAGGGAAAGTTACTTCGGGGGAATGAAATATCCGTAGCATTCGGCTAGTGGCTCAGAAAACCGATGAAGCCGCGGGAATCGAACCCATATCCTACCAAATATGAGCCGCAGGAGAAACGCCTGAGTTACCTGGCTTGGTGCGATAGGCGGTAAAGAATGTGATGTGAATGTATTAAATCCGAATTTTTAAAATTAATATGCGCTCGTAAATTAATCCAGAACTTTCTAGGATTCTTAGCTTATTCATGCTGACAGTTTCCATTCCCTTTAATATACCATTTGTGAAGCCTGATACAGTCACTGTCCTTTGTACAACACTTTCACCGTGCTATATGAGGAAGCTTCAAAACGTTTTGCAAATGATGTCTTAAACTACAAGCAAAAGTTGACATTCAAAAACCTATCTTCACAATCCTTCAAAGTACCCTCCATCTCTCTGTATACACAGTTGCAGAGGTGCAATCGCTTGTCAAAAGCAATACACTATTCCCATAGAGATGTTGGCAACAGAGCTGGGTACTCGTTTAAAAGGTTTTCTAGCAATACAAGATTTCACTCGAGGAAACAGCCAGAAGCCGCACGGTGCAAGGTCATGACTATAAACGTATTCATTCTTAAATATATCCGCACCACAACGGACCCAGGTGACCGGTGCACCGTGATACAGGACAGTAGCAATGCGTGCAGCAAAGTAATCCCATGCTAATAATCTAAATTTCAAAATCAATTTGTTCTTAAATGTAAATAATGCTCCTTAGAAATAAACGAGAGTTTAATTAACATTATTTATACCATTACATAGAGCAGCAAGTCTCAATATGCAACTTTTATGAGTCATCTGATTTTCAGAATACTATTTACAACAGTTGCTATATGTTACTGTTTAGAATCATGGTGGACGGTCGCTGTGAATTTGCTCTTGGGTCTTCGTAGAATTAAGTAAAACATAGGGCTGTTAAACCATTGTCTAGTGGTGAAAAAGCAATAGTGTTGAATGATGTTTAATTAAGCTACATAAATATTTTTCAAACACTTGGCCAATCAATTTTGCCAAACCCTTATAGCGATCCACTATTTGAAAAGTCCTTGTTTAAATCACCCGTGCAATAACTTTAAACCCTACTTTCCCCCGTAAGGAGGAGGTTCCGACGTCTACAGCTGCTCCGGTGCGAGCGCTGCTGGCCCCAAGCACCCGTAGTATTGCTGTCGTTGCGGAGTTATCCGGCCGAACATCTGAGCCTCTCCCGAAAGGGAGCTGTTAGGTTTGGGTTGGACTCGGCGGGGCAATGGTTACCAAAATATATGGGTGATTGGGTAGGCCTCGGCGAGATTGGGGGACGTCTCAATGTCCTACGGTACTAACCTGGAGAAGAACCTGAGTTTTCAGGTTACTGCTGTGTAGCTCTTATCTTACTGCATAAGCTATTTTCTTTATTTTGCATTCATGCGCATAAAGTTTATTTCCAATATTTCCATTTCATGGATTAACAAACAAATTTGCATACAAATCTCAAATGTGCTGTCGACATTTCAAGGATGTATTTTGTAATTGCTTTATTCGTTATTTCATTACATATTAATTTATAATGGAAAAAGCTAGGAAATTCATACCGAAAACTTCAAAAAAATGAAGTATTTATGTACAACGTATATCATTAGATTAAACCCAATCGTTACATCTGTTTTCATTCTACAAAGGTATCACAAAATATCATTATTATTGTTCGCCGACAAATATGATTTCGCAAGACAGTTTTATAAAATTTGCAAGCTAAAAATATTTAAATGTATATTCTGAGAAATTATTTCAGTAAGAGCTTAGAGCAGAGCCGGTAAGATAAGCACCTGTGGTGAGAGATGCTCTAACCCTATAATTGCCCCTTTTTTTTTCCTTCCACCTGCCAGAGAAGCGGAGAGGTTACGATGATTATTCTTCTTCACATAAATTAATAATTCATTTAATAAAAGCATCATTGGCAATCAATTACGAGAGGTATAAATCTACGTATGAAACAGTGGCGGTGCTTCTTGAAGAACAACGAAATACTTGTTCTCCCAGTCCCGATTAAATATTCACCGTTCACTCACGTTGCACATGTAAGTCACCACTGCACTGATAAGGATGCCACGGAACCGGTTTCTTTGGCTCTACGTGACTTTTGAAAGAGAGTAGTGGGGTCGAGTGGGAGGTTAGGCTCACACCTCTTGCGCTTTGCCTGCCAGGCCTGGTTTAGAGCTTTGCCATGGTTATTTCTTTCTTTATTTTTCTTTTAAGTAAATAGCTTTAAAATTAAAAATAAAAACGTACAATATATAATCTCAGAGTTCCATAAAATCCAAGATTTATACCATTCATACTTGAATGCGCTTTAGTTAGAGACTTTATTAACTGAATTGCTAATTTATCTGAATAATCTATCTAATTAAGATTATAATTATATCAATGAATTGAGTGTATATTTTAATAGAAAAATATGTGCTGGGGATATAATGTTAACACCTACAAATATTGTGAAATCTTTATATTTTCATATTGTTATTTGTTTTTTATATTCACTACTATTGAATAGTGGCGGCGCCATGGTTGCCTGGTTAGACCACTCGCCTCACATCTAGGTGGCTTGGGTTCGATCCTAAGCGCCCGCATTTGGGATTAATGTTGGACGAAGTGGCGTCTGGGCGGGTTTTCTCTGGGTCCTCCGGAATCCCCGCCACTTATTCCAATTGCTCCATCATCACCATTCCAATCAGCAATTTCGCCTTATATTTCATATCATACACTTCCTCCTGTTCCTGCATGGCCACGGGTCGACCCCTTGAAATAGGTTCTCCATTCTGTGTGTTTTTGTTGTATTATTACTGCGCTGTATACACCTTTTTCGTTTTTCTCCTAACATTTACTGTGCTTTGCTGTTTTCATTACCGTCTTTGCTGTTTCCTTACACACATAGACATTTTCACAAACATATAAACACCCATACCCAAGGCGGGACTCGAAACCACCATCCCCTCCGCCACGAAGCACCAAAGCGAAACACTTAAGTGAGCGCAGCCATGGGGACCGTGTCGTTGGCTTCTGACCCCTAGGCTTTGGCTTGTAAGTCCTAGGCGGGTGTCAGTCCTACAAATATGGGGAGGGTAAGCTGATTACGAAAAGAAGCTATTCAGTAATGGATTCGCTGGATGTAAAACATTTAATGCCCCTCGTAAGCCTAAAAATTATCCGCTTATTGCATACATTACTAATACTTTCGAACATATACATTTTTCAAGCTATTGGATTACATGAAGAAAAAAAAAAAAAGGATTGGTTTTGAGAAGTGGGGCACTGCGATGTTCCGGATGGACTGCTCAGCCCGGCCGGTATAAATGTCATCACTTCTATTGTTTGTTTGTTGGCTATCGACAGTTTTGTTTCGACATTATGGGGTGAGGAATCTGAGGTCGCTCTACTGAAGCGCGAAGGATGGCGACCTCACATTTAGCGAACATGCGCGGGGTTTTGTCAGACGGGCAGCACTCAGCGCTAATAGTGCTGGCGCCAGAGGATATGACGTATGGCTGCCCCATCTCCTAGGATTCTGCTATAATCCCCTTTGCTACTTGACTCCTTGTGTTGGTCGTTCCATGTATAGGGGACAAAACGAAAATAAAACATCCAGAGAGCAATACACACCTCAGAGACCCTGTGCTAAAACAACATAAGAGACAGTTTCACCTCGACAGTTGTTAACTTCCTGTAATATATTCTGAAAGTTTACAAGCGATAAAATAATAATAATAATAATAATAATAATAATAATAATA
Source organism: Hymenopus coronatus (assembly GCA_030762935.1). NCBI lineage: Eukaryota > Metazoa > Arthropoda > Insecta > Mantodea > Hymenopodidae > Hymenopus > Hymenopus coronatus. The sequence continues at coordinate 117,503,098 of CM060897.1, read as the reverse complement.
ATAATAATAATAATAGCTAAAGAGTAAGCGTCATCAACTAATAGCTCTTTGAGTGAAGCACAGAGTAACTTTGATCGTTCCTCGACCGAATCACCATTGTGTACTGCGTGACCTTCATTGCGCAAAAACTCGTTCAAAGCAGTGGCGGTATGCAACCTTTTGCATTTGAAATATGAATAATAAAATTATAAATTTTGACGTTTCCTCCTCAGCTGTGAAGGATATCCTCAGAAAAGAAGCTAGGCAGCAAGCATTGATACTGTTGGAGTATTGGGAGGGGAGTAATTGGACTGCTGTGTTCTAATTGGCTGTTGGGCAAAGACACTGTAAGGCAAGAATCCAGGTCTGGTTTAGCTTAAATCCGCCTTCTCTATTAAAATTATTGGGATGTTTGTATACCTCTATAGATTTTCTGACCATTCTGGGGAGGTAATGTTTGGTAGTTGCGAGAACTTCTGTTTTTTCAAAAAATATGTCGTGCTTATCCATGATGAGGCATGATCTGCAACGGCTGATTTGTCTGTATGGCTGAGGCGACATCTGTTGGGTTCAGTATGTGAGTTTTTATGCTATGTTTTGTTGTGCCTGTGTAAGATTGGCCGCATGTACAGGATACCGACGGTAGAGAGCGTGTCAAATGGGTGTTTAGCTGATTTGTAAATTTGTTTTAATTTTCGTGTTGGAAGAAATATTGTTTTAATTTTTTGTTTATTTAGTAGTTTGCCTATTCTGTCAGTAACGCCTTTTATGTATGGTAGAAAGACTTTAGCTCTATTTGAATTTGAATTTGTGTTTTCCTTTTGAAATTAATTAGGATGAATGGCATTTTTAGAATAGCCATTATGGGCGAAAACTTGTTCCAGTCATTTAAGTTCATTATTTAAGTACTGTGGCTCACGTTCATTGGTTAATATACCTACGCGTATTACAGGTTCATTATTGTATATTAATTGCTCAATTATACTATCTCTTATTTTAATATTGATATTACTGATGTGATCATATCATATTTTCAAAAGATTAGTAATATGGCACACAGTTGCAAGAGAAGACAATTATGACCTTATAAAACCTGATGTGCTAAATTCACATAACTTTGTCTACCTATTCTGCAACAAATTGTTCTTAGAAATGCTTATCCTTTTCTCTAGTACGAGCTTATCTTGAAAACCATTAGAAGAAATTGTTGTATTACTTAGCTACCTCTAAGTAAGACGAAAATAAGGGAATACATTAGGTTGAAAAGATAGTCACATTTTTTAAAACCATTGAATGGAATTGAAATACTCTTTTGTTACATGCCCATGAAAATAACGCAGAATAACTACTTCCCATTTAAGAAAAATTGAAGTGTTGGAAATTCTAAAGCTAATTAGAAGGAGTATCTCGCAAATAGTATTCTCCAAAAAAAAAAAAAAAAAAAATGAATAAGATATAAATTATCTGTTTTAATGACATACATTTTGTCTAAATGTTTTTGTTTATTTCTCACAGTTTACTAGCTAGGCAAAAGTCATCCAGAATGAAGAGACAGTTCAAAATATAGATACATTTTGTTTATAACGTAAACATCATTAATATATCATTTTAATCATCATTTATTTTAATTTTGCATCACTAGTAAACGTAATAAATGGATAAAAACTTACTACACAATATAATGTAGAGTTCCATAAAACAGAACATTTATCTCAATACACTTTATTCGTGGAGTTGACATTGGTTTCAGTTTTAAAATACTTAAAGTTTTCTCATACAGAAACTTGTCAACTACTGGGAACACAAAGAAAGGGATTCCAATCCCATAGAAACCACATTTTAACACGTGACTGTCGGTTTAACCTAACGTATTCCCTTACTTCCCCTCTATTTACAAGGAACTAAGTAATAAGACCGTTTCTAATACTGTATACCTCGATTAGCATGAAGTGGATAGAAGAATAAGCTTGTTAACAATAATTTGTTACAGAGATGAAGAAAAAATCATGTAAATGGAACAAATCAGTTTTTTTCTATATAAAAAGGAATTTAGGGTGGCAGGTTTTCTTGAAAACATAGTGTCGCATCCCTGGAAAACGCTGAACGAAATGTCCAAGTTTGGTATGTCACCAATTTTTCGTTTTGCGTTATGTTCTTCACAAACACACACACACACACACACTGACATATAGGTACACCTATATATGAATCTTTTTCTACACATTCTTATGACTTTTTCTACAGGTACTACGTACAAGTGTATAGAGAACTTATTGTAATACGATCAAACATTCGATACCGAGATTTCATAGGAAATACATGTTTTAAGTCCCTCTGAATAAAAAAAATTAGAAAAATGTCCGTGTATTTGTCTGTACATATGTGTGTCTGTGGGCAGTATAGCTTAAAAACGAAAAGATCGTTAAAAACCAAACTTGGTTTGGTATCTTCCAAGGACGTGAAGATTTTCAAGAAAATCCCCCACCCCCAACAACCCTCTTTTTCTAAAATTTTGATTTTCTAAAAAATTGCTCTAATAATTTTGATTAAAATATTGTATATTAAATACATTTTCCTGACAAATAAAATGTATGTCTTGAATTTTCAGGGAATAGCCTCTGAAGACTACTTTATTCTATAAGAATTTTACGGAATTTTGCATAACTGTTAAACCGTAAGAGAGTGACAAGAACTTACTTAACAGAAAATATAGAACACTTTAAAATACACAATTTATGTAATATTCATTTTTTTGTGGAATGGGTAGTTTTTGAGATATTCCTTGTTATTAGTTTCATCCTTGAAAAATATACTTTTCTCAAACAGGAATTGACAAACAAACAAACGAAGTTCAGTCTCATAGCAACCAGATTTTGACTATCACTTTGACCTATGGTACTCCCTTATTTAGCTTCCGCTTACAAGGAAACAAGTAATAAGATTAACGGTCTTTCGTTTTTGAGCTATGCTGCCCACAGACATACACACATTCAGACACACACACGGATATTTTTCTAAAAATTCTTTTTTTTTTTTATTCAGGTGGTCTCAAAAAATGTATTTCCGGTGAAATCTCGGTATCGAATGGATTTCTTCAAAATGGCTCAAAGAATAGTTTGCAGAGAAATAAAGAAAGGCTTGAGAACGAAAAGAATCAGATTTTAATTGCTCTTTGCATAGAAACGTACATTGACGCTCATTTCTCTGAAGAAAACATTCTGTTGAAATATATAAGTTTTAGGTGATATAAATTTGTTCTTCTACTTTACATAATAGATAATGTGAAAATAAGCTATCTGAATGTTTTACTGTAGCTGAAACCAGTTGATAAAAATGTAGAAAGCAACAAATGTGCACATTAAACATTGTGCAGAAGATGCGGCGCATAATGGAACGCAGCTGATTATGTTGGTAAAGACAAAATATATACCTCCATCACTCATCCTCAGGGCACACACATTCACTTCCACAAAATATTATGTCCTTACAGTCCAACAATAACAAAACACGTTATTTGATCATCTTTAATAAAGATTCGTTGAATTTAAGTGCAAAATAAAATATAATATACTAAAAATATAAAGTGCTCTATTTACATAGCTTTTTCCACATCTCAGTAATAAACTATTATTAATAAGCTTATTCTTCTACATATTTTATCTAATCGAGATAACCAATAGCAGAGACGGTCTTGTTACTTAGCTCCTTATAAGTAGCAGGGAAATAAAGGAATACTCAAGGCTAAACCTACATTCAAATGTTTTAAAATGTGGTTGCTATGGGATTGATATTCATTTCCTTGCGTGGCCAAGACTTGACAAGTTCCTTTGTGAGCTAAAACTGAAACCAATAACAAAGAATATATTTAAAACGGTCAACTCCACGAAAAAACAAAAATATATATATATAACATAAATTGTGTTTATTGGGTCTACATTTTTACTTTCTCTACATGTAGTTAAGATATATTTTTTTTATTGTTTCATTTATATGGCCCCCTTTAACATCTAAGGTCATATCGGGAGCTTTCCACTTGAAACAACTCGTCTGTAGGTTCTTTTAACGTTGGTTTAAATCATTTTGTTTTACTCAAACACGCACACATTCACACTCACATACAAACTTCCAGACTCTGTGGGGGATAGGCAATAATTCTGACTCGAGAAAAAATCCCCGCCCCAGCCGGTAATCGAACCCGGGACCACTCGACCATGGAGGCAATCAGAGAAGATATTGTAATGCACCCAAAAAACGATATCGAGATTTCACCGGAAATGTATTTTTGGGTATCCTTGAATTCATAAAAAGCATTTGTAGAAAAAGGTCCGTGTGTGTGTGTGTGTGTGTGTGTGTGTCTGTGGATGGCATAGCCAAAATTGAAAAGACCGTTAAATACCAAACCTTTGTATCTTCCAAGCATGCTCACGAAGATTTGCAAGAAGATCCCGTCACCCGAAACTACCCATTACATAGAACATTTTTCGAAAATTTTGATTTTCTCAAAAATGGTGCTAACGATTTTATTAAAAATACCATATATATAGATATTTCATGGAAAATAAGATGTACATCTTGAATTTTCAGGGAATAACCTCTGAAGACCTCTTCATTCTGGATGACTTTTGTATAACTGCCAAACGATGAGACATAAATAAGAGCTTACCACATAAAAAATGAAGATCTCATTAAAACTCGCAATTTATGTCATATACATTTTTTCTTTAGAGTTAACCGTTTTCGAGATATTCCAGATTATTGGTTTCAATATTAACCATTTAAACGTATCTCAAAAGGTAAGGCATCCTTTTTCTCGTTTCTCGTTTGTTTATTCCTGGCAAGCAAAGGGATTATAATTTTAATTGTTTTACATAGCTACCAGCGTTTAAAGGACGAGACTATCTCTTTAGCCCGTGAATTTTCTTATTTATCTTCTACTTACAAGGAAGCTAGTAATAAGAAAATATGCTTAAGTTTAACTTGATTAACATGATGTAGATAACAAATGAATATTTTGAATAAAAGTTTTGCTTACAGAACAGCTAGGGGGCATCACGTGAATGGAATAATTCGATTTTTTCACTTCTACTAACAAGGAACAGAGTAATAAAGACAATTTCTGTTAATGTTTATCTCGAATAGCATGAAGTAGATAGAAGAATAAGCTTTTTAACAACATTTGTTACAGAGATGTAGAGAAAGTAATGTGAAAGGAACACATCAAATTTTTTGTAGTAGGTTTTGCCTATCTCTTATGGTTTATCAGGTAAACATGCAGAAAAATTCATCCAAATTTTATTTGTAATGTAAATATCTGAAATAAAAATAATCTAATTAATTCCCATTCAATAAAATAAATTATATTATTTATAATAAAATATATACTGAATTTTATTGAAAATCGTTAGAGCCATTTTTAAAAAAATATAAGTGTCGGAACTTTTCCATGTAAAGGGTAGTTGGGGGTGAAATTAAATACCAATTTTAGTATTTAACAGACTGGTGGTTATGTTGCTCACAGACTACACGCACACATGTAATTTCTCTAAATAATTCTATTTCTGGATTCAGGTATCTCAAAGCATAAAATTCCGGTGTAATTGAATTTTTGGGTGGAATACAAGACCTTCTCTAACTATAATGTGCATTGTTCATACGAGCTAGAGAAAGTAAAACAGGAATAAACACGAAAATCATTTCGTTTTTGTTCCCATGAAATTTCTGTTATAAATGTCGTAGATGTTAAGTTTAAGAGCATGTGCAAATTATTCTTCATACCATCCTAAAGAAGGCTGAAGTTTGTAGTATTCTTCTAGGGCCTCATTTTGTACCAATTGTAGGAAAACGTTCCATAGAGACGTTATCTGAACCACCTCTTCTTTTCACATACGTTACAGAATCGTTCATTGGTTTGCTTTTAAGTCCTTGGATTGTTTTAGGCCTAGTTATATAGACCACTTGTAATTGATGAGCGGACTCAAACGTTGGTTAGCTTGTGAAGGAAACCATTCTGTGATCTAGCGGAATAACCCTTTTATGGATTTATACTGCATAGTATGGTACATTTTACCGAGATTTCACCGGAAATACATGTTTTGGGACTACCTGAATCCTAAAAAAGTATTTTTAGAAATATCTGTGTGTGTGTCTGTGGGCAGAATACCTAATGAACGAAAAGTCAAACTTGATATTTAAGTTCAGTATCTTACAAGGATACAACAAAATATTTTCAACAAAATTCCCCTAATCTCAACTATGGATAAAAATTCGAAAATTTGGTTTCCTCGATAATGGCTTTAACGATTTTGATTAAAATCTCTTATATTTAAGATATTAACAGTACAAAAAACGTATATCTTATACGTCTGCCGTGTTTATTCTGGATGATTTTTTCTTAATTTTGCATACCTGGTAAAGCGTAAGAGATAGACAAAAACTTACTACAAAAAATGTAAACCTTCTTAAATCACATAATTTATCTTATAATCATTTTTTTGTGGAGATGACTCTTTTAAGGATATTCCTTGTTTTTGATTTCAGATCTAAAGTACTTAAATTTTTTCTCATACGGGAACTTGTCAACTCCTGGCCACGTAAAGAAATGGATTTCAATCCGATAGTAACCACATTTTCAAACATTTAATTGTCTGTTTAGCCTAGTGCATTCCCTTATTTCCCTTCTACTTACAAGAAAGCAAGTAATTAAGAAATTTCTATTAATTCTTATCTCGATTATTATATGGTAGATAGAAGAATATGATTTTAAAAATAATTTGTTATAGCGTTGTAGAGAATGTTATGTGAATGCTACACATTAGATTTTTGTCTGCTACTATTCTTCTTCATAGTGGAATTCGGCAGTTGGCTAGCTTCTGATTAACACAATGTCTGTCCCCGTTATTGATCTGTCTGCTTTTCCTTGCTCTTGTCCTTTACAATATTAGGTATTCCGTTTGAGTTCGGTGTAGCTATCCACACCACTCTCTTACTGATTCTTTGACTCTTTGAATTTATGCAACTCCCGTTTTCTCTCTGTTAGATGGTCTGTCTAATAACACATAATCTGCTACAAAATGCACTTCAAAGCGCTCTTCATTAAGAAAGACATTTGCATAAAGTAGCGATAGGCAAAATGTCACTGCAGTACTACACAAAAACTCTGATGTGTTCCACTCAGGTGACTCTCTCTACATCTCTGCAACAAATTATTGCTAAAAAGCTATTTCTTGTTAAAACATTAGCAGAAGCAGTGTCATTATTTAGTTACTTTATAAGAAGAGAAACAAGGGAATACACTAGGCTAAACCGACAGTCAAATGCTTTTTAAAATGTGGTTGCTATGGGATTCAAGTCCGTTTTTTCGCGTGGCCAAGAGTTGACAAGTTCTCAAATGAGAAAACTTTATTTTAGTACTGAAATCAATAACAAGGAATATCTCTAAAACGGCTCACTCTACCAAGAAAATGTACTGAAATAAATTGTATGTTTTATCGTGGTCTACATTTTTGTGTAGTAAGTTATTGTCCATCTCTTACGGTTTATCAGTTATGCAAAATTTAATAAAAATCATCCAGAATATAGAAGTCTTTAGAGGATATTCTCAGAAAGTTCAAGAAGTACAGTTTATTTAGGATTAAAATATATTTAATATACGGGATTTTAATCAAAATCATTAGAGCATTTTTGAAAAATTCAAACTTTTCGAAACTTTTCCAGGTAAAGGCTGGTTTGGGGTGTGGTGAATTTTCTTGAAAATCTTCGTGTCATATCCTTGGAAAATACCAAACTTAAATACCAAGTTGGTTATTTAATGGTCTTTGTTCTTAAGCTATGCTGAAAAACAACAAAGCAATTTTCAATGACAAATAACTGTCCTTTACTTTCTCTAACGTACTGCGTATATAGAGCATAGAGAAGGTACTGTATAGCACCCAAAAATTTCATACCGGGATTTTACCGGAAATATATATTTTGGGACTCCTGAATAAAAAAAAAAAACGTTTTTAGGAAAACGTCCGTGTGTGTCTGTATGTGTGTGTGTGTGTGTGTATGTGTGTGTGTGTGTGGGGGGGGGGAGGATGGAGGGGGCAGTATTGAACAAAAACTATATCTTTAAGTTCAGTTTCTTTCAGGAATGAGACACGAAGATTTTCAAGAAAATCCCTCCATCCTCAACTATATGGAAATTTTTTGAAAATTTTAATTTTCTCAAAAATGGCTCTAACGATTTTGATTAAACTCTCTTATATATAAGATACTTATATGCCAAATTAAATGTACTTCTTGAATTTTCTGAAGAACTGTTTTTCTGGATACATTTTACTGAATTTTGTATAATTCTTAAACCGTAATAGATACACAAAACTCACTACACTAAAAATATAGATCTCAATTAATGCTACACTTTTTTGGAACAATGTGGACCGTTTTCGAGATATTCCTTATATTGGTTACAGTTTTAAAATACTTAGAGTTTTCTCATATTGGAACTTTTCAACTCCTGGCCACGCAAAGAATCGGATTTCAATCCCATAGCAACCACATTTAAAAATATTTGAATGTCAGTTTAGCGTAGCGTATGCCCTTATTGCCCTTCTGCTTATAAGGAATTAAGTAATAAGACCGTTTCTGCTAATGTTTATCTCGATTAGCTCGAAGTAGATAAAAGAATAAGCTTATTAATAATACTTTGTTACAGAGACGTAGAAAAAGTCATGGAACACATCAGATTTTTATGTTAGACTCAAAATATAAATAGTACCATCTTTCTTAGATTACTTGTAGAATAAACTTGAAAAATCTGATGTGTTCCATTTACTGACTTTCTCTACATTGCTAAAATAAATTATTGTTAAAAAGCATATTCCTGTCTACTTTATGATAATCGAGATAAACATCAGAAATTGTCTTAGTTACTTGCTTCCTTGTAAATAGAAGGAAAATAAGGTAATACACTAGACTAAAACGATAGTCAAATCCTTTAAAACCTAGTTGCCATGTGCTTGAAAGGCGTGTCTATACAGGGCCAGCAGTTTAAAACTTTCCACTTGAGAAAAAGTTTAAGTATTTTGAATCTGAAAAAAAAAAAAAACTTAATTCAGAAATGGTCGATTCCGAGAAAAAACGTATGTAACATAAATTGTGTGTTTTAACGTGATCTACATTTTTTGTGAAATAAGTTTTAGAATATTTCTTTCGGTTTACCAGTTGCGCAAAACTGAGCAAATTTCATTCAGAATAATTTCATTCTTCAGAGGCTAAAAAAATTCAGAAAAGTCAGGATATACATTTTATTTGTCATATAAATATCTTTAATTTACCATATTTTAAAATCGTTAGTCATTTTTGAGAGAGTCAAAATTTTCGATAATGTTCCATATAAAGGATAGTTTGGGTTGGGGGAATTTCTCTCAACATATTCCTGTCGCATCACTATAAGATACTAAACTTAAATACCAAGTTTGGTATGTTACCAACTTTTCGTTTTTGAGTTATCGTGTTCACAGTCACACAGACACACAAACACTAACGGACCTTTTTCTAAAATACTTTTTTTCGATACAGTGGAACCTAAAATGTCTATTTCCGGTAACAGAATTTTGATTGGAATGCAATAACTTCTCTATACACTACGTACAGTCACCCTCCGTGGTGTAATGGTTACCATGCAAACTTCATATACCCGAGGTCGCGGGTTCAACCCGGCGGAGGACGATGAGCGTAAAAATCCTTAGCGTGGCTTCCTTCGTAATTGAAGTAAAGCCGTTGGTCCCGTGTCGTAGATTTACGCTACGTAAAAGAATCTCAAACCTGATTGAGACGCCCCTGAGTAAAATTAAGCGGTCTTTCACGCCCAATTTTGAATGGGACGCAGTAGTTAAAGAGCTTCCATAAATAACACGAGATTTATTTTTTTTAGAGAAAGTAAAAATATAGGATTTAGAAATTTCACCAAGTATACGCTTACAGTGCTGATAACACTATCTCGCAATCAAAACGCGGGATGAAACAGGGAGGCTGCACCTTCGTGTGACTGTTTTGCACTAACATGAGGACGATAATGATGGGCTAATTGATGGGATGTGCTGCCCGAGGAAACCTGTCTAGACGTCGCTTGGTCCACCTTAACTTCCATATCCGTCCACATCTACGAAAACAGAGTCACTGCTAAAAAGTCATATGACTTTCTCTACATCTCTGCACCAAATTATTGTTAAAAAGCTTATGCTTCTATTTACTTCAGCTAATCGAGAAAAAGTTAGCAGAAATAGTCTTATCACTTGCTTCCTTGTAAACAAAAAGCGAAATAAAGGAGTACCATAAGATAAAGTGATAGTCAAAAGCTCGTTGCTATGTTACTGAAGTTCCTTTGTATGGATAGGAGTTGACAAATTCCCATTCGAGAAAAGTGTAAGTTTTTCAAAGCTGAAAACAAAAGCAAGAGATATCTAAAAAACGATCAACTGCACGAAAAAAATGTATATGTCCTAAATTGTATATGTCAATGTGTTCAATATTTTTTGTGTGGTAAGTTTTTGTCCATCTCTTACGGTTTAGCAGTTAAGCAAAATTCCGTAAAATTGATCCAGAATAAAGTAGGCTTCTGAGGCTATTCCCAGAAAATTCGAGATATACATCTTATTTGTGAGGTAAATATCCTTCATGTACTATATTTAATCAAAATTGTTACAGCCATTTTTTCGAAAAAAGTTCCATGTAAAGGGGGTGCGGGGATTTTCTTGAAAATCTTCGTGTCGCATCCTTGGAAGATACCAAACTTAAATACTAAGTTTGATATTTAACGGTCTTTTCGTATTTGAGCTATGCTGTCCAAAGACACACACACACACACACAGACACACAGACACACATGCATACACATGGACCTTTTTCCAAAAATGATTTTTTTTGGATTCAGGTGGACCCAAAACATATATTTCCAGCGAAATCTCGGTATCGAATTTTTGGGTGGAATAAAATACCTTCTCCATACATTATGTACATGTGGATATTGAGAAAGTAAAAATATTATTCCTTTACCAATTTTATGCCAATCGAGTTATACATTAGCAGAACTGTTTTCTTGTAAGTAGAAGGGAAATAAAAGAATACATTAGGCTAAAACGATAGTCATATCTTCAAAAGCTGGTTGTCATGTGGATAAAATCCGTTTCTTTGCATTTCTAAAATTTACAAATTCCCGCATATGTGAAAAGTTTAAGTATTTTAAAACTGAAACCAATAGCAACAAATATCTCAGAAATGGTCAAATCAACGAAAAAAGTATAAATGACATAAGTTGTGCATTTCAACGAGATCTACATTTTTGTGTAGTAAGTTTTTGTCTTTTTCTTACAGTTTATTATTTATAAAAAATTCAGCAAAATTCATCCAGAATTAAAGGGTCTTTGGAGACTATTCCCAGAAAAGTCGAAATATATATTTTATTTGTCGAGTAAATATCATTCATATTCGGTATTTTAATAAAAATCGTTAGAGCTACTTTAAGAAAATTACAATTTTTGTAATTGTTTCCATGTAAACGGTATTTTGGGTTGGGAGAATTTTCCTCAAAATCTTCGTGTTGGATCTGTAGAAGATACCAAACTTATTACCAAGTTTGGTTTTTACTGAATTTTCGTTTTTGAGTTATCGTGTTCAAAGAAACACGGACGCACGGACACACACAGTCCTTTTCTAAAAATGCTTTTTTTTTTTTTTTTTTTTTTGGATACAGGGGACCCTAAAACGTCTATTTCCAATGAAATCTTGGTATCGAATTTTTGGGTGGAATGCAATACCTTCTCTATATACTATGTACATACTACTTGTAGAGGAAGTAAAAAATCTACTTGTTCCATTCACGTGACTTTCTCTACATGTTCTGCAAGCAAACTATTCTTACAAAAGAATATATAAACACACACACAGGGTGTATGTAGGCCTTGTTGATCATACCGTTCGTGATACGTGAATATAATTTTTAGCTCTAAATTCGGCACATTCAAAAACTGCCATAAAATCACCATGGATTAGGCAGTCGTACATTAACAGATGGCCCACTCCAAGAGAGATGCCGGTTGGTAGCAAAGGTGCCAGTCGCGTGGTGTAGGTGTGGTTTGATAGACACGCCGGCGCGGCACAGGTCACCTTAGTAATGGAAAACGTGGTATGTGCGTTTTCTTATGTGTTTCGTATAACACGTTCTGAGGTTCACATGGCGTATGACAACCGTTATTCCTTTGCTGCCCAATCCTAAATGTGTGCGATTTTCAAACACACATACAAATTTAAATAGAATAGTTTGAAAGTGGCGACATCAAGTTTCGGACAAGTAAAAGTGTAAGCTAATCGACTGCTATCTTCGTTTGGTGTCGTTTTGAAACGGCCTGTGTGTGTGTGTGTGTGTGTGTGTGTGTGTGGTAATCAAGATAAACATTATCAGAAACAATATAATTATTTTGTTCCTTATCATAGAAGGTAAATAAGACAATACACTAGACAAAGGCAACAGTAAAAGCTTTTAAAATCTATCCCTATGCGTTTGAATCAAAATTCGGTTCTCCTTCCAAGCCCAGAAGTAAAACAAGAGAGAAGCAAAACACATCTTCCCATTTAAGAAAAGTTTAAGTAATTTAACAGGAAACAGTTAACTCTACAAAAATGTATATGACATACATTGTGCGTTTTAATGAGATCTAAAATTGTGTGCATTAAGTTCTTTCTGTATCTCTTACGGTTCACCAGTTACACATATTTCATTAAGAATGAAGAGGTCTTCAGAATCTATTCTCAGAAAATACAAGAAATGCACTTCGTTGTCATGAAAATATCGGAAAAATAGTATTTTAATAGTTTAATAATTTTTAATAAATTCAAAATTTTCAAAAAATGTTCCATTTAAAGCGAGTTGGTTGGGATTGTCATGAAAATGTTTGTGCCGCAGCCGCTTTTTCGGTATTTAACGGACTTCTTACTTTATATTACACTGTTCTCAGATACACATGGACCTTTTTCGGTATTTAACGGACTTCTGACTTTATATTACACTGCTCTCAGATACACATGGACCTTTTTCGGTATTTAACGGACTTCTGACTTTATATTATGCTGCTCTCAGATACACATGGACCTTTTTCGGTATTTAACGGACTTCTGACTTTATATTACACTGCTCTCAGATACACATGGACCTTTTTCGGTATTTAACGGACTTCTGACTTTATATTATACTGCTCTCAGATACACATGGACCTTTTTCGGTATTTAACGGACTTCTGACTTTATATTATACTGCTCTCAGATACACATGGACCTTTTTCTAAGAATTCTTTTTTTTTTCTTATGTGGGAGAGATTCAGGGGTCCCAAATATATATTTCCGGTGGGCCCCAAAACACCGGTGGTTCCGGTTAAATCTTGGTATTGAATTTTGGGAGAAACACAATACTCTATAATATGCAAATAGTACGTGTAGAGAAAGTAAAAATCTGATGCATTACATTCACATGCCTTTCTCTACCTTTTCTGATCAAACTACTTACGCAAAACCTTCTTCTTTTAAACACTTCTGCTAATCGAAATAAACACTACTATATATTTTCACGTACGTACAAGGGTAATAAGGGAATACACTAAATAAAATCAGGAAGATTTTCAATCTGTGTATAGGTATATAATACATAATATTTTATGGGATATACAGGTATCTAAAGAAATTGAACTTTCAGAACCGTAATTGTATGTAATATGACTTAGGACTTCAATTGGACTCTAAACTGTAATTAAATATAAAATTGTAATAGAAATTGATCTTAAAGATGGTTTCCTTGAGTATTTGAAAGAGATGAAATTATAAACTTGATTATTACAGAAGAAATCAATAATTAAAATTTAAATTTATATTTTATTCTACAAAAACAATTTACGTGAAATGCATATTAAAGGAATGACGATAAAAATTGTCTAAAAGAGTAAGTGGATGAAAGGCAGCAAGAAGAAAGAAAGGCAGCCCAGCTCACATATAATTCCAAGAAATGTCTGAAACATTGATGGAATGAGAAATCGAAGAATATTTATGGAAAAAACAGGGAAGAATGAAGGATGAAAAAAAGACGCACTAAAGCTATTATTCACGGATGCAACTGTATTTACGTTGTAAAACAGGAATATATGTTATTATATTGTAGCATGACTTCTTTTTCTAGTAAAAACTAACGACACAGAAGAAATACGATCCCTGAGGAAAATGTTGGGGCGTTTTCATGCCCACAACGTCCGACCTATATCATTAAGTACTGCCTTTACATTTTTCATGTGATTTCTTTATGAATTAAATATTTCAGCTTTAGTAAACCTCCACGGTCATTTCATTTCTAAATAAGCATATTATATCTATTCGGAAACACAAACCAGACGTCATCAGCTCACTGGATTCTATAATAGAGTAAGTAGACTTTTTTTAATTTATCTCACGTTCTACATACATAGTGTTTAGAGAATATACTCTATTGCACTAAAAAATTTGATACCTAGATTTCACCAGAAATACATGTTTAGAAACCCCCTTAACCCCAAAAAGCGTTGTTAGAAATAGGGCAGTGTGTGTGTCTGTGGATTTATAGTTTAACAGGAAAAGTGCATTAAATACCAAGCTTAGTATTTCCCAAAGATGGGACGCGAAATTTTTCAAGAAAAGCCCTCCACCCACAATTCCGTTTTACATGGAAATAAATTCAAAAATGTTGATTTTCTCAAAAACGACAACGATTCTGATTAAATACCTTGTATTAAATATATTTACATGACAAATAAAATGTATACCTTGAATTTTCTGGAAATAGCCTCTGAAGACCTCTTTCTTTGGGGTCACTTTTTCACGATTGCTATACCGCAACAAATAGACAACTTGCTTCACAAAAAATATATCTCTTTAAAACACACAAGTTAAGTCATATGCATTTTTTTCGTGGAGTTGACCGTTTTCGAGATATTCGTTATTATTGATTTCAGTTTCAAAATACCTTTCCTTTTCTCATACGAGAATTTGTCAACTCAAAGGGACGGAATTGAAATCCATAGCAACCTTAGTGTAGTGTATTTTCTTATTTCCCTTTTATTTATAAGGAGTTAAGTAATAATACCGTTTCTGCTGATGTTTATCTCGATTAGCAGAAAGTGGATAGAGGAATAGGTTTATTAACAGTAATTTGTTAGAGATATGCAGAGAAAGTCATGTGAATGAAACACATAAGATTTTTATTAATGTTTATCTCAATTAACATGGAGTAGATTGAAGCATGCGGTTGTTGCAGAATAAGAAGAAAAAACCATGTGATGGAACACATCCGATTTTTGAAACTTAGTGTCCTCGTACACTAGACGACTTTTATCTTTAACGTGCAATGTCAACAATGAGATAACCATTCTAGCCGTAAAGTGGAAGCTGGTGAGCAATTTACAAGCCACTGGCATTTGCCTGTAATCTGGGAAAAAGAGAAAAATCTAGCAGCTAATTTGATTCGCTCCCATTAATATGCATGTTATCTCTGCACCACAGAGAGCGCTTCCGCTCAATTAGCCTAGGCTAGACTAGGATCTGCTCACTGGAACATGACGAGAATATCTCCACTAATGGAACATATTATTTTCATTTCACATTTCTGCTAGAGTGCAATTTATCGAAAAATAAACTCAGGCTTACATAACATTATTTATAACGCATTTCAAACGAAAATCTGAAATACTTTTATCAATATATTTATCTTTTAAACTTCTGCTAACATTCAGTTATTTCTAACAATTGCATGGAAAGATGATCAGCACACCATATGGCTCAAGTGCTCCGTGCTTGACATGTGTAGATATCCCTTTGTGCGTTAAAACAGTTGTAGAACTCAACGGGGCTATTAAAGTTAAAATCAGTAAGGACCGGTTTCACCAACAACGATAATCTTATTTAATTCGGGTCAAGGATGTTAAATCCGCGTTTTGGTAAAGTAGCTGCTTCATCAATCAAACTAAAGACTACAGAGGCCTGCAAACCCGGTTAAAGCCTTATCGGCCATTTTCCACTGTTTACGAATCCAAATCAAAAAAGAAACATAGCGTTGCGACGAATAATAGATACAGTTATGGATAAAGACATAATGCATAAAGGTAGTAATAATAAGTGTGGTACCAGAGAAATAGAAGGCAATTGCTAATGAAGCATATCGCACTTCAAAGTACATTATGAGCCATTTATTTAGTTGCTTCCGTAGTCGATTTCTGCTTTTTACCCAAAAGTCCTGTGTTCGCAGTTACTTTTTTTTTTTAATTAGCGCTTTTCTCTCCTTCTACAGAGTCCCAAAGCATGCGTGTAGAAGCGTTTCAACCTAGAAATTATTAAAATTCATTGTTAAAATAATAAGCTACAATAAAAGAATTGTTTTCGAGTCAACGTATTCTACTACCTATTTTATAACAAGGAACAAGAATTAGAATTCCTATCCAGAATCTAATACGTTAAATTCTAGAATTTGCATTATGAATTAAAATTTTCTACAATTTTCTTTTGACGCAATTTTGCATTAGAGGTAAGAAAATGTACTTATTAGCCCATTCCGCATTTTTGTTTTCTGAATGAAGACGCCGTCCGTTTTTGTTTGTTTGTGTGTGTTTTCTCCATCTCGTGAAAATGCTGTTTTACAAATGTTAAAACAATTCTGAAAGAGTACATTTTTACACACCAGCCATGTTTGGGCTTTTCCCTCTTTTGATTTTTCTCCTATCTTCGCTGAGAAGTTAATCAACACAAAAATTAGATAATTCACACGTTAATCCTGTGCATCCACCGGAAATGGCGGTTTCTGCATGTTATGTATGAGAAATTTCTGTTTCATATAGTAGATGTACACCAAGTCGACTATTATATTAACGGGATTTACAATTTCTTGGTGAAACGTACTTCTTAAGTTCTCCCGATAGGCACCAATATCAGCGATAATGTATACTAGGATAACAGGAAAAGTTATCTTTGTTGGTGAAACCGGCCCTTCGTTTTACCCCTCCTGCTTATCAACGGAGGCGGTGACTAGGTCACGCTCATTGGGAGAGGCAAAACGAGGGTCGCTTAGGCCAGTTCTTCGGTGACCGTTTTAACCTGAGATGGTCCTCATGGCCGCGCTCGCTAAAGTGCCTCGTGGTGATTCGTGGCGCATGGGATGGTTGGTTTGAGTCCCACCTTGGTCATGGGTGTTTGTGTTTTTGTAAATGTGTATATGCATATGTGTGTTAGCGGCAAAACGCAAAGGTAAACAAATGGAAAAACAAAGTAAGCGTTAGGAAAATTAAAAAAGAGGATAAAGGAATAAAGGCCGGAGTCCTGACAAGACTCCGAAACTGTATTAAAAAATAACAAAAAGCTGAAATATCCCCGTTGAGTTCTGCAACTCTTTTAACACACACATAGATATCTCCACACACCTCATGAGCCGGGCCCCGTGGCCGCTCGCTGAAGTGCCTAGCTTTGGTGCTTTGTGGCGCAGGGGATCGTGGGTTCGAGGCCCCCCTTGGGCATGGATGTTTGTGTGTTTCAAATGTGTATATGTTTGTGTCTGTGTAGTAAAAACAAGACGGTAAAATAAATAGTAATACAAAAGAAATGTAGGAAAAAGGAAAAAGAAAACAAGGGAATACAGCACCAGAAAATAAAATGTGGCACACTCATGACTTTCTTTACACACTAAAACTTACCTATGTATTAAATAAAAATTAATTCCTTTAAAAAACAAAAAAATGCGGGACAGCTGACCACTTAGTATATCAAACAGTTCTTAAGCATTTGATTATCGCTATTCTATAACCAAAGGCGTAATGTAGTTGTTTCCACATAATTTACTTTAATTAAAATGAAATATTCCATAAAAGGTTTAATTTATTACAATCACTCCTCTATCTTTTGTATCTTTTCTATCCTTAAAATATTCTTTAAAATCGCTTCCATTCATATGGCTTTCAATACCTGTTCTGCAAACAAACTATACTATTTTCTTCTAAAGCATACTGATCAATATAAACATTTCCAGAAATTGTCTTATTGGTTAGTTCCTTATAAGTAGTAGCTCCCAAAGATGCGACATGAAGATTTTTCAAGAGAATCCTTTCAGCACTAACTACCCTATACCCTTTTCGAAAAGTTTCATTTTCTCATAAATGGCTATAAAATATTGATTAAAATACCGTATGTTAAGATATTTAAATGAAATTAAAATGTATATCTCGAATTTTCTGGGAATAGCTTCTGAATGATTTGTTCATAGCACGAAAACCGAAAGAGCTGACCGAATGGTTAGACCTCTCAACTAGGCGGCACGGGTTCGATTCCAAGCGACCACATGTGAGATTTGTGGTGGACAAAGCGGCGTAGGGACGAGTTTTCTCCGAGTTCACCCCTCATCAATCAATCCAATTCACCCCTCATCAACCAAAAAGAGTTTTATTCTTGCTTAGATTTGCTATTAATACATTAATCTATATGTGAATTTATAATTTTAGAATTTTCTAAAAGGAATTTTAAATTTTGCGTGTTTCCCCGCCATAGCATTCCACAGGTGATCCATCTTCATTTCATGCATCATCAATGTCATCGCCTGCGGTGCCACAAGTAGTAAAAGTGGGCGTAAAACATTAAAAAAAACAAACAAAAAAAGCGCATAATTATTTTTGTTGTGGACTAACCGTTTCCGAAATATTCCCTATTGCAGGTTTCAGTTTTGAAATACTTATACTTTCCGACAGGTTTCTTTTGTTTTACTTCTGGCCAAACAAAAAAGCAAATTCCAATGACAATCGTAGAGCAATAGCTTTTAAAATATTTTACTATCGCTTTAGCACAGTGCATTCCTGTAGTTCCCTTCTACTTATGAGGAACTAATAACATTCCGATAATCCTAATCTTGATTAGCATGGTATAAAAAGAAGATTAATGTTTTTTAAGAAGTTTATTTATAAAACAGCTAGAGAAAGTAATCTAACACATCAGCTTTTTTTTGTGATTAAAATGCTTCATATTAATCGTAATTTAAAGTAGGAATTTTACAAGGTTTTCTTCAAAATTAAATTTTGTTTTGCAATATTTATTATTGTTTCTAATGAAATATGCTATTGTCAAAATTACCTGTCAAAAGGCTAATATCCGAGACTGTAAAATATTCATTTCTACCTCTCATAAATAATTAATGAGCGTGCAGTAACGTGGAATAAGTTGGTGTTTCTAGCTGTTGTCTGAACATGATACACATGCAAAGTACCGATTATTCACTTGTAATCAGCAAATGATACAACAAGCGTAGCTTGACACCATGTCGATGTTCGTACAAGAGTCTACAAGGTTCCAGCACAACTCACTCGTTCGTTAACAGTCCACACAAACTTACGTGTTCAGGCAATAGTTTCTATTCACAGATATTTTAAAATTCTGATGTGCTGCATTTCTATGGCTTTCTGTACAGCCCTGTAACAAAGTATTGCTAAAAAACTGATCCTTCTATCCACTTCATGTTAATATCATCTTATTACTTGCTTCCATGTAATTAGAGGGCAAATAAGGGGTAAATGGGCTAAACTGATAATATTAAGCTGGTTGCTATGTGATTGAAGTTCCTTTGTTTTTATGGACAGGAGTTGACCAATTCCTGTATGTGAAAAGTTTTAAGTATTTTAAAACTGAAACCAAAAACAAGGAACCCCACGACAAAAATAAATATGAGATAAATTGTGTGTTTAAACACCTTTACATATTTTGTGTTGTAAGCTTTAGTCTATCTCTTACCGTTTACTAATTATGCAAAATCTAACAAAATTTATCCAGAATAAAGAGGTCTTCAGATGCTATTCCCAGAAAATCCGAAACACACAATTTTTATGTCCTGAAAATATCTCTATTATACGGTATTTTAATCAAAATAGTTAGAGCCATTTTTTATAAAATAAATAATTTTGAAAATTTGTCCATGTAAATGGTAGTTTGGCCTAGGGGGATTTTCCTGAAAATCTTTGTGACCATCATTGGAAGATACTAAACTTATATACCAAGTTTGGTATTTTAGTGACTCTTCGTTTTTGAATAATCGTGTTCACAGACTCTCGGAAACACACACACACACACACACACACACACACACACACACACACACACACACACACACCACGCATGCACACGGAAACACACACAGACCTTTTTCTGCAATTGTTTTTTTGGATACAGGAGACCCTAAAACGCCTATTTTCAGTGAAGTCTCAATATGGAATTTTTGGGTGGAATGCAATTTCTCCTATTTACACTGCACATAGTACGTGTAGAGAAAGTAAAAAAATCTGATGTGTTCCATTCATATGACTTTCTCTAATTCTCTGCAACTCATTCTTATTAAAAAGCTTATTGTGATATTTACTTAATGCTAATCGTAAAAAATATCAGAAATAGCCTTATTACTTGCTTCCTTGTAAGTAAAAGCGAAATAAGAGAGTACCATAGGTTAAAGTGACAGTCGAAAGCTGGTTGCTATGTAACTGAAGTTCTTTTGTTTGTATGGACAAGAGTTCACAAAGTCCTGTATGAGAAAAATATACTTTTTTATAGCTGAAACCAAAAACAAGGGATATCTAAAAAACGATCAACTCCATGAAAAAAATGCATGAAACATAAATTGTGTGTTTTAAAGTGCTCTACATTTTTTGTGTCTAAGTTTTTTTCCTTCTCCTAGGTTTGCCAGTTATGCAAAATTCTGTAAAATTCGTCCAGAATAAAGTAGTCTTTAGAGGCTATTTACAGAAAATTCAAGAATATACATTTAATATACGATATTTAATCAACATCGTTAGAGCCATTTTTTAGAAAATGAAAATTTTCGAAAAAAGTTCCATGTAAAGGGTAGTTTGGGGTGGGAGGGACTTTTCTCAAAATCTTCTTGTCGCATCCCTGGAAGATACTAAACTTAAATGCCAAGTTTGATATTTTACCGACTTTTCGTTTTTGAGGTATCGTGTTCACAGACACACGGACACACACGGACTTTTTTCCGAAAATGCTTTTTTTTTTGGATAAAGAGAACCCTAAAACATATATTTTCGGTGAAATCTCGGTATCGACTTTTTGGGTGGAGTGCAATACCTTCTCTATACACTATGTACATAGTGCAAATAGAGGAAGTAAAAAAATAATTCATGCTAATCGATATAAACACTATTTCTAATGGTCTTATTACTTGCTTACTCATAAGTAGAAGGGCAATAAGAAGGGGGGTACCCATAGGCTAAAGAGAAATTCAGATATCTTAAAAGCTGGATGCCATGAGATTGAACTTTTTTACATTGCCAGGTTTTGACAAGCTCCCGTATCCAGAAAAGCAAGCATTTTAAAACTGAAAACATTTACAAGGAAAAATACTGAAATGGTCAACTTCAAGGAAAACATGTATATGACATAAATTGTCTAGTGACATTCCTTCCTGCCTATTACGGTTTACCCGTTATGCAAAAGGGGTCCAGTATTAAGATGGCTTTATAGGCTACTCCCAGAAAATTCAATATATACATTTTATCGCTCATGTAAATGTCTTTCATATGCATTATTAATTTTAATCAAAATCATTAGAGACATTTTTGATTTTTTCTCTGTAAAGGGTTCGGTGATTTTTCTCAAAATCTTCGTTTCATATCCTTAGAAGATACTAAACTTAAATACCAATCTTGGCATTTTACCGACATTTCGTTTATGGGTTATCGTGTTCACATTTACACGGACACAGTTACACGTGGATCTTGCAGGGGACCCTAAAATGTGTTAGTTTGGTACAATCTGATCATAGCATTTTTCATGGAATGCAATACCTTCTCTATCTACTATGTACCTTAGATAAATTATAAATTCTCATTAATAACTTTAATTAGTGCTGTTTGTGTTGAATATTCTACAGAAGTTCCTATTAATTTTCATTTACAAACATTGAGTTATTACATTACCGAAATAAAAATTTGCACAACTAAAGTAATATTAATGTTAAACTGCTGATATCAAATTTAAAACCTTAAGTTTCAAATCAATGCCACAAATAGAATCAAACGCGATATAATAAAACTATAACTTACAACAAGGTGTGCATTTTTGTTTTCATTATTATCCATTTTGTCTATTCGTAAAGAAAAAATCGGTGATACATTCACATGCCTTTCACTACGTCGCTGTGAAAGTTATTGTTAACAGTATATTTTTCTATGCATTTCGTGCTAATTAAGATAAACGTTAGCAGAAACTGTCTTTATTGCTTGTTTCTTGTAAATAGTAGAAAGGGAATAAGGGTATACACTACGCCAAAGCTATAGTCAAACATTTTAAAAGCTGGTTGCTTCTTGATTGAAATCCTTCCTTTCTTTGTATTGCCAGAAGTTTTCAGTTTCTTTAACTAAAATATGGTAAACTCCACCACCACCACAAAAAAAAAAAAAAAAAAAAAAAAAAAAAAAAAGTATATGAAATAAATTATGTATTTCAAGGTCATCTCTGGGTGACCGGCTCTTAAAAGATTTGCCTTTCGATTTAACTTAGCAATTCCCTTATTTCTCTCGTACCTTAAAAAAATATGTAGTAAAACCTTTACTGCTGATTATTATTATCTCTATTAGCATACATTAGCTAAATAATAGTTTGGTGCGGATAAGTAGAGAAAATCATTTGAAGTTCACACAAGATATTTTTAAAGAATGCAAGGAACATAATATCTGTGTTTCCAATGGCATTTCGGTATCAAATTTTTGTATGGAATGCAATATTCACTTCCATACTTCCTGTAGGGAAACAGTATATATCAACAGTTTGTGTGCACATGAAAATATTAGGAAAACTTATTACCGGAGGAATTTTTAGCTTCAAACCGACGGAGGACAGCATGCTGGGACCTGGTTCTAAATAACCAAAAGTGGCCAAGTTTGGGCACCTACTTAGAGGAAGTACGTGTGATAAGCGACAAGGTGATTTTGTATATATTGTGTAGATAAACTGGTATATGCATATTTATATGTGTGAATACGTAGGTGTAGGTGTGAGCCCGAGTGTGAATATGTGATATCACAGTATAATTTCTTTTGTGTTATAGGGTTAATGTGTATTTAATGTTGTGAATATAAAATAAGGGCAGGTAATATTTTTAATTAAAGTATTCTTTAGACATCATGTGTGGTCTGCTTTTTCAGTTCATACTATTAGACAAACACACACACACACACACACACACACACGCCATTCACTCTCAAACGCATATTTTCAGACTCTGTGAACCATAGGGGATTATTTAGTTAAGGAAAAATTCTCCGCCCCTGCTGGGAATCGAACCCGTGATATCCGGTTTAACACCGAACCAGATTAAATTATTAAACAAACACACACAGATCCACATTAACATGCATACTTCCAGACTCTATGAAGGATAGGAGATGATTTAGTTGAGGAAACCTCCGTGCCCCAGCCGGGTATCGAACCTGGGATATCTGGGTAAACACTACACTCGAACACGGTGTATACTATTAAATAACATTCATTTCCACGTGCATACTTCCAGACTCTGTGAAGGATAGGGGATGATTTAGTTAAGAAAAAATTCCCCGCCCCAGCTGGGAATCGAACCTGGGATATCTAGGTGAACACTGAACACAGTTTACACTATTAAACAAACACACACACACACTCTCACCTGCATACTTCCAGACTCTGTGAAGGATGGGGAATGATTTAGTGAAGGAAAAATTTCCCACACCAGCTGGGAATCGAACCCGGGATATCTGAGTGATATGTGAGAACGCTGAATACTCGACCACAGGTCAGTGGTATATCTGGGACCTGAGCTAAAGCTACCTAAACGCAAGTCATTGCTGTATTTACTTGCACTAATGAGGTAGTGGTCCGGAGGCAGTTTCTTGTTATATCATAAGCTTCAGCCTGTCCCTTTAAGAAGGCCGTGGACAGAGACCCAGCCTCCAGCACTTCGCGGCAACATGTTCTTTCAGCAGCCTCCTAATGGAGCAGCTCGTCTCTTTGCCAACAAGTATACGACATTAGGTCGACCTATCCGTCTCCTCGTCCCCTGCGTGCAAACTCATTTACATCGGAATGGGAATGTTTTCGCTGGATTCAATTTTGCAGCCGGGGCCTGGAGCATCGCCTCCTCGTTCTTTTCTGTCGACCACACTGTCTCCTCTTTCTCAGAGTATCTCATTTTGTATAAACATGTCTTCATCCTCTTTCTCTGCCACTCATCCTTCTCAAGCATGCATAGAATTCCACTCTTCTCGTATTACTCTAGAAATAGTGCGCATGTTTTCTTCTCCAACTATGGAATTTTTCTTGCTGCTTACAAATCAGACTTGCAGTCTTGAGCTGCGCTACCCCTCTCCCCTCTCAAATAGCAAATGGGCGGTATTCAAAGAATGTCCATAGACATTTCTACTTAATGAAACACGGTTACGATTCTTAGAATTGTTTATGTCGTACGTTTTATGTTACTTATGTCTGTGAAGTGATAGAATACATACTAATAACAGCAATAATAAGAATTGTGATGTTTGAAAGTATGATGCGTTCCATTCATATCACTTTCTCTAGGTGTTCCACAAACAAAACTTTTATTCAAAAGATTAATCTGTACTCTACAATCAAAATAAGCATTAGCAGAACTAGTTTTATTACCTATTTCCTTGTAAGTAGAAGTATAATAAGAAAATCCATAGGCTAAAGGATACTCAAGTCCTTTAAAAGCCGGTCGTTATGTGAAACAATTGAAATTGCATTACCTATTCTTGCCAGGAATAAACAAACGAGAAAAAAGATGTCTTCCTCTTTGAGAAAAGTTTAAGTGCCTTAAACTTGATACCAATAATCCGGAATATATCGAAAACGTTTAACTCTACAAAAAAATGTGTATAATATTAATTGTGTGTTTTAATGAGATCCACATTTTTATGTAATAAATTTTTGTCTATCTCTTAGGTTTTGCCAGTTATACAAAGGTTATCTAGAATGAAGAGGTCTTCAGAGGTTTTCCCATAAAATTCAAGATATACATTTCATTTATCATAAATATATCTTAAACATAAGGTATTTTAGTCAAAATTGTTAGAACCATTTTTGAGAAAATAAAAATATTGGAAAACTGTCCCATGTAAATTATGCGTGGGGGTATTTTTTTAAAAATATTCATGTCGCATCCTTGAAAGATACTCAACTTAAATACGAAGTTTGGTATTTAACCGACTTTTCGTTTTTGAGTTATTCTGCGCCCCCCCTACACACACATACACACGGACATTTTTCTAAAAATGTCTTTTTTGAAATCACAGAGTCTCAAAACATGTATTTCCTGTGAAATCTCGGTAGCGAATTTTCGGGTGCATTAAAATACCTTCTCTATATATACTATACCTGTATAATTCGTGTAGGAAAAGTAAAAAGTAAAATGTGAATAATATATTTAACACGGATTTATTTATAAAATAAAATAAATGTATATGGTAAATAATAATGTAAATAAAACATTATATGATATTTTAAAAATATAAAAAAGTTATTCCGAATAAAAATATATCAATAGATGGAAAAATTATAAATGGATTATTATATAAGAATTCAATAAAGTAATTTTAAATATTACGAACCTATTAAAATAGATCAAAAGGAGAAGTTGAATATTTGTTTGGTTTAGTGTATTAAACAATGAGTTTTGAACTATAAAATTTTATTATTTTAATAGATTTATTTTAAGTTTATTACTTTCTCTACACGTACTATGTACATAGTGTATAGAGAAAGTATTGTATTGCACCCAAAAATTCGATACCACGATTTCACCAGAAATATATGTTTTGAGACCTCCTGAATCCAAAAAAAAAAAGGCATTTCTAGAAAAATGTCTGTGAATGTGTGTGTGTCTGTCTGTCTGTCTGTGTGTTTGTGTGTGTGTGAGTGTGTGTGTGTGTGTGTGTGGCTGAGGGCAGCATAGCTCAAAAACGAAAAGACCGTTAAAAACCAAACTTGGTATTTAAGTTTGGTGTCGTCCAAGGATGCGGCAAACTGCCGTTTACATGGAAAATATTTTGAAATTTTTTATTTTCTAAAAGTTGTTCTAACGATTTTGATTAAAATATTGTATATCAAAGATATTTGCCTGACAAAAAAAAAATGTATATCTTTAATTTTCTGGGAATAGCCTCTGAAAGCTACTTTATTCTGGATCAATTTTACGGAATTTTGCACAACTTCTAAACCGTAAGAGATGGACAAAAACTTACGACAAAAAAAAAAAAAAAAAAAAAAAAAAAAAATGTAGAGCACGTTAAAACACACAATTTATGCAAAATGCATTTTTTTTTCGTGGGGTAGATTGTTTTTTTTAGATATTCCTTGTTTTTGGCTTCAGCATTGAAAAACTAATATTTTTCTCATACAGGTATTTGTCAGCTCCTGTCCATACAAACAAGGGAACTTCAGTCACATAGCAACCAGTTTTTAACCCCAAACTACACTTTACATGGAAAAACATTTGTAATTGCCGCTTTGTCCACCACAAATCTCACATGCGGTCACTCGAGATCGAACCTAGGTCATCTAGGTGAGAATGGCCTAACCACTCGGCCACGGTGCGGCCTTAAAAGATTTGAATGATTATTCCCAACAAATCATAAAGATATCGAAACATTATATTTTATCTTCGGTATATGAGCAGGAATATTAGGAACACACTCCTAATTCGAACTGAATTAGGACAACCCGGATCTTTAATTGGACATAACAAATTAAAAAGTTATTCTAACCGCTCACGTGCTTTAGGATAGCGCATTCCTTTAGTTCCCTTCTACTTAAAAGGAACTAAGAAATAAGAACATTCTGCTAATGCTACTCAATTAGCATGGTTTAGAAAGAAGAAACTTTGGTAAGAATGTTGTTTGTAGAACAGCTAGAGAAAGTCATGTGAGTGTAACACATCAGAATTTTTTTTTTAATTTAACCATTTACTGTGACAACACAATATTCACAGAAATACCCAATTTATCCACGTTATACATTTTCACAAGAACTATTTTTCTAATTGGTTGCTATCAAAGTTATGTTAATGTCAGATGTGACGTCACTTCCCTCTTGGCTCTAGCACTTCCTTCTACATTTAAAAATCACCCAATTTTGGCGTGACGAAATTAAACAGTTTGCTACTATATAAAAGTAAACTTTGCCTTCGGCTTATTAATATTATCTCAGAATAAATGATTCCATTTTGGTAAGAAGAGAAAAAAAATGGAATCTGTAAGTAATACAAAAAAAAAAACCCAATAAACAAAAAAAAAAAAAAAAAAAAAAAAACAACTAAAATTATTATTAGTGGAACCGATGTTTCTTTTTTAAGTTTAAATTTTGGGTAAATTCTTTTATTTTGGGAGGATAGGCCTTTGTTTAACTTTACTTAATTCACCCCCCACCAACCAATTCAATTCACCCTTCACCAACCAAAACGAACTTTTGACATAAACTTGTTTATTATAATTATATTTATTAGGCAAATTTATTCGTAATCGTCTTACCCTCCCCATATTTAGGAGTAACACCCCCCTAGGTCTTACAAGCGGATGCCTAGGGGTTAGAAGTCTGTCAGGGAGCCAACAACACATAACTACAGAATGGAGAAGTTGGAACGAGAGGTCGGCTCGTAGCCAGGCATGAGCGTGAGGAAGTAGATGATATGAAATGCAAGTGAAATGGATGATAGGAAAAGTGATGATCAGACCACGCCGTGGCCGAGTGGTTAGACCACTTGCTCTCGCTTATATGACCCGGGTTCGATCTGAAGCGACCGCATGTGAGGTTTGTGGTGGAGAAAACGGCGCAGGGGCGGGTTCTCCGGTTTCACATCTGGTGCTCTATCTTCATTTTATGTAGCACCAGTGCCATCGCCTGCGGTGCCACAAGTAGTAAAATCTGGCGTTAAACACTACCAAAAAGGAAAGGTGACTATGGAGTAGGTGATAAGATCTTAATATAAATAAAATACATATATTCTATTAAAGCATTATTATATTTTTTACTTAAGTCTACCTAAATAAAAATTAACACATAAAAATTATAATCTATTCCAATGAATACAACTTTGCCTTAAAAAAAAATAGGCGGATTGATTGAGGGGGGAGGGGACCAGAGGAATCGGGGAAAACCCGCACAGACCACAAATTCCATACGGGAGCTTGGGATCGAACCCGGGCCACCTAGGTGGGAGGCGAGTGGTCTAACCACATGATTAATTGATCATACATTTCACAAATATTTATTTCACTAAACCACAAAAAAAAAAAAAAAAAAATTAAATTTACATTATTTATTTCATTATTATCCCTTGGTGGTTTGCCACTATTCTTAGGATTTTCCCCAAAAGAAATGGTTGCTGCCAGGTATAGTTATATATATATATATATATATATATATATATTAAAATGATTTATTATAGCTATTCATAAATAATTATTATTGTACTGTGGAAGACGGCACCTAAGCTGCAAGAAGTTTGAGAGCAGAGATCCACAGCTCCGCTCCATTCCTTCAGTTGGTTTTCGTCTGTATGCTGCGCGTGGGATTGAAGGGCGATGAACATTTCGTCTCGGGAGAACCATAACGCGCGGCTGGCAATGTAAAGTGCCATGCAAACAGCACATCCTAGCGGCAAGTTTACTATGTGTGTTTCATGCAGATTTGTGTGCTGTGTCAACACGGCAAGTCGCTACTTAGTGGCGCACCGCTCAAGGACCCTCCCTAAACCCCTCTTCGCAGCCAACCCCTTTAGTTTACCCACAACTCTCCCGCTGTTTAACTCTGCAATTGATACAGTATCGCGCCATGTTTGTCCTCATTTAAATTCCTGCTCTTGCTTTGTTGTTGCCATCATAATGATCAACAGTGTTTTTGTTCCTGAGAACAGCTGTTGCATAATTTTGTTTATATTAGTCGCTTACTTATACCAACTGAGACGCTAAGTTTATAGTACTAAGTTCATGTCACCGCACTTGAAAGAGTCTGATCCCACCCCTGCCACCACAGCAGATCCTTCCTGCTCCTCGTTACTTATACCTCCCTAATTTTTTTCTTTTTTATGGAATGCATGTGCTACTAATATAATACGAAATAGCATATTGCATACTAAGATCTGATAAGTAGCTTATATTCGTTGTTAGTCAATTACTTTTTGAAGTACTTGAAAAAAAATTAAAAAAAAAAACAATAAACAATCAAATAAGAATTCTCGATGTGAACAAATGAAAGACTACATCTAAATTAGATGGACAAAGCTTTCTTATACACTCATTTGTTAATACATTTTGTAATAGATTCTTTCTTGAAGTAGCACATGTCATGAGTGTTACGTCATTTTTTAATTGTGCTGTATTAATAACCTCTCAAAGTTTTACTGTAAGTACTTACACTGCAATTAATAAATGAATTGTAAGCTTAGCTTATATTAACAAATATCTGTTCAGAATAATTAACTT
Organism: Hymenopus coronatus; assembly: GCA_030762935.1. NCBI lineage: Eukaryota > Metazoa > Arthropoda > Insecta > Mantodea > Hymenopodidae > Hymenopus > Hymenopus coronatus. The sequence continues at coordinate 117,473,567 of CM060897.1, read as the reverse complement.
AGCTTGCATATCAAGTATTTCAGAAAATAGCTTTATAGGATGATGCTTACCTCTACCATGGAAACATTTTATGTTTGTAATTCAATAACCTTCTCTGCTCAGTCTTTTAAAATACTCTTAGATTTTTTTCTTTCTTCCTTCTGCCCTTCCTTTCGTCTTTCTTGTTTTTCTTCTTTCTTTCTTTCTTTCTTTCTTTCTTTTTTTCTTTAACGCTCTTTAACTTTGGGTCATATCGGCTCCAGATTAAATCTACTTTTCATTTTCACATAATGCCTATCTATCAAGGCATTTTGAAAGAGAGGCTCTACCTACTATAGCAGAGAAGGTGTTGAAAGTATTATTCTATAAATTAAGCTCACCTATTAAAATATTAAAACGATTGCCAAAAGTGGAGTTTGAATTTTTCGTACCGCAAAATAGTTTAATCGATGTAGATTATTTTCTTCTTGTGCTCTCAGGGATTAAATATTATTGGTTTGTTCCGGCACCATTATTATTGTAACCACAGTAACCATCTCTTCGGTGGAAGTCGTTGGTCTCTTTTTCCACTTTTCGGACGATAATTCAAACTTTTCAAAGGCATACTATTGGCATCCATTCTACATACATGTTCATAGAATTGTGTCCTATAATATTCTATTTTACCTGTGAGACAAAATATTTATAACTTTCTGCGAATATCTTCAATTCGTTTTTTATGTATTAAATTATATCCTATAGATATTTCATATCTCTTAATTGTTTGTTTGCTTACAGTCCGTATTTCAAAGCCATGCAATACTGTATGTACAGTCAATATTTTATAATATTTAAAAAGTGCTGAGGATGAAATTAAAATTAATGATAAACTGGAATATTTATTTAGTAATTTTAAATGTGAATATATGTAACTTAAAAATCGTTATCCCTTTATTTTCATATAACAAAACGCCCATTCCTTGAAAGAGAGGTCTTTAGGAAAACTTCATACAATTCCACGTTTGCAAGTAGATTTAGTGCTATGGTGTAGTCTATGAGCGAAGAACTGATCCCTCATACCTTGCGCACATAGTGGCCAAATCGTAAAGTAGAAAATTTCACCTGATCTAGGGAAATAGCAACAGTTTAAGTATCCCAAATACAACAACATGTTGTGATAGAACATACAGTGAAATGTAACGGATAATATCCAACCAATAGCCGTTTTTACTAATTACTCGTATACGTGAACACTACTAGTTAGTAGTACGTATTCCTGTTAACTCCCAACAGGAGCATAGGGCATCGTTTACGATGTTTCCTTGATCGGATTTCAATTTCTAGTTCATGAGATTGCGGTTATGCGTCATAATGAAGAGGGATCAGCTCGCCACCCACAGATGGTACTGTAGGACGAAATCACGACCTGCGTACGTGAAATGGTGAAATTTTGACCCAGAAACCTTCTTCTTTCAAGGTATTTTGTTTTATATGTGCAAATAAACATTACACTGGACCGCCGGCTTTACTTCCCTTCCAAACGAGGTCATGCTAAGGATTTTTGCTTTCGAAAAAAAAAAAATACATCACCCTCCGAAAGGTTCAGACCTACAATTTTGAGTTTTAGAGACTAGCATGTTGACCACTACACCATGGAAGGCGACCCATTTGGAAAAGTTTATTTATTTTAAATTGAAACCAATAACAAGGAATATCCCAGGAATGGTTAACTGAGAAAACACAATGGATATAACATAAATGGTGTGTGTTTTATGAGATACTTTTTTGTGTTGTAACTTTTTTCTATTTCTTACAGTTTACCAGTTATTCATATGTCCTTCAGATGAGGAGGAATTTAGTGGTTATTTCTAGAGAACTCAAGATATACAGAGACACCCATCAGCAAGTAACTTAATCAAACATTTTAATCAAAATAATTAGGCATTTTTAAATAATCAAATTTTATAAAATATTCCACTGTAAAGATAAGTTTTGGATGTATTTTTTATTTCTGAAAATCTTACTGCCGCATTCCTGAAAGATGCCGTCTTAAATATCAACTTTCGTATTTAACCGACTTTTCGCTTTTGAGTTAAGGACACACATAAGGATACACAGATATACATATGTCCTTTTTCTAAAATACCTTTTTGTATACAGGGGACCCTAAAACGTGTATTTCCAGAGAAATCTTTGTACTAAGGTTTTGAATGGAATACAATTTCTTCTCTACCTACTTTTAATTGTACTTCGAGGATGAGAAATTACAATTTTGTCCTTATCACATATATTTTCGGTGAAATCTGTAATCGAATTTTGGTTGGAATTCAACTGCCTACTATGTGCTTTGTGTAGATGTGCTAGAGAAAGTAAAAATATTCAGATTTGAGATTTAATCGGGTTTTCGTTTTTTGAGTTCTCCTTTTCGATACAAACACAGACGCACACACACACACACACACATACACACTCACAGGTGCTTAAACGAACCATTTATAATCCTTGTTTTCTTCAGGGGGCCTCAAAGCATATCTAAGTTGCCCAACTGCCTCGTATCTGGCGTGTGCCAGCGGGCCGATTTCAAGTAAAAATGCCAGTGGGGAACTGGTCGAGAGTGACCCCTCTCAATGAGCGCGACCCTCTCACAGTCTCCGATAATAGCAAGACGTATAATAAAGCAAATGTTCGCTCGCCAGTTCTCCACTGACAGGTTTTAACTTGAAATAGCCCTGTTCAGTTTTGCAACTATTTTAACGCAAGAAGGGATATCCACACACATCAAATAAGGGGCAGTTAGCTAATTGGTATTTAAGGGGAAGTCTCGGTATCAACTTTTTTAATGGAATACCATACTTCACCTACTAATGTAAGCGTTGTAAAACTTTAAAGTATAAATTTTAAGAATAGTTTGTAGTGGGTAAAAACCATAGTGCTTGGAGAAAGTCATTTTAATCCATTGCATAAGATTTTTCAAAATGTGTGACATTTTACAGAGGGCGTTGATGGTACATTTTCTGGTTATTTGTGAAGGGCTTAATGGAAGTCTTCCTTTTCCATCAGCGTCAATGCCATTCTGGGGGGCGGGAAACATTAAACTGTTCCGAGTCATGAAGTAAACAATAAATTAAACATTTTTAACAGACACAACAAATGTGTCGACTGTCCGTGCCTTGCAGTCGCTGGAGATGAGCTCATGAAAGTGTAGGAGCCGAGGAAATGAGGAAAAGCTGCTGTTGCATTTACTCTCCACGCCTCGTTCCCTAGGGAGTACACACGTAGAAGATGGAACTTTTCCCGGATCCTAAAGGGGATGAAGTTGGTCTGTATACGAAATGTGTTGAAAGCCTTTCGCCGGTCGATCCACGCTCAGTTGGACGTGTCAACTTGCCGTCCCCTGCAGCTTCCAAATTCGTTTTCCTTTAACTGCATTCAGATACACGGTGATTTGAAACTTCAGGCAAACCTATTGTCATACCTTTGGGTGCCGAAAACTTCTTTTTACTTTCTCTACTGAAGGGCGCCGGGGTAGAGGAGCAAATTCGTTCATGGCTCTCATGGTGAGCGTCCGTGGGTCGATTCCTGCCTCTGGGGTCCACGTCTCCAACGTGGCTCGGAGGCTACAGTAAAAAAATGTAAATATTCTTCTACTGTCAGCTTCGTCATCATTCTACCATTGAAGGTAACCGCCCATTGGGTGCATGCAGCTCAGAAATGGGCCCAGTCATTGTATGGTGGAATGAGGTGGCTCCGGACTGTAGGTCATATCAAAGAAAGGCCAAAACTCACATTTCGATTTTTGAGGACTGTATTGAATCAGTTTGTGAGGGATGTACTGAATTTGTTTATGAGGGGTGTATTGGGTTGGTTTGTGACGCGTATATTGGATTGGTTTATGAGGGATATATTGAATCGCTTTGCGAGGGATGTATTAAATCGCTTTGCAAGGGATGTATTGGATCGTTTTGTGAGGGTATATGTATCGGTTTGTGAGGATACATGTATTGGTTTGTGAGGGATATTTTGCATCGGTTTGTAAAGGATGTATTGGATCAGTTTGAGGGGGAATGTTATCAGTTTGTGAGGGTTTATGTATCGGTTTGTGAGGGATATATTGCATCGGTTTGTGAGGGACTTATTGGATCGGTTGTGAGGGATGTATTGCATCGGTTTATGAGGGATGTATTGGATCGGTTTTTGAGGGACGTATTGGATCGGATGTGAGGGATGTATTGGATTGGTTTATGAAGGATGTATTGGATCGGTTGTGAGGGATGTACTGGATCGGTTTGTGAAGGACGTATTGGATCGGTTGTGAGGGACGTATTGGATCGGTTGTGAGGGATGTACTGGATCGGTTTGTGAAGGATGTATTGGATCGGTTGTGAGGGACGTATTGGACCGGTTGTGAGGGACGTATTGGATCGGTTGTGAGGGATGTATTGGATCGGTTTGTCAAGGACGTATTGGATTGGTTGTGAGGGTCGTATTGGATCGGTTGTGAGGGATGTACTGGATCGGTTGTGAGGGACGTATTAGATCGGTTGTGAGGGATGTACTGGATCGGCTGTGAGGGACGTATTGGATCGGTTGTGAGGGATGTACTGGATCGGTTGTGAGGGGCGCATTGAATCGGTTGTGAGGGATGTACTGGATCGGTTTGTGAAGGATGTATTGGATCGGTTAGTGAGGAATATACTGAGTAAAGGAGGATAAAGGCCTACCCGGATATTATTTATACACCAGGAGGTCGAACTGCCTCATACTTGACGTGTTTAGATATCCCTTTGTGCGTTAAAGGAGTTGCAGAATTCAAAGGGGCTATTTCAAGGTAAACTCGCCAGTGGAGAATTGGCAGGAGCCAGGAGCCAGGAGCAGGAACTAGTCGCCCGAGTGTACTCGGGCGGGGGCAAATCACCACGGTACCTATCCGCTTTTCTCGCGGATTTACCCGTGTGATATAAAAGATGTAGTCTTATGCAAGCGTTTTTGTCTGTGTCATAGTAATTGGGCTGGGTGTTTCTCTCTGTGCAGCCGGCGCGTGCTGACTTACCTATCTGAGTGGCCACCCACCCAGAGAGGGACCAGGCCCGATGCTGCTTACCTTGGCCAGCCGCTTGCGGGCTGTCAAGGAAAGCAGTGCCGGCTAGCGGGGAGACATGAAGGGTTATAGGTACGGGGTGGGGGAAGCCAGTGTTGCAGATCTGGTCAGAGTACAACTGGATGGTCACCCGTCCAAGTCGTGACCATGCCCGATGCTGCTTAACTTGGCGGGTAGAACAATAAAGGGAGAGGCGGCCGGAAAACTACCATCCCAAGGCGTCCTTGGGAAGGCGGTAGCTTACGCGTCTCCTAGGCAGCGTGTGGTCGTAAAGACCGAGAGTGTTCACCTGGGGATTTGGGTGGGGAGCAAGTTTAGTGTATATTGTGCGAGCTCTTTCTCGCACAACATCCACTATGTAAGGGATTCCGGAGTGGGAATGAAGAATGTGGGACGGGAATCTGCGGTCTGTGCCGTATATCATCCTCAATGCCCTGTTCTGCACGGCCTGCAGCCTGCGGATGGTGGAATAGCACTCTTCGTTTTACCCTTCTCAATGAGCGCGAACCACTCACCGTCAGGGACGGTAAAGCTAGACACAGCTTCATTGTGAGCTGAATTCTTGCAAACCTGGCATGTTTTGTTAGTTGAGGTATTATAGTGCGTATTGTGAATTTTTTTTCTATTCAGATAAGATTATTCTGTTTCTCAAAAACTATTCATTTACGACTCATAGATCCGTACAGTATCCGCGAAAGATCGTCATGTTTCCCCGATTAAACCTCCTGCGATTTTCATCTCTAGGGGAGGTTATTAAAAGATATATGTTAAGCTTACAAAAAAATTCCACACAGTTTAGGGTTAATTAAAAATAGCATTCATCGCTGCTCCTTATCAGCGGATCTTTTTAATTTCTCTACTTAGTACATAAACATCGGATATAGAAATTTCACCAAAAATATACGTCTTAAGGTACCCTGTATAAATATATACAAAAATATTTTATTAAAAATATCCGTGTAGGCGCCCGTGTGTCTATGAATACTCAAAAATGAAAATTCGGTTAAATAGCTTTGCATATAAGTACAGCGTACTTCAAGGACTTGACAAGAATATTTTAAATAAAATTCTCCAAAACAGGTATCCCTTACAATAGAAAATGTTTCGAAATTTTTTATATGTTTAAGAAATGACTGTATCGTTTTGATTAAAATGCAATACTTTAACGATATTTACATGACAAGTAAAACATATAACTTAGTTTCTTGGGAAATGCCTCTAAAGCCTATTTATTCTGAATGACCTTTGTATAACTGGTAAATCGTAAGAGATATACTAAACCATACTACACAAAGACTGCAGATCTGGTTAAAACACACAATTTGTCAAGTATTTTTCTAGGGTTAACTATTTCCGATAAATTCCCAGTTTTGAAATACTTGACATTTTCTTAAATGGGAAGTCACTATTCGTTTCATAACTCTTTATTTTACCCATGGCCATACAAAGAGAACCAAATTTCAATGTCAATCATATAGAACAGCTTTTAAAACATTTGATTGTTGCTGTAGCCCAGTGTATTTTCTAATTTCTCTTCTAGTTTTAAAGAAAATATAATAGCATAAAGTAGAAAGTAGAAAAGTAGAAAGAAGAATATGTTTTTGTAAAATTGTTTGTTATAGATTGGGTAGAGAAATGCATTTAAAAGAAACATATTAGTGTTTCATAATGCATTATAACTGTATTTCTGGTGAAATCTCAATATCGAATTACAATACTTACAATACTTTCTCTACTCAATGTACTTAGTAACAACTTACTGACTGGGAATCCATGTTATTGTGACAATGATGTACGTGGATGTGACCACTGTCGCGTTCGCTCTGCTATGTGGAAGTGGAGCTAGAATGTGAGACAATCGTAGTTGGAAGAAAACAACATGAAAGACGTAACGTAACAGCATCCTTCGGAACGCGAGACTTCTCGCGACATCATTATTCTTCTCGATATCCGAGATGTTTCTCCAAGCTTCAGCTTACAGTATTTTTGGCAAGTTTCAAGAAACTTTGTGATGTCATTTTCTAGCTATAAAGGGAGGAAGGATTGCAGGTAGTGTTGTGTATTCTACGGAGCCGTGACTAATGTGTTAGCACGCATTGGCGCGCGAGCCATGGATGACATGTAGTGGTAAACTGTCTGCTCGTCGAAACGTATGGTGAATTATTTGCAGCAGTGAATTTAAGATTTTATTGGTAAACAAATTTAATTTTTCTACAAGTACAATGTACACAATGTATACAGAAGGTACTGTATTGCGTTCAAATAATCGATACGGAGACTTGGCCGAAAACATGTGTTTTGGAACCTCCTGAATTAGAAAAAAAAAAAAACCAGTTTTAGAAACACGTCCTGTGTCTTTGTGGACATCATGGCTCAAAAACTATAAGATCAATAAATACCAAACTTGGTATTAAGTTTATAATCTACCAGGGATACGACACGAAGATTTCAAGAAAACCTCCCACCCTAAACTAACCTTTACATGGCATTTGTTTTTAAAATTGTCTTTTTCTCAAAAATGGTTCTAACGATTTTCATTAAATTATATTATACATATTCACATCAGAAATAAAATTGATATATTGAAGTTTCCGGGAACGCCTCTGAAGACCCTTTATTCTGGATAATTTTTTCTGAATTTTGCACAACTTGCAACCCGTAAGAAATAGACAAAAACTTATCACACAAAAATGTAGATCTCATTAAAACACACAATTAATGATAGGTATATACTTTTTTGTTTTAGAGTTGACCATTTCCAAGAAATAACTTGTTATTGGCTTCAATTTTAAAATACTTATACTTTTCTCAGACAGAAGTGTCCGTTTTTCTTTTGTTCTACTCCTGTCCAAGCAAAGAAGCGAATTTCAATGACAATTTACCTCAACTACTAAAGCGCCAAACAATGACCGAGATTAGGCAATTTCAACTAATCGGAGTCATTTGACTGCAGCGATATTGCCGAAACATCTTATCGCAGCTTATGTTCATTTCTTTGAAATCTTTTTGCACCTGACTTTCGTTTGTCTAATCTCCTGTATTCAGGAGACAGTGAAGAAAGAAAGAAAAATCTATTTTGTAAATAAACATGGAGGAATGTGTCATCTACCATTTGAAAATTAATGTAAGTATTAAAATCTTTACATGATAAAATATATCCTATATATTTTAAATTATTAATATCATATTTCGCTGAATTGTCTTATGAAATACAACACGTGTTTTCATCTTGTAGATAATTCACTACCGAAGCGAAATGGAGTTACTAATGACTATCGTATAAAGACACTTTTAAAACATTTGACCAACACTTTAGCATAACGCATTCATTTCTTATGTTTTTCAAAGGGGAAGTTTTGTACTATGCAGCGAATAAAATGCGTTATCGTGCTCTGCGTTGCCAGGTCACTACCCCCACAATTTTCATATTTCCCTCTCGCTCGCACACTGAGCATGCAAATCTGCCTGGTGACATGATGTTTATTCATGTGTATTATGAAAACTATTTGAACTAAAAATGGTTTTTACGGTTTTGCTACGAACATTACTCCCTATCTTACTCGGGAATTATTTTTTGCAAAATTTGAACTTTTTATATCTTAGCGCAAGCATTTATGAGAGAATACAACTTGTGGCGTCAGTTTCTAGCTATAAAAGGAGGAAGGATTACAGTGTTGCGTTATTGTGAATTCTACTGAGTCGTGAATGTTAGCACGCAGTGGTGCGCGAGCCTTGGATGGCGAGAAGCCGTAAACTGTCTACGCGTCGAAACGTCGAGTGAATTATTTGCAGCAGTGAATTTAAGATTTCATTTGTAAACACTTTTTACTTTCTGTACACGTAGTGTACTATGCAGTGACTAGAGAAGGTATTCTATTCCACTCAAAAGTCGATAACAATATTTCATCTGAAATATATGTTTTATGGTCCCCTAAGTCCAAAAAAAATTTAGAAAATGGTCCGTGTGGAATTACTTAGCGCGTTACTCCCCAGTCAAATAGGAGTTGAATATGTCATCACAGCAGCACTCCAGGCCGCGCCGTGGCCGAGTGGTAAGACCACTTGCCTCTCAACTAGACGGCCGGTGTTCGATCCAAAGCGACAGCGTGTGAGATTTGTGGTGGTCAAAGCGGAGCTGGGGCGGGCTTTCTCCGGGTACTCCGGTTTCCCCCGCCATCGTATCGCCTGCGGTGCCATGAGTAGTTAAAGCGGGCGTTAAACACTACCCGCCCAAAAAAAACAGCAGCACTCCGATTGGCTGCCGGCCTGATGGCGCTCAAGGACAAACCTCATCCCATTTGAAAGTCAATGTAGTTCCCTTCTTATAAGGAACTATATTAAGTACATGCTGCTAATGTTTATCTTGATTGGCATGGGTAGAAAGAAGTAAAATCGTTTCTAAGAAGTTTATTTGTAGAACAGTTAGAGAAAGTCACGTGACTTTTGAATCAATAAAGATATTTGTTAAAATATGTATTTGCATCACTGTTATAATTTACAGGTAGGTGGAGGTGATAGGATATTTTTTCATGAATGTTAAAGCATGCAAGAAGTAAACTTGTAGGTTTTAACATACTTCGTTATGTATTTTCTGGCAGCAGAGTTAGGTTTTAAACGAAGTTAAAAGCTTTCTAGTCCGACCGTCCTAGGTCGCAGTGGTGTATCATGTAACTTAATTTGGCAAGTCCCGCAACAAAACTTGTTACAAATACGTGATCTGACAATGGAGCACATCCCAAACTACTACTCTTGAATGGCAGGTAGATAATCAGCTCTTCAGCATTGTAAATCCACCAACTTAACTTGGAATGAGTTACACCGTAAGCGTTTGTTCCCTACTCTAGAGCAAGGCATGCATTGTGTTTAAATAGAAATAGCGCGTTAAGTTTAGCGTTCAAGTTTGAATACACCTACAATCTAAACGTGAAACAAGATTGGCATTCACAACACAACTCTTATCCTATATTAGCTATAACTCCATGTTTGTTTTCCTTAATTCAGGGCGCATAGTGAATCGATATAGTGAATAGAGATGCCTTCAGAGGCTATTCCCAGAAAATTCAAGATATACATTTTATTTATCATGTAAACACCTGTAATATACGGGATTTCAATCAAAATCGTTAGAGACATTTTTGAGAAAATCAAAATTTTCAAAATTCGGATGGGGAGATTGTCCTCAAAGTCTTCATCTTACATCCTTGGAGGATATTAAGCTTAATACAAACGGTCATTTTTACAAGAAAACGTATATAACATAAGTTGTGTGCTTTAACGAGATCTACATTTTTTGTTCATAAGTTTGGTCTAATTTTGACGGTTTAACCGTTATATATATTTTTATATCAACCTTTCGGTCATTGTTTTTGTTGTGGTGTCAATATAGTGTGTACATATATCTCTATTAAGTGTATTTGTTTAATATAATAAGGTACATTAATACATCGGAATACGGTTCTTGAGATGATGTATTTTGGTGTTCACTCGCTTAATTTCTAGTTACTCTATACGAACTATGTACATAATGTATAGAGTAGGTATTGCACTCCACCCAAAAATTCGATACCGAGATTTCACCGGAAATACCTATGTTTTAGGGTCCCCTGTATCCAAGAAAAGCAATTTCAGAAAAAGCTCCGTGTGTGTATGTGTGTGTGTGTGTGTCCGAGTGTCCTTGTGTCCCTGTGTCCCTGTGTCCGTGTGTCTGTGAACACGATAGCTCAAAAACGAAAAGTCGGTAAAATACCAAAATTGGTATTTAAGTTAAGTATATTCCTGGGATGCAACAAGAAGATCTTGAGAAAAATCCCCCCACCCCAAACTACTCTTTACATGGAACTTTTTGCGAAAATTTTGATTTTCTAAAAAATGGCTGTAACGGTTTCAATTAAAATTTCATATATTAAAGATATATATAAGACAAATAAAATGTATATCTTGAATTTTCTAGGAATAGCTTCTGAAGACTACTTTATTCTGGATGAATTTTACGGAATTTTGCATAACTGCTAAACCGTAAGAGATGGACAAAAACTTACAACACAAAAAATGTAGAGCACCTTAAAGCACACAATTTATGTCATTACATTTTTTCGTGGAGTTGAGCGTTTTTTAGATATCTCTTGGTTTTGGATTCAGCTTTGAAAAACTTATACTTTTCTCATACAGGAATTTGTCAACTCCTGTCCATACAAACAAAGGAATTTCAGTCACTTAGTAACCAGCTTTTGACTATCACTTTAACTAATGGTACTCCCTTATTTGCCTTCTACTTGCAAGGAAGCAAGTAATAAGACCATTTCTGCTAATTTTTCTAAATCAGCAAGAAGTAAATAGAAGAATCAGCTTTTTAACAATAATTTGTTGCACAGATGTAGAGAAAGTCATGTGAATGGAACACATCAGACTTTTTTTACTTTTAATGTTGCTTACTATTTTACATTTTGCAAAATTACGTATGGTCTGTGGGCTCGTGCGATTGAAGAAAAATAGTTTATGTATACTGTTATTTATATAGATACACATATTCATTTATTTATACCCTTCTTTAGTTTTTAGTGAGATATTTTTACCAGCTGTATCGAAAGCATTTCCGACGAATATAATACGGGAGGGGTAAGCCTACCACGTAACAAAAAAAAATATAGTTTGTTTTACATCGTATCCAAGAGAAAATTTGGTTTATTGCACTCATATTACATAGAGCTCAAATATTTTAAGAAAACGTTAATTTTGGGATTGGGGAATTCAACATCATGGACACCATAATCTTAAAAATACCGTATTTCTCCAATTTTAGGCCCTCCTGAGCACCACAGCGAAATACAGGAGATGCCAGCATCAGATCAAGTTGCCTACACAGGATCAAGTACATAAGTGCATCAGCCCAAACAGACAGTGTTAATCAGAAGTGTTTAGGTGCATATAATGGACCAAAAATGTGCTTAATTAACTCTTAAAATAATGGCGTACATTATAATAGTGAATACCATGTTATTTTGACCCGAGCGGTGAAGATAAAAAAGAATGGCTAACCAAAGACTGCCAAACCAGCCACTTCTCCACGGAGAGAAACCAGGTGACGTTATGGGCTAATACTAATTATATGAGTATAGTAATTCATTATATGTAATATTAGACACATTATAAAACAAAAAGTATAATTCCCAAATATACTTCTAATTTTACTGTGCATCCGATATGAAATGCAATATATAAGTATTTCATATAATTCGCTGGCTCACAATGAGAAAATGCGATATTTTTAAAATTGTGGTGCTTATGGAGCAGTTCATTGAAATGTAATAATTCTAAAATTATTATATTTCTCAAAAGTTGGGTTCCTCTATGAAATGTGAAATAAAATTCCGATTTTTACTTTGGATACAATATAAAATAAAAAAATGTATACGTGTATGTATCTAAAGTTGAGTCAAAAAGTCTATTAAGGCCCAAATTACCTCCAGTTTATAGCAGAAGATTCGAAACTTTGTTATGGTAACACTCCCTAATCCTGAATGAGAGTTGAATACAATATTCCAATTTGAAGGTTAATTTAACAAAAATATTAAAGAATTAACGACACTATTACAGTCTGAAGTTTGGTGTTGCAGCTTCAAAACTTTCATAAGTATGTCTTAATGTAATTTTGAAAATAACATCACTTTAAGATTGGGCAGTGCACAAAGTTTTGTATGATGTCTACGTACTCATACCTCAAAGAGTGTCCTTGGCAAGGATGGGTCATGATAACAAACGGGATTTCTCCTTGTTCATTATAGGCATACTTTTCCCAGCTTGGGCAAAGAGCAGTCACATACTGAAAAGATTACTTATGATTCGGACAGTTCCCTACTGAAAAGATTACTTATGAGTCAGACATTTCCCTACTGAAAAGATTACTTATGAGTCGGACAGTTCCCTACTGAAAAGATTACTTATGAGTCGGACATTTCCCTACTGAAAACATTACTTATGAGTCGGATAGTTCCCTACTGAAAAGATTACTTATGAGTTGCACAATTCCCTAATGAAAACATTACTTATGAGTCGGACATTTCCCTACTGAAAAGATTACTTATGAGTCAGACATTTCCCTACTGAAAAGATTACTTATGAGTCAGACATTTCCCTACTGAAAAGATTACTTATGAGTCAGACAGTTCCCCACGGAAAAATTACTTATGGTTCGAACAGTTCCCTACTGAAAGCATTACTTATGAGTCGGAATTTCCCTACTGAAAAGATTACTTATGAGTCGGACAGTTCTCTACTGAAAAGATTACCTTTGAGTCGGACTATTCCCTACTGAAAAGCTTACTTATGAGTCGGACAGTTCACTGCTGAAAAGATTACTTATGAGTCAGACAGTTCCCTACTGAAAAGCTTACTTATGAGTCGGACAGTTCCCTACTGAAAAGATTACTTATGAGTCAGACAGTTCCAAATTTGTTCTGGAGTGCGAAACCTACGTATTTATCTCTAACCACAGTAGCTTGTATACATTAAACTAATAATTTTGTAATTATTGTAATAGTAAACTCTCAACAACTTACTGTAAATACCAATAAGAACTTACTATTAAAGTGACATCTGTGTAATATATCTAAAAATAGTGAAAAATTAAAAAAATATTTTCTTTCATAATACAATGATACGAATACTAAGTTTAAATAAATATATCGTTTTTCTGACTTGAACTTTGAGTATTCATTAACTGACGCTATAAATGTGTAGGCGCTTGCTTATTAATAAGCCACTCCTATATTTAAGCCATTCATTGTTGCAAACCATTTTCCAATATTTTTTTCCGTATTCAAAATATTCCTCCCCATGTATTTTATAACCAATTTGTTGCACAATGTTAACACTCAAAAGTACAGTTAACAAAATAGTTATATAACATTTTAGGTTAAGTACTTCAATTTTAATAAATAAATTATTACATTTTAAGAACTCAAGAGTTTTGGAGAGAAAGAAAAGTAATAATTTTTCTACACTAATCAGGGCTAACATACAGCATCTGCGTTCTACTCAGATGATTTTTCTCTATTTTTGTATAAAGCTTATTTTTCTATCTACTTCATGCTAATCCAAGTAAATATGAATAAAAATGGTCTTATTACATGCTTCCTTGTAAATAGAAGAGAAATAAGTCAATACGCTAGGCTAAAGCTATAGAAAAATCTTTCAAAAGCTGGTTATCTCGTTCCTTTGTATAGCCGTATCAGAAAAGCTCAAGTATTTTAAAACTTAATCCAATAACAAGAAGTATCTCGGAAAATATGTATATGACAAGCTATGTGTTTTAACGAGATCTACATTTTTGTGTAGTCATTTTCTAACTATCTCTTACGACTTATCAATAATTAAGCAAAAGTCATCCAGAACGAACACGTCTTCAGAACCTACCGTAAACTACCTTTTATATGAACTATTTTGCAAAGTTTCATTTCCTCAAAAATATCTCTACCGAATTTGATTTATATTACATATATTTAGATTAAAAATTAAATGTATAGATTGTATTTCCTGGGAATAGCCTCTGAGGCCCTGTCCATTCTGGATGAATTTTGCGTCAACTTCAAAATCGTAAGAATTAAACAAGATCTTACTGTCCAAAAAATACAAGTTTCAATAAAATATATAATGTATCTCATATATGGTTTTATGGAGTTAGCTATTAGACGTTTCCGAGATATTCTTTGTGATTGGTTTACGTTTTCAAAAAATTATGTTTTTCTAAAATGAGAAATCATTATCAGTTCCTTTTTTCATCCTGATATGCGAAGAGAACGAAATTTCAATACCATTGCTTAGTGAACAGCTGTTAAAAGATTTGTCTGTCGCTTTAATTTGAATATTACCTTATTCCTTTGTATTTAAATTAAATACAAAATAATACCATTTGTGTCAACATTTATCTTAATTAGCATGACATTTTTAAGTGAATAATATTTTTTTAATAGTTTCATTTATATAGCCTCCTCAGCATCTATGGTCATATCATTAAGGGTTTGACTTAAGGAAAAACTCATTGACTATAAGTTCTTGAAACTTGGGTTTTTCTTTAATTCAATACACAAAAGGGGCACACACACATACACGCTCACATACATAGTTCCAGACTGTACAGAGCATGGATAATTATTCTAGTTAAAGAAACATTCCCTCTCCAGCCAAGAACCGAATTCCTCCGGGTTACAAATCCACACGCTGAATACTCAAGCAGTCGAATAAGCTTTTGTAAGAAGAGTTTGTTTATGAATAGGTGAAGAAAGTCATATGATGGTAGCACATCAAATATTTTAAGACTAATTTGTTGAAAATGGGTAGGGAAGGTCATGCGGATATAACACATCCAATCTTAATGTACACTTATATATCAGTTTCTCGATATTTAAGTTATCCTTGCCACTTTAAACTCATAATGTGTCATTAGTTCAGTTTGAATACGTACCAAATGCTAGATGAAATTATAAATAGCGAACGCATCTAATAGAAGTTCCTTCTAACAAGAAGGCCGTTTCTGAGCGCAACAAAACAGACTTCTCATACGTTATTCATGTTATACTTGGGGGAGATTTTAAGTGGCAGCGAACGATGTGGAGGTAATGGTGGCGAGATCCCGGCGAAGGGAAGGTAACGGTAGAGAGAATTGGCCTGTGACACGCGTACGTACACACACAAACACGTGCAACCAAATCTTGTTAGATGTTAACAAATCCCTTTTCCTTCAGTGACCGCTCCCGTTGCACACAAAACATTTAATTATGACCTTCAACGTGGAAGTTTACTGGGTGTGGCGACTTTGGTCCCAAGGGGTAAGACATGCACCGTATTTATTGATAAAGCTCCCACGCGTGGCAGGAAATGTGATTTGTTTGTGAATCGCATGCTCTAAACGGAACAGATGTTATGCGTCCAGGTCGTTTTGCTGGTGGCTTTACTCAGATCATTCTAAGGCTCTTTTCAGACAATCAACTCTGTGCAACAGCACGCAACGGCACAGCATACAACTAGCCATTTCACAGTGTACAACTACGAACATCTACGATATGGCCACAATTATCAAAAAAGCTAAAAGTAGTGAAATACATAAAGAGAGTTACAATGCTACTAAGGATGTTCATTAATCCTTGGAAAAACCAATAAATTACACTCGTAGAAATGAAAAACGTTTATATTTAGTTACCGTCGTCTCTTACTAGATAGCAGTTAAAGTTTTAGCTATATCCGTTGCGTACTTTCGTTGCCATAGGTGATTAAGTAAACAATTTTGTGCCTGAATATAAAAATGGAAAAAATGAGATTCATGCGATGATTAAACACTTTTATTTAAAAGACTTAACACCAAATAAGAAAGGTCGAGTTGGATGAAGTTCATGGCACATCTGCTTCTGCGTTTACAATTTCAATTGGATAAATGAACTTAAACGTGGCCGTACATCCACAAATGATGAACTTCGTTCCGAACATCCAATAGATGTAACTTCCTCCAACATTATTGAAAAATCCAGGGTATGATTCTGAGTGATCGACGAATCAAAGTTCGGGAAATAGCAGAAGCCACAGGCATATCACAAGGTACACTGTTCTCAATTTTGCACCAAAAATTAGGTCTGTCAAAAGTCTCGGCAAGATGGGTGCCGCACTAGCTTCAATGGAGAATAAACGCAATTGTAAGTAGAACCGGAAGTTGGTTTGGCATATTTCCGTCGCAATCCTGACGAGTTTCTGCGTTGATTTGTAACTGTGGATGAAATATGGATACACTACTACACTCCAGAGGCCACAGAACAGTCTACAAAGCGGGTTTTTAAATGCAAACCGGCTTCAAAAAGGCAAAGATGGTAAAATCTACAAACAAGGTTTTTTGGAATTCTCGCGAAATCATGTACATTGATTAATTGCTGAAACGAAGAACGATAAATGGAGAGTATTGTGCATTGTTATTGCACCGGTTGAACGGAAGAATCAAGAAAAAACGCCTTTATCTGTTAAAGTAAAGAATTATTTTCATCAAGAAAAGCAAGGGTGCACACCAGAGTGGTTTCGATGGTGAAAATTGTAGAATTAACGTTCGAATTATTACAATTCACCAGATGTGGAGCCCAGGGTACTTTTTTATTTATTACTTTCTCTAGCCCCGTATGTACAATGTACATAGGGATAGAGAAGTATTGTATTCCACCCAAAATGCGATACCAAGATTTCACTGGAAATACATGTTTTAGGGTCCCCTGTATCCCAAAAAAGCATTTTCACAAAAAGGTCCGTGTTTGTCCGTGTGTTCGTGTGTCTGTGAACACGATAATTCAAAAAGGAAAAGTCGGTAACCTACCAAACTTGGTATTTAAGTTTAGTATCTTCCAGGGATGCGACACGAAGATTTTGAGAAAACCCCCCCACCCCTTTACATGGAATTTTTTCGAAAATTTCGATTTTCTCAAAAATGGCTCTAACGATTTTGATTAAATATCATATTTTAAAGACATTCACCGCACAAATAAAATGTATATCTTGAATTTTCTGGAAATAGCTTCTGAAGAGTAGTTTATTCTGGATGAATTTTACAGAATTTTGAATAACTGCTAAACCGTAAGAGACGGACAAAAACTTACTATACAAAAAATGTAGAGCACGTTAAAATACATAATTTATGTTATATACATTTTTTTCGTGGAGTTCATCGTTTTTGAGACGTTCCTTGTTTTTGGTTTCTGCTAAGAAAAACTTACTTTTCTCATACAGGAATTTTTCAACTGCTGGCCATATAAACAAAGGAACTTCAGTGACATGGTAACCAGCTTTTGACTGTCAATTTAACCTATGGTACTCCTTTATTTGGCTTCTACTTACAAGGAAGCAAGTAATAAGACTATTTCTGCTATTTTTTCTGATTAACATGAAGTAAATAGAAGTATAAGCTTATTAAGAATAATTTGTTGCAGAGATATAGAGAATTGAGAAAGTGATGTGAATGAAATACATCAGATTTTTTAAAAACTTAAAAAAAAATAGCTCTTTGGAAAATGATTCACGTCTAACGAAGTCATCTCCCAAACAGATGCCTATTTTTTGTGGACCTTCCGAAGTGTCCTGTGACACGCGTACGTACATACGTACACATAAACCAAATACTGGTAGATGTAACAAATCCCTTTTACTTCAGGACCGTTCCCGTTGCACACAAAACAAATAATTATGACCTTCTATATAGATGTTCACTGGGTGTGGCAACTTCAGTCTCAAAGCGTAAGACATGCACCTTAGTTATTGATAAAGCTCCCACGCGTGGCAGAAAATGTGATTTGCTTGTAAACCGCATGCTCGAAACGGAACAGCAGATGCTATGCGCTGTTTCCAAGCATATTAGTCCAGGTCGTTTTTCTGGTGACTTTACTCAAATCACTCTAAAGCTACTTTCAAACAAGCAACTGTCTGCAACAGCAAGCAACTGTCTACTACTAGTCATTTCACGGTGCGCAACTTACGTACATCTAGTCACAATCATCCCATAGCTAAAAGTAGTGAAATATATCAATGAGTTTGTAATACTACTAGGGGGTTCAATAATTCCTTAGAAAAACGAAGAAATTACGTTCGTAACATCGAAAAACGTTTGTTTTTAGTAAACGACGTCTTTTGCTAGTGACAGTTGAAGTTTCAGCTATATTCGGCAAGTGGGTACAAGTTTGCACTCAATAGAGAATAAACGCATTCATGTGATCGATTTGGGAGATGATTTGGCACTTTGCCATCGCAATCCTGACAAGTTTCTGCGTCAATTCATAACTTGGATGAAACATGGATACACTACTACACTCCAGAAACAAAAGTACAGTGAAAAAGCGGGTTTTAAAAGGCAAACAAAGTTTTTTGGGACGCACGTGAAATCATCTACATCGATTAGAATCTGAAAGGAAGAACCATAAATGGATAGCATTATGCGTCGTCATTGCACCGGTTGAACGGAAGAATCAAGAAAAAACGCCTTCATCTGGCAAAGAAAATTATTATTTTTATCAAGAATAGCAAGGGTGCGCACCAGCGTAGTTTCAATGTCGAAAATTATAGAATTATCGTTCAAATTATTAGTTCACCAGATTTGGTGTCCAGTGATTTTTTTTTTAATTAAAGACTTGAAAAAGTGGCTCAACGGTAAAAATTCACGTCTAACGAAGTCATCTGTCAAACAGATGCCTATTTTGAGGACCTTCCGAATTGCTCTGTGACACGTGTACGTTCATACAAACACGTGCAACCAAATCTTGTTAGATGTAACAAATCCCTTTTCCTACAGTGAGCTTCCTGTTGCACACGAAACATTTAATTATGACCTTCCACGTGGAAATTTTCCTGGGTGCGGCGACTTCAGTCCCAAGGGGTAGGAAATTCACCTTATTTATTGATACTGTTACCACGCGTGGTAGGAAACGTGATTTGTTTGTAAATCGCATGCTATAAGCCAAACAGATGTTATGCGCTGTTTCCAAGCATGTTGGTGCAGGTCGTTTTGCTGGTGACTTTACTCAGATCATTGGCTCCTTTCTAACTATCAACTCTCTGCAACAGCATACAACTGCCTACAACTAGCCATTTAACAAGGGCAACTTACAAACGTCTACACATAACAATAACTATCCAATTTCTAAAATAGTGAAATGTATATAAAAAAAACTTTATGATGTTCTGTGGAGTGTATGAATATAAAAATCTGATTGTGCCTTCAAATGATTTTTTCATACATCGCTGTAAAAATGATGTTAAATAGTTTATTCTTCTAACTATTTAATGCAAATCAACTTAAACGTTAGCAGAAATTGTCTTATAGCTTATTTTCTTATAGCTAGAAGATAAATAAGGGAATACACTAGGCTAAAGCGATACCCAAATCTTTTTTAAGGCTGGCAGCTATGCGGTTGAAATCCGTTGCTTTGCATGGCAAGGAGCTAACAAAGTCCCATGTGAGAAAAGTTTAAGTATTTTGAAATTGAAATCAATAGCAACGAATATATCGCAAGTGACCAACTCCACGAAAAAAATATATATGACATAAGCTATGTGTTTTAAACACGATCTACGTATATTTTTTGTGTATTAAGTTTTTCTCTATCTCTTACGTTTACCAGTTATGCATAAGACAGAAAAGTTCATACAGGATAAGCTATTCTCAGAAACTTCAACTTATACATTTTATTTGTCGTGTAAATATCTTTAATATACGGTATTTTAATTAACATCGTTATATTTTTTTTAAGAAAATCAGCATTTTCGAAATGTTTTCCATGTAAAGGGTAGTTTGGGGTAAGAGGATATTCCTTAAATTATTCGTGTATACTATATTTCATGTTTGGTACTTTACTGACTTTTGTTTTTGAATATCACACACTGAAACACAGACACAAAAGACACACTTTTTTTTTTTTTTTTTTTTTTATAAATAACGCTTTTTCTGGTTGCAGGGGACTCTAAAACATAAATTTCCAGTGAAATCTAGGTATCGACTTTTTGGTTGAAGTGCAATGCTTTCTCTACCTACGTAACGTGAACTATGTAGAGAAAGTAAAACAAAAAAATATATACATAGATAATATATATATCAAGGTAATTAATAAAATTGTATTGAAAACATATTTGTATAGTAAAGTAATAAGGAAAACAGGAATGTA
This sequence comes from Hymenopus coronatus, assembly GCA_030762935.1. Lineage (NCBI taxonomy): Eukaryota > Metazoa > Arthropoda > Insecta > Mantodea > Hymenopodidae > Hymenopus > Hymenopus coronatus. The sequence goes on along the minus strand of CM060897.1, from coordinate 117,452,837 downwards.
TTATTGAAAAAAAATATTTGTAGATAAACCGTAGGATATTTGGGCTTGGAAGTTACAGCAGACTGAAAAAAATCCAATGTATTAGCCGGGATTTCAATCCGGGATTTAGGTTTCATTTTTCATATTTTATTATTTTACTCCACATTTTACGAAAAATAACCTCATTAAAATTTACTTGAAGCGTGTCAGTTCCACTGTATCTAAATAATAATAATAATAATAATAATAATAATAATAATAATAATAATAATAATAATAATAATAACCATAGCGCCTTTTTTGGCACATTTCTAAACTGTGCCACCAGATCAGAGTTCACTCTCTCCAAGTTTTCTCTATTTATTATGTATTTGGTTATTACAACATTCTTGCACTCGATAATCCCATATTGCTACTTTCAATTTATAAACTAAATCGCTGGATATGCAACTGCTGAGGGTTTTATTGCTTGTGACACCGCAGGCGATGACACTGGTGATACATGAAATGAAGATGGCGGAGAACCCGCCTTGTCCTCCACAAATCTCACAAACAGCCACTTGGGATCCAACCCAAGCCGTCTAGCCACTCGGCCACTGCGTTAGTGCTCTTTTTGTTCTGTTCAGGCCTTCAGTTATCGTTTGAGAGGAGCTTTAGGATCACTTTTCTAGTTAAGTTTGAGGTTAACATTTCTAACATTTAAAATATTACAGTGTTTCACTATTCAAAATTATTGCAATATCCCGTATAAGGTTTTTGTGAGGGGTTCAAAGTTCCAATTGAGAAAACAACAACTAGTTTTCTCAAAATTTGAGGCTGGTGGGAAATTTTGATTATGCAATATATTTGAATAATAAAATGAATGAAATGACTACTCTACAAACCAATCTTTTACCAAAAATAATTCTTAGTTACATTTTTCTCAGACGGGAGAGTCCGTTTTTCTTTTGTTCCACTCCTGGTCAAGCCAAGACTTGCAATGACAATCGCATAACGACAGATTTTAAAGCATTTGACTATGACTTTAGCCAAGTGCATTCCTTTAGTTCCAGTCTACTTATAAGGAACTAAGTAATACAATTCTGCTAATGTTTACCTCGATTAGCGTGGTGTAGAAATAAGAGGTATTTTTGTAAGAGCTTTGTTTGTAGATTAGAGAAAGTCATGTGAGTGTAACACATCAGATTTTTAGTATAGTGTGAATACCAAATGTCATTCAAATTGGATAAATCTTTTGCATGATATAAATCATTTCATTTTATTATTCAAATACATTGCATAATCAAAGTTTCCCACCAGCCTCAAATGTTGAGAAAACTAGTTGGAACTTTGAACCCCTCACAAAAACCTTATACGGGATATTGCAATAATTTTGGATAGTGAAATACTGTAATATTTTAAATGTTAGAACTTTTAACCTTTAAAACTAATTCATTTTTCATAAAAACTATGTTTCTGCAAAATTATTGCTACTGTTTGAATAACTTTGTCCTTTGTAATATTACGTGAAATGTTATTGTAGTTAGAAAAAGGAGATACATGAGACATTTTTAAAATGCAAAATTGTAGATTTGAGGAAAACGCTTTTTAATGAAGTAGTAAGTTAGGAAACAGGTGTATTGTACAATATTGAGAGATTGAAGCAAAGTGAGGACAGTTATAGACGCTCAAAGTACTGACAAATATTTTTATTCAAATTAATTTTCCACTTTTTGGCCTACTTGTTCAAAATGTTTGCCCCAGTTGTCACACATGCCAAAGATTTAGTAATGTACGGAATGCTACTTAAGCCAGGCTTGCGCTTGCGCTCTGGGAGCTTCACAGTTACGATTTACAATGTGAACAACGCTTGCGCATGTGTATCGAGTGCATTTCCATCGTTTGTCCCTTTGTTAATCTCGATGCTATTTGTAAAATAAGATTTGGTTGGTTATCCAGCAAGAACGTAATAAAGTACAAGCAAACAATAGTACACATTACTGTGGAGTAAGAAAAAACAAATATGGGCGGAAAATTGCGAAACAAAGACTGGATTAGAACGGTATAAAACAGTTGAGATAGCTTTGCATGCCGTAAATTTTGAGTTGCAGGGAAATGACCATCTGCAATTAAGATGCTAGAAGTCTGTTTCACTAAACATGCTATATACATTCAGTGATCTCTGGATCAAACTTCACAGGTTAAAGTCATGCATAACTCACAATTTGATATTCCAAATTAATTACGCCAGCCCTTTTTTAAATTTATGCCACAGATGTAATATAATGCAAATAAGTTATAGTACAAGTTTCATTTTTTTTTTTTTCAACAATTTAGAAGCTATACTTAAATTTGTTTATTCTTTTGACGTCGCTAAAAAAGACCCTGGCGACAAAATAAATTACAATTTTGGTGTAATATTTTAACTCTAGATTCACAATGCATCTGCTTTTTGAAATTGCCTCAGGTTTCTCTGGGTCTCCTTTAGTTTAGGCTTCAAAAACATTTAAAGTTATGAATATGCTGTTTTGTCATAAAAGTATAATTTTTGTGTTTGAAAATTGAAAATACATGCTCAAATACATTTGATAGTAATAGCTAGGGTATTCATAAACATATGAATATGTGAAAATGTACAACGAATGCTATTTGTGCAAAGGCGAAGTCCCACGGTGCAATATTTTGGTCCAATACTCTTCAAACTACAAATTGGATAATTTCAGTGTATACAATTTCCGTCCTATTTTTGGTCCAATTCCAGTTTGCTACAATAAGATACACAGGTTTATAATGTTTGGTCCAAACGTATGAAATCAAACCAATGAGCGACCTGGTAGTAATGACGTAATAAGATGGCAGCTAGCGCTGGGTCTTCCTTCCCACCCACGTGATTGCTTGTGTGAAATTTTGCTGTGTCTTGTAGACTTTGTCCTAAATAATAGGGTTATAGTAGCTAAACTATGGTTTAAAAATACTTTCTTTTTTTTTTTGTGGCAGAGTTTATGAAATAATGACTCGGGTATTTATAACCCCTGAAAATGTATTTTATCGGGTCCATTTGTGCCTAACTTTATTTTCTCAACAAAAATATAAAAACGTGATTGCTGGTTGATTTGCTGGCATGGACTGCCTCATATTTGTGAGTGATTTTTGCCTCAACTAAGGGCAGCAACTTTCCAACAAATGTTCGTCCATTCTAAGAAAGTTAAAATAATTTACAGGGTCTGAAACGAGTTCATTTTGCAACATATGTAGTGCACCTCTTCCTTGGCCTGCATTTCTACGTTTCAGCCATGGTCTAGTCCACCAATGCCTCTTTATTGATTTTTTTTCTTTTTATTATAACATGTCTTTGCAATGGATATAATATAAATTAAGCCTGCGAAAGCGAACGAAAATAATTGTGGATCTGCAAGCTCCATCATTTTCTATCAGCTGTTCATGTGCGTGCAACAAATATTTGGACCAATACACACTCCCGTGGGAATGTAATGGAGAAATTGTACACAACGTTCACGTTGTATACAAATTTTTGGACCGAACTTTGACCGTGGGACATCGGCTTAACAGAAAAAAAGGAAAGGAAAATGCTGAAAATATCAATAGAGAGACAACAAGGAAGGATTTAAATGCATGGCTCACATTAAAATCCACTAGGTTGGTAGTTTGAACCTCCAAGCTTTCCTTTTCCTTTCCTCTGCTGCTGTCTTATCTGTTATTTTCTCTTGCGTTGCAATTTAGCTTTCCATGATGTGAATTAGACCTTGTGGAACTGAAGTGTTATTTGCCGAGTCCAGTTGCATCATCCAATGCTTTGATGTAGTTCCAGTGATATAAGAGATTGCCCCTGATGGGCAATTTCATCTTTTTTTTTTTTTTTTTTTTTTGCATTCAGGAATGCTTAAACTATTGTATGCAATTAAAATAATGTAGAGTAGATTTTTTGTTAATTATCATGACATTTCAGTCATACATAACCTTAACAATAAAATATGTAAAGACATTGACAATTATGACTTAAGTAGTACTTAAAAGGAGGGGTAGAATTGGATATTAGATCATATGACTCAAAATAGGTGAAGAAAAAATCTGATGTGATCCATTCACATGACTTTCTCTACATCTCTGCAACAAATTATTCTATTTACTTCATCTAATCGAGAAAAAATTAGCAGAAATAGTCTTATTACTTGCTTCTTTGTTAGTAGAAGCGAAATAAGGGGGTACCATAGGTTAAAGTGATAGTCCAAAGCTGGTTTCTCTGTGACTGAAGTTCCTTTGTTTGTATGGACACGAGTTCACAAAGTCCTGTATGAGAAAAGTATAAGTTTTTATACTGAAACCAAAAACAAGGAATATCTCAAAAAGAATCAACTCCACGAAAAAAATGTTCATGACATAAATTGTGTGTTTTAAGGTGTTCTACATTTATTGTGGGGTAACGTTTTGTCCATATCTTACAGTTTAGCAGTTATGAAAAATTCCGTAAAATTCATCCAGAATAAACTACTCTTCAGAGGCTATTCCCAGAAAATTCAAGATATACATTCTATTTGTCAGGCAAATATCTTTAATATACGAAATTTTAATCAACATCGTTAGAGCCACTTTTTAGAAAATCAAAATTTTCGAAAAAAGTTCCATGTAAAGGGTAGTTGGGGGTGGGGAGGACTATTCTCAAAATCTTCGTGTCGCATCCCTGGAAGATACTAAACTTAAATACCAAGTTTGGTATTTTACCGACGTTTCGTTTTTGAGTTATCGTGTTCACAGACACACGGACACACACACACACGGACCTTTTTGTGAAAATGCTTCCTTTGGATATTGGGGACCCTAAAGCATATATTTCCGGTGAAATATCGGTATCAATTTTTTGGTGAAGTGCAATAGCTTCTCTATACCTATGTACATATTACGTTTAGAGAAAGTAAAAATAGTTAAAACAAACAAAGCCAGCTTACCACAATGGACCGCAATTTGTTTTAGGAACACACTCACCTGAAACAGAAGAAACTAAGTTTCAGTACGTTGCACAAAACACAACCGATATCAGCATGAACAAACTAGTATTTTAAATACTACAACTATCTGAAAAGGAACAGCACCATAAATAACAGTAACCATTGATACTGAACCAGTTTGCCCAGGCGCTTTGATCGAACTGACATTCAGAAGTATAGTGGGTTCGATTCCCGCGGCCGACCTCTCTGACCCATGGGCTTTATGGGGTGTTCTTGGGTCACTAGACAAATGCTGGGGAGATTTCTTCGATTCCCGGAAATTCCTGTCCCTTCATATAATTTCCATTTCTTCCAAATGGTCACTTTTAGGGTTGCGGTGGTAGCACCTTTCTGTGATGGTGGACATGCTTTGGAAAGACAATTCTTAGCGTTTGGCAGGCGTTGGAGTCATCTGAGATCCTAGGGAGGTTCCGTCAGGTCTAGAGAGCGGCTCCTTGCGCTCTACGCGTCGAGATTAAAAATATTGCTTGGACTATGATAGGCACCCACCACAGTGACTCTGTTCTGACGGTCCGGCAATACCTCTCATATCACCCTATCCTGCTAGGGTCTTATGCGGAATAAGCCTATAAATGGCTGCGGTGTGGAACACCCTCCGAAATGTAGCAACCAAAAATCTAAAATAAATAAGAAAGTTCTATCTTATGTAGAATTTTAGTCGATTTGATAGTATATGTAGTATGTATAGAGTATATACTATATATCGAAGGATCTGATGTGTTACATTTGCATGAGTTTCTTCACATATTGTACAAAAAAAAAAACTATTCCTACAAAAGTTCATTCGTCTATATACCTTTCTAATCGAGATAAACAGCAGCAGAAATTAATCCTTCCTACGCACAAGGGAAATAAGAGTAGACACCGTTTTTCTCATTGATCTACAAGTGCCATGTTAGCATCTAGTTTGCGAGATCGCTGGTTCAAATTCTATTGAGCACGATGAATTGTTTCGGGAATAAAATTGCATAGCTTACCAAAAGGGAAGTGAAATCTATGATCACTTATTCTATATTTGTGACACTTAATAGAGCCTCTAGCCTAATAGAGAGCTCCGAGCAAAATTTTGGTCTTCCAAGCCCAAAAAAGAATAGAATGCTAAGAATCATAATAGCTCAGAGCGTCCATAAATAAAATCAAATATAATTTAAGGGAAAAGCATTAGGCAAATCGTTAGACAAAACTTTTACGAGAGCTGATAGCTGTGTGATGCTAGTTAAATGCAATTTTCTTTCATTGAGCAGCATGAACAAAACATTTAACTATTTCCCATTTAATAAACACATAGGTAATTTAAAATTCAAACCAATAACAACAATTTTTTTCGGAAAAATTAACTCTATAAAAAGTATAATGAGTAGTACAATTTCTGTGAAGTAAGATTTTCTGTATTTCTTTAAGTTCCAGTCACACAAAAGTAATTCAGAATAAAGAGAACTTCAGAAACAATTCACAGAAATTCAAAATGTAAATTTAATTTGTCTTGAAAGTGTCTTAAATAATGACATCTTCATCAAAATTTTTAGAGCGGTTTTTAAGAGAGTAAATGCTTTTAAAAAGTGGCTATATTCACGTGAATTTCTCTTCTGTTCTTACAAAATATTATTCTTTTCTACATAATTCTAATCAAAATAATCATTATAAGAAATGGTCATATTACCTAGTACAAGGGAAATAAGCAAATACACTGGGCTAAAGCGTAAGACTAACCTTTTAAAGCCATGATAAAACTATTGAGAGATTTAATGGTACAGGACTTCCCATTTAAGAAAGTTTTAAGTATTTTAAAATTGAAGCCAAAATCAGATAAATATCTCTGAAATGATCAGCTCTACCAAAAGAAAAAACAAAACAAAAACTCAAAATGTTCTCGGGCTTCTAGCCATGGCTAGAAGCCCGAGAAGATTTTGAATTAATTCGTCGCCAGGAAAGCTTCAGTTCTTATTTTAAAACAAAAACTCTATATAAAAAATTGGTGTTTTTACGCGATATGCATTTGTTCTATAGTAAGCTTTTATTTCTCTATCGTTTAGGGTTTACCAGGTATGTAAAAATTATTCAGAATGAAGGGGATCTCAAGTGATGTTCCCAAGAAATTCAGAATATGTATTTAATATGGCATTTAACCATCTTTAGAATATCAAGTTTGATATTTAACCAATTTTTCATTTTTGATTATGCTATACACAAGCACACTCGTGCACACACTCACATACACACAGACTGGTCTTTTTATAAAAAGTGTTTTTATTCAGGAGTACTCAAAACATGTGTTTCCGGTGAAATCTCTATTTCAAATATTTGGATGGAATGCAATACTTTCTCGATCTGCTAGGTATATTGTATAAGTGTAAAGTGTACAGTAAATTATGTATAATGCGATATTGCAGTAAAGTTATAACATAATAATAATAATTAATAATAATAATAATAATAATGACAATAATAGAAGTAATTAATTAATGGAAAAGGAGTTATATGTTTTAATTATGGCCAAATTTTATTAAGGGTTTTGAGACCGTTAGTCTACCTCATTATTATTATTATTATTATTATTATTATTATTATTAGTAGTAGTAGTAGTAGTATTATCGTTATTGTTACCATCATTAATAATTGTTGTTTATCCTTACACCTTCATGAGATTATTATATTATTTAGCGTACAAAATGTAATATCTCCCAATACTGTACAAAGTTAGCTTAAAGCAAGCTCAAATCAGGTTGTTTTTGAAACTTGGTCACTGCATGAGGGGAGAATCCTTTTGTTAAAATAGAAAGTTAGCAAAAGTCACGAACTCCTTTATGTATGATGCGTGTAATGGAGCAACATGTGAAAGCGAGCGGGGGAAGTCTCTCCTGCTCCAGAGATAGGTTTTTTGTCACTGTATAAACGTAATCACGAGGTATTTATAGTGCACTATGAGTAATATGAACTCCATTATGGGACACATAGACGCCAAGTTCGCAGTCTTTGTATCCAATAGGAATAAAGCAGCCATGATACCATAATGTGCTATATAAGTTCTAGCGCCCTTAGATGTACAGTATGTCATGTTCTTGTCGGGGTGATCCGCAACCTTTGTCACCAGGAAGGACAACAAAATAGAACGACGCGAAGTCTTACGAATTATGTTGCATGGTGATAACTATTGAAGTGCAGGAAGTGTCAAGTGGAACCAAGTAACAATCATTAGTACGTAGACATTTCTGTTTGTTTTCGCCATAAATAAATATAATTTCCTCAAATTTAAAATGTTTGTTGTGATATTTCTAAGTACATCTCCTATTTACTCATAGTTGGGTAGGCGAGTCAACTGAGCGAGTCACCTGAGTGCATACCGACCAACGTCAATGGAGATTGTGAACATTACAGTTTTATGAATGATATATAAGAATAGAATTAAGGCATATAATAATAAATACATAGAGTCAGATGCATTTAATCATAGTTCACTATAATGACTAGTAATTATTGGGAAAATAACAATTAAATAACTTGTGCTGGTTACCATGGCACAATCTGTTGTAGTGTAGGATTAGTTTTGTTAATAATTTACAGCATAATTTTATAAGCAAATAACTGGCTAACAGTTAATTGTGTTACTGATACCAGTAATTAATAATAGGTTATTTAGTGTGACAGAAGATCTTTTTATGCCTGGAATTTACTTTACTTACTTTGTTTTATCTTGATTAATTAATGTTTTATGTTAACATTTTGTGTTAATTAGTTTTTAGTTATTAGTACACAAATAAAAGCGTAAAATAGTGATGAATGACAAGAATTTAAAGTTGGGAAATAAACAATAAAGTTTGCAATACACGTCCTGGTATGGAAAACTAGATACGAGGATGTATTACAACTTTGATTTGATTTTTTGAACATATGTGCTAGAGAAAGCAAAAATTATCAAGTAAAGGGTAATTTTAGAGTGAGGAAATTTATGTAAATTCTTGGAGTCGTGTCTTTGAATGATGCAGCACTTAAATGTTAAGTTTGGTATTTAACCAACTTCTATTGAATTTCTATTCATATCCTAACAAGCAACGCAAACGGATTTCTCTCAAAAATGCTTTCTTTGCTTTTGGATTCAGGGAAGCTTTTTTAAATTTTCGGCGAAATCTCGACAGCGAATTTTTGAAAGGAATACTATACCTACCCCACTTATTATATGCAGTAGAGAGAGTAAAAGGAGTTAACTATTGCTGATATGATAGAGACTATTGATGGTTTGGTCAGGTAATAATCAGGATATGAGATTGGCTTTGCTTTTGGAAGAAACATCATTTACATATCAAAGACAGCCTTGATTGAGAGCCTTGTGTGTTACTGCAAATTTTCATCATTAACTTATAAACTAACTCTAAACAAACACATCAATACCGTTTCTTTAGACAGTGATGCCCAACCTACAGCCTAAGAGGGGAAGGCAGATTTACCGTTAGCCACTTGGTTAGCAACGGCAGGAAAAAACCTCTCTATCTATGACGTCGCTTTCTATCAGTGGCGGGGGCTTCAGCAATATTTATGTTATATGTGTTGGTACTAATACTAAAAAGTCGGATGTGTTACATTCACATGACTTTGATGACAAATTATTGTTAGTAAGCTTATTCTTCTATCTATTTTATGTTAAAACAGAAGCAGAAACAGTCTTATTATTTAGTTCCTTATAAGTAGAAGGGAAATAATGGAATACACTAGGCTAAATCGATAGTCAAATGTTTTAAAATATGGTTGCTGTGGGGTTGAAATCGTTTCTTTGCGTGTCCAAGCGCTGACAACTTCCTATATGAGAAAATTTCAAGTATTTTAAAACTGAAACATGGACCTTTTTCAAAAAATGCTATTTTCGGACTCAGGGGACCACAAAGCAGTGAAAGATTTACATCAAATTTTTGGGTGGAATACAATACTTTGTCTATCCACTATGTACATTGTACATGTGGGCTAGAAAAAGTAAACAACTAGCAGGAACTGAACGAGGCCAGGCACAGTTCGAAACGGGCTAGAGAGACCACGCTTCTCCATCACGTTATAATTATACTCTGTGTGCAATAAACCTCAATTCGGCAATTTCGTGATCCCGAACTAGCTCTAATAATAATAATATCAACAACAACAAAATGCTATTGCGCTTTAGATTACATTTTCAATTATTCCCAAAATCAAGTCCTGTTACTTTAACTATATTACTAATCCTAACGTTTGAGTACCGCATAGGCGCTACATCCGCTTAGCTCCTGGCTTTTTCCGAGTGTGGTCTTTTAATTTGTGCTACCTTTTCCATTTCAATCTCTGTGTTGTCTCTGCTGCTACCTCTTTCTATTCTGGTTCACTTTTCTTTTACCTTTATCAAATAATGCCCTATTTATTTAATTCATATCTTTCCCTTGACATTCTACATTTTTATCACTAACATCTCTCCTAGCATACTCTCCGTAATGTGTTCCAAATTTATCCCTCCAATTTCATACATTCTTCCCAACTGCGTAAATTTACCACAATTATTGAAAATGTTGAACATTTCAGCACATTAATATACCGTGTTCCTTGTAGATTAATATGTCGAAGTTATTTTTAGCTACTTCTAATTTAAAAACTTGTCACATGACCTTTAAAGTGGAAGTTTTAATGGTAACAAACGATACTTTTAATATTAAAAGGCATTTTTCTCTAAATGCATTTTCCGAGGCATGCAAATCTACTAAAATGCTTCTTTAGCTGCACATTTTAACCAATCGCTTTGATTTTTCTATCACAGAATTTTAACACTATAAGAAATACAAATAATCGAATTAATTTACTAAATATATACGATTAATTACACACTTTTTTGTATCAATAAAACTAGTTAGTCCACAGGAATAATGAAAAAAGTATGAACGAATACTTTATTATACCTTTTTCTGCAGTAATAGTTCATTAATTTGAAACTTATCTGGTATTTTAAAAGGAGTTCCGTAAAACATTTTAAAACAGCTGCACAAAGACGTTCTTTTTGATAGAGTAGTTAAAAAAAGTAAAATTTGTTTTTTCTCAAAAACTATTTTATGCATGTGTTCAAAAATTTCCGAATTACGGGGGCGTTCAATAAGTCCTTAGAAATAGATACAAAAACATTTTGGTAGATTTTTTTTCAACATAATCGCTTTTAGCTCGATTCAGTTTTCCCAAAGTTTCTCCAACTGTTTTAAGCCTTCCAAAAATGTCGAAAGGTGCATAAAATGGGAACCTGTTTGAGAGATGTAAATCGTTTTCCGCCGAGTCGCTTTTTCAAGTTTGGAAACAAAAAAAAGAGGTCACTCTGGGCCAAATATGGATGTTGTAGTAATTCGAACACTAATTATACAATTTTCGCCATAAATCTGCGCAAGTGTGCACCCTTGCATTGTTTTAATGGAAGAAAATATTTTTCTTAGGCAGAAATATGCCTTTTGTCTTGATTTCTCCATTCAACCGGTGGAATAAAAATACATAATAGTCTCCATTTATCGTTCTTCTTTCTGCAAGTAAATAATGTAGCTGATTTCTCGTGCATTCCAAAAAAAAAAAAAAAAAAAAAAAACCGAGGTCATAACCTTGTCGGCGAATTCTACCATCTTTGCCTGCTTCGGAACCGGTTTGCCTTTAAAAACTCACTGTTTAGACTGTACTTTTGACTGGACTGTAGTAGTGTATCCATGTTCCATTTACATTTGTGAATCGACACAGAAACTCATCATAATTGCAACGGAATAGTGCCAACTGCTTCCGAATTGATCACACGATTGCGTTTATTATCCATCTTGCCGAGACCTTTTTCAGATCTAATTTTCGGTGCAACACTACATATTGTGGTATGCTTGTGGTTTCTGATATTTCGCAACTTTGGTTCATTGATCACTCAGAAACATATCCTTGATTTTTCAATATTTCGGAGCAAGTCACTTCTACTGTACATTCGGAACGATGTTCATCATTTCTGGATTTACGGTCACGTTTAAATTCATTTACTCAGTTGTAAATTTTTGCAAACAGAGGAACAGATGTGCGATAAACTTTATCCAACTTGACTTTTATCTCTTTTGGTGTTATGCCTTTTATATAGAAGTGTTAAGCGTCGCAGAAAACTCCCTGTTTTCCCCATCTTTCTCAAGAAGCACAAGATTGTTCATTCAATTGCCCTCGCTCGCTCACTACGAAATTAATATATCTGAAACTTTAACTTCCATCTAATAAGAGATGATGATTACTAAATGCAAACTTTTTTCGATGCTACGAATGTAATTTCTTACACTTTCTAAGGATTTACTGCACTCCCCTCGAAGTTACAATAACAGAGAATGTATATGGTAAAATAATGAACATAATTCCTTAAGAAACATTGAATTTGAAGTATTCTCAGGGTGGGTCACTTAAACAGTGACAATATTGTCTTGCTCCTCACAAAAATACAAATTTCTAATTCATTACAGCCTACTTTAGGTCTGAATGTTATCGCTCTGCTTTGCACCCGAAAGTGCGCGAAAACTACTGATTGAAGAGAGCCCAAAAGTGTCCGCTTACTATGTGAAGTATTGAATCTCCCGACTGTACCACGCATACTCTATACACGCCGAAATCTCGGTCTTTTTTGGGTTTACTATCAGTATTACTTTTACAAATTTGATGTGTTCTATTTACATGACTTTCTCTACATCTGTACAATAAATTATTGTTAAAAATTATTCTTGTATTTACTTAATGCTAATTGAGAAAAAACTAGCAGAAAAGTTTTATTACTTGCTTTGTTATAAGTATAAGGGAATTAAAGGTGTGTCATAGGCTAAATCGATAGACGAATATCTTAAAAGCTGGTTGCTAAGTGATTCAAGTACCTTTGTTTGTATGGCCAGGAAAGGACAAATTCCCGTATGAGAAAAGTAAATAATGACAGTCAAATGCTTTAAAGTATGGTTGCTATAGGATTGAAATCTGTTCCTTTGCGTGGCCAAGCGTTGACAATTTTAAATATTTTAAAGCTGAAACTAATAACAAGGAATGTTTCAAAAACGGTCAACTCCACGAAAAAATGTATATAACATTAATAGTGTGTTTTAACGAGACCTAGATTTCTGTAACTTGCGTTTTTTCCTATCTATTGTAATCTACTAGTTATGCAAAATTCATTCAGAATAAAGATGTCTTCAGAGGCTAGTATTAGAAAATTCAAGATATATATTTTGTTTGTCATGTAAATATCTTAAATATAAGAGATTTTAATGAAACTCATTACAGTCATTATTGAGAAAATCAAAAATTTCGAATTTTTTTCCATGTAAGGGTACATTGGGGTGGGAGGATTTTCTTAAAAATGTTCGTGTCACCTCTTTGAAAGTTTGGTATTTAACGGCCTTTTCGTTTTTGAGCTATGCTGCCCACACAGCCACACACAAGGACATTTTTCTAAAAACGTTTTGAGTTCAGGGGTGTCAAAACATGTATTTCCGGAGAAATCTCGGTATCAAATTCATCTATGTACATACCACGTGTAGAAAAAGTAATAAGAATGATATCTTGTTCCAAATCATATAGGTAGTGCCTAAGTACAGATTTTTCGCTAAAGGTCACCATAGCGTGCTGGCTCCCAAAGCATATGCTTTTTTTGGAATTCCCCTGTGCTGTTTTCTATTTACGGCAGGAACGTTTATACGACGATAACTAAAGTGCATTCATTTAAAGGTAAAGGCAATAAAGTTTGTAACCGTGACATGTGTGGACTATTCTCACGCAACCTAATGCAAACTTTCTTTATGATTCTAGATTTTAGGAGCAGGGTGCTGACAATATACATTCCGTTGTGTACGGAACCTCACGCGAACTTATTCCCACTGATATTTTAAATTCAAATCCCTGCTTTGTTCACTGGAAACTTCAAGTAAATAACCAAATCGAAGTTGATGTACGGCTTTCTCCTTTTTACTTTCTCTACACGTACTATGTGCATAGTGTACAGAGAAGGTATTGCATTCCACCCCAGAATTCAATACCGATATTTCCCCCGAAATACACGTTTTAGGGTCCCCTGTATAAATGAAACATTTTTGGAAAAAGGTCCCTGTGGGTGTGTCCATGTGCATGTGTGTCTGTGAACACGACAACTCAAAAAAGAATAATCGGTAAAATACAAAACATAGTATTTAAGTTTAGTATCTTCCACATATGCAACACGAAGATTTTGAGAAAAATTCCCGCATCCCAAACTACCCTTGGCATGGGAAAATTTTCATTTTCTCAAAAATAGCTCTAATGATTTTGATTAAAATACTGTATATTAAAAATATTTATATTGCAAATGAATTGTATATCTTGAATTTTCTGTGAATTGCCTCTGAACACCTTTCTGTTCTGAATTAATTTTGCTGAATTTTGCGTAACTGGCAAACCGTAAGATATAGACAGGAATGTATTACACAAAAAATATAGACCACGTAAAAACAAAAAAAAATTATGTTATGGACGATATTTTCGTGGAATTGACTATTCCTTGAAATATTCCTTGTTAATGTTTTCAGATTTAAAATACTTAAGCCCTTCTTACACAGAAATTTGTAAACTCCTGGCCCTGCATAGAAACGGATTTCAACCACAAGACAACCAGCTTTTAAAAGACTTGACTATCGTTTTTGCCTAATGTAAATTCTTATTTTGTTTCTATTTACAAGGAAGCAAATGTTTAAAAACATATTCGCTAATGTTTAGCTTGATTATCATGAAGTACATAGCAGAATATACTTTTTAAACAATAATTTATTACAGAGATATAGAGAAAGTCATGTTAATAGAACACATCAGCTTTTTACCTTCTCTAATCCGTATGTAGGTATATAGTAGATAGCGAAGGAATTTTATCTATTCCTCTCAAAAGTTCGATACCGAGATTTCACGGGAATTACAAGTATAGAGGGGCATTGAATGCAAAACAAAAGAATTTCTAGAAAAAGGTGTGCATGTGTTCGTATTTAAGGGCAGTCGAAATTGGAATTACATGATTTTTTCTATTTTCATGTTTTAATTGCTTATGTATATTTTGACTTTCCCGCTCATTTTGGTATAACTTTCATAGAGATATGCTAATTGTAAATACTTTAAAAATAGTGTTAACTATAATCTTGTGTTGTAGTTATGGAACATTTTGGTACAGTTATTTTTAAAACATAAATCACTTTGTAAATATTAGTGTCAGAGAAGAGATTCTTTTATATTTATTTATCTATTTTATCATAAAAGTTTTACTTTAACTATTAGCAGGATTGGCAATCCCGCTTATATTTCCTTCATGTGAGAGTTTTGAAGTATGTGAAATTGTGTTTGGAAAGTTAGGTTATATGCTTTTTTAAATACTATGTTTCAAAGCAATTTCTGAGGAAGTAAACTTTTCTATATAAATGCTGCACCATTAACTCAGAAATTAATTTACACTAAGGGCTTAAATAGGCTTACTTATTTTTTTTAAAATTTAAAAATCAATGTTTTTCAATAAAAATTTTAGAGCTTAATTAAAAAAAGTCACACCTATCCCTCTAGTGAACGAAGTGTTCTATTCTCATTAATCGACAGCTAAGATGTTGCTGAATGTACCTTGAAAAATTTAACTCATTATCTTAGATAGTTGCTGAGTCAATGGGTCAAACTTTCACATTAATTAAATATAGCATTTCAACTCCCCTTAAATTTAACATCCTCCAAGGATACACCACGAAGATTTTCATCAAGTTTCGCCCCTCAAACTATACTTCAAACGGAAGGTTTTACCAAATTTTCAATTTTCTTAAAAATGTCTTTAAGGATTTTGAATAAAATCTAGTATATTAAAGATACCTATTACAGGATAAAAAATGTATATTTTGAATTTTATGGGAATAGCCACTGAAGACCCTTTTATATAACTGGTAAACCGTAAGCGATAGACGAAAACTTACTGCACAAAAACGTAGATATCATTACAATACACAACTTATGTCATATACATTTTTAAAAAAGATATTCTTTATTATTTGTTTCAATTCCAAAATACTTAACTTAAACTTTTCTCATACAGGAGTTAGTCAACTTCTAACCATGAAAAGAAAACGAATTTTAATCACATAGTAACCAGCTTTTAAAAGATTGTGCTATAGCTTTAGCCTACTGTACTCCGTAATATTTCTTTTGCTTATAAGGAACTAAGTAATGGACAATTTTTGCTAATGAGAAGCATGAGAGACAAGAATAAGATTTTAAAGAAGAATTTGTTACAGAAATGTAGAGAAAGTCTTATGAATGGAGCACTTCAGATTTTTACTTTCTCTACAAGTATTATGTACATAGTGTATAGAGAAGGTTTTGTACTACGTAAAAAATGTACGAGATTTACGTAAATGTATGTTCTGAGACCCCCTTGATAAAAAAAAAACATTTTTAGGAAAAATGTCAGTGTGTGTGTGTGTATGTGTGTGTTATTTAGGTTTAGTATCTTCCAAGAAAGCGACACGAAGATTTTTCAGAAAATTCCTCACTGTAAACTACGCTTTATATGGATTTTTTTTCTCGAAAATTTAGATTTTCTCAAAAATTACTCTAACAATTTGTTTAAAATCCTGTACATTTAAGACATTTACGTGGCAAATAAAATGTTCTTGAATATTCTAGGAATAACCTTGGAAGACCTCTTTATTCTGGATGAATTTTGTCCAATTTTGCTTACCTGCTAAACCACAAGTACACCAAAATGTAGAGCTTCTTAAAACACACAATTTATGTGCTTTTTTCCTGGAATTCATCGTTTTTAGATATTCCTTATATTTGATTTTAGTTTTAATATACTTAAACCTCTCTCATACGGCAAAGAATCGGATTCAATACCATAACAACAACATTTTAAAGCATGTGACTGTTGGTTTAGCCTAATGAATTCCCTTATTTCCTTTCTACTTATAAGGAACTAAGAAATAAGACTGTTTCTGCCAGTATTTATCACAATTAATATGAAGAGGATAAGTGAATAAGCTTATTAACAATAATTTTTCACAGAGTTGTAAAGTAAGTTTTGTGAACGGAACACATGAGTTTTTTTTTTTTTTTTACTTTAAAAGTATGTTGTCCCAGGCCTACCAATAAAAACAGCATTTAAAACAAACTTTTTTGCTTTATTTCTCAACATAGTCTCCAGAACGACTAATACATTTGTCATATCGGTGCTCTAATTTAATTAAACCATCTCTGTAGTGCGATTTTTCATGGTCCTCAAAATAGCTGTTTACCGCATCAATGACCTCCTCTTGCTGTGAAATCTTCGTTCCCTAAGACATTTTTTGAGGCTTGGGAACAGGTGATATAGTCATTGGGCGCTGGATCTGGCGAATAGGGTGGATTTTCAAGTAATTCCAACTTTAATTCGCACATTTTTACCGTTGCAATGACTGAATGATTGGCCGGGGCATTGTCGTGATGAAACAAGATTTTTTTTTTTTTTTTTTGGCAAATGAGGTCTTTTTCTTTTCACCTTATCACTCAAAGGTTGCAGTAAGCTTGCGTAGTAGTCACCAGTGGTACTTTTACCGTTTTCCAAGTAATCAGTAGGAACAATTTCCTGTGCATCCCAGAAAACACTCGCCATAACCTTGTTAGCTGACAAATTGACTGCCTTTTTTGGAGTTGGTTTACCTGGCGCAATTCACCGTTTTGACTATGATTTACTTTATGGAGTGTATGATGTGTCCAAATTCATCCATGGTAATAAGCCGTCTCAAAAATTCACTTGGATTTTTCGTAGAGCGCCACATCCTTAACAGAAACAGTTTTTCTTTACAACTTTTGTTCAGGTCAACAAACGCGCCACCCATCTTGCACAGGCCCTGTGAAAGCCCAAAACATTAATTGAAATATTATTTACCTGCATGTTCTTTTGATATATTTACAACCTCTGCTATCTCAAACAACCTTACGTCTTCCAGTGCTAAGCGATGATTTTTGTTTCAATAAATCTCTGGAGTTGTAACTTCTACAGAGTGTCCAGAGCGTAGGCTCATCACTAGTGCTTGTACGTCCCATTTTAAGCTCTGCACCCACCTTTTAATCATTAAGTATAAAGGGACAGAATCTTTCAATGTACTGTGCATTTCCTCCTTGATTTTTTTAGGTGTTAACTTTCAAATGGAAGTATTTAATCACGGTTCGTTTTTCCAAATCTTCTATTTCCGTGAAAACTCTAAAGTTGTCTTGTTTAAATTGCTGCCATTTGAAAACTACAAAAGCTAGTGACCTGTAACTATGGATACAAGCTAGTCTAGGGTTAAACTATACGATGTTACTGGTCTAGTAACGCCATATCCGTGTGAGGCCCGGGACTTATCAGCCGACCCTTGTATTGTATGTATTGCCAGATAGAAAGGAAGATTATATTTTATGACCGTAAGTCTAACCAAGGTAAATAAGTAAATAAATTCAAGTTAGAGTGTTTGAAAGTTAATTTACTTAGCACCAGCAATGAAGCTATTAAAGGTATTTCTGGGACCACATAGTAAGAATAAAGCAGCTCTCCATTTAAACGTGGTGTAATCACGTGCAGGTACCTTAATCCTAAGAGATCAGATGGAGGAGGCATAATAACTAGATGATATCATCCATTACTGCCCACCAAGGGGTTAAACAATAGACGGCGCCTGGGGTAGACTTGAGTTACAAATTGCTTGACCGAGTCAAGGAGCTGCAGGCACAACTTGTTATCTTCAGGACAAATCATGGCAATTATTTCTATTAAAGGGTTCAGGGAGCCCCTGAGGTGAAAATGAACAGACGATAAGTTTGGAAACCTTGCTTGCATCTCTCGTCTGCTTAGAAGGACCTTGCTGAGGTTACTGTTGCTGAAGGATTACGATAAAGGATCTTGACGGATTTACTTTACATCCATAGTCTTTTAGTTTTCATTATTTTATTTATTATTTTCTCTACTCTATTACTCGGCGCAGTGGCCAAGTGGTTAGACCGCACGTTTACCATCTAGGTAGGTCGGGTTCGATCTCAAGCGCCCGCATGTGGGATTTTTGGTGGACGATGCGGCGGGTGTTCTACGGGTCCTCCGGTTTCCCCCGCCATTCATTCCACCAATTGTTCCATCATCACATTTCCTATCATCCATTTCACTCGCTTTTCATATCAGCAATTTCCTCGCGTTCATTCCTGGCAACAGGCTGACTCGTTTCAGGTTCTCCATTCTGTGATTTCGAGCAGTTGGCACCTCAATAGAACTCTCGCCCCTAGGCATTCGCTTGTAAGTCCAAGGGGAAGGGGTGTAAGCCGGCTACGAAACTTTCTATAGTATATTGGTTGGTGAAGGTTGAAATGATTTGTTTGGTGAGGGGTGAATTAAATAAAATTAAATAAAGGCCTGCCCTCTCTCTCTCTCTCTCTCTCTTGCTCTCTCTCTCTCTCTCAAAAAAAAAGAGAGAGAGTTTTGCTCGAAATTCTATTCTTAAAAAGAAACAAAAAAAAAAAACACTGGTTCTGACATCCTCCGTGGTCGAGTGGTCAGCCGAAGGTCCCTGGTTCAATTCCCGGCTGGGGAGAGGAATTTTTCTTTATCCAGAATTATTCCCTATCCCCCACAGAGTCTGGGTTTGCATTTGAGAGTGTGTGTGTTTTAGGGATATATAATAAGGATTTAAACCCAACGTAAAGAACCTACAGACGAGTTGTGTCTAATGGAAAGCCCTCGATATGACCTTAGATGTTAAAGGGGGCTATATAAATAAATAACAGCATTACTGAAATGCCAAGGGTGTGACACGAATATTTCGAGGAAAATCCCTCCGCTCAAAGCTAAATTTTATATTTTTTCAAAAATGATTATAACGATTTTAATTAAAATACTGTATAGTTAAGACATTTTTGTGAGAAACAATATGTATTTCTTGAATTTTCTGAAAATAGCCTCTGCAGAACTCTTCATTCTGCACAGGTTTTGCATAACTGGTAAACCGTATGAGATAGAGCAAAACTTACGACAAAAAATGTATATCTTGTTAAAGCACACAATTTACGTCATATGTATTTTTCGTGGATATGACTATTTCATAGGTATTGCTTATTATTGGTTTCATTTTATATATTTAAACATTTTCATAAGAGAATTTGGCAACTCTTGGCCATGCAAAGAAACCTATTTCAATCACATAGCAACCAGCTTTTAAAATATTTGACTATTGCTTTATCCTAGTGTAGTCCCTAATTTCCCTTCTACTTAGAAGCGTCGCCCTCCGTGGTGTAATGGTTACCATGCTAACTTCATATACCCAATTTCGCGGGTTCAAACCCGGCGGAGGACGATGGATTTTTTCGGGTGTAAAAATCCTTAGCATGGCTTCCTTCGGAAGGGAAGTAAAGCCGTGGGTCCCGTGTCGTAGATTTACGGCACGTAAAAGAACCTCAAGCCTGATAGAGAGGCCCCTGAGCAAAATTAAGTGGTCTTTCACGCCCAATTTAGAATGGGACGCTGAGAACCACAGCAGTTAAAGAGCGTACATAAATAACAAGCCATTTCCATTTTACTTAGAAGCAAGCAATTAATAAGACCTATTCTGTTAATGTTTGTCCTCATTGTCGCTTTATCCTAGTTAAGTCCCTAATTTCTCATCTACTTACAAGGAAGCAAGCAGTAAGACCATTTCTGTTAATGTTTATCTTCATTATCCTGAAGCAAATAGAAGAATAAGGCGTTTGAATATAATGTTACAGAGGTGTAGAGAAAGTCATGTGAAAGGTACGTATCAGTTGTTTTAGAAAAAAAGGGCTGGGTGAGTATATGTGTCTAAGAACAGCATAACTCAAAAACGAAAAATACATTAAATACCAAAGTCGATATTTAAGTTCAGCATATTTCAATGGTACAACACGAAGTCCTTTGTAAAAAGCTACCGCTGGCTATACACTTTTGATTAAAATATCGCATAGAAAGATATTTACATTTCAAACAAAATGTGTATCCTGATTTTCTGGGAATAGCATCTGAAGTCCTCTTGATTCTGAATGATTTTCGCATAAATGTGGATGTCGTTAAAATAAACACTTTATGTCATGTATATTTTTTCTATTTCCGAGATATTTTTGTTATTGGTTTCAAAACTTTAAAACTGGTTTATATCGTTATTCACATTTTTCATCAAGATCTTGGAAGCAGAACAAAGATAAGGCAATTTCTATTGAATCACATAGCGATAGCTTTTAAAAGATTTGACTATCACTTTAAACTATTCTATTCCCTTGCTTGACAAGAAAGCAAGCAATAAGACTATTTCTTAGAGCCTTTTTTGATAAAATGAAATGTTCGAAAATGTTTCCATGTAAAACGTAGTTTGAGTTGGGGTAATTTTTCTCAAAATCTTAGTTTCGCATCCACGGAAGATAACAGACTTAAATACGAACTTTGGTATTTTACCGATTTTTCATTTTTGAGTTATCGCGTTCACAGACACATGGACAAACACACACACATACACACGCGCGCGCGCGCGCGAACACGGACACACGGAAAATGCTTATTTTGAATGCTGCGGACTCTAAAACGTATTTCCGGTGAAATCTCGGTGTGAGTGGAGTGTTTTTTAGTTTTTACTTTCTCTACACGTACTATGTACATAGTGAATAGAGAAGGTATTGCATTCCACCCAAAAATTCGATACCGAGATTTCACCGGAAATATGTTTTAGGGTCCCCTGTATCCAAAAAAAGCATTTTCAAAAAAAGGTCCGTGGGTGTGTGAGTGTGTGTCCGAAAAGTCGGTAAAGTACCAGACTTGGTATTTAAGTTTAGTATCTTCCAGGGATGCGACACGAAGATTTTGAGAAAAATCCCCCCACCACAAACTAACCTTTATATAGAACTTCTTTCGAAAATGTTGATTTTCTTAAAAATGGCTATAATGATTTTGATTAAAATATAGTATATTAAAGATATTTACCTGACAAATAAAATGTATATCTTGAATTTTCTGGGAATAGCGTCTGAACACTACGTTATTCTGGATTGTTTTTACAGAATTTTGCATAACTGCTAAACCGTAAAAGATGGACAAAAACTTAGCCCACAAAAAATGCAGAGTACTTTAAAACACACAGTTTATGTTATATACACTTTTTCGCGCAGTTGATCCCTTTTTAGATATTCTTTGTTTTTTATTTCAGCTTTGAAAAGCTTATACTTTTCTCATACAAGAATTTATCAACTCCGTCCATTCAAACAAAGGAACTTCAGTCACATAACATCCAGCTTTTGACTATCACGTTAACTTATGGTACTCCTTTATTACGCTTCTACTTACAAGGAAGCAAGTAATAAGACTATTTCTCCTAATTTTTTCTCGATTAGCACGAGGTAAATAGAAGTATAAGCTTTTTAATATTTTTTGCAGAGATGTAGAGAAAGTCATGTGAATGGAGCACATTAGATTTGTTTAAGTTTAACGCCCTATACCCTGGTTGGTCATATTAGACGATGGATGAATTTGCTGAAATTATGCTCAAATGATATTGGGATCCATGGGGCTTAAACGTACGCGACATTCGTCTTTTTAGGATAAGGGAAAACACGAAAAAAACCATATCCGGTGAACTTATCCGAAGCGAGATTCGAACTCACGACTTGTATGTGAAGCAGACACTCTACCACCACACTGCTCGGGCGGGCTATGAGTGGAGTGCATACCTTCTCTACCTACATACCAAGTACTGTGTACTGTGTATGTACAGAAAGTAAAAATACAGCGTTTATACTAGGGTCGGCTGATAAGTTCCTGGCCTCGCACAGATATGACACGACTAAATCAGTTAGACGGTAGCATTGAATAGTTTAACTTCTAGACTAGCTTGTATCTCTCAGGGCAATAGCTTGTTTAGTTTTTGAATGACCGCAAGACAACTTTAGAATTTTCACGAAAATGGAGGATTTGGAAAAACGAGCAGTGATTAAAATTTTCCATTTGAAAGGCTTAACGCTTAAAGAAATCAAGAAGGAAATGGACTCTGCCCCTTCATATTCAATGATTAAAAGGCAGGTTGCAGAGTTTAAATTGATACTTCGGGCACTAGTGGTGAGCCTCGCTCTGGACGCCCTCTAGAAGTGACAACTCCAGAGATCATTGAAAAAAAATTCATCGTTCAGTAATGGAAGACCGCATATTAAAGTTGTTTGAGATAGCAGAGGCTGTAAACTTACCAAAAGAACGTGCAGGTAATATTTTAAGTAATGTTTTGGGCTTTCACAAGGTCTGTGCAAGATGGGTGCCGCAAAAGTGATCAACAGTGCAAAGAACTCTGTTAAGAAAGTGGAGTTCTACCGCGAAAATTCCAGTTACATTTTGCGACGGCTTATTACCATGGATGCAACTTGGATACCTCTCTACAGTACAGAAAGTGAATCACAGACAAAACAGTGGATTGCGCCAGGTAAACCAACTCCAAAAAAGGCAGAGTCAATTTTATCAACTAACAAGGTTATGGCGAGTGTTTTCTGGGATGCAAAGGGAATTATTTTTATTGATTAATTGGAAATGTGTAAAAGTGTCACTGGTGACTACCGCGCAAGCTTGCTGCAACATTTGAGGGATGAGATGTAAAGAAAAATACCTCATTTAACAAAAAATTGTTTCATTACGACAATGCTCTGGCCCATCGTTCAGTCATTGCAATGGGAAAAATGTGCGAATCAAAGTTGGAATTGCTTGAACATCCACCCTGTTTGCCAGATCTAGTACCCAGTGACTATCACCTGTTCCCTAACCTCAAAAAAATTGTTGGAGGACGAAGATTTCACAGCAATGAGGAGGCCATTGATGAAGTAAACAAATATTTTAAGAATCTTGATAAATTGCACTACAGAGAAGGTTTAATTAAATTAGAACACCGATATGACAAATTTAGTAGCCTTGCTGTAGATTATATTGCGAAATAAAGAAAAACAAAATTTTAAATGCTATTTTCATTGAGAGGCCCGGGACTTATCAGCGACCCTAGTAACACAAAGATATAAATTACACACATTCATTTATAGGTAATTTGAATGTAGATTTAACATACTTAAAAATATATTCTGTCAATTTATTGGTGCTTGATCTTCAGCGTCATCAGTAGCCAGGATGTCCAATCCGCTAACACATATGGTGACGAATAAGCGCTGCTTTAACTTCATAGCAATTTAAGATCGCTTGACCAAAATGTTTTTGATAAAATGATCCCTTTCTCTAAGTTACAGTGTTACTATAAATGACTTTTACGATCACAAACATGAAGGAGACACTTAAAAACATTAAATTGATATCAATGGAAAGAGAAACTCAAATATGTTTTGTTATGTTGGTAAACCTGTTGTGTATTTATTAATTTCGTTGCTAGGGGAAGAAGTAACTGAAAAATGGCTGCAAACGAAGACAGGAAGACATTTTGTGTGCTAAATTTTCACATTACCAGTCAGTTATCACTGTGAGCCGCGATTTTTAATGAGAATAGTGTTGATGCACCCAGTGGGCCCGGTACCCATAAGTGCTACACTGACTTCAAAGCGAGGGGATGCATCTGTAAGCGGAAGTCAACCGGCCGTCAATCAGTAAGTGAGGTAAATATAAGCGTGTGAGAGAGAGTTTCACAAAAACTCCACAGAAATTCATCGTAAAAACCAGTAGAGAATTCAACATCCCCTGATCACGATAAAACACACAATTTATGTCAAATACATTTTTTTCGTGGAGTTGATGGTTTTTGAGATATTCCTTGTTATTGTTTTTAGCTTTAGAAAACTTATACTTTTCTCATATAGGAATTTGTCAGCTCCTGTCCATTCAAACAAAGGAACTTCAGTCACATAGCAACTAGCTTTTGACTATCACTTTAACCTATGGTACTCCCTTATTTCGCTTCTACTTACAAGGAAAAAAATAACAAGACTAACTTTTTTCAATTAGCATGAAGTAAATAGAAGGATAAGCTTTATAACAATAATTTGTTTTAGAGATGTAGAGAAAGCTATGTGAATGGAACACATCAGATTGTTTTTTGCACCGACATCACTATCATGTTTCTAAGCATCTCCTAACGATAGCTATTCAAGTTTATAATTGGGAAGATCATTTATAACATTACTGTATTTACGTGTAACGACACACGCTTTGTCACTGTGTTCTGCTCCTTCTTGTAGAGCGACGACGCTACAAATATTCGGCATAAAGGCTTACACTGTTGCTCTCAATTTTTCAAAGTGTCAGAGTACAAGAGGTGGAAAATATAAAAGCTAGTGTCGTCCTTAGGCACTTAAAACCCAGCCCTTGGAAGTATGGGTTAGCATGATGGGGAATGCTAATTCAGCTCTGTTTGTCACTTCTCAAAACAAATGACCTGGAGGTTAGAAGTGACAGGTGCAAGCTTTAACTTCAGTTTGTGTCTGTTGCGAAGCGGAACCGCAACAGTGAACCCCCCATTTTCAGTCCAGCGATCAAACATACTCGATTATCATTTATCTTTTGACGTACACAGCAGGTACACAGTGTAGTCTGTGCTTTTACTGCCGCTTTTTGTTCGCATGTAAATGTCTGTAATCATATCTGGGTTGACTCTAAAATACACGCAACCAAACAGAGTTTTGGAACATGTAACCTTGAGGTGTTGGTAAAAATAGAGTTTAGTGCTTCACCCCCCTCCAACCCCAGGGTGATATGCATCGTTTTACGGTCAAATGGTTTGTTGCTGTATTAGCAGGCCTGTTTGATATGTGTCTTTTGTTTAATTTGGCTATTTTAATACAACAGAGTAGTTCATACATTTAAAACATCATGCTACGTGTATATCAGGATAAACGTTATTAATGTTTTAACCATAGTAAATATGACCCACTTCTTTCTACTTCCTCCACCATGTTCAATATGCAAAATTCAGTAGCATTCTAAAAATAGAGTGGCACCCGGGTTTCAATTCCAAGCGCGCGTAGCGACGAAGCGGTGTCTGGGTGGGTTTTTGTCGCATCCTATGGTTTCTCCCACCACTCATTCCACCAATTGCTCCATCATCACTTTTCCAATCATCAATGTCGCTAACATTTCATATCATCCACTTCATGTTCATGCCTGGCTAACCCTTCTCCTTCTTCAGGTTCTCCATTCTGTGGTTTCGTGCCGTTGGCTTCCCGACAGATTTTCTTTCCCCTAGGCATTGGCTTGTAAATACTAGGGGTGTCAGTCCTACAAACACGGGAAAGGTAAGCCGATTGTGAAACTAAAATTAGGATGTGTTCCGTTCACATGACTTTCTCTACCTACTCTGCAAACAAATTATTCTTTCAAAATATTACTCTTTTATCTCTATCATGCTAATCAAGATAAACATTAAGAGAAATTGTCTTATTTCTTGCTTCCTTCTAAGCAGAAGGGAAAAAGAGAGTATACAATACTGAAGTGATAGTCAAATCTTTTAAAAGCTGTGATGATTGAAATTCAGTTCACTTTGCATTGACAGTAAAACTAAAGAGAGATATGATGAAAGGCGACCCCGTTTGAAAAAGGCTACGTGTGTAAAACCAAAACCAATAACAAGGAACATCTCAGAAAGGTCAACTCTACAGCAAAAAGGTATATGACATAAATTGTGTCTTTTAGCATCTACACCTTTATAGTAAGTTTTTGCCTATTTCTTACGTTTTACCACCTTTGCAAAATTTAGCAACAGGTCTTCATAAGAAATGTCTCTAAAATTCAAGATATAAATTTTATCTGTGAAGTAAATGTCTTTAATATGCGGTATTTTAATAAAAAAAAAGAAGCTAGGGTCATTCTTGTTAAAGACAAAAACGTCAAAAATGTATTCATGTAAAGGGTAATTTGGGGTAAAGAAGACACACGGAAGACACTAAGCTTAAATATCAAGTTTATTTTTAACTGACAAGACACACAAATACAACAGGGATCTTTTTCTAATTTTTTTGAACTTAGGGGACCTCTAAACATATATTTCGGAAAAGCGTGGAATAGAATTTTTGGTGGAACACAATACCTTCTGTATACACTATGTGATAGTACGTGTGGAGAACGTAATATCGAAGTGTTAGTTATATAAAAAAATTGATATTTAATTTCAACATCTTTTTAAGAGGCGGAAGGAAAATCCCTCCATCTTTTGCAATAGTGTTTAACGCCCGCTTTTACTACAAATGGCACGACAGGCAGTGACTGGTGATACGTGGAATGAAGATGGAGCACCGGTGGAATGTGATGGAGGGAGAAACCGGAGAACCCGAGAAAACTCGGCGCTTTGTTCACTACAAATGTCACATGGGGTCGCCTGGAATCGAATCGAACCGCCTAGAAAAATTCCTCCACCCCAAACTATACTTTACATGGGATATTTTTCACACATTTTGGGTTTCTCAAAAATGGCGCCATCACAGAAATGTTAATTCCAGATTTCACTGGAATATATTTTTGAGATACAATGAGCCCAGAAAAAGAATATTTTTATGACAAAGGTCGTATATGTGCGCGTGAGTGCGCGTCCCCGTGTATATGTGCGCGTGAGTGCGCGTCCCCGTGTATTTGTGCGTATGTCTGTGAATAGTATAACTAAAAAATGAAAAGTTTGATAAATCATAAATTGATGAGACAAAGAACATTTTTCGAAATGTTATATTTTCTGAAAAACAGCTCTAACGATTTTGAAAATATTTATTGCAAATGAAATGCACAACTTGAATTTTCCGGCAATAGCCTCTGAAGATCTCCTCACTCGGCAAGAATTGGGAAACTTTAAGACATAGACAGAATCTTACTATGCAAAAAATGTAGAACTTGTTAAAACATATAACTTATGTCATTATACATTTTTTTGGAGTTAACCATATCCGAGACATTCCTAATTTTTTGTTTCAGTTTTAAAACACTTATAATTTCTCAAACGAGAAGTCATATTTCGGTTCATATCTCTTTTGTTTTACTCTTGGTTGTGCAATGAGAACCGCATAGACAACTTTAGCTTAGTGTATTCCCTTATTTCCCTTCTACTTAGAAGGAACTAAACAATAAAACAATTTTGCTAATGTTTATCTAGATTAGCATGGATCAGATAGAAAATTAAGGTTTTTAAGCATATTTTTTTTTTTGCCGAAAAGGCTGAGAAAGTAATCAGATTTTGTATGTTGAAGCTTCTTTCTCTTCCGTAAACGATAATATTTACGATTCGATACTGCGCTTATATAATTACTTGTTCACTGATTTTAATTAGCTCTTGTGCCATGTATTGGAGTATGGTGGTCTGGTTGCCAGCCACGGAATACGCGCGTTTTTGACTCACGCTTGTGAGAGCAAGACTTTGTCTAATACGGGAGCGGTGCTCATTGAACATGGTGATACATTTAAGGACCAATGCAATGATAGGAGCTGTCTTTAGGTTAAGAAAACCATTGTAGGTGTGAGGTCGGCAACTGGGTTGATAGGCCAAAGCCCATAATCGCATACAAAGGAGGAATTTTTTTCTCTCTCTTGAATAATTTTTTATAAAAATACAAAATAAATAAACCTAAAGAGCATAACAAATATATATTTATAAAACGTTTAAATTGAATTAATATTTTAATATATAAATTAAATATCCACAACAAGTTTAACTTTAAGTTAAGTATAAGCGAAATTATAATAATAATAATAATAATAATAATAATAATAACAAAACAACGAAACACTAAGTGTTCTCATGCATGTTTTTGTTACGGTAGTTTAATGTTTTGATTTATCCTTCAGTGGGTCCTGCCTCTAATGTTAAATAAGAACAGCACATTACATAATTACAAAACTATGTATTGATGGATACTAACAGACGAAGAGAAGGCCTTTAAATTACTTTCCAAACTAAAGGTTGACTTTATTCTCTCAAAAATAAGAAAATGTTGGGGAAGAATGAGTAGATAAGTCATATGAATGTATAACATCTGATTGATAACCACATTGTTATGAATCACAGGAATGTATCGTATCTATGAATGTATTACAAAACACCTACTGAACGTTGTTGGGTTTACAGGCGTGGCTAACTATACACAAAGATGACATGCCTTTCCTTACTTTCCTTGTCTTCGATACCACTAAAGACTAGTGACCAGTTCATTCAAAGGATCTTTAGGATTTATTATTCTATTTGATATTTGTAGTAGTTAATTTAACATAGTAACGGAATTACAATAGCTTGTGAACCGAAAAATCTGTGATTCTTCGACTTCTTCGAGGTCATTATGGGATGTAGCACAAGAAGTAGGGAGCAGCCGTCCAGTGCAGCCTCGGCCACCATCATCGTCGATGAAGCACCTTCAGCGCCCCCGAGTAGCGTCGGCTCCAACACGCTGTAGGCAATAACTGGCCCCGACACTCCCTTGGATGCTGGCTAGTCGGCAGTGGCAATTCACCAGTCACCATTTCAGCGCCACTAGTGCGTCGTTATTGTCGGGATTCCTCGGAATCTGCAAGCACCGTTTGTGTTTGCTGCAGGGCAGACACAGCGTAACCTGCAGCAATGTCATTGGTTCGTATGAAGGCGTCCGGCCTTCCAGCGGTGCACAAGGACCGTTGCACCATGACTGGCAACCGTTGAGGAGCAAAACTTGCCTCCTCCTGTCACTCCACAACCTCATTCTCACCCGCTATCCTGCAAACCCCACAATCCCTTCAGAGCGTGGTTAAGTTCTATTAAAGAATAGGAACACATATAACACTCCTCGGGCTGCCCTCAGCCTGCCAACTGCTCGTGTCGTGTCAGTGTTGCGAGGTTACTTCGTGTCTAGGTCAGCCGATAAGACCGCTGCTGCTGCGTTTACGAGCACTATCGTGGCCACACATTTGATACCGTAGCGGGCCATGCTGTCGACAAACTTTTGCGCCAGATGTAGAGGGACGTCTCATTTAACAGGCCAGGCGCTCTGCCCCTGCATCCTCCAAGCAAGCATCAATGACACCGCCAGTTCAACAGGTACAGCCACCATTTCCATCTCCATAAGCGCCTAACATCATTTCACACGTCATCCTACGATAAATCTGAGGCTTAGGAAAGTATCCGGGGCATTGAGTTCCTGAACTTGATGACTAAATTGACGGTCCTGGAGAATTGCCTTCAAGAGCATAGACATCAGCCAGCACTTCAACCCTCATTACCAAGCCTTCGCAGACTACACTTCACTTGAGCCCATCAAGTGACTTTAACAGCTCTTGAAGGGAAATATAACTTTTTACTTACTTCCATGGAACAACGGACAGTCCCTATCTCATGAAGAAAGAAACCATGATAATGCAAAGTGCGCTTGTTCTGGAGTACCTAAAACAGATGCCACCGCTGACTTTTAGGACTTAATCGCTCTGCACAACCTTCATCTTCAGTCCTTCCAATACGACTTTCATTTCCCCTAGGCTCCAGTCAGGCTTCACGGCTTTTAGCCTAGCAACTATATCTTTACCCGCTGCCGAGCAATCTGCGGCAATATCTCACCTCTCAGATATTAACGCGAGTACGGCTTATCATGTGGAGGATTTTTCTTTTCTTTTCTTTCTTTTCTTTTCAGTGGGTATAGCGCATCCAAGCGGGGAACCCCTGTTATCACCCAGCCATTGATGATCCCCTGGCTGAAGGTCGAAATGCAGTAATGCAACTTCCCTCCGCGGTAAAGGAAGACTAAAAATCTTATGCTTCATTCATATGACTTTCTCTACCTGTTACGCAAACTATTCTTGCAAAACATTATTCCTTTATCCACATCATTCAAATCCAGATAAACATTAACAAAAACTGTTTTATTACTTGCTTCCTTGTAAGTAGAAAATAAATAAGAGAATTCACCAGACTAAAGCGATAGAAATATTTTAAAATCTGCTCGCTATATGAAACAATTAACATTCGGTTCTCTTTACTGAGCAGGAGTCAAACAAGATATAGGAAACGAAAGATGTCTTCATGTTTTGAGAAAAGTATAAATAGTGTAAAGTTGAAAGCAATAACAAAGCACATCTAGGAAACGATTACTCTACAAAAAAAAAAAAAAAAAAAAAAAGTATGACAAAATTGGGTCTTTTAACCAAATCTGCATTTTTTATTTAGTAAGTTTTTGTCTATCTCTTACGGTTTACCAGGTATATACAATTCATCCAGAACAAAGAGTACTTCAGAGGCTATTGCCAGAAAATTCAAAATATACGTTTTATTTGTTCTCTAAATATCTTTAGTATATTGTATTTTAACAAAAATTGTTAAAGCCATTTTTGAGGAGTATATTTTTCAAAAGTTTTTCTATATAAACGACAGTTTGCGGTGGGGGATCTTCTTAAAATCTTCGTGTTGCAGTCTTGGAACATATCTACTAATTATAATTAATATTAAATTCAGTATTTAACGGCACTTTCGTTTTTGTACTATACTGTTCAGGGACGCACACAAGCATTTAGATGCTTTTCTAAAAATGTTTCTTTGGATTTAGGGTTCCTCTAAAAATGTTCAATAACATATCGGTATCGAATTTTTAACAATAAAATATCTTCTCTGTGCACATACTACGTGTGGAAAAAGTAAAAAAATCTGATGTGTTCCTTTCACATGACTTTCTCTACATCTCTGCAACAATTCATTGTTAAAAAGCTTATGCTTTTATTTACTTCCTGCTAATCGAGAAAAAAATAGTAGAAATAGTGTTATTACTTGCTTCCTTGTAAGTAGGAGCGAAATAAGGGAGTACCATTGGTTAAAGTGATAGTCGAAAGCTGGTTGCTATGTGACTGAATTTCCTTTGTTTGTACTGACAGGAGTTCACACACTCCTGTATGAAAAGTGTGTTTTTCAAAACTGAAACCAAAAACCAAGAATATCTAAAAAACGACCAACTCCACGAAAATAACGTATATAAAATAAATTGTGTGTTTTAACTTTCTCTACTTTTTTGTGTGGTAAGCTTTTATCCATCTCTTACGGTAAAATTCATCCAGAATAAAGTAGTCTTTGGAGGCTATTCCCAGGAAATTCAAGATATACATTTTATTTGTCAGGTAAATAACTTTGATATACGATATTTTAATCAAAATAATTACGGCCATTTTTGAGAATATCAAAACTTTTGAAAAACGTTCCATG
Source organism: Hymenopus coronatus (assembly GCA_030762935.1). Taxonomy (NCBI): domain Eukaryota; kingdom Metazoa; phylum Arthropoda; class Insecta; order Mantodea; family Hymenopodidae; genus Hymenopus; species Hymenopus coronatus. The sequence goes on along the minus strand of CM060897.1, from coordinate 117,420,724 downwards.
TAAAGGGTAGTTGGGGTTGAGGGGATTTTCTAGAAAATCTTCGTGTAGCATCCTTGGAAGATAATGAACTTAAATGCCAAGCTAACAATGGTTTTGAGCTATCGTGTTCATAGACTCACGGACACACGTACACACGTATTTTTTTCTAAAAATGTTTCTTTTTTGGATACATGAGACCCTAAAACGTCTATTTTCGGTGAAATCTCGGTATGGAATTTTTTAGTGGAATGAAGTACTTTCTCTATAAACTGTGTACATAGTACGTGTAAAGAAAGTAAAACATGACAATGGCCTCTCCTCTCAAAATAAAACAAAAGCATATCTTGGCTTACTGTGGAACAAACAATAGCGTTTGTTTAGTGCCATGCTCGTAAGTATCTTATCAAAATGTTGTTTGTTTTATATCCATTGTACAAAAATAACAAAAACGAGTAGGGTCGTTTCGATAGCGTTTTCGTTGTGAATTCCAGGGCACGATTTGTGTGTTGTGTTTCTGTTTAATTTGACAAGTGGTCTTATTCCGGAAACACATGGTTCTGACGCAAACCCCCTCCCCTACAGTCCAAGAGCACCACGACATTATACAAACCGTTCGTTAGCATAATTGTTTCGTCTATTGTTCAGGTACCGCGTTGTTTAAGCGTATATGAATGCAGTGATGGGGAAAACCCGAATAAAAAGCCCTCTGGCATCTATTTTTAATTTAATTCTCCCCGGTGAGCTCATTCACTGCCTAAAACAGCCATTCCGCGTTTTACAACGGTCTTTTAAATTCTGCTTTTTAACCAAAGAAATTTATGAACACAAAAGTACATCTAGTGGCCTTCCGTAAGAAATGAGTGCTGTGACTTTTAAAAATAAAGCTGTAGCTCAAACATAAGTAACTACCCAGTTTTAAAGAGAAACAAAGAAAATTGAGCAAAAGAGAAAAAAATAAAATATATTCCCTATGGAAACGAGACCAAAGCAGTTCATGCCTTTGTTTTCCAGTTTTCTTTATGCAATCTTAACAGTTAAAACGCGGAAAAGAACCCCGGGAAAGAAGAAAGCGCTTGGAAATTAAGAAAATAGAAATGGAAAGAAAAAAATTAAAACAAGAATCATTTCATAAAACATGAACATCAGATTAATACATATTACTTAAATAAATATATGTCGCATTCTCAGGATCATAAGGGAGTACCTACAGCTATGTAAGAATAAGGTTAATTTATTAATATTTCATTTGAATACCATATTCGATTATGCCTATAAATGATCTCTTTGCTGCCTGAATTATTCAAATAAAACAGACACGTTTTGTGTTATATTTCTATGGTTTCTCTACCTATTCTGAAAACAACTATTCTTACAAAGGTTATACTTCTCTCTACTTTATGCCTAATATTAGCAGAAATGGTTTCCTCAGTTACATTTCCTTCCAGATACAAGAGGAATATGGAGTAGACCAGGCCAAAACAATAGTCAAGTCTTTAAGACTGTGTCACTCTTGAAATTCCATCTCCTGGCATGACCAGAATGAAAAAAGAAAACAAATGTCTACAAAAGTGTAACTTTTAGAAAAGTTAAAACTGTTTAAAGCAAAATTCGCAAACGACAACCTCGAACATCGTATTTGTCAAAAATTATGTGATACGTTTTTTGTGTGTGAAGCTTGTGTGTATATCTTACAGTTTACCAGTTACATAATTCATCAAGGACAGTTAGGACTTCAGAGATTTTTAACAGAAAATTCCAGATATATATTTAAATTATTATAGAAATATGTCAAACGTATGGAATTTTAATCAATTTCGTCGGAGTCATATTTTGTTCCAAATCATGTTTCAAAATGATTTCATATTATGTGAGGTGGGAAATTTTCCTGAAACTACACTGTGCACTATTGGAGGATATTAAACTTAAATATCAAATTTGGTATTTAACCGATTATTCATTTAAGTTATGCTATTTACAGACACACAGACAGAGATTTCGAATACGCACCTGTATTCACACGCAAACACCAACAAAACTAAACCTTCCCCACACACACAGCTTACAAATGGGATTTTTTCTAAAAATCTGATGTGTTACCTTGAAATTACATATTAATTGGTATTAAATTACTCTGCCAAAGGTTATTACCTGCTCTACAATGTGCACACTAGCTAAAACGGTATTGCATTCTAACCAAAATTTCGATACCAACATTTTACCGGAAATACAGGTTGTGAGGACCGCTGATTACCACAGAAAACTTTTTAGGCAAAGGCGCCAATGTGTGTAAGTGTATGTGTGTACGTATCTGTCTATGTGTGCCGTATGTGCGTATGTGTGTATGTGTGTGTGCGTGTCTAAACACCATAATTCAAAAACCGAAAAGCAATTAAATACCAAACTTACTATTTAAATTCCATATTTTCCAAGAATGAGACAATAGGATACTCAAGGTAAATCACTTTACCTCAAAATGCACCATAAATGGGAGGTTTCTCGGAATTTTCATTTTCAAAAATGACACAATTTTGATTAAAATACAGTTTTAATTTTATATCATAAATAAAATACATATCTTGAATTTTCTAGAAATAGTCTCTTAAGATCTCTTCATTCTGGATGACTTGTACAGATAAACAAAATATTACCAAACAAAAAATACCTCCACATAACATACAATGTATGTCAACTATATTACTTGTGGAGTGAACCGTTTCTGAGATATTGATTGTTATTGGTTTAAATTTGTAATACTTATGTATGTATTTATTTTGTAGATACAAGGACATAAATGAGGAGTTTACTTCCGTTAATGCTTATCTTGATTAGTATGGGATAAGATATTTTTAAAAAATAGTTTGAGGTAGAAAGGTAGAGAAACTGAAGTGAATGGAACACATCAGATGTATTAATTTCGCTACAAGTACTATGTACGTAGTGTATAGAGAAGGTATTGTATTGCACCTAAAAATTCGAAACCGAGATTTCACTGGAAATATATGTTTTGAGACCTCCTTAATCAAAAAAAAAAAAAATTAGAAAAATTTCTTCCGTTTGCCTCAGTATGTCT